>OY735279.1:2614955-3303468 GCA_963457715.1 Argyresthia albistria | reverse complement strand
ATACCTACTCAGCGAAGTGAAACCCCCTGGAACAGGGGGTTGCTGATGCCTTTCCCCTCACACTTGTATATGTCTGTCGTAGATCGGGCAGCGTGTCGCGATCTGCGCTGGCGCGGCGCGCGTCGACCGAGCGCACGGCGCCGACGCGCGCGCCCGCGGCGTCCTCTGCGGCTGCTGCAGCAGACGAGACACGCGGAGGGCAGCCTCAGGGTACGTGCATCATCATCTTCAGTACATCAGCCTGAAAGGGAACCTCTATTTAACACCCTTTTGTCAGGTCGTCTTGTAAATGGCCGCCACACTGACACAACAGCGGGGGCCTGCTTCAGAAACAGCAGCGATGCTGCGATGGGCTAGCCCCCTGTCACGCGAAACTGCCACCCCGTAAGGGAAAATGCGTGACGCTATGGCCTCGTCCAGAGTGAGGCGCGGCCGCCTTAGGCCCAGGTCACCGCGCATTGCCTGTGGACGAGGCCTAAGTGTTACCAACAGAACTAAACAACTTTGTCTGTGTTGCCCGCAGAGCCCCGAAGACCACTCGCTGTTGGACGGCGCGCGGCTGCGAGACGACGACAGCGAGGCGTCGAGCGTCTGCTCCGAGCGCAGCATCGACTCGTACCGACGGCACGACGTGAGTACTGAGCGACGTACTGAGTACGTAACGTACGTACTAAGCGAAGTACGAAGCAAGATACTCCCCCGCTAAGTGTTCCAGCCGAGATTGGCCGAGAACAGGCCGAGAATTCCTTTGTGCTTGCACGGAATGCTCGGCTCTATCAAATAATAATAAGCTAGTAAAGTTAGCCCTTTAATGCCCCCACCGAGGGGCACAAGCCTTCACCCGGATACGAGCAAGATTGAGCCACACTCCACCACGCTGGCTCAGTGCGGGTTGGTGGAAGGGTTTTACTACTACTACATACTACCAAGTAGCGATAGTACAGAAAGAAGACTAATGGCCGATTTTACAAAAAATCCCTATCTTTAGGGGACACTTTATTTCCTTCCAGGGGCCACCTACCGTTGTTTCGCTTTGAGCTAAGTTTAAGGGTCATTTAGGCTACTAGGGGACCTCTCAACTTTAAGAGGCCGACCTCCGAAAGAGCGAATTTTACCAACGAAGAGTAACTTTTTACTCGAGAGTATCTTCTACTTTTTCATAGAATGACCTCGTTTGGATCTGTCATTGTCATACAAATTATCACCGGGATAGTTATTTTCGCATAACTTTTTGTTGTTAATCCAGCCCAGGGAGCACTTATCCAGTGGAGAGCGCATGTACGGCTTCGGTCCGTGCACTCTTGATATTGATTGATAAATGATAAAATCGATAGTTATGTTTAAAGTCTTGTATTGATCAAGAACTATATTTAAACACACGATTAATTAAATGATAAAATGATATTGATATGAGCCACACGGTGTGCTTGCTGTCCGTACGTGAACTGGTAATAATTATTATTTATGATTGATAGGTAAAGCAGGCAACCCGTGTGACCTCAATTATAACTACCTAATGCTACGGTGGCAGTGCACCGTACAGCGCATAGATACATTTTCCTTTGAAACACAACTCACCAATTTATGGGCGCGGGAGACGAGGCAAGACAGCTGTGATTGGTCAGCCGCTGCGAAACTGTCTGGCGGCCCGTCACCGTACATAGGTTGCATTCGTTGAATACAACTAATGTTTGGCGAGCCGCATTCCCACGCAGGCGCAGTCAATTGGATATACAGTCTCTGATCCAGGCCTAAGAAAAAGAGCTAAGTTACCCCTTAACTATTGGTGCAATCCTGCATAATAATTGTGAGTGTTTCCAGAGCGTCTCCTGGTCGGGCTCGACCTCCCGTCTCGGCTGGGAGTCGTCGCCGCCGCCGCCGCCGCCGCCCGACGACATCATCACGCTCTGCGCCGCCACACACTGGACAGACAGGAAGGACGGACTGACGCACCTGGTGAGTGATCGATAAATGCAGCCCACCAAGGGGCAGAAGCGGCGAGTGGGTCCACTTTGCAACCCAAACTGTTTATGTTTGAGGCACTGGTTTCACCGCCGACGATGAGCGAGAAGCGATTAAGCTGGAAGTAGAAACGAGTTGGCGAGGAGCGAGTGTGTAGTTCTGATAGTAGCTCTGCTATAAAGCGAGTGTTCGAGTGCGACGGACGATTACTCGCACCACTCGCTCAGGCACACTCAAATCCACGTTGTACAGTGGAAAGATCCAAGCGAGCATCGCTTAGCGAGTTTTATCGTTGACAGCTTTTATCGCTGCGCCACCAACTAGTGAAGAGAGTCCCTCGCCATTAGTGTGAACAGCCAGCGGTGAACTATAATAGTAGATTGTTTACCAAGGGAGTAAAGAACTATTTTTAGGGCGAGAGTGTTTTTTGAATCCTGAGCGACCGAGGGATTCTAACTCAAAAGTAGAATCCTGAGGGAGCGAGGGATTCAAAGTACATCACTCGAGCCAAAAATAGTTTTTACTCCTGAGGTGGACACTCTACTTTTCATCACCCTCTATGAGAAAAGTAGTAAGTAATCAATAAAATAACATACATGTACCTACCTACAAGGTGTAACAGAAAGGGATGTACAAGCGGAAAGAGGGACATCATTCTAAA
This sequence comes from Argyresthia albistria, assembly GCA_963457715.1. Classification (NCBI taxonomy): domain Eukaryota; kingdom Metazoa; phylum Arthropoda; class Insecta; order Lepidoptera; family Argyresthiidae; genus Argyresthia; species Argyresthia albistria. The sequence continues at coordinate 3,300,845 of OY735279.1, read as the reverse complement.
CAACTTTCACTATGGGACCAACTTGATCAGAGCAACTTTATTTTTTTTAACTCAGTACATTTCGGGCCTAGCGCTTAGCTGATCTGTATGGTGGAGTGAAAAATAATGTTGCTCTGATCAACTCGGTCCCATAGTGAAAGTTGTTCAAAATGATGTCCCTAACAACATTCTTCCGGCTTGTACACCCCTTTCTGTTACACCCTATTATTTATTTACACAATCGTCGTGATATGTGGTGTGTAACTGTAATGGTTTGTTGGAAGAAATCTCTTGTTATGTATTATAAGTTTTCTGTATGTCATTCTTGTGTTAGTACAATAAAGAAAGTACTATTTACGAATATGTCCTCCACATAGTTAAAGCTTGTTTAGTATTGGCTAAATCTTGAAAATTGGTTCAAAAAGCATTTTCAGATAAACTCTTGAATTTTTCTACAGGATTACAGTTTTTACATACCTATATTCCTCGTGATTTTATTGGTAACAGATCTTGTATTTGTCATTTGCGTTTGTTGTTATCATCTGGAGTTAGACACTCACTTTCACTCATATTCTTTACTCATATCCGCAAACGAAATTGAAATAATTACAGCATTCAGATTTGGCGCGCTTTGTTTACAAATTTTCCACAACTTTTTAATTATTTGGTCCGTGTTTCGATATCAATTCTGTAAGGTTGTTTCTCTGTTGTCACCAATCGGTGTCAATCGATTCTGTCGATCGGATTATCTAATCTGTGTCGAGTACGCATTTTAGTACAAACTTTTTTTTTATTGGCTGCGTATAGAATCGATCTCTCTTTTAATTGGGTCTGTCAGCCTGAGTGGTAGTAAAACTGATTAGTGACAGCATTTTTTTTCCTTTGTACTGGCAACAAAATTAAAAAGTTACTTTTAGTCCCTAGGGACTAAATGACCTACTTTAGTCCCTGTTTGCCGGGACTAAAGTAGATCTTTTTGAATAGATGTGATGAAAATATATCTTTCTCGTTTACCCACACGGGATCTTTATCTTTTGTTAGTTTCTTGAGCGAGACATTTAGTCGACAGCTCATCGCTTACTCGCTCTTGTTGAGACCGTTGCCTAAGGGTCAGTAAAAAAGTCGTGGTTAATAAGTCTCTTAATACATCGGATGGAGCGGGCGCGGCGCGGCGTCGGAGCGGGCGCGGGGCGGGTGCGATGAAAACCTTCCGAGACTTATTAATGAGCAATAACACACAAATCGGTGCAAGGCGGTGAGAGCGCGACTTAGCGGGCGCGTCATCGTCTGTCCACACCGTTACGGTCCTGAGAGGTCATCCACCAGGGCCCTAATGCTGCTCTGAGAATTTCACTTATATTTCATTACTATTTCATTACTATTCCATTGCAAACACCCAAAATGGCATCATTTGGTATTCTCCTAAATTATTATCCTCCTTATCCTCCTTTATTGGGTGTTTGCAATGGAATAGTAATGAAATAGTAATGAAATATAAGTGAAATTCTCAGAGCAGCATTAGGGCCCAGTCCTAGTCCTTCTGAGTTGATTGTGACTCTGGATGCTTCCGAGCGAAGTGGACATGTATAAAACGCTCATTACATCGCTATTTTCTTGTTTGCAGGCCAACTACCTGAATAGCGGGCGGCTGCTAACGGACGAGCAGCTCCGTCGGCTCACAGAACTACTCAACAAAATGTTCGTCGACGCTCACACTAAGGTATAACCACAGATACTGCAGGGTGTAACAGAAAGGTGTACTCATATTTTAGGGGGTTGTTAGGGACATCATTCTGAGCAACTTTCACTATGAAACTGATTTGATCAGACCAACTTTAATTTTCACTTCTCTATACAAATCAGCTGACCGCCGGACCAAAACGTATGGAGCATTGAAAAATAAAGTTGCTCAAGTCGGTTTAATAGTGAAAGTTGCTCAGAATGGTCTCTCTAACAACCCCCTAAAATATGACTACACCCTTCTTTTACATCACAGATAGACCACGTAGAACAATATATGTCACCGGCGGCGTAAACTAAGCTGCTACGGAAGCATCTTTAGTTCGAGGCCGTTGTAGCTCGGTGCAGCACCATCGAAATATTGCGAATACCACGAGATGGCGCTAAGATATATAGGATTTATTCTAAGATTAGCGCCACCTAGAAGTATGTTAACTGGAACCATGACGCTCAAAGTACAAATATTACTAGTAACGCCATCTCTTTATTGTGAAAGGTTACTTATTCTAAGCTCTATGGAATGAGCAGCCTGTGGTATCATAACATTATAAACAGGCACGTGCATTGTTTCTGTCCCCACTACTAGCTCGTCCAACGTCCAGAAAAGACCCATATCTTTTGTTATCTTATTTTACGTGACAGTCGCGGGCCGTTCGGACGGATGGTTGCACTTGTCGGCGCCATTTCGTAGAGTTGGCCATATCATGAAATGGCCAACCGTGCTGTATCAAGAATTCTGTGAAGATAGCTGCATGCAGCCAGAAAGCGATGGAGACAGTACTATTATTAATGATATTTTTGTTTACAGGGTGTAACAGAAAGGGGTGTACAAGCCGAAAAAGGGTTGTTAGGGACACCATTCTGAACAACTTTCACTATGGGAACGACTTGATCAGAGCAACTTTATTTTTATTAACTCAGTACATTTCGGGCCTAGCGCTCAGCTAATCTGTATGGTGGAGTGAAAAATAAACTTACTCTGATCAAGTCTGTCCCATAGTGAAAGTTGTTCAGAATGATGTCCCTAACAACCCTCTTTCGGCTTGTACACCCCTTTCTGTTACACCCTGTATAGTACATAATTAATGATGGCAATAAAACTACTGAGTTCCCGACCCGCTGCTAATTTTGTGCTGAAGCCTCTACAGATTGTTTTAGCATTATATTATTGTTTTTGTAGGTGTTCTCGCTGCTTCTGGACGCGGTCTGCGAGTTGCTTCTGGTTCACTGGCAACAGCTGAAGGACTGGCTCTACCAGCTCATGTTCAGGTCAGTGCATGTCTATCTGCAGGTGTAACAGAAGGGAGCTGGTTGTTGGCAGGTGTTCTCGCTGCTTCTGGACGCGGTCTGCGAGTTGCTCCTGGTTCACTGGCAACAGCTGAAGGACTGGCTCTACCAGGTCATGTTCAGGTCAGTGCATGTCTATCTGCAGGTGTAACAGGAGGGAGCTGGTTGTTGGCAGGTGTTCTCGCTGCTTCTGGACGCGGTCTGCGAGTTGCTTCTGGTTCACTGGCAACAGCTGAAGGACTGGCTCTACCAGCTCATGTTCAGGTCAGTGCTTGTCTATCTGCAGGTGTAACAGAAGAGAGCTGGTTGTTGGCAGGTGTTCTAGCTGCTTCTGGACGCGGTCTGCGAGTTGCTCCTGGTTCACTGGTAACGGCTGAAGGACTGGCTCTACCAGCTCATGTTCAGGTCAGTGCATGTCTATCTGCAGGTGGAACAGCTGTGTGTATAAATATTTTAGGGGACAGTCTATTATATCTACAGGGTGTAACAGAAGGGCTTAGTCATATTTTAGGGGGCTGACCTTCATACTGAACATTCTTCAAGGAAAACCCCTGGATCAGTAGGAAAGCACCGCACTGATAGGTATAGAGGTGCCACTAGTCTTTACTCTTAGTTTGTGTGTGCGTGCGCACTTTCAGAAGTTATCTGCCGTAGTTAGCTGCCCTATTATGGCCGTTGACACAGCTTTACGACTGCTACCACCGAGTTGCGACAGTAGCCAGGCCCTACAGCTTTACGACTGCTACCACCGAGTTGCGACAGTAGCCAGGCCCTACAGCTTTACGACTGCTACCACCGAGTTGCGACAGTAGCCAGGCCCTACAGCTTTACGACTGCTACCACCGAGTTGCGACAGTAGCCAGGCCCTACAGCTTAAGGGCTTGAGAGTTGAATGGTGTGTATGTCGGCGGCCGATTCTAGAGTCGGGCACATCATGATGTGCCTCGCCATTTCATGATATGCCCAAGCCATTACTGGGCACATCATGTTATGTCGGGTTTTAACGAAAACATGTCTTTTTAAAAGCATTTTTATTCAGCATTACGTGATGTGTTTTGTGTTATACATGTCAAACGAACACGAATACTACTACTTCGTCTACTTTAATCTTCACCTAAGCCACTGCAGTGTTTGCCTGAGATTTCATCGTTTCAAGATATTTCAAGTTTGGGCACATCATGATGATTCTACGATCGGCCGCCGACACATACATGATGAAGCTTATACTCGACAGTGGGTTCCCTAACAGACTGATGATGATGATTATGAAAACGTTGGTGTTTGCAGGTTGCTGATGAAGCTGGGCACCGACATCTTGGGCTCCGTTCAGAGCAAGATCATGAAGACGCTCGACGTGATCCACGAGTGCTTCCCGGCCGAGCTGCAGCTGCACAACATATTCAGGTATAGCTGCCTCTAGATATGGGCCGTGATTCTGCGAGCGAGTTGCATGTCAATGGCTATAGTAAGGGATCAAATTTCCGGTTATGGCTTGTCGGTCGCGCCGAGACAAACCGGTAGTTAGCGGTCTCGCTATAGCCACTGAGATGCTGTTCGGGGTGAGGTGATGCGAGTGTTTGTTGAATGTTAAATATATCTGCTTGAAATATACAATTCTGAGAATGTCAAGCAATTTTGTACATAATTCTTCAACTTAAGACTTGTTCCTAGATTTATTGGCCACAAGCCTATTCTACAAACGAGTCGCCAATAGCGAGGGCGCGAAATATCGCTTTGTTTGTAGCCGGAGCGGCACGTCTTGGCGTCGTCGCCAAGCACAAAACGGGTTTCTGCGCCCTCGCTACAGCAATTGAAATGCAATTTGTTTATAGAATCCGGGGTCAGGCTCTGGTCGTGTCACGTGTGTAACAGCTTTAATCCTTCCTCTACTATTTCTATTCTTTTATTCTTCTCTAAGGGGGTTGAAGTGCCTGCACGTGACCCACAAGTGCGGGGCCTTTGTGCATGTCCCCTTCTCCCACTCCCTTATTTCAGCCAACCCAACTCCTGCACAAGCTGGAGTAGGAGGCCTGGGTGTTCAAGGAGCTCATGGGTCGATGATGCTTCTCCCAGAATCGCCAATCTGGTTTCAATTGTGGATGGACATGCCAGCAACATGTGCTCGACTGTCTCCTCCACTTCCATGCAACCCCTCTACCAATAAAGGATGCACTCTTCCACTTCCATGCAACCCCTCTACCAATAAAGGATGCACTCTACTCACGATGCAATCTGTCTCGCGATTTGTTGCTGCAACTTGTATTTCTATGTTAAGCTATTTTTACTGTCATGTGAGTACAATAAAGAAATTACGAAATTACGAAAATTTCTCTCTCTGTCTATCTTCCTGTCCTGTCCTTCTCTAGCGGTTGCAAGGCCACCTGCCTTCTATGAGTTGAAACAACAGATTGCAAGCCAGGTTGCACCGTGAGTAGAGCCTCTACTCAAACCTAGCCACGTAATGTTAACTCACACTGTCCGCGCAGGTTCCTAGCGGACGGCGCGGCAGCTCCGACACCAAGGACGCGCGCGGCCGCGCTGCGCTTCCTAGCAGACCTCGCGCACGACTACTGCGCGCCTAGCAGCCTAGCAGCCGCGCTGCATGGTCAGTACCCACCCCTAGTGTAGGGCCAGTGTAACACGCTTCCTAGCAGACCTCGCGCACGACTACTGCGCGCCTAGCAGCCTAGCAGCCGCGCTGCACGGTCATACCCACCCCCAGTGTAGGGCCAGTGTAATGCCGCTTTCACACGAGGGCAGAACAGCAGGTACAGAGCTTTGTGTCAATCTACCTCTCCATGTTTCGCTTAGGAAAGGAAAGTAGATTGAGCTCTGTCTCTACTGCTGTTCTGCCCTCGTGTGAAAGCGGCATAATACGCTGCACTTGACACTAAGGGCCACTAGCAAGGATGTGAATGAACGCAAGGCTCGAGCAAACCTTGACATCTCCTAGGTACGCACGGTTTTCATGGAAGGTCCTATTTGCAACTGTATGTTTGTCCGCCTGTCTGTCGTCCCAGAGACACGACCCCACAAGAGACAGATTTTGCGATATATTTTTTGTACGGTACCCCCGACCCGCGCTCTCATGCTGATGTCACACCCCCCTCCTCTCCGCAGGCGGCGCGTCTGGCGTGGCAGGCCGCGCGCTCATCAAGATGGCGGCGCTAGCGCAGGACCCGCGCGGCGGCGACGTGCGCGCGGGGGCGCGGCGGGCGCTCGCGCAGCTGTACGACACGGGGCCCGTGCCGGTGAGACACACACGTGCACACTGCACACACACTGTACTAGCTAGTCTAGCTACCCGCGCGCTCACAAGATGGCGGCGCTAGCGCTATTTGCCAGTATGCTTTGGCCCAAACTGTCAGCTGATTTGTACGGAGAAGTAAAAAAATCGTTGCTCTGATCTAACAACCCCCTAAAAATGACTACACCTCTCTGTTACACCCTGTACATAATTCATAATTTCTTTATTGCACACAATTAATTGCAATGACAAAAAGTAAATAAAAACAGTGTACAAAGGCGAGCTTATCTCTCAAAAGAGATCTCTTCCAGCAAACCAAGTTTCAATGAGAGTTTGATATATCAGCAAGGGTAGACCGTACATTTACAGTAACTTAACCTTTTGAATGCAGAATTTTTTTCTTTCCTGGCCGAAAAGGAAAAATAATTGACATCGAAATTAGAGGACAGCAATTATCATCCTCTTGCCCTTATTGACGTCTTGATACCCACTGTCAAAGTCTTGGACATTTTCGTCCTGAAGCCACTAAGCCGGTTTGTACTAATGAAGTGTTCCTTGTTCAGTTCACGACAATAATGGGCGAATTGCCGGCCGACACGCAGGCGCTGATCAACGGGATCGTCCAACAGCACGTGCGACGGACGTCCAGCAGTGAGTCTACTGACATACATACATACATATGCTCACGCCTTTATATGATGATGACGACTCCACTTTTCGCCCCTGTTCCACAAACTTTAGGCACATTAGCTCTATCTTCCGATTCCGATCACTGGTTATGACGCTTTAACGTTGTTCTTCCAGCGTTATGACCTTTACAATAGAAACACAAAAGCTTTTCAAAAGCTCACGTGAGATTGTGGGATGGGGGGTTGAGTGAAATCTCACAAAATCTCACCTGGGGCAGAGGGGAGGTCAGAAAATCCCCTAAAACCCCTCGCGTAATTAATGGACGCCCCTAACGTTGTCGTTGCAGCCGGCAGCGACAGCCCCCTGCGCGGCTCGCACGCCGCCAGCAACGCCGCCTGCCCCGAGGACGTTTACTCGCGCATACGCAAGACCACCTCCGAGATACACACGTATACCACGCAGGCGCAGGGTGAGCTATCCTGTGTTTATAGGGTACCGTACACGAAGGGTGCCAAACGGGACCCTGTTACTAAGGCTCCGCTGGCCGTCTGTCCGTTCGTCCGTCAGCGGGTCCTAGAGCAGGAACAGTAAAAGCTAGAAAGTTGACATTTTCACAGAATGTGTACATCTGTTGCCACAACAACAACAAACACTGAAATACGAGAGGCATTACAAACAAGAGAGTGCTTTTTTTTTTGAAGTAAAACTTCTTGGGGCACGGGGGTAAAATTTATTTAACATCTCAACTGTGGGTTATTCATATATTTGCTTTTCAATTGATACTAGCCGGGTGCTATCACGAGTGGCTAAGAAATGTAACGGAAATTGGAATCGGTGACGTCAGGGTCGGCTGAAGACTTTTAAAACCGCAACTATTTTCAATACGGTTTTTAACTAATCAGATAAGATAATAATACATTCGTACAATAAAGAATGTTAATTAGTGAGAGAAAAACCTGATGAAACGTTAAGAAATAAAAATTATTTTAAGCATTCTTCCACGAGTTCTTGATTTCCGGTATGGCCAAGATGGCGCCGCCGCCGCCGCCGCCGCTGGCTGGGATAAACAAAACCAGTGACGTGACCAAAAACTACTTCGTTCAACCTCTTTGTTGGAACCGGAACTTATGTTTGACAGCTGTGCGATGCGATCCATACAGTTTGTAAGAAAAGAGTTTCATCAATGTCACACGGGTCGATATGGATTTCTAAAACAAGCAAAGCAATGCATACATTTGAGCGAGACGGCTAAAAGACGTGACGTCAGATGGTATATAATCTGAGCGAGATGCAAATAGTAGTGACCTCAGAACAATAGTAGTGACACTATTGAATGAGTTAAGTATATCACCACGAGCGCGACAAATTGTAGATAAGGAATGGTGGGAAATAAATGACATGACGTATTAAAAGTAAGTACAAGTTTAAATAATTTCAAATAATCGGACGTCTGAAACTTAAAAGTAACTTGAAGCAGAGTTTGGATCTCAAAATTGGAAATTTAAATTTCTTTTAGTATAGGTAGGTATAGGTGTATAGTATAGGTACCACTTAATGATCTAGCTACAGAAGTTTTACTTCTAACACGTGTACGGTGCTACACGCGTATCTTTTTTTTTATTTTTATTGTGCTGTACGAATGGTACGGTACCCTTCTTGTGCGATTCCGACCCGCACTTGACCGATTTTTTACTTACAGTCCTTTCAACGCTCTTTTGGCACGTGTGTGACGTTTACACGAGAGCGTTTGTTTCTTTCTGCTGCTCAATGCAACAAACCTGTCAAAAAGCGCTTGTTTCACCTGTCACCGGAAGCCAAGAGATCGTTGGAAAGCTGTTTTTATCTTTGATAGATCCTTATTTCCTACATAATCTTGAATAATAAATAACCGGCCAAGTGCGAGTTGGACTCGCGCACGAAGGGTTCCGTACTATTATCTAAATTTATCTATAAAAACCGCAAAAAAAAATATGCGTGTAGCACCGTACACGTGTTAGAAGTAAAACTTCTGTAGCTAGATCATTAAGTGGTACCTATACTATACACCTATACCTACCTATACTAAAAGAGATTTAAATTTCCAATTTTGAGATCCAATCTCTGCTTCAAGTTACTTTTAAGTTTCAGACGTCCGATTATTTGAAATTATTTTATACTTGTACTTACTTTTAATACGTCATGTCATTTATTTCCCACCATTCCTTATCTACAATTTGTCGCGCTCGTGGTGATATACTTAACTCATTCAATAGTGTCACTACTATTTGCATCTCGCTCAGATTATATACCATCTGACGTCACGTCTTTAAGCCGTCTCGCTCAAATGTATGCATTGCTTTGCTTGTCTCTGTACCCAGTCCCTTTATTTAATTGATCGAGTACGTATTTTCAACTATTCCAAGTTAATGTGTACCTGCGGGGCTACCATAAGGCTTGCCACTCACCTCAGTCGCGCAGATAAATGACAAAGAAGATGGCTAAATCAATATATGGACGACTGCCCCAGACATGTACAAAGACTTCTTAAACACCAATAGCATTTAAATATTCATTCATAAATTTAATTTACTGCGTCTGTATTTAGTTTGTAGAACTTGAAGAAAAAAAATATTAAATATAAGTAAATAAGAGTTGTTACTCAATACTCCGTGATTCCAATATGATTCCGTGACCTTTGCCGTCGCTAGAAATAAGCACCATTTTGCAATAACATGCAACATAACGCCATCTAGCCACTCCTCTGGAAACCTCCTGTTTTCAACAGTTTTGCTAGTTGGCAATTATGTTGCATGTTATTTTTAACGATGGCAAAAGTCACTAATCAATGGCGGAATCATAGAGTATGAAGTGACAACTCATAATTATTTAATCATTTCCTTCAAGTTCTACAAACTAACTAAAGACGCAGTAATTTATGAGAGAATATTTAAATGCTATTAATTGGCTGTTGAGAAGTCTTTGTATATGTCTGGGGCAGTCATTTTGCCAAATTGCCAACTCCTTTCGCGTCTCAATGATGTTTCTCCATAAAATAGCGCGCATTCATTATGATATGACATTAAATTGTGACAAAATGCGTGGCTGGGGTGACTGGCGTGCCTTATGCTACCCCCGCTAACCTATACATACCTACTTTGCTAGGATTTTTTAGGGTTACTTCATCGCGAAGCGATGACGTCACTCTTATTTAATTTTATTCTTGACATTTCCTTAGTCCGCCATACGACATACCTCGATTTTTATATTTTACTTCAACATTATTGACTGGCATGAAGCATTAACTTTAAAATTACAAAAGCTTATTAAAATCAAAATCGTATAATTTCAACAGTTATAACAACAATTCAACTTTAAAATATGTATTACAAAAATTACATACAAACAAATAAGCGAAACAATAAGCCATTAAACTTATGGCTCTGTAAACGGTAGACCTCGCTTTGGCCGTTTACTACAGATAAACATTAAATAGGTAGGTATAACACGTACTTAGTAGCTAAACTGCTAATTTGTGACTTGAACTGCACTATATAATAAAAAGTGGCTTTAGAACAGTTCTAGGTACCTACTTATTGTTTTCAAGAAGTCTTAATGCAGCCATCCATCACATCGGAATTTTCTTGAAAACTAAATATCACATTTGGATGATTCTAAGTGACTTTATGCGATTACTAGCTGCCCGTTGCGCGACTACGCAGCGCGTTTTAGGTACCTATTCCATAGTTACCGGCCACAAAACGATTTGTTCATCATTTTATTGATGAAACTCTTTTCTTACAAACTGTATGGATCGCATCGCACAGCTGTCAAACATAAGTTCCGGTTCCAACAAAGAGGTTGAACGAAGTAGTTTTTGGTCACGTCACTGGTTTTGTTTGCCAGTGTTTGCCCCAGCCAGCGGCGGCGGCGCCATCTTGGCCATACCGGAAATCAAGAACTCGTGGAAGAATGCTTAAAATAATTTTTATTTGTTAACGTTTCATCAGGTTTTTCTCTCACTAATTAACATTCTTTATTGTACGAATGTATTATTATCTTATCTGATTAGTTAAAAACCGTATTGAAAATAGTTGCGGTTTTAAAAGTCTTCAGCCGACCCTGACGTCACCGATTCCAATTTCCGTTACATTTCTTAGCCACTCGTGATAGCACCCGGCTAGTAGCAAGTGAAAAGCAAATATATGAATAACCCACAGTTGAGAGGTTAAATAAATTTTACCCCCGTGCCCCAAGAAGTTTTACTTCAAAAAAAAACATGTTAGTTGTATGGGAGCCCCCCTTAATATTGAATTTCTTTTCTTTTTTTAGTATTTGTTGTTATAGCGGCAACAGAAATACATCTGTGAAAATTTCAACTGTCTAGCTACCACAGTTCATGAGATACAGCCTGGTGACAGACAGATAGACGGACGGACGGACAGCGAAGTCTCAGTAATAGGGTCCCGTTTGGCATTCTTCGGGTACGGAACCCTAAAAAGAACTGGGTAACTTCCTTCTACAATCTTCATCATGTAGTTACACAACCGTCCGTACAAAGTCCATGGCCCGCGATTTCCAACCGACCCACGTGAGATACAGTTCAAAACCTATGATAATTGAAACAAAAAGTAAACTTTAGAAAAAACCGACTTTCACAAACCCTATCTGACTAGATTGAGTTTAATACAAACTGTAAACCCTTATCAGCCCCCCCCCCCCCCTCTTGGGGGAATAAATTTTGTCAAATCCCATCTCAAAGCTACCCCACGCTACTAAGGAACCTCTGTACAAAGTTTCATGGCTCTAGGTGCACCGGTTTAGGCTATGCGTTGCCTGCCCTTCAGCCACGCATTGTGTTTGTACCTAGTATTGAGCAGTTCTGGTGGTCATGTGTGGTCTTCATCATCAGTTCCGCACCAAAATATCTGGGGGCGCGGTAGCGCCCCCAAGCCAAGTCGAGCAAAAAGCAAAACATACGGGCGCAGCAGTAACATCCTTTACAGGAAGCCATTCAGAGCATATTTGACCTACCTGTTACTCCGTTGTGGATAAAGATAGAAACCTGAATTCCCGGCGGCTAAAAGGCACCATGTCATAAGACATATTCTCAAAATTTCAATAAATTTGAACCAGTAGAGTTGAAGGTACAGCAATTCAAAGTTCCTCAATTTTGACACTCACTGACTCACTGATTCACGATCATGAAAACTCTAAAGGTTACTTCTAGCGAACCCACAAGCTTAAAATTTTGAGCATGGTTAGAGTTTAGCCTGCAAAGCCAAGGAAAACTCAAACATTGCGCAATTTTAGCCCCAATTTCATAATATAATAATTATCAATAAGCTCAGTACACGACTACTTCGATTCATCGCTATTCCCCATTAGATGTCGCTAGTCGCTATGTGTATCTTGAATCGCGGTATGGTTTGGTTCCAGCTATGATTTAAATAACCGGCCAAGTGCGAGTCGGACTCGCGCACGAAGGGTTCCGTGCCATTATCTATAAAAAACCGCAAAAAAATGTATGGGAGCCCCCCTAAATATTAATTTAATTTTAATTTAATTATTAATTTTTTAAATAAATAATATACTCAATATATTGTGAACACTTTAAGCGTCTACCTGCTACCATTATCAATATCGAGCAAAAATGAGCAAAAAAATCACGTTTGTTGTATGGGAGCCCCCCTTAATATTAAATTTCTTTTGATTTTTAGTATTTGTTGTTATAGCGGCAACAGAAATACATCATCTGTGAAAATTTAAACTGTCTAGCTACCACGGTTCATGAGATACAGCCTGGTGCCAGACGGACGGACGGACGGACAGACGGACAGCGAAGTCTCAGTAATAGGGTCCCGTTTGGCACCCTTCGGGTACGGAACCCTAATAAAGCGGTTACAATATTGTCTAATATCGCTATTCCCCATTAGATGTCGCTAGGTGTGCATTTCCTGCGGTATGGTTTGGTTTGAGGTATGATTTATATTTATATAATTCACCGCCCAGACTTGTCACAAATCGTAACATCAAAGCCACAGAGAAGAGCCCATAGAGATAGGGAGTGGGCTTTGAGAAAGTCGGTAGCTAACGCACAAGAAATAGTACCCGAAAAGAAAAAAAGGAAAGTTACTTACAAAAAGAAATGAGATCCCAACAAAACATGCATATGCATATACAAAAACGCCAGTCTCGCAGCCTGCGCAGTTTATTCTACCGTAAAAAGTAGTGAGATCTAATTTTAAACCAAGTCGGTTAATTTAACCAGTATCTGTGTATGGTAGAATCTTTCCAACAACTTTATTATCGTATACTGTTAAGTACCTACCTAATTAATTAACTAATAACATTTATAGTGATCGGATCAATATAAGACATCTTTATTTCTTCAATAATAATTAGAATAACTTGGCAATCGCGCTCAACTGACAACTCTATAGCACCCAGAGCACAAATGAATATTATTACTCAACACAACATATCTCTAAATAAAGATAAACTTAACTAATAAGAAAACAACGAATTATTTCGGAGCGAGAGCAATAGGTACATTACGTTGCACACACGGTCCTATAGTCGACAACTTTTCTACGTGCGATTGCCAAGTCATTCTAATTATTATTGAAGAAATAAAGATGTCTTATATTGATCCGATCACTATAAATGTTATTAGTTAATTAATTAGGTAGGTACTTAACAGTATACGATAATAAAGTTGTTGGAAAGATTCTACCATACACAGATACTGGTTAAATTAACCGACTTGGTTTAAAATTAGATCTCACTACTTTTTACGGTAGAATAAACTGCGCAGGCTGCGAGACTGGCGTTTTTGTATATGCATATGCATGTTTTGTTGGGATTATGCTTACCATTTGCACGAGTTATTATGAAAAACACAAAAATCACTATAGGTCTGCCTATAATATTTGAAGAGTTCCCTCGATTTCTCCAGGATCCCATCATCAGATCCTGACCTGGTGTCAATGGGACCAATGGGAAGGTAAACCCTTTCAAACAAAAAAAAATAATTTTCCAAATCGGTCCATCCGTCTAGGCGCTATCGGGGCACATACATAAAAAAACATCCGGACGAATTGTAAATCTCCTTCTTTTTGAAGTCGGTTAAAAAACGGAACAAAAGTTAAGGTATTTCTTTTTTGGACGTTGGACGAGCTAGGTAGATAAAGCTCCCCCGGGAACGCGAACTATTGACTTTACGGCGGTCGAGCTAAACAAACTCACTTGCCTGTGTAATTTACGAAGTTATGTTTATGTTTACCCGCACTGAGCCAGCGTGTTGGAGTATGGCTCAAACTTACTAAAGGCCTGTGCCCCTCGTCGGGGACATTAATGGGCTACATTTACATGTTTATGTTGTTGTCGTTCAACAGCGGAGTGCGGCAACCACATGTCGAGTAAGGACAGCGGGATCAGCCAGATGTCTGACGTCACGCTGTCCAACAAGGCCTTCAACGGTGTGCCCAACGGACATTACAACAACGCGTGAGTGCAGCCTAGCTTTATCATGAATATCATAAAAGAACAGGGAGCACTTATCCAGTGGAGAGCGCATAGATACATTTTCCTTTGAAACACAACTCACCAATTTACGGGCGGCGGGGGACGAGGTAAGAGAGCTGTGATTGGTCAGCCGCTGCGAAACTGTCTGCCGTGTGAGTCTACCATAGAGCAACACGGCGCGGCGTGTCAACCAACGTTCTTGTCTGTCATTCCGCCCGTTAACCGTTTCGCGAATACAGTGCTTTATGGATGTTTTGGCACTTAGATGACACTGACTGGGGGGCGCCACTGTAACGTTGATTGATTGATTGGATTGACTGCGTTAGTTCCGACCCTTGGCCACGTGCCAAAACATCCATGTAGCACTGTAAGTCTTAGTATTTATCAGTATATTTGTTTTGCGTTCCACATGTATAAGATAAGATATATTTATTTGACACATTACAATTAGTTACATAGAGGTTTTACATTGGATGGTTTCCTAGTAAGAGTTTGAGATGTAATTAATTAATGATTATTTGAGATCTAAACTAAGCAGAGCCTGTACTATAGATCTCAAAAATCCTCAGCGCTTCCATAGTTAAACATGACACACTTTGTCGCATTTCATTACACGACCACAGATTATGTTCTTCGGTTGTTATTATTTGGACTGGCAACTTTTCTTCACTCATGTCTGGCCTACGACGAATTTGGAACTACTGAAGCTGTTATTTTTTTAAATCTCCCATTGAAAAACTGATAATTCGTTCCCCAGTGAGGTGCTGCGCGCGGCGTCGGCCGACAGCTCGGAGGAGGCGAACAGCACTAAGGAGTCGTCGCCGGTGCCGGCGCACACCCGGCTCGACTTCCACAACCCGGGGTAAGGAGACCATGTGGCGTCACCTATCAGTCGATCCACACTCTGACATACAAGATGAATGGCACTAGCAGAACGAACTCAGCAGTTGGCAGAAGTCACCACAGATGTCATAGCAGTAAACAGAGCGCAGAACAATGCGAAACAACTGACAATCGATCCTGCATCGCGGAAGAGAAGTTTCATCGGTTGCAAACTATATATAGAACGTCCGAGCATAAGCTGTTGGACCAGTGTGGTCCCCAGGTGTCACAAACTGGTGCGGAGATCTCCCTTTTAGGGATCACTTTCCTCAGCGGACGCAGCAAACGGACCACTTCTATATATAGCAACATTTGCCTCTACAACCAGACGAGGAATAGAATAGAACAGAGTTTTCCAGTGATCTTTCAGCTGATGAGTGACGTTTACAGGGGTGCTACTGTCTATTCGTGATAAGAATGCAGTGAAATTTAAAGTTAAATCTGTTAACACACTCACAGGACAGGTGACAACCTTCGCGTTCGAAAGTTTGCCTTCAACTGGTCACTGTGAACTTGGCTTGATAATTGGAAACGATTTGATTGGTTACGGGGCGTGGCTAGGCCGCCGGACAGTGATGACTACTGCATTCTTATCACGAATAGAGTATAGTTCTAGAGTCTTTCAGCGGTCTTTTGACGCGTGAGTGACGTTTACACAGGGGGAGCCACGTCTACGCAACTTAATGCAACGAACCTGTGATCAACACAGATGGTCAATTAGCGTTAGTGCCACCTGTCACCGCACACCAAAAGATCGTTGGAACATTTTCTAAGCGGGTCAAGTTTATTGGCTGGTTAGACGACCCTAAGGCTCGGTCTCTCAAGAAAGGGATAAACAGTCAGAAAACTTTATTTGACACATCATTTATTTTATTTATTTATTTATTTTGATTTCATGTACGTGTGAAATGTCAAATGTCTCAGATAAATAGACAGATAAACGCTATCTGAGGAATCAAAGATCGGCACTAAGGCTGGATTTTACCAACAAAAAGATATGCGAAAATAACTATCCCGGGGATAATTTGTACGACAATGACAATACAAAATGAGGTCATTCTATGAAAAAGTAGAAGATACTCTCGAGTAAAATGTTGAATTCGCTCTAATTTTACCAACAAAAAGTTATACGAGAATAACTATCGCGGGGATAACTTGTATGACAGTTCAAAATGAGGTGATCTGATCCAGGTACCGCTGGTGTCCATGAAAAAGTGGAAGATACTCTCGAGTAAAAGTTACTCTTTAGTTGGTAAAATCCAGCCCAAGTACATTAACAATATCGTGTTGATTCGCAGCGAGTACGCGATCAACAACGGCGGGCGAGAGAAGCTGACGCGGCCGTACGAGACCGACGAGAACGGTTTCATCATCACCAAATGTGAGCGCTGAACGCTGATTGTCATTCAAAATATAAGCTCTCTAAGGGAACGTACCCATACTAGAGCTCGTCTAAGCTGAAATGACGCGCCCCACTCCTTGGTTTTCAACCGACTTCAAAAAAAGGAGGAGGTTCTCAATTCGTCGGCGTATAGGTAATACCTCAAGGGTGGTCCCATTGACACCAGGTCAGGATCTGATGATGGGATCCTGGAGAAATCGAGAGAACTCTTCAAATATTATAGGCAGACCTATGGTGATTTTTGTGTTTTTCATAATAACTCGTGCAAATGCACATGGTAAGCATAATATTGTGATGCGGAACTGCTGATGAAGACCACATATGGCCACCAGATCTGCTCAATACTAGGTACAAATACAATGCGTGGCTGACGGGCAGGCAACGCATAGCCTAAACCGGTGGACCTAGAGCCATGAAACTTTGTACAGGGGTTCCTTAGTCGCGTGGGGTAGTACTGATATAGCATTTGACAAAATTAATTCCCCAAGGGAGGGGGGGATAAGGGGTTACAGTTAGTATTAAACTCAATCTAATCAAATAGGGTTTGTGGAAGTCGGTTTTTTCTAAAGTTTACTTTTTGTTTCAATTATGTATTTACTTGTCATACAAAACCAAGGAGTGGGGCGCGTCATTTCAGCTTAGACGAGCTCTACACCATTCACAAAATAAAAGGCCCGTTTTGACAGTGCACGCCCATGAAGTTTTAACCCCTAACGCGTAGGTAATAGAAGCGGTTTTCCTAGGTGCAACTTGTACGCTTTGCTTGTACGCACCAGTTGGCTTTTATTACCTGCGCATTAGGGGTTAGAACTTCATGGGCGTGAACTGTCAAAACGGGCCTTTTATTTTGTAGTCTTAATTCGTATCTCCGAGTAGGAACGTCACAGGCATTATCCAAATTTCTCAACCAGTTGGTGGCGTCATTTTTAAGGGTGATGAAGTCATCGGGGTCTCCAGGGTAAGCCCGAAGGGGGCATTCTCGAACTATGTGCTCTACTGCCTGGAGCTCGGCACCGCAGTCGCAGCTTGGAGACGCAGACCAACCGCAGCGGTGTCTGTAGTGGGCGCTGCGTCCGTGACCTGTTCGGATTCTATTCAGTCGGCACCACTCCCGACGGGGCAATTCAGAGCCCGGTATATATACGCCTGAGCGAATGCGGTCGCTCACGACATCCCCCATCTCAGTTTGCCAGCTTTTAGTCCAGTCGCCCTTGAGGTTGAAATTTTCCCTAGCTAGGCTTAGCGCGAGGCGGCAGGGAGCATGTCGTGACTTCAGTCTCTGGTGCTGTGAAGACTAAGTTCCATATTATCCTATCCTAAACTACGGCGCTCAGTCATGGTCTTTGACCGAACTTCAGAAGTCCAAACCCAAGGTTTGCCAGCGAGCACTGGAGCGCAGCATCCTAAGTGTTCGTAGGACGGACCGCATTAGGAACACCACACTGCGCTCCATAACTGGCATCGCTGATGTGGGTGCACAGACCGCTAAGCTAAAGTGGAACTGGGCCGGCCACGTAAGTCGCATGCACCCAGACAGATGGGCGAAAATCGCCACATGCCCCTACACGGATAACGGTGTAGGGGCAGGCTTTAATAGGGGGTTAGAGTTTGTATCAAAGTTAAAACATTAGTTTCTAATCAAAAAGGGTTTGAGGAAGTCGGTTTTTTTTAGTTTTAATTATTTATGTTATGTTTTTATGTTCCCACCAGGTGGCCTGAACGAGACGGAAGTGCTAGAGGCGCTCTGCCAACTGGACTCGAACAGCTCCCCGCCAGAGGAGTGGGAGCGCCTGTTGCTCGCGACGCACGAGCTGCTCAAGTACGGCGACGGCAGGCGGCCGGTGCACTACTTCAAGTGAGTACCGGGGGGCTGGCCCGTAGCCAACTGCGGGGCTACCATGAGGCAACGCCACTCACCTCGCGTCGCGTTTTAATGTCAAATTTCGCGACATAATGGCGTTTCTCCATACTTGCGAGCATTGATTTTGACATTAAATAGGCTTGTGGCCAAGGTAATCCAATAAATCTAGGAACAAGTCTTAAGTTGAAGCATTATGTACAAAATGGCTTGACATTCTCAGAATTGTATATTTCCAGCAGATATATTTCATAAAGTAAATTTGGAGACCGCTCAGGATCGAATGGAGTGGAAGAGGGGGAGAGAGGCCTTTGCCCAGCAGTGGGATATTACAGGCTCATAATAAATAATAATAAAAAAATTGTGCAAAAAAAGACAGCATTTGATGGCACTTTTACATGACGTCATTTTGTTACTATTTCATAGAACTCAGGAACAAAAGTTCCGTTTTGACAGTTCATAAAAAGTATCTACATATTTTGACTTGACAGGCCACAAGCCTATTGTGACAAAATGCGCGACTGAGGTGAGTGGCGTGGCTCATGGTAGCTCTGCTAGACCACCGCTAACAATTTCATTCAAGGAACATATGGTCGCAAATTTTAGTGTCTCTCATAGTTATTTTGTGGTTGGAGTATGAAACGACAAAACATTTTGGGGAGCTAGGGAAATAATTCTAAACAACTTTCACTATCAAACTGATTTGATCAGAGCAACTTTATTTTTAATCATCTGATAACCGCTCGGCTAATATGTATTGATGTTGTCGTCATTAGGAATGTCACCCTCTACAGACGACATTAGAGTCCCGAGAGGGGATAAAAACGTCGTTTTTTGTCAAGTTCTGAACTAGATGATTAAGTTTGTATTGTTGTCCGCAGGAACATAGTGAGGGTGGCGCTAGCGGCGCTGACCTGCGAAGAGAACCATTCCGCGGATAAGGAGAACTCGGAAGCCACTTGCAACCAGTCCTCGGGTAAGTCGACCGGCCGTCGGGAGCGGGGCGGGAGCGGGAGCGGGGCGGTTGTCTATGTCGTCAAATGTATAGGGCGCCGTAGACGTTCAAGCATGCTTGACAAGCATGTTGGTCATTCTTCACGAAGCAAAATGATCAAGCATGTTGTTCAAACCACATTAGTTGACGTTCGCATTGGTCGAGAGATCAGTTGTTAGGAAAAAAAATAATGCAATTTATTTTTCGCTCTTATTTCCTCCCTTTTCGATATCCGTGGTATGGTATAGCTTATTGAATATGCAATATGCTCAACGCAACAGGTTTATTTTAATTTCACCTATTATTTTTATTATATTTTTTATTTTGATTCATTAGGCGCCTTAACTTGTAACTTTTCGACAAGCAAGGATAAGAAGATAGATGTTTGATGTCTACTAACGATTTGCAACCCGGCAGGCTGGGGCACGGCCGGCGAGCGCGCCGCCGCGGAAGCCGTGAAGGTGCTCATCTGGCTGTGCCGCCGCCCGGAGAGCCGCCCGCTCTGGCTCGACTACTTCGACCTGATCCTGCTGAAGCTCATCAACGCGTACGGCGCCGGCAACAAGGAGCTGATGCGCGCCGTGGACGCGAGCCTGCCGCACGTGGCGCGCGCGCTCTGCGCCGACCAGGTGCGTTCACCCACGCCAGGCGGCGCTAGTGCAGGAGACAGACAGACAGGCAGACCCCGCACTAGGCAACAAGGAGCTGATGCGAGCCTGCCGCACGTGGCGCGTGCGCTGTGCGCCAACCATTTGCGTCCGCCCACGCTAGGCGGCGCTAGTGCAGGAGACAGACAGGCAGACCCCGCACTAGGCAACAAGGAGCTGATACGCGCCGTGGACCCGAGCCTGCCGCACGTGGCCCGCACTACCCCACACTAGGCAACAAGGAGCTAGACCACTAGACACTAGCCTAGACCCCGCTCTAGAGACTCCAAACTAGGCTACACCCCGCACTAGAGACTCCAAACTAGGCTACACCCCGCACTAGAGACTACAAACTAGGCTAGACCCCGCACTAGAGACTCCAAACTAGGCTAGACCCCGCGCTAGAGACTCCAAACTAGGCAAGACCCCGCACTAGAGACTCCAAACTTGGCTAGATCCCGCACTAGAGACTCCAAACTAGGCTAGACCCCGCACTAGAGACTCCAAACTAGGCTAGACCCCGCGCTAGAGACTCCAAACTAGGCTAGACCCCGCACTTGAGACTACAAACTAGGCTAGACCCCGCACTAGAGACTCCAAACTTGGCTAGATCCCGCACTAGAGACTCCAAACTAGGCTAGACCCCGCACTAGAGACTCCAAACTAGGCTAGACCCCGCGCTAGAGACTCCAAACTAGGCTAGACCCCGCACTTGAGACTACAAACTAGGCTAGACCCCGCACTAGAGACTCCAAACTAGCTAGGCTAGACCCCTCACTAGAGACTCCAAACTGGGCTAGACCCCGCACTAGAGACTCCAAACTAGGCTAGACCCCGAGCTAGACCCAGCCGCTCACACTAGGCTACATACACCAGCACAGACACACTCGCACCCGCCCACCCTCTCTGGATTTGATAATATTATAATCCTGTCATCACCCCGGAAGCCGGAAATTTATTTTGTTAGGTTTTTCAAAGGCTGAACTTCATTGCCAAGTTGTTCAAAACCAAACGCGTTTCAGAACACACCGCTTTTTTGCGAGAGAGTATGCGTTTTGGAACGTGTCTGGAATGACGTTAGCTATCACTTGATTTGACAATTGATTGATTTTGGTTGGATTTTGGATACGGTTGAGAATCGCCAGCCACTAATTTGACACTAGGTGCATGAGTGGATACCGTGTAATATACCCTTGAAGACTAATATTGAACCTTTTATTCCAGGTGCTAGCACTGCTGAAGCCGGTGATTCGGACGCGCGGGTACCCATCCTCTTTGTGTGCGCTCAAGTTGGCGGCTGAAGTCGCGCGAGCGAGGCCCGACGAGCTGAGGGATGAGAATGTGGGACAACTTATGGAGGGGGTCGCTAAGGTGAGCTCAGGACTACTAGCAAAGAATGACTAATAGTACTACCACAGGGTGCTCATCGATCATCATCATCAATCAGCCCACACCTACCCACTGCTGGGTATAGGCCTCTTCTCTACCACGCCATCCGCTCCGGTCCCGTGCCTCCCGCATCCCGCATAGTGCCCCCATACAAATTAGAATTAGTAACCCTCCGTCAATAAGAGTTGGCGTGAGGAGTGAGATTTGTACTTTAAACGCCATGATTTTAGCACAGAAGAGATAATAGCACAGAGAAGAGATAATAGTACTCCGTACAGAACGGCCTTACCCGCGCTGATTCAGATACCGCACCGCACCCCACCCCTGGCGTCAAAAGATTGGTTAAAGGATCAATAGACAGGGCTGAACACCGGACGAGTGACGACGCGTATACTTTAATATCGCTGCATTTGCCGCGCCACCAGCCCTAGCAAAGTTTACGCACACATTTGCACGTATACAAACATCATTTGGTTATGTAGTAGTAATAGGTGATTATTTCACGAGCGTTCTATGGAGTGTCCGAGGTGTGGCTAGACAGTAGACTTGGGTAACTCGGGATTAAGATATAATAGGAATGTATATCACTTCACGTCTCTTATACACTCATTATATCACAGCCATATCTCATATCCCAATCATATCTCACTTCACTACATACTCGCTGCCTATCTTTGCTCAGAGAGTCGAAAATAAAATATCATTCATTCATTACAATCACTACACACGAGTCACGGTTAGGCGAATAGTAACCCTATCACAGTGGCAACTAGGGGCAAGGTGCGCTGCACAACACATACTCGCACGATGTCGAACGGAACCACGCCGAAGGAAACGACCGCGCTACTCTTGCGCGTTGCTCTGTCGCACTCTTGATTTTACGAGCGAGAGTCGCTCGCGGAAAGAGTAAGATTTGTTCCGAGAGTAAGATACAAGTGGGAGTTGGAGCGTTCAAAGACATGAAGACGCTTGAGATATGAAGGATATGAGATATGATGGGGATATAATGTGGGCTATTCTTGAGGTGTCAAAACCACTAAACTAGAGGAACTAAAGACACTAAACAGACAACCTCCAAATCCTACAGATCTTGCGCGGTGGCCACAGGTTCCATTTTCAAACACGCGATTTTAATTAGTTTAGTTAGTATAGTTCGTGTCGCCTTCGGAATCGCAGTGTATCACCGAGGCAAATGATATGAGATATAATTACTCTCTACAGGGTATAACAGAGAGGTGTAGTCATATTTTAGGGGGTTGTTAGGGACATCATTCTGAGCAACTTTCATAATGAAACCGATTTGATCAGAGCAACTTTAATTTTCAACTCTCTTTACAAATCAGCTGACCGCTCGGACCAAATCGTATGGAGCAATGAAAAACAAAGTTGCTCTGATCAAATCGGTTTCATAGTAAAAGTTGCTCAGAATGGTCTCCCTAACAACCCCCCTAAAATATGACTACACCCTTCTGTTTCACCCTGTATAGAGACACACTTTGCGCAAGTCTACTGGACAGCTAGCTAGGGGTACAGCTGTCCAACGATCTTTGGCGTGTGAATGACGTTTTCAGTGGGGCGCCAGTCCTACGCACCTAATTCAATGAACCTGTCGAAAAGCGTTAGTTGCTACTGTCGCCGCACGCCAAAATACCGTTGGACAGCGTAACTGAGAAAGTCTACTGCGAGCAAAGCGGTTAACATTATCCTAATCGACGCGACTCTGTCCGCAGCTGGCCGACCACCAGAACTCAGCAGTGCGCAAGGCGGCGGTGTTCTGCATGGTCGAGTTCTCGAAAGCGCTCGGCGAGCAGCGCATGCGGCCGCACCTCAAGCACCTGTCCGTGAGCAAGCTGCGCCTGCTCGAGGTACCAACACACCGATACAGTACCAGCCATACAGTACCAGCAGTACACCGATACAGTACCACTGATACAGTACCAGCAGTACACCGATACCACACCTCGGACACTCCATAGAACGCTCGTAAAATAAGCACCTATTACTACTACATGACTAAATGATGTTTGTATACGTGCAAATGTGTGCGTAAATATTGCTAGGGCTGGTAGCGCGGCAAATGCAGCGATTTGCGTCGGGCGAACCGAACGACGACGGCGCGACCCGAACTGTCCCGAACACAAGCGTTTGTTTATGAAGTGACTTTGTAGGGGCGCTGCCGTTTAAACATACCTAGTCGGGTTCTCATTGAAATCCTAAAAAATGTTAATGTTCACTTTGATCCTTCATACATTAAGTTACAAAAATAGAGTAGGTAGGTATCGAATAACTGTCTAAAAGTGGGCACAGTGCCTTTGCCACCTCTTATGGGAAAAGGCGTGAAGCTATGTTATGTTGTTGTTACCTACTATTACTTATTCTGAAGTAGGTAAGAGACACTTGGCGTGAACTGTAGGTAGGTACCTACCTATGTAAAAACATCGTTAGGATTGTACAATATTCGAATTTTATGTTAAGTAGGTACCTAGTCTCTGAGAGATTCAAAACAACCAAACCACTACGTGACTACAGGGTTCGAGCGAGACCCGGCCGAAGCTCGCTATATGTGGACCCAGCTAATGGCGGCGCGCCGCCGCCGCGACAAAGTTAGTGCGTGCGTACTTGGGTCAATCAACTTAACCCACACTTTTTTGTCAACGCACGCACTCTCTCTGAAAGTTCTTCGAGGACTGGCAGCTCAACGGCACTATCAAAGGACACCATACCGCGCCATGTGAGCAAAAAAAAACACAAACGAAGATCTTCGAGAACGTAATCAAGTTCCCCGTAGTGCCTGCTAGCTTAGATACTATTGTTATATTCGTAAAATGTGTAAATTTAACCATTTAGCGTATTTTAATAATAAATGGTCGGGGACAGCAAAGTGTGGGTAAAATAGTTGATTGACCCACCTACTACCTACTTTTCAACTCGAAGTGCTTCGTTCGCGTTGTTGAATCGCACCAACAACGGATAGCACGAAATGAATACCTATAATAAATGTACTTTATTGATAATTATATAATTATGTATTACGGAAGGTTTAGTACTAGGTATCTTAGAAAATAAAATATGAAAGAGAACCTTTCCTTTTTTGAAGTCGGTTAAAAATAAAATATTACGACACTGACTTATTATCAATTATCGTAGTCAGTAGCTAGTAAGTACTACAAACATATAACTCTGTCTCTGTCTCGCACAAAGTCTGTCCTTGTGAGAGAGCGAGACACACACAGCAAACGCTGACCAAGTTACATTCCGGGAGTTAAGGTATTAGAATTTTTATTTCTCAAAAGAACAACAATAGAGTTGCTGTTGCTTACCTTCTTTCATCAGTCGGGAACCGAAAGAATCTCCTGTCTTTGCTGTTTCTAGTTGACGACAGACACACAAATAATGCACAAAACTTCACCATATTATATTACCGGTTATTATTCACCGTATACGCGCGGTCACTCGTCAGGCGTTCAACCGCGTCTATTGATATTTCAACCAGTTCCTAGACGCCAGGGGTGGGGTGCGGTATCTGAATCAGCGCGGGGAAGGGAGTGGCCGTTCTGTACGGAGTACTATTATCTCTTCTGTGCCGATACAGTACCAACAGTACACCAATACAGTAAGATGCAAAGTTATGTTTCTTCCTCTCCAGGTATACATCAACAAGACCCGGTCCGGCGAGTCGTCCAAGTCGCCCGGTGGCGCCACGTAGCGGCGGCGGCGACGCGCGCGCCTCACCACCCGCGGCACACAGACCGATGCGGCGGCGGGGACACAGACCGACACAAAGCGACCGACCGATGTACAGTAAGGGGTAGGGATACACTGTTCACAGTTGTATTTGACTACAGTTGTTATTGAACCGATTGACAGATTTTTGATACCACTTCCCCTCTAAAAAGCCACTTTTACTCACGCAAAGCATGGTTTGAATTTGAATTTAGAACACCAAAGCATTGAGAAAAAGTACCGCGGCCGGGGGCGGCAGGGGCGCGTTGGGGGGCGGGGTGGGCGCGACGGAATACTCGTCATACAAACTCCTTGAGCAAATGACTTCTCGAGATTTGCTTTGGTCGATTTTTGATCTGTGGTGGATGGTGGAGAATGGTCGATTAAGATTGTCAACAAGGAGTATATACATCAGAATAAAAGTTTTTACTCGTAGTCATGGCACAAAGTATAGTATGCAACTCTTGAATAAAACAGATTTATAGCAAGGGGCAATGAATCACTGGCTTCGCTCAGGATTATAACACTTGAATCACTACGCTCTAGGCTGAATCGCTACGCTCGCGATTCAATCATCGTGAATCACTCCCTACGGTCGTGATGCAGTAGTTATAATCCTTCACTTGCTCGCGATTCATCTATGGCCCTCGTATTAAATCCGTCCTTTATTCACTAGTTGCATGAGTGTGATTTTTCATCCATCAAGCCAAGTACGAGTAACATTTTGCTTTTAACTCACACTATATAGTGTATGACTTTGACAGTGACTACCAAGACGTCAATTAATGTCTATTGCAAGGGGATGAGAACTTAATTTCCCCTAATTTTAATGTCCTATTTGTTTCCTTTTCGGCCAGGAGAACGACAATCTCTAGTCTGAAAATGTAAAAGATTATTATAGGTTATTTTATTTATTTATGTAAAGGATTATTTTAATCATAAGTCTAGTCTAAAATTCAGCATTACCTTCCAATGACTGGTAATACCTTTCTTTATTCACTCGGCCCCAAAAAAACTGTTAAATTAAATTACATTTTGGGAAATATTATTGTTTTAAGGGTGGATTTTACCAACAAAAATGTTATGCGAGAATAACTATGCCGGGGATAATTTGTATGACAATGACAGTTCAAAATGAGGTCATTCTTAGAAAAAATAGAAGATACTCTCGAGTAAAAAGTTACTCTTCGATGGTAAAACTCGCTCTAAGACAGATAGAGGGCGCCATTTCCTACAGTCAAACAACTTAGTCAAATACAAATGAAAATAATAAAAATATGGTTATCCTAATCCCCTTTTGTAATTTTCGGCTCGGTTTTTGTATAAGTACTTTTGATTAACACCTAAACACTTTATTTGTAAAATATTTTTTTTCTAATACTTGATATTTTATTCTTTACTTCCAAAGAACACTAATCAAATTGGTTATATTGTAATCTCTTAATACGTTGGAATAAAGAGTAAAATGACAAAAACCTATATTGATTTTATGTTGTGGGTAAATCTAGAAATGGTAGTTTCAGAAAATGTCTAGTTTTTAAAATATTTTCAGAAATTCTATTTTGGGGTTTGTCTGCGACGATTATTATTATTTACTTTATGTAAATATCGCTTGGAAAAGACATTACAATTTATAATTCATTTTGGTGCAATGCAATGGGAATAGTCGGTTTTGAGAAAAGAGGTAAAAAGCGCGCGTCGGATAGAAATATAGGCATAGTGAAAATGTATAAAAGTTAATGTTACGCTCGTTGGATAATACAGCAAGTTACTATTTTACAAATGTAATCTGGCAAAATTTGTTAAAAAAGCAGAATTGAGATTAAATTCAACATTGAAAATTAATGAGGCAACATTTGCGGACTACTGCGTTTTTTCATTAATAATTTTGTTTTACTGGACGGCAATGTCTCTTATGTTGCCATTTTTTTCTACATTAAATTGCCACGGTGTAATTATTTATGTTGCCAGTTTAAAGTTGTATATGTTTTCGTGTTGATTTATAAAATGGGCCACTTCACGGTTTTGGATAAAATTCAAAAGTGAGATAATAACCTTTTCACTTGGTATGCGTTCGTTTTGAATCGACTCGTTAAATAATCGTTAAATAATAAGACTCGTTCGGTTTTTTTCCTGGTGCCTAATCATGCCCCGTTCTGTATACCAAACATCAAGTCAAATTGGTATTTTGTGATATATTTCCACAATTTTTAACCGACTTCCCAAAGGAGGAGGTTTACAATTCGTCCGGATATTTGTTTTTTTTTTTTTTTATGTATGTTCCCCGATAGCGCCTAGACGGATGGACCGATTTGGAAAATTATTTTTTTGTTTGAAAGGGTTTACCTTCCCATTGGTCCCATTGACACCAGGTCAGGATCTGATGATGGGATCCTGGAGAAATCGAGGGAACTCTTCAAATATTATAGGCAGACCTATAGTGATTTTTGTGTTTTTCATAATAACTCGTGCAAATGCACATGGTAAGCATAATATTGTGATGCGGAACTGCTCATGAAGACCACATATGGCCACCAGATCTGCTCAATACTAGGTACAAATACAATGCGTGGCTGGCGGGCAGGCAACGCATAGCCTAAACCGGTGGACCTAGAGCCATGAAACTTTGTACAGAGGTTCCTTAGTAGCGTGGGGTAGCACTATGATGGGATTTGACAAAATTAATTCCCCAAGGGGGGGGGGGGGGGTAAGGGGTTACAGTTTGTATTAAACTCAATCTAATCAAATAGGGTTTGTGGAAGTCGGTTTTTTCTAAAGTTTACTTTTTGTTTCAATTATCTTAAATCTAAACTCCATCAGAGAAAATTGATGACTTTCCGAGTCCTATCCTATGTGTCAAGAATTGAGTGATTCAAAATGAACTCGACAAGAAGACTTGAAGGAGCATTTGGTTTTGTACTGTATACTTGAGCAATAAAGTTAAAAGTTGGATGTTCCACGGTTTGTTAAAAGGTTATATTAATGTAAAAGGTGTTTTGTGTCTCGAAAAATCAACGGCAATGACTGAACAAAATCTTTGTAAACCGAAAGTATGGTAAATGGTAGATCTTACGTATGGGTATAGGCGTGACGCTTCGTTTTTTGTTATGTTATAAATTGCTTCTGGCCGAAACTAGAATGTTCATATTCGTTTGTGTGTCATTACGAACAATAAAACCCATGTATAAACATACCATAACATGTGTACACATGTACTACCCGTTCGCTATAAGTTTGCCGGTGCGTGGAATGCGGTTGCCCTCCCCCAACCGCCAACCGCACCCCTGAGTCGCCCTATCCGCACACCGTTAGCAACGTCATCGCTGACGCGTCGCAGTACTCGCAGTCGGGAGGCGTGATATTTTTATTTAATTATGTGTATTAATGTGTATTTATTGAAATAAAAAAAAAGATTTTGAAATAATGGTTTATTTATAGCAAAGTTTGTACAATACATTGGAAAAAATCCATGACCCCTGATCCTAATTAGAATTTGGAATATACACTCGTAGGTAAGCCTAACTGGACTAAACTATTTTTATTGTTGTAGATTATTTAATATCGATCGAATGTGTTAAATGTTGCCTAATAAAATGTTTTGTAAATGTGTAATATTTCTGCTAACCCTACCTCTGAGTGACGTCACAAGGTCACCGGCAAACTTATAGCGAACGGGTAGTAAAATATCTGTACGTAAGATGAAGGAAATACAAATGTATGAAAATTAAGTACTGAAATAGATCAAGACTTTTTGAATTTTGACCAAAAATGGTTTGTTATTTGATGTTGTCTGTCGACGTAGCTTTTATGTATGAATGTACAGTGTATAGGATAGGTATCGCTTGCCTTCTTACTCAGTCTTCGATAGAAAGGGATAGCACATCGATTGTTCTATTTTAATAGATTACGCGTTTTCGGTAAGTCGGTACAAAGCTTTCTATTAAAAACTCAGAAGCAGACGTTTTGCAAAAGAGCAAATTCTTGTTATACGACTGCTACATTTTCATGCACATTATATGAATACTCTAGCTAGATTTTGTATATTAACCGCCTTCCTAATAAAAAACTGTATTAGGGTAAACACGGGGTCTGGTACCGTTGACACCAATGCCACCAAAACGTGCAACGGTACGAGATAGATCTACAGGATGTAAACAAGTGTAGTCATATTTTAGGGGGTTGTTAGGGACATCATTCTGAGCAACTTACACTATGAAACCGATTTGATCAGAGCAACTTTAATTTTCGTTCTCTATACAAATCGGCTGACCGCCGCCAACAACCCCTTCTGTTACACCCTGTATAAAGTCGTATACACCCTGGATAACTTTTTAATAGGAAGGGAGTGTATTGTTTAGCATCTACTATCTCTTGATTATTGTGAAATATCTCTCGATTAATGAATCATTACGACATCAACTCACGATTTCAGTTTACAAACTCGTTGAGATGTTCTTCGTTATGTTTTGAGTGTCGTGCGTCACCTATGTCTGAAGCGGTCTGTACTGCAACACTGTTTCAAACAGCTGTCAGAATAAGTAAATGTTGGCAGTGTCAAATTGTTTGCCTGAATGTGATTGCTCGTGTTGCCAGCCTTTCCATTTTGGCTTTAGAATGTAACAAATAAAGATTTTAATGAAAATAAAACGAGACACTGTTGACATTAATATTGACAGCGAAAATTAAAATATATACTTTGAAAAAAAACTATACTTATCATTTTGTAGTTTCAAAAGTAATGAATGACATTTATTGCGGCTGTTTGTGACGAATATTTTCAAGAAAAGGTTATTGAATATTGTTTTCTTTCTGTATTATTCGATAGAACTGGGTCGCGTTGTGCCTTTGCCAAAAAAGCTATGTTATGAAGTTATAAACGCAGTTTTTTATATGAAAATGAATCTTGTTTGCTGCCTAAAGTTCAAAATAATTGTAAAAGCTGGGGCCCTATTCTGTGTCTCAAACGTCATCGTAATATTGTGGTTTGACCAATCAGAACGAAAACTATAGTCAATATAAGTAGGTAGGTATTTCAACTAACTTATACAAAGGTGAAGGTTTACCGATTCGCGGGCTACAAAGAGGCTACAACAGGCTACAAACATAACCAAAGTTACATATAAATCAAAAATTTATGTTATGTTGTTGGCGCCTAAACTAACGCCTGTCATTCATTCATTGTTTTGTTTACAATCTTGTATACCTACTTGTCTTGGACTAAAGCGATTGTGATTGGTCAAACGTCAATTTCAATGTGATTGGGATAGATGTCTTAGATAAAGGCAGAACTGCAAACTCAAATGTTTGAGAGTTACAAACGAATGTATAGTTTGATGGTTTCAAATTCAATTTAGATAAATATGGCTATTATGATTAATTTTGTACGCTGTTAAGCATCGCTGTTTCAAGTTTTTGAGTATAATCGTTGTTTTCTGTCGCGTTCTTACGCTGTTCGTGTTTATGTATGTATAGATTATGAAATAATAGGTATAATAAAATGTAAAAAAAAAACTTCTCCCGAGAAAACGTTACTGTTGATGTTTCGTATTTTTTTTAATTATTTGTAAATTTTTTCTTGTCTTTTTTTTTCAAAGAATTGCGATTAATTTTGGTTCTGGTTGAGACCCGGTGTTTAAATTATGGTAGACATTTTATGTATCGTGCGATACAAAATGATATAGTAGGAATTCACAAAACCATTTTTACAATGTCTGTTGACAAAACTATTTTTAGTCATAATTTACGCCACTGCCCGTGAAGCGGTGCTTATAAATAATCTAGGTATAATTTTTCACATAAAAAACATGTAATCTGTACACGCATAGTAACATTGGAACGGCTTTTTCCTTTTATATTTTCGCTTTTAAAGTTCGTGTAGTAAACATTTTTACTTGTTAAAATGTGAACGTACATCATGGAGAAGATTTGAGTATACCGCTGGGAAAATAGCAGATATAATAGAGCTATAGTTTTTTATGTATTTTTTTCTGAGAATCTCATTCATGTCTAGACGAACCACCCCATGAAGAAGTTTACCTTATTAGTTTACCAACTACAGATTATTACTTTTATGTGTCAGACAGATACCAATGTACGGTTAATTAAGTATTTGTTTAATAAACGATTTTTCTATTTCTATTTCAATTTATTCAAGAGAATAAAATTCTTTCAACCTAAAGTCAAAACTTCTTCGTGAGATGGTTCATCTATATCTAGTACTATATCTTTTTGTTGATTTTTGCTGAGTGATTCTACAAAACAATGTATAATTTATATACAATGTCGCGTATGACGTCATGTCGGTATGCTGAAAATCTTCTACATTGTACGATCTATCGGTTTTTAAATATGGAGATAAGTACAGTTCTCCCAAAGTAATAGTGCGCACGGAAGTGTTACTGCGATCGTTCGGGAAACGAAAGTTAAGGGGTGGGATACAGTAAAACTGTCTCTCTATGTATTGATCTCGATCCTCGATCTCATATCGGCTCCGGAACAGTCGGAACACGACCTCTGCAGACCTTTGAAGAAAATTCCTATGCGCATTACTTTGGGAGTACTGTACCTACTTAGATAAACATTAATATGATACTCTAAAATAATTTTTGAAAGTTAAAACAAATACATATAAAGATCTAAGCGATAAAAGTATTTACCTCCTTTCTCGAAGACGTTAAATTAATAAATAGTAATAGATTCGCTCCATATTAAAAAATCAGATATTCAGTTTGACAATTCAAAACTTAAATACTTGCATAGTAGATTACTTGTGTTGAATTATTAAATTCAATTTCAAACAAATTAACTATTTAACTCAGGAAGATTTAATACGATATATTAATACAAATATATATATCGCACTGTTTGACGGTAGTTATTTTTACTAAATGAATATTTAAGGTTTTGATTTTAAAAAGAGTTTAAAAACCTGCATTTATATTTAAAAAACAACAAACATAGCTTTGAGTGCGTGCGAGTGCTATCGTGTCAAAATGTACCCGTAAATATTATTGTATTTAATTAATAATTAATATTAATAAATTAATTAATGTACGATAGTTATTAATAAAGTGATTTTTAAGCCTTTAATTACTAGTTTCATTCCTTTAATAGTTTCATTAATTTCTACCTGTAATTTTTAGAAGTAAATAATTGAAATTGCGCGTAGTATGTAAGATACTAAGATACTTTACCTGAGGCAAGTAACAACTTGTTTTTATTTTTGAAATAGTCTGATACAATGAGTAACTCTACGTAAATAATGAGGAATGACTACATTGCCAATGAGTAATTTTAATTCAAATATTGATACAGTTTGACGAGGGCCTGTGTCTAGAAAAGTGTACGATTTACTATTGCGCTGTACCTGACCAAGTTTTGTGACTAAGGGAATTGTCTGACGAATTGCAGACTACAGAGAATTAAAAAAAAAAACTTTGAACTTACAAAGGAAGCAATCGTGGTCTGAATCCTAAATTAGCAGATTGGTCAGTGTGTCAAGCCAAGCAGCCGAAGTCGCACGCACAGCCATCTGTGTCAGTGTAAGGGGTCGCTGCTCCTTTCGGAAACACGTTTCATAAGTTACATACGTCGACGCTGTTACCGTATGGGATATTTTTTCCCATACGGTAACAGTGTGGACGACTGGGTTTAAACGCAGGAATCGGGAGGCCCAATACCAACTCAACAAGGCAAAACCTAAACAGTACTGCCCTGCTTGTTCGTATACCTACTGTTTAGATCCTGCTCTTGAGTTGGTACTAGGCCGAAAGCACAGAAGAGATAATAGTACTACGTACAGAACGGCCACTCCCTTCCCCGCGCGGATTCAGATACCGCACCTCACCCCGGAGTCGTGGAGCCTCTTCGGGAGACACTTTGTATAGAAGCTGAACGCACACATTCACAAACGAACGAGTTTAAGCACACATTTGCACGTGTACAAATGTCATTAGGCTATGTAGTAGTAATAGGTGATTATTTTACGAACGTTCTATGGAGTGTCCGAGGTGTGCCGAAAGGTTTAGGTAATTCGTTCTATGAAGGACGGATCTCAATTAAGTACTTTGTCAACGGGCTTGGCTCACGGATTTACATTGTGTTTTGGATGAGATTGGTATTTGGTAATTAAACCGAGAATAAGCATGACAGCTTTAGGTAGATATGATGATGATAGTCCTGTCAAAAAACTCATTTTATATGATGTTATCTTGTACCTCTGCCACCCCATCTGAGAAAATAAATGTCCTTAGGACTAGCATGGCCACTACTGGAAAAATCATGGCACCTGTCAAAAATAGTGATACCTGTCAAAAATAGTGACACCTGTCAAAAATGATGACAGCTGTCAAAAAACCATAATAGTATTATATTAAGTGAAATTGTGCCTCTGCCATCCCATCTGAGAAAACGCGTGTTTGTTGCAACCGGGGCAACAAAGGAAAAAATAATAATAGACTTGTGGCCTGTCAAGTCAAAATAGATACTTTTTATGAACTGTCAAAAACCGAACTTTTGTTCCTGAGTTCTATGAAATAACAACAGAATGACGTCATGTAAAAGTGCCATCAAATGCCGTCTTTTTTTTTTGCACAAAATTTATACTTTATAAAATATATTTGCTGGAAATATACAATAATTCTGAGAATGTCAAGCCATTTTGTACAAAATGCTTGAACTTAAGACTTGTTCCTAGATTTATTGGATTACCTTGGCCACAAGCCTATTGGTCACTGTACTTCAGTTGGCAACACAGGAATCCGTATACATAAGTTACATAAATCGGGCATCACGATACTTTTGTTAATATTGCTATGTAAATTTGGCCTACAAGAACTCAATCCTAGAAAGTGCAAAAAAGTTGGCATACCAGGAAAAAATATAAGTATAAAAACAGGCATAAAAAGGAATGTTGGTATAAACGTCCTAACCCATTATAATATTAGTCTACATGTTAGGTGCGATTTTACAAACCCGAGATATACAGATACTTAGCTTTAACACAGATATTACAAATTCTGTCAAATTCCTCAGACAAAACATTATCTGAAGATAGAAAACCCGTCCGTTAATAACATCCTAAATGTTAATAATATTTATTAGTCTCCTATTGTCTGATAATACGCTTAATAAGCTTCAATAATACCTTACAATAAATCAAATAAGGCGGACGTCATTATTGCCTTGCCACACCTGCGCAAGCAAATAACTCAAATTACTTCAAATAAGTCCTCAAAAACAATTGTTTCGGAAATTAATAAGATAAGATGGCGTGCGTTCTCTTGCTATACTTCAGTAGCCAGTTTGGTCTAACTGAGAAAGTATCTTTAACTTAAAGGCTTGGAACATAAGTAGGCAGAATGCTGAAATTCATAGTCCTGGCAACTACCGTCACTGCGTGCTTTGCTGGTGAGTGAACTCAATTTTTCTAGATTTGATAATAATGGTCTTTTAGTGGCCAAGCGAAGAAACTCAAAAGTGATAATAATAGTGGGTTGTGTCTCTAAATACATAAGACTTTGTAACAGAGCCTGCCTGCCTCGGTATCAAGCTACCAAGAAGGACCAAGTTTTCTGTGTGACCTAAGGACATCCTGAGGGGCTAGGTGTAGGTGTGAACACACCTCCATTTAAATATTCAAGCCACGATGCATGACTCTGTCTTTACGACATAGTGGTAACAACACGCACTTAATGTACAGCAATGCTATTCCCTTGAGCTAATTGTACAACAATGTTATTTCCTAGACCTAATTGTACAACAATGTTATTCTCCCAGCGTCATCTGGTGTCGTGCGGCCATGTCTCCTGAATGATCTTCAGTGCATCCAGGACAATCTGGTTGCAAACTCTAACTGCAAGAGAAACATCGCTGGGTATATCCCTTCCGAATATGTCATCCCGGAATACAGGTATTGTTATTTGTATTACTCCATATCTGCGGCGATGTCCCCTGTCATGGAAAATTGAGTATTGGATAACTGGCTAGAAGCGGCACAATAGGCTTGTGGCCAAGGTAAATAAATAAATAAATAAATCTGGGAACGAGTCTTAAGTTGAAGCATTATGTACAAAATAGCTTGACATTCTCAGAATTGTATATTTCCAGCAGATATATTTTATTAAGTTAATTTTGTGCAAAAAAGACAGCATTTTTTGGCACTTTTCCATGACGTCATTCTGTTGTTATTTCATAGAACTCAGGAACAAAAGTTCAGTTTTGACAGTTCATAAAAAGTATCTATTTTGACTTTTTGACTTGACAGGCCACAAGCCTATTGTGCCTGTGCCACCCCGTGTGGGAAAAGGCGAGACGCTATGTTTTGCTTATGTTATACTTTTAGTTTTGGTTATTGCTTCCACTGTGTGTATTGCGTGTATATACGCGATGCTGACCTTTCTTGATTGATTTATTTCCCAGATTTGAAACTCCATACTTCAACGCGTCCTACATTGACAAGAACTTGATCGTCCGTAACCACGATAAGTGTGTCGTCTCAGAATTCTAGTAAGTGTACATTTTAGTATATTTTTGGTATCTACTTCTTTGTATTTAATCGACCGAAAATAAAATCCATCCTAAATGTCCTAAAACTAGCTAAAATGTAATCTCTGAAAAAAATACAAAATTAACGAAAGCCTCATGAGTGACTTTTCGGATGTTAGTCGGGTTTTCCGAAACCAATATAATTTCCCTATATTTAGGAAAAAATGTGGCGCAAACATGACTGTGATGTTGCGATAGCAGGAAAGCAACGGACGCGGGTTACACAGTACACAGGCCCAGGTCCCGAATTCTACTGTACACAAGCATACGACAAGCCTGGCACAAACTTGAATACGAGGCATTTGGTATTCTACTAAAACCGAAATCCAATTCACTTCGTCGGTTCGGTCGTACTTCGTATTCTGCAGTACAAAACGTACTTACGCTGGCGTCAAACTGGCGCCAGCGTAAGAACGCTTCGGACAGTAGAACAAAGTACGCTGGCGTCAAACTGGCGCCAGCGTGAGTACGTTTTGGATATTAGAATACGAAGTAGGCTGGCGTCACGCTGGCGCTTGTGAATTGCGATTCCGGTTTTAGTAGAATACCAAATGCCTCGTATTCAAGTTTGTGCCAGGCTTGTGGTATGCTTGTGAACAGTAGAATTCGGGCCCTGGTTGAATGGCGTATACATGAGAGGCCTATACTCAAGAACAGTGAGTTCCTGACAAGCTGTTGGTGATGATGAATGTATTTGAGGCATCTACAGCTTCATCCCATATTTCCCCAGCATCAACACGGACACAGATAAGGCCGTGCTCTCACTCGACTGTGCCAATTTACGGTTTGAATCGGACCGCACCATGCTGCAACATCGCTCGCTTTTGGAAGACGCCGTGTTTGGTTACCACATTGATGGAGTTTACCGTGAGTTTTGCCGTCCATTTCTTTAAATGGCCGCCATACTGCCACAATAGGACACTACACTCTCACATTCCTGTCCTGCCTAGGTTTGCTGGTAGAAATCTCTCTTTAGAGATAAGCTCGCCTTTGCGTATAATATTTCTTGTAAATGTATTTCTTTTTATGTTTCTGCGCAATAAAGAATATGAATCACTCCACATATCACACATCACACTCGTTCAACACTCTAATCTTACTTATGAGGTTGAAACCTCAAAAACTAAATTATGTATACATTGTTTCTGCTTTTTTATAATATATATTTTTAACTTTTTAACCTAATAAGCAATCGTCTTAGTACCTAAACTTATATTTGTATGTCGGTGGACATCTGTTATTGGCCTGCTTCACTGTACTGTTTCGTATATTTAAAAGATTTAAAAGATTCTTTTTTAATCTTTTTAAAAATCTTTTAAATGTTATTATATACTTATACTGTAACGTGTTGTTGATAACCCAAATAAAAAATAAATAAAAAAAATAGCGTGGGCACGCTTCCGAATCGCCCGCTCACTTGCCTTAGGCTACGTACGCACTATGTGGGTAGCTGATCTGTTACGTACGGCTAATCTTTGGAGAGTGGCTAAACCTAATAATAATAATAGTACACTTTTGGTGTGGGTATGAGAGGACAGACCCAACGGGTGTTTCATTTTACCACATTTCATTTGTTTTAATAAGTCTGAAAGGTGCCTCTACGTGTTGACCCATGTCGCTTTCGCTTCCCTCACCCCCTTCATCCTTCACCTACCCTGACGCACCTCTCTCTGTGCCCACGTAACAATAGAAAAACTAATATTATTTCTAACATTAGCCGCTCACCTAATATTAGCCATAACAATATCTATTTGTGTAGCTGCGTGCTCATATTTAACTGATGACTGTACAACATCACAGTAAATATTTAATCAGTTCCGACGGTAAAGACAAGTCCAATGAGAACTGTCGTTGTTAATCCTTTTCCTCGTGTCGCTTACTTACTTACTATAATACACCTTGTCAATTATAACGGGAAAAAAAATACGCGTGTATCACCGTACACGTGTTAGAAGTAAAACTTCTGTAGCTAGATCATTAAGTGGTATACCTATACTATACACCTATACCTACCTATACTAAAAGAGATTTAAATTTCCAATTTTGAGATCCAATCTCTGCTTCAAGTTACTTTTAAGTTTCAGACGTCCGATTATTTGAAATTATTTTATACTTGTACTTACTTTTAATACGTCATGTCATTTATTTCCCACCATTCCTTATCTACAATTTGTCGCGCTCGTGGTGATATACTTAACTCATTCAATAGTTGTCACTACTATTTGCATCTCGCTCAGATTATATACCATCTGACGTCACGTCTTTAAGCCGTCTCGCTCAAATGTATGCATTGCTTTGCTTGTTTTAGAAATCCATATCGACCCGTGTGACATTGATGAAACTCTTTTCTTACAAACTGTATGGATCGCATCGCACAGCTGTCAAACATAAGTTCCGGTTCCAACAAAGAGGTTGAACGAAGTAGTTTGAGTCATGTCATGTCAGGCGGCGGCGGCGGCGCCATCTTGGCCATACCGGAAATCAAGAACTCGTGGAAGAATGCTTAAAATTATTTTTATTTGTTAACGTTTCATCAGGTTTTTCTCTCACTAATTAACATTCTTTATTGTACGAATGTATTATTATCTTATCTGATTAGTTAAAAACCGTATTGAAAATAGTTGCGGTTCTAAAAGTCTTCAGCCGACCCTGACGTCACCGATTCCAATTTCCGTTACATTTCTTAGCCACTCGTGATAACACCCGGCTAGTAGCAATTGAAAAGCAAATATATGAATAACCCACAGTTGAGAGGTTAAATAAATTTTACCCCCGTGCCCCAAGAAGTTTTACTTCAAAAATAATCAATTATACAAACAAACCGCCCCAAGAATCGCCCGGACCAAAGGTGTCGCTTGGTATGTTCCATGTAAGAGCGTTTCATTGATAACAGAAACGTTCAACGCCTTCCGCCACAAATGGCGGTGTACTAGACAGCTAGCCAAAACGATCTTTTACCACAGAAGAGATAGGTAATAGTGCTCTTACCAGAGGGGGGTTTCACTTCGCTGAGGCTGGCACGCGCCAGTCGGTCTTTGTCACATGGTTGTCGCTCGGCTCTCGGTGCGCGCGCTAGCCGCGTGAAAAACAATGACGCCGAACACAACCGCAAGTTCCGCAACCCTGCGTGATCGGCATCGTGTCAGCGGTTTCTAATGGAATATGAACGCTCGTATCATACGATAAGTTTCAATTTCACAAGCAAGCATATGCAGTAGCATAGACAAATATTTTTTTGCGCTTAAACTTGACTTTTGTTCGGGAGTGATCCTTCTGTACGCAGTATTAGTTCTATTGGTTATTCTGTGCTTTTACCGCGCGATAACTGGTGGAATTAACTCTTGGTGACTAATATGGAAATTGAGGAATGAAAGATCTGTGTTGATGATAGGTTCATTGCGTTATGTTGCGTAGAAGTAGCGCCCCCATGTAAACATCAATCGCCTGTCTTGGATATATTTTATTTGACAGGTCAAAACCCATTCTTATAATTTTATTATCCTGCTGCAAGGAAACATATTGCCTACTATGTACGCAACAAACGGCCAAAAGTTAAACGGATGTTCGCACTGTATTACGCGAACTCTGTGGCGCAGCGGTTGTGGCTTTGGCTACCATGCGAGAGGTCCCGGGTTCGACTCCCGGCTGGGGATAGAGAAAGCAAAAAAAAACCCAGGTCTTAGATGTTTACATGTTTGTGATGTAGCTGATTCTGATTGCCACGACACAGGGTATCCTAGTGTGGGGCCAGACGCAATGTAGGTGTCTGCATGTAAATGTTTAACCCGCAATATTTGTACGTTCGCAGCTGCCCTTCGCTTCACTGTGACGATGAACCGCGCTGACAAGATCGTTTTTTGCGACGAATTCACCTACACCGAGGTGTTGGCGCTGCCTATCTTCAACATCGCTGCTAACGGTAGGATGCGGTTATTCATATCATTCATATTCATAACCCACTTCCCTCATTCTTTCCCAATCCTCTTCCTCACACACCCACACTTACACTACACATATCTCATTAGTCATTAGTTCATTACCCATTTCATAAACTACTTTTTAGATGGTGTTTTATTAAATTTGTTACAAAACTCAACGACCAAATAATGGAAGAGCTCTGCCTCCTGAAATACAGGTGATAAACCTAGTTCAGGAGACTGGGATCCATGTACAACTATGTGCCTAACTTTTTACTCAGAATAAATTATGAATTATTATGAATATATGATTATGCTCACGCCATTTTCCTGGAAGAGGTCTACGCAGAGACTAAGGACCCCCACTTGCTACAATCCTGGCTTACTCTCTTACTTCATGAACATTCATGAATAACATGAAGACATATGTTCAGTCTCTCTTCATTCATCTTCATTCATACATGTTCGCTCATACAAACGACTTAGTTCAGAATTACAAATACTTTAATCTCATTTTATTTAATTTCTTTTTTTTTGCACACATTTATTTGAGAAAATCAGAAGTACATACAAATAAGTGTATAACGACGAGCTTATCTATATGTCGGCGGCCGATCATAGAATTGGGCATATCATAATGTGCCCAAAGGTGAAATATCATGAAACGATAAAATCTCTTAAGGCAAACACTGCGGTAGCTGTAGGTGAAGACTAAAGGGGGCGAGCGCAGAGAAGCCCCCGAATTGTCTTCGTGTTCGTTTGACATGTATAACACAAAAAAATACGCGTGTAGCACCGTACACGTGTTAGAAGTAAAACTTCTGTAGCTAGATCATTAAGTGGTACCTATACTATACACCTATACCTACCTATACTAAAAGAGATTTAAATTTCCATTTTTGAGATCCAATCTCCGCTTCAAGTTACTTTTATGTTTCAGACGTCCGATTATTTGAAATTATTTTATACTTGTACTTACTTTTAATACGTCATGTCATTTATTTCCCACCATTCCTTATCTACAATTTGTCGCGCTCGTGGTGATATAATTTCATAATAATTTCATAATTTCTTTATTGCACACAAAAAAAATAGTTAACAAATTATGGTAGGTAATAAAAGTGTACAATGGCGAGCTTATCTCTAAAAAGAGATCTCTTCCAGCAAACCAAGTTTCGTTGAGAGAGGTTCGTTGATATACTTAACTCATTCAATAGTGTCACTACTATTTGCATCTCGCTCAGATTATATACCATCTGACGTCACGTCTTTAAGCCGTCTCGCTCAAATGTATGCATTGCTTTGCTTGTCTCTGTGCCCAGTCCCTTTATTTAATTGATCGAGTACGTATTTTCAACTATTCCAAGTTAATGTGTACCTGCGGGGCTACCATAAGGCTTGCCACTCACCTCAGTCGCGCAGATAAATGACAAAGAAGATGGCTAAATCAATATATGGACGACTGCCCCAGACATGTACAAAGACTTCTCAACAGCCAATAGCATTTAAATATTCATTCATAAATTTAATTTACTGCGTCTGTATTTAGTTTGTAGAACTTGAAGAAAAAAAAATTAAATATAGGTAAATAAGAGTTGTTACTCAATACTCCGTGATTCCAATATGATTCCGTGACCTTTGCCGTCGCTAGAAATAAGCACCATTTTGCAATAACATGCAACATAACGCCATCTAGCCACTCCTCTGGAAACCTCCTGTTTTCAACAGTTTTGCAAGTTGGCAATGGGCATTGATCAGGGAGGCATCGATTGTCGTAAAATGAAAACCATTTAGAGGAATAGGGATACTGATTACTATAAGGGGTTTAAATAAATAAAATTAAAACGGATTATTAATATTTATCGCAAAAACTGTTAATTTCATTTTCTTTCAAATACGTCATCGTTGGCTCTAATGCGGTAGTTCCATTGCATACAAATATTTAAAAAAATACATTTGTCAACAACAACAACTGTCAAAAGTGTCAAACAGAGAAATAACCGCTGAAAATAACCTTCGCATCGCAACAAATAAACATCCGAATAATACTAAAATAATCATGGGATCTAGAGAGTGCTTCGTTCCAAACTGCAAAAACAATTCGTAAAATAGCCCAACTAAACTGTTTGTACGCATTCGAGAAGATTTGCGTCAAAAATGGTGTCGTCAAGCTAAGGCGGAATATTTCAAGGTGTACACACAGTATTGCTGTGAAGATCACTTGGAAGTAAGGATTCTTTAGTCTCTTTGTTAAATACTTACTAACCCGCAAGAAAGACAACGTCAATACGTGTGGGAGTCAACTAGCCGCGAGTTTCCTCACGATGTTTTCCTTCACCGTTAGCGAGTGGTAGTTATTGTTACAACAAGTAAACAAATGTCAAACGTCAACGTATTTTTACTTTTTAAAAGCATGATTGAATGCAAAGGAACTTACCTAATTATGCCAGTGGTGACGTCATACTTACAAAATTCAGAAATTTTAAATAATTAATAAAAAAATAATGACATCAAAAAATTAAAAAATATTCAAATTAGTTTCTTATATTTGTCTATATTTTCGATTTATAGAATTAAAAAAATGGGTGTTACGATGCCCATTGGCAATTATGTTGCATGTTATTTTTAACGATGGCAAAAGTCACTAATCAATGGCGGAATCATAGAGTATGAAGTGACAACTCTTAATTATTTAATCATTTCCTTCAAGTTCTACAAACTAACTAAAGACGCAGTAATTTATGAGAGAATATTTAAATGCTATTAATTGGCTGTTGAGAAGTCTTTGTACATATCTGGGGCAGTCATTTTGCCAAATTGCCAACTCCTTTCGCGTCTCAATGATGTTTCTCCATAAAATAGCGCGCATTCATTATGATATGACATTAAATTGTGACAAAATGCGTGGCTGGGGTGACTGGCGTGCCTTATGCTACCCCCGCTAACCTATACATACCTACTTTGCTAGGATTTTTTAGGGTTACTTCATCGCGAAGCGATGACGTAACTCTTATTTAATTTTATTCTTGACATTTCCTTAGTCCGCCATACGACATACCTCGATTTTGATATTTTACTTCAACATTATTGACTGGCATGAAGCATTAACTTTAAAATTACAAAAGCTTATTAAAATCAACATCGTATAATTTCAACAGTTATAACAACAATTCAACTTTAAAATATGTATTACAAAAATTACATACAAACAAATAAGCGAAACAATAAGCCATTAAACTTATGGCTCTGTAAGCTGTAGACCTCGCTTTGGCCGTTTACTACAGATAAACATTAAATAGGTAGGTATAACACGTACTTAGTAGCTAAACTGCTAATTTGTGACTTGAACTGCACTATATAATAAAAAGTGGCTTTAGAACAGTTCTAGGTACCTACTTATTGTTTTCAAGAAGTCTTAATGCAGCCATCCATCACATCGGAATTTGCTTGAAAACTAAATATCACATTTGGATGATTCTAAGTGACTTTATTATGCGATTACTAGCTGCCCGTTGCGCGACTACGCAGCGCGTTTTAGGTACCTATTCCATAGTTACCGGCCACAAAACGATTCGTTCATCATTTTAGAAATCCATATCGACCCGTGTGACATTGATGAAACTCTTTTCTTACAAACTGTATGGATCGCATCGCACAACTGTCAAACATAAGTTCCGGTTCCAACAAAGAGGTTGAACGAAGTAGTTTTTGGTCACGTCACTGGTTTTGGCCATACCGGAAATCAAGAACTCGTGGAAGAATGCTTAAAATAATTTTTATTTGTTAACGTTTCATCAGGTTTTTCTCTCACTAATTAACATTCTTTATTGTACGAATGTATTATTATCTTAGCTGATTAGTTAAAAACCGTATTGAAAATAGTTGCGGTTTTAAAAGTCTTCAGCCGACCCTGACGTCACCGATTCCAATTTCCGTTACATTTCTTAGCCACTCGTGATAGCACCCGGCTAGTAGCAATTGAAAAGCAATTATATGAATAACCCACAGTTGAGAGGTTAAATAAATTTTACCCCCGTGCCCCAAGAAGTTTTACTTCAAAAACATCACGTAGTGCTGAATAATAATGCTGACATGTTTTCGTTAAAACCCGCCACATTATGATGTGCCCAGTAATTGCTTGGGCATATCATGAAATGGCGGGGCACATCATGATGTGCCCGATTATATAAAGTAATATTATGAGATCCAGATAAGATCTCTTCCAGAGGCCGTGTTGCTCTATGCTTCCAGCATACAAACTTCCGATGTGAAAGGTTGGTAGGTTGGTATCTCCTCAGAACAACTCGAAACATTCTGAGGAGGTTCTTGGCCCGGAAGGCTCAGCCAGGTTCATGTACGCACGGGCGCTATGTGTCATGTTAACACTTTCCATACCACCTCGAAAAAACATGACATTTTTATTACGCTCTCTGTAACTAAGTTTGTAAGTAACTATTTACCTTTAACCCTTCGTCTTCCAGATAAGTCGACAGAGAACTACCTGACCCGAGACCTCTCAGAACTGTTCATCTATGAACGAGAGACATTCGCGTTCAGAGGACAAGAGGTGATGAGCAGATTCGTCAACGAACTCATCTGCAACTTTGGGTGCTGAACGGAGAAAACATGAAAAAGTCAGTTAAAAAAAACTATGTGAAATAAAAAACGAAAGGAAAAAAATGATGGAAATTAACATATATTTTTTATGAATTTTAATGAATGTAATGTAATGTAAAAACCTTAAGTCTTAAGACAACTAAACTGACAGGTATGTACATATATATGTTTTTGAACAGATGTGAAATATAAAATATGCGTTATGTACTTATATTGTATAATTTACAATTTAATAAAATATAATTAATTTAATATTAATAAATAATGTTTATAAAATGCGTTAGTTAAATGGGTTCAAAAAGAGCTGGAACCACAATTTATTCATCCTAGCGTACTG
Source organism: Argyresthia albistria (assembly GCA_963457715.1). Lineage (NCBI taxonomy): Eukaryota > Metazoa > Arthropoda > Insecta > Lepidoptera > Argyresthiidae > Argyresthia > Argyresthia albistria. The sequence continues at coordinate 3,256,148 of OY735279.1, read as the reverse complement.
TTTATTTTTTCTTAAAATATACAATGTCAGTGGTGTGTAAATTCTTATCTTTTATTGTTTTCCTAACTGGAATAGACAGTTAACGATTATTCACTTGAACTGTATGAAAAGCGATGTTGAGGTCAGATAATTTCGTTTTAATTATTGGGGTCAAATACTGGTACGTCTGGCGGCCTTAGGCAGTCAACTGTTTAAAAACAATATAATATGGGTAGGTAGTTAAAGACGAAGACCAAAGTTGTTAAAATTAAAAACGAATTAAAAGGAGACGGACGGTCAAATTGATAGATGCATTTCAACGCATCAACGTATACGCTGCTTTATCGACTATAAACAAAAAATATACATTTGGAACAAGTTTTCGTAATATTTTTCAACAAATCAGTTGGGCGCTGAAGTCAAAGCAGTTTCAAACATCCCCTTCCCCGGTGAAAATCCCCTCCACTCCCCCTTTTAGTTTTTTTTCTCGCAAAATCGTTTGTAGAATAAAGTCCTTATTGTGCCTCTCAAATTAGGAATTTAAAAATCTGTTAAAAAATGCGAGCGAAATGTAAGCGAGAACAGACAACGACTTTTATTTTTGGTCAATCTCGAAACTGCCAACCGTAAGAATATTCTATCTTTTTAGGGTTTCGTATCTCAGAAGGAGAAACCCTTATAGGATCAAGCTTAACTCTCAGAATCTCAAATTTTAGTTTACTACTTTGTTGTTTTTTTTCAGTTTTATTTTAGTTAGTCATATTTGTCACTGTCTCACACCTACTTACCAACTCTACCCGATAGCTAATAACTGACAGCAATCTCTGTACGGTCTCCACGATACAGGTTAGACCTAGTGTGGAGACCACAAGTAATCTACCTCAATCTAAATACTTGTGGTATACTGTATTTACGTACGTGAACTTTGTATATTATCTGCAACTGGCAAATAAAGACTTTTTGTATCACTCGTCGTGCGTCTGTCTGTCTGTCCGTCCGTCACAGGCAATTTAGTCCGAACATATTGGACCGATGAAGTTGATAATTCGTACACATCAATCTGTTACCCAAAGACAGAGGTGCAATGTAGATATATGAAATCCATTCCATCCAGTCCATTTTTGGGGGGCCAAATGAGATAAAAAAATGCCGTGTGACATATCAAATGAAAGCGCATGGAGTGAGAATCTTAAATATATTTTTATTATATTTTTTAGACTAACTTTGAAAAAGTTATGGTCAATAATATGACCGATTCGCATGTCATCAAAACCTCTGGGGTACTTACCGAAGTCCTAAAAATCTGAAATTAGGCATGCAAGCACATGTTTGCCTCCATATCCCATAAAAACTCCGAAATCCACAACTTTAACCCCCTAACACCCTAAATCTGGTGTGCAAAGTTTGTGAAAAAATACCCCCGGGTCTTGGATGTTTACATGTTTGTGATGTCGCTGTTTCTGGTTCCCACGACACAGGGTATCCTAGTGTGGGGCCAGAAGCATTGTATGTGCTTGTATGTAAATGTTTATGTATGAAAAACTGAATTATTACGAAATCCTCTCAACGCGAGTCCAACTCTCACTTGGCAGCTTATTTTTTTATGTAACTACAATGACATATTATTTATTGACATAATTACAGCTTTTAAATACATTAAAATGATGGATTTTATAAATGTAAAAATATTAATTTAAGAAAAAAAAAATACATCACAGCTGCCAAATGCAAAATGAGGACGTGGTCGCCCCAGGAAGCGTTGGAGTGACGAGCTGAAGGACTATGATAAGATCTGGTGGGAAACAGCCCAGGAACGTGACACATGGAAAAGGGGAAGAGAGGTCATTGCCCAGCATTGGGAAGAAACTGGCTAGTAATTAAAATAAATAATAATGAAAACAAATTGAGCCAGGTCTCTGCCGCTGTGGCCGGTATTTTCAAACGACTTCAAAAAAAGGAGGAGGTTCTCAATTCGACCCGTATGTTTTTTTTTTTTTCTATGTTTGTTACGCGATTGCTCCGCCAATTATGAACCGATTTGAACAAATCTTTTTTCGGCGTATAGGTAATACCTCAAGGGTGGTCCCATTGACACCAGGTCAGGATCTGATGATGGGATCCTGGAGAAATCGAGAGAACTCTTCAAATATTATAGGCAGACCTATAGTGATTTTTGTGTTTTTCATAATAACTCGTGCAAATGCACATGGTAAGCATAATATTGTGATGCGGAACTGCTGATGAAGACCACATATGGCCACCAGATCTGCTCAATACTAGGTACAAATACAATGCGTGGCTGACGGGCAGGCAACGCATAGCCTAAACCGGTGGACCTAGAGCCATGAAACTTTGTACAGGGGTTCCTTAGTCGCGTGGGGTAGCACTGATATAGCATTTGACAAAATTAATTCCCCAAGGAGGGGGGGATAAGGGGTTATAGTTAGTATTAAACTCAATCTAATCAAATAGGGTTTGTGGAAGTCGGTTTTTTCTAAAGTTTACTTTTTGTTTCAATTATTTTGTGTTAACAATCTTTAGTTAATCAAACAAACAAACAAAATTAATAAATCGCCTTCGCATCGTTTTCATCTGTGCAATGTCGCAGTGTTTATATACAGGTTTTCCTCCTTCACAGATTATAAATAAATTCGCCTAATCAACATGTAACAATAAAAAAAGCTACATTGTCATCTCGCAACAAAAGAACCCTATCAGCGAATTCCGTTAAAACCTGCGCCTGCGCTTGCGACAGACAGCTAAAATCGTGACCGTTTGTGGCTCGCTCCTAACTTCACACCAGTGCCAATCAAACCACGAAAGAGGTCGGACGCACGTCCACGCCTCTCAATCCGTTAAAAAGATCTTTAATTAAAAAATACTTATCAAATGTCACCCCAAACCTGTAACACAAAACACACACAACCATTGACCTGTTACCAGTGATATACACTTGTGCTTTGGCGTTCATAAAAGTCATTAAAAGTGTTGTGTTTACTTCAACAATGAGCGTGCAATGAACATTAAAGTGACCAGTAAACAACCAGTTTTGAACTCGATTGTTTGCCAACACCGTGCCAAATCCAATGTGTATTGTTTCAATTTCAACATGATATCATATTGAGGTGCTCGAAAATTAACATGGAGGACGTATACTCGGTCAAGGTAAAATCTAAACCTGATACAAGGAATTTATACCCTTCTGAGCGAAGGTATTCAGCGTCGACGGTTTCTGGGCTGGCCTGGGTGCACATAGCACTAGCGGCTACGTCATTCTTACTAGCTTGCCTTACGTTAGTCAGCCCGAACAGCCAACAGTTTAAAAGGCTAAACCTAAGCGATGTCGAGCAAAAAACCGTTGATAAAAACGAGTTCTTGTACAACATGACAGAGACGACCACTGATTGGAATTTGGATGATAACAGCACCGAGAATGTAGTTGAAGAGGCGTTTGATCAGTCCTATAATCATATGTTGGTGATTGCACCGAGTTTATTGACGGTTTTCGCCTTGGGTGCGGGACTGGCGGCAATTATGGCTTCAGTGAGGTGGTACATTGACCACAACATCACATGGCTTTTCATCATGTCTTTACTATCGACTTGTTTCTCTCTCGTAGCATTTCTAATGATCGCTGTCTGGTTCGCAAACACGTCTTCGGGGAACGAGAATTTGTCGGAGTTTTATAAGGATAAAATACCTTTCAAGGACATTTTTGTGATAAAGAATACAGAAGTTATTGACAGAAATGAGTCTCATATAGTTGTTGCAAGGAATGTAACTAGCAATACTGAAGAAAGGATATCGCATTTGTTCACCAAACGTGTTTTATCGATTAATATTTTGATAGCATGCTTTTTGGAACTATTATGGTCGATGCTGAGTGTCAAGATATCCTATAAAGGCATGAGAAGCAACTACAAAGATGAAGACACGGAAAGACGAGGCAACTGCATATCAGTTGTAACAAAAATAAAGGGAAATGACGCGAAGAAATACCCTAGAAACAGCAAGCTAGTACCACCAAAACCTGACTTGATAGAACACTATCCCAACAAGAAAATTAAAAGGATATTTCTAGCCAACGGTGAAAACGGGTTTTACCTGAAAACCGAAGATAACGACAAATCTGCGAAACAAAACACTGAGACAAGTTCTGAGTTCTACAAAGAACGGATGATGAATTTCCTAAACCGTTGCGCCTCCTCAGAAGCAGTCTCCAACCCTGAAATATCTCCCAGCGTTCATTCGGACATGGTACTTAATACGATACCTGAAATTATAAACGTAGAAATCAACAGACAAGATGAAGAAAACAGCAGAATGACACCAAGCTGGGGTGATACTCCCGATCATACGATCTACAACCAAGACACGATCAACTTTGATCAAATTTTCAAGATGGGCGCGAAAAGAATCCAAGATGGCGAGGCAAAGGAAAGCGAGAAACAGCCAAGCGAATGAAGAGAAAATGCCGAGGCTGAATAATTAGTTGTGCGTGAAAATTGCGCGGTGATTGCTTACTGTTAGTTCATGAACATGCAAACTGTAAATGAAAAACATGCAGAAATATACTCTAGCCCGCGTGATTAAGTACGCAGATGAATACAGTAAATGCAGCTCAAATTCCTATTCCACTAGACTATGTACAATCTTAACCAGTGAATTATCATTATAATATTAATTTGCCAATAGTGACCACAAGAAAATGCTACTATTCTTAGCACTCACTAAGCTTAGTTTTATTCCAATGTAAATGTAATGTAATGTATGAATTGACGACTCAATTGAATGTTATAAGTTATAACATAACTTCACGCCTGTTTCTATTTTTAGAGGGTAGCAGATATGCACAATTGGCGCACGTTTAGCTATTAATTCAATATCCCATTTACGTGACAGGGGGCTAGCCCATCGCCACAGCTAGTAGAATGAAGGTTTCCTCAAGAAATCAATTGAAGCAGCTAAAATACCCATGATTGAATCAAATTCCAAATAGCATGTAAAAAAGTTAAATGTTGTTTCAATATTGAAACAAGAAGCATCTCTGTAAAAAAGGTCTGCTTACATATTCTGAGTCACAAAAATGTTTAAAAAAATATTTCATAGTTACTTAACTGATATTACTATGTGATAAAGTAATTTTAAGTAGAAAATACTGTTCCTGAAATTATTCCGCTCGTATAATATTATTATTTTAATATTTTTTACTTTTTCTACACTGATTGTTTGGTAATGATTATAAAGGTATGAGCCCATAATAAAAATAAAATATAATAATGTTTAAGTAAATGACTTAATGATTGCATTTTTCCTTGCCGTCCTTTGCAAGAATACATTTTACAGATATGCTAGCCTGCAACAATATTTTCTTTGATATTATATTTCGATGTACGTGCAATAATAGTAATACGAAAATCGCAAAAGATATTTTGTTGTGGCACTGAACGAGTTAACAAGTGACACCTCTGTCTGTCCTATTCTAATTACTCTATGATGAAATCAAAAGAGTATTTACGATGACCACAGAATGACATAAGTTAGATATGTTAGACATGTCAGATCATTGCTATATGATTTGTTGTGCTATCATCATGTCGTAAAAATTCTAAAGTACCTGTACAGTTTTTGTATATTTTATGTATGTTTATAAATCGTTCATGTTGCTTTCAGTTCAAAAATAACCCTTTAGAACCCAGGAATATAATGCAAGTATTATAAAATATACAATCGTCGATACAGGTCATGCTATTCTTCTTATCCGAATAAAGACATGTATCCCTCGGTGGGGAGACTCGGGGCTCTATACTTAGGTTTACATTTTTGGCTCCTTGGGCGAGCTCTTTTTCGCATAGGGTAGGTGGGGTAGGAGATACAGAGTGGTGACAACTTTCTGGATAAAGAATCTTGCCGTACTTAGCTTTACCGTACTTAATAGGTCTCTAGCGACAGCGGAACGAAGCGACCCGACGCGACAGTTTTGAATGTCGCTCGGTTACAGCACCGCCCGCACTAGAGCGACAGTTTCGCCCGTCATTCGACCAAAGAACGAAAGAGCAAAACCCACGAGAAAGCGACACTCTGCGATAATTTTGCCGAGTTGCCCAACTTTGTCGCGCGGGGTCGTCACGCATCGTGTCGTGTCACTCCCCTGTCGCGTAATGCGGATTGCTCCATATGCTCCGCTGTCGCTTTTATACGTCCGGTTTCTGAGACGCCGATCAAAGGTAACAGAACGATTAACTAATTTCAGCCAAGCACGTGCCGCCATCAGCCAATCGCGTGCCGCCATTTTGAATTAACCACACCGCTTAGTTAATCGTGACCTGTGATCAGCGTCTCAGAAACTGGGGGTTTGTTTGGAGAACAAAAGATGTTAGAGCGAAGGGAATATCCTTTCTCTATTAAGTTTTATCATTACAACAACTGAGTAGCCTTGTGCAAACGAAAAAACGTAGCGTTACGCCTTTTCCCATACGGGGTGGCAGAGGCACAACTAAGCCTACTCTTAGCCAGTGATTCAAGCCTAAAATATGGTTTTCAATCCAGGATAGGTTACACGCACGAGAATTGGAGAGCCTGCTACAAGCCTGACCTATTCTCGATCATTCGAACCATTATGATGAAGGTAAGATAACTATACTATACTATGAATAATGAACAAGTAACATCTTGAATAATTGAAACAATAATTGAAACAAAAAGTAAACTTTAGAAAAAACCGACTTCCACAAACCCCATTTGATTAGATTAAGTTTAATACAAACTGTAACCCCTTTTCCCTCTCACCCCCCTTGGGGACTTAATTTTGTCAAATCCCATCTCAGCGCTACCCCACGCTACTAAGGAACCTCTGTACAAAGTTTCATGGCTCTAGGTCCACCGGTTTAGGCTATGCGTTGCCTGCCCGTCAGCCACGCATTGTATTTGTACCTAGTATTGAGCAGTTCTGGTGGCCATATGTGGTCTTCATCAGCAGTTCCGCATCACAATATTATGCTTACCATGTGCATTTGCACGAGTTATTATGAAAAACACAAAAATCACTATAGGTCTGCCTATAATATTTGAAGAGTTCCCTCGATTTCTCCAGGATCCCATCATCAGATCCTGACCTGGTGTCAATGGGACCAATGGGAAGGTAAACCCTTTCAAACAAAAAAATAATTTTCCAAATCGGTCCATCCGTCTAGGCGCAATCGGGGCACATACATAAAAAAAAACATCCGGACGAATTGTAAACCTCCTCCTTTGGGAAGTCGGTTAAAAATCTGTTTAATTGTTCGAAAGTTTGCTTGTCGTTGGCGCCTATTTTGCTTAAATATATTGCTATATTTTGCTATATTTTTGAGACTGCCAAATACTGCATTTTGCGCTCTTGGGAGAAACTTCCCCAAAAAACATAAAATGTTGTTGGGTACTTTATTCCCAATAATATGGTCATATAATGAAACGTCACCTTGTATTCCAGCGCATCCCTTCTTAGACCGTCAAGTGATGTGCTCGGATGCCGGCGGGGGCGGCGCGGCTGGCGGGGCGCAGGGGGCGGCCCTGCTGCTGCTGCAGGGCAACTTCACACTCGCCGTGGGAGGGGGCCAGGTGCCAGGGGCGGGGGCAGGTGACTATACAGGGCGTCTCATTCAAATCGGTCAGTATGGGAAAGTCAACAATGCATTTTATTCATTTTCAGGAGCACTTATCCAGTGGAGCCACTACACAATCGATATCGAAATCGAAATAATGTAAGCTTTTTTTCAAAACAACCGGGTTCGATTCCCAAGCTGAGTACAGGTTTTTTTTTATGAATGCAGTTTTTTTTCTTATTAAAATCGATGACATGGTTCCTAAGACAGTTCTTCGTATGTCTTATACTTAGTTTCAGACTTTCCCATACTGACCGATTTAAATGACACTCCCGTATACCCACTGGATAGAATAGCAGAGGTATCCCTCTCTTTATCTGTTTTTTTCCTGTCATCCCTAGGTTTGCTGGAAGAAATATCTTTTTAGAGATAAGCTCGCCTTTGTACATATCTTTCTGTAAATGTTACGTGTTTTTTATGTTTTTTGTGCAATAAAGCATAAATGAAATTAAATGAAAAGGTACAACCGGTATTGGGCGCTTCCATTGGACACGTGTCCGTGTGCTCAAAGACGACATTCTTACAGCATCACAAATAATAACTGGCGAAATGTGGGCACAATTTATTGTGCCTCTGCCACCCTAGGCGAAATGTAGGCACAATTTATTGTGCCTCTGCCACCCTATATGGAAAAAACGTTTCATAATTTACCAGTTAGCCTTGAAGTGCAGTCAGCGGCCGCGTCGACAGATGTTACTCCTTCACTGCACAAGAGAACTCCTGAAGACAGGCCACTGCAAGTTAGCCCCTACGTTACAAGTTATCAGGTAAACGTAATTTCTTCATTGTACTCACATGATGGCAAACAGAAGTTGATAACGAACGCTGCGAAAACGAAATGAAACGAAAACTCAAAACGTATGCGGTTTGACATTTGGTGACGCTAGCGTAGCGTGATCAAACGCCAAATCGCATAAGAACATATTCTTAGCGTTTTGTGCGAACGATAACAGCGTTTTGCAACTTTTCTACGGGGGAGGGGGCAGATATCTTATAGAAAAATCGTGTACAAAGGCGAGTTTATCTCTATTAAGAGAATTCTTCCAGCAATTCATGTTGGTTAGGAGACGGAGATTATAAGAGGTAAGGGAAAAGAGCAATAAAACTATTATCTATACTTACGAAAGACGCGTACAATAAAACTATTATCTATACTTACCAACACATATTACTCTATTTTAAATTTAAATTTAGTTTTGTTGAAGAAGTGGCTGGCCGAGTAGATCGGAAACGATCATGGGCGTAGAGCAATAACTGGCCGAGACGAATATGATGGGCTCTATCTATAGACTAGACACCCCAAAGATAAGTATAAGTATAGTCGTCGGGATATGCATATTGCATATCCTCACTACCCTGTACAGCATTTTAAATAACCCTCGATACCCCAGCTTTCTACGTGAAAGATTTGTCTTCCTCCCCTCAACTAGACCTCGTAGATCTCGCTCGGCCTCTATTCTCACCACTCCACGTCACAATACTGTCGCATACGAGCATGGCTTCCGAATGAGGGCTATTTCTCTACGGAACGCGCTTCCCTGCGCCATCAGGGACAGTCCATCTTTCTTTTTATTCAAGAATCGGTTGAAGGAGCATTATCTCTCTCTTTCATAAATATAGAAGGTATTTTAATATGCATTAGTTTATTTATGTTAGATTTATATATTTTTATTTTATGTAATATTCATGTACTTCTTTATGTAGTATATTCAGTTGATTAGTAATATTATGATTTATTTATGTTTTATTTTTCTCTTACCTGAGCACATAGGCCTACCTGTTCTGTATTTTATTTTTCTCTGTACATCCTGGGTTTGCTGGAAGAGATCTCTCTTTAGAGATAAGCTTACCTTTGTAAATGTATTTTCTGTTTTTTAACCGACTTCCCAAAGGAGGAGGTTTACAATTCGTCCGGATATTTGTTTTTTTTTTTTTTTTATGTATGTTCCCCGATAGCGCCTAGACGGTTGGACCGATTTGGAATATATTTTTTTTGTTTGAAAGGGTTTACCTTCCCATTGGTCCCATTGACACCAGGTCAGGATCTGATGATGGGATCCTGGAGAAATCGAGGGAACTCTTCAAATATTATAGGCAGACCTATAGTGATTTTTGTGTTTTTCATAATAACTCGTGCAAATGCACATGGTAAGCATAATATTGTGATGCGGAACTGCTCATGAAGACCACATATGGCCACCAGATCTGCTCAATACTAGGTACAAATACAATGCGTGGCTGGCGGGCAGGCAACGCATAGCCTAAGCCGGTGGACCTAGAGCCATGAAACTTTGTACAGAGGTTCCTTAGTAGCGTGGGGTAGCACTGTGATGGGATTTGACAAAATTAATTCCCCAAGGGGGGGGGGGGGGGGGGTAAGGGGTTACAGTTTGTATTAAACTCAATCTAATCAAATAGGGTTTGTGGAAGTCGGTTTTTTCTAAAGTTTACTTTTTGTTTCAATTATTGTCTTTTATGTGCAATAAATATATACGAAATATACGAAGTATAGGTTTGATGAAAAAATATTTTTTTTGGTGTCAGTTCCATGTATGGGGAACCCCCCTCAATATTGATTTTTAGGGTACCGTACCCGAAGGGTGCCAAACGGGACCCTATTACTGAGACTTCGCTGTCCGTCTGTCCGTCCGTCCGTCCGTCCGTCCTGTCTGTCACCGGGTCCGTCTGCACGAACCGTAATAGCTAGAAAGCTGAAATTTTCACAGAATGTGTATATCTGTTGCCGCACCAACCACAAATACTGAAATACGAGAGATATTGCAAATTAAAGGGGGCCCCGATACAAGAGACGTGTTTAGATACACTTACGCATTTCAAAATGGAGATCTTGACTGAAACTGTTTATTTATTGTCATAGCAACCATGTCATAGACACATAATACACATTTAAATATGATAGCATATTTCGCGTCAACCCACATGGTTGTGGTTAGCCGGTATGATATAGACTCTCAATCCGGAGGTCGTCGGTTCAAATCTCGTGAAGGCATAAACTTTTTAAATTTTCTTTTTGTTTATTTTTTATTGTTTTGAGTGCTTTTGATTTGTTGTACGATGGTACGGTACCCTTCGTGTGCGATACCGACCCGCACTTAACCGATTTTTTTCAATTTCTGTATAAAAATCGTAAAGCGGTTTACAGAATACATCTACATACCAAGTTTCAACTGTGTAGTCCTAATATTTTCGGAATAAAGTTGCTGTGACATACGGACGGACCGACGACAGTCAGAAAGACAGACAGACTTGACAAAACTATAAGTGTTCCTAGTTTCTCTAACGGAACCCTAAAAACCAGATTTTAACTCGCCCCTTCGCTTGAGGACAGAAGAGTCCTTTGACTTTGACAGTGGGTACCAAGACGTCAATTAATGTCTATTGCAGGGGGATGAGAACTTGATTTTCCCTAACATTAATGTCATTTTTAGGGTACCGTACCCGAAGGGTGCCAAACGGGACCCTATTACTGAGACTTCGCTGTCCGTCTGTCCGTCCGTCCGTCCGTCCGTCCTGTCTGTCACCGGGTCCGTCTGCACGAACCGTAATAGCTAGAAAGCTGAAATTTTCACAGAATGTGTATATCTGTTGCCGCACCAACCACAAATACTGAAATACGAGAGATATTGCAAATTAAAGGGGGCCCCGATACAAGAGACGTGTTTAGATACACTTACGCATTTCAAAATGGAGATCTTGACTGAAACTGTTTATTTATTGTCATAGCAACCATGTCAAAGTCACATATACTACACATTTAAATATGATAGCATATTTCGCGTCAACCCACATGGTTGTGGTAGCTCAGCCGGTATGATGTAGGCTCTCAAACCGGAGGTCGTCGGTTCAAATCTCGTGAAGGCATAAACTTTTTAAATTTTCTTTTTGTTTATTTTTTTATTGTTTTGAGTGCTTTTGATTTATTGTACGATGGTACGGTACCCTTCGTGTGCGATACCGACCCGCACTTAACCGATTTTTTTTCCTTTTCGGCCAGGAGTATGACTAAAGGGGAATATCAATAAAATTACTTATATAACAAGTTATCATACTCTTCTTTCCAGTTCCACCAATCATCTTCAAGTTTTAATGTACCGCCAGCAGGCTCTTACATAGTTCCTACAGGGTATCCAAATGTGGGGGTCAAAAGCGACTTACGTGCCTGTTTTTAAATGTTATTTATTTCCAATATTTACAGGCAGCCCACTGCGCGACGAGATCCATGTCTCCTCCAGAGAACCACACCGAATTCCCTCTACAAAGTGCTACTCCTAATATCAGTAAGACAATTATGAATATTATTATCATAATTATCAGCTTATCAGGGAGCCCACTGCCTCATCATAAACAAGCTATTCAATTCGGTTTCCACCCATCGTCATCGATTGTGTTCCTGCTAGCCTCGCTGTGTCATCGGACCATCTACCTACTTAGCAGATGGTCTGCCGACTGATCTTTGGCCTCCTCTTGGCTAATACTCGTTTACCGATCTGGTCCATCTGCCCTCTTCTCGCCTTGCCATGTGTCCTGCAAACTTCCACCTGAGTCGGATTATCCGCTCACCGCCCTCAGCCATCTTGGTTTGTTCGGTGTCTGATTTATGTTCTAGCTAGATAGAACTTTTTTGATCTAAATAGGATCTAATGTATATGTATATTATATAATATACTTCATATTTATTTATATAAGTATGCACTAGTTTATGTAGTCTATTGATTTGTAAGTAATTATTATATGTATTGTACACATGGGTCTACTCCTGCTCAGCAATCCGCCTGTCTCATCCCTATTTGGTTTGCTGGAAGAGATCTCTTATTAGAGATAAGCTCGCCTTTGTACACGTTTTCTATTTTTTACTGTCCTATGTAACTGTTTGTGTGCAATAAAGAAATTATGAATTATGAATCTAACTATAACGATATGCGTGTGCGCGTGAAAACCTTTTCATCTTTACAGCTGCTGCTTTTGGTTATACTCTGGCCGCTGAGAGAATGCGATCCTGACACATGTCTATGTCTATGTCCCTGTCTGTCCCGAGCTACTTTTCACTCTATCTCACTGCTACAAAGGGGATTGCATCCCTAACTGAATTGTGAATTTGAATTACGTTTATTGCTTCCATAAATTCATATTTGCTCTTAAATCAAGATACAATTTATGGACCCTGTCATAGGGCACTTCAACTGTAGAGAGGTATACAATACTAATGGCTAGGTATTTTAAAATATTAATTATTGAGGTATATTTATGTGAGGGTGTGTACGTGTATGTGAGGGTGTGTGATTGTGTGTGTGTGTAATTGTGATGTACATGCATATATTTATAAATTAGTATGTGTCAGGATTGCATTCTCTCAGCGGCTAAACTATGCATAATGAGCATGTATGCCTCTGCCATTCAGACTGTGAATATTCATAACGTTATTGCGAAAATGCCTATACGATATTAAAGAAATGTTTCTCGATATTAGTTACTGTGCTCGATACCACTACAAAACCAGTTTCAATCCGTTTATAGGACAAGGACACTTCGAAATGGGCCTCGATGCGTGCGACACCCAGCCTACGAAACTGAAATCGAGCGACACATACAGAATAGCGACTGCACGGTTGGAAGCAGGTATGACCACAGGCGATTCAGAAGCGGCTGTCAATGTTGCCAGTATGGTCAAATAGCCGCCAGAAAAACACGACAGCGCGGGCCCGCTTTAGACAATCACGACAGCGCGGGCCCGCTTTAGACAAACACGACAGCGTGGGCCCGCTTTAGAGAAACACGACAGCGCGGGCCCGCTTTAGACAAACACGACAGCGCGGGCCCGCTTTAGACAAACCCGACAGCGCGGGCCCGCTTTAGACAAACACGACAGCGCGGGCCCGCTTTAGACAAACACGACAGCGCGGGCCCGCTTTAGACAAACACGACAGCGCGGGCCCGCTTTAGACAAACACGACAGCGCGGGCCCGCTTTAGACAAACACGACAGCGCGGGCCCGCTTTAGACAAACCCGACAGCGCGGGCCCGCTTTAGACAAACACGACAGCGCGGGCCCGCTTTAGACAAACACGACAGCGCGGGCCCGCTTTAGACAAACACGACAGCGCGGGCCCGCTTTAGAACCGCCGCGAGCCCGCTTGGTGTGAAATGTCATGCTTCACAGAGTTTCTTGTGAGTATGTTTTTGACACCTGCCCCGTTATCGACCCGCCACGTGCCAGGGATGTACCGAAGTCTTGTGGCACCTTTTTCTATGCCGGGGCAGAATGTCAGGAGCAGATGGAGTGAACCATGAGGGTTGATCCTGCTGGGGCCGGATTCTGTACGCGAATCGCGTGGCAATTTCAATAATAATAAAGCCATTTATTTCTGAAGACAGAGTTTTTTAACCGACTTCCCAAAGGAGGAGGTTTACAATTCGTCCGGATGTTTTTTTTTTTTTTTTTGTATGTGCCCCGATAGCGCCTAGAAGGGTGGACCGATTTGGAAAATTATTTTTTTGTTTGAAAGGGTTTACTTTCCCATTGGTCCCATTGACAACAGGTCAGGATCTGATGATGGGATCCTGGAGAAATCGAGGGAACTCTTCAAATATTATAGGCAGACCTATAGTGATTTTTGTGTTTTAAGTAATAACTCGTGCATTTGCTCACGGTAAGCATAATATTGTGATGCGGAACTGCTGATGAAGACCACATATGGGCATGCCCTTCTTTGCTCCATCCCTAAGCCCACAACTTCCGAACGGGCGGTAGTATACAAAAACATTAATACATATTATATTGACGTTGACTAAGTAATCTGTATGATTTTAGGGTCAATAAAAAAATTGAACTTGAACTTGAACCGTTGCCCTGATGATAATGATGAAATGAAATGAAATGAAATTTGTTTATTGACAGATAACATGGTTTACACAGATTCTACTTAACTAAAATAAGGAGATACTTAATCAGGAACATTTTTCGTAAAATAGGAGGGATCAGTGACAACCGAACTAGTGAAAACACTATATCTCGGTTGACAAATGGTGCTCAATAAATTACATTTAAGGGATGAGCAACTTACTTCTCAAGTAGATTGTGTTTGGTGCTAGGTACTGGGGCGAAAAACAAAAATTATGGATATAGAATTTGGAAAAAATAGGAATGTTGTGTAGGAATGTAAAGAGTGTGGCTGCTCTTCCGAAATGGTAGGATGTAATATTATACACTTAATTAAAGGTGTTGAAAAGCAGTAATGATGATGTGTCGTCAGGATCCTGCACCCGCGGCGACGCCTTCACCAGCTCACTCAGGAGATTCCGCAGCCTGTCACCAGTGTCCGAGCAGGCCAGGTCCCAGGAGTTACTGGACAGGCTCTCGAGCTATCAGCGCCGAAGGAGCTGTGAGTTTAATATGCGTAACCACGATATATCATATTCATATTCATATATTTATTTGTAAAAACGTACATGGGGGGGTAACAGGGGGAGGTGACAATACAAGTAGCGTACATGCACCCTGAAAGGGTATAACAAAGTTTGCGTCTAAATAGAACATTTCAAAATTAACAATACAAATTGTTAACTTATACTTAAATAAAAAAAAATGTATACTTATGTTCTGACTGAGTGGGTTATTATAACTATCTATATTTTTTTAAATCAGTCATAATTTTTTTAAAGTATAGTAGCTTTTGCTTATTAACAACTCTTTTACTCGAAGGCTGAATGAAGTAATAGTTTGTAAACTGGAGCCGACTACTGTGTGTGAGTAGGAGTGTACTCTCTCTCACACACAGCACTTACACCCAAGATTGACCAGGCCGCAGGCGTGTGCGTAGTCCGCTTTAGTTAGAGCTCTTATAGGGCATCCACACTCAGCTCCTCGTCCTGCTAGTCGTGTTGCTACTCGTCCTCGTCCTGCCGCGAGTACTCGCGGAGATGCGCGTTCACTCGTAATCCAATGCTCCGCACTAGGTAACAAGAGTCCTTTTCCTTTGAATCGCGCCAATAAGCCGACAGGCGGCAGCGCGAGGACGAGTGCGTGTCCACACCACTTCCCTGCCTCCTTCCCTCGTCTCTCGCCACGCGACTCGACGAGTGGTAATGTAGACGCGCCATTAGATACGAGCAGCCAGACCACGACACTATTTATGTCTATCGTAACTATGTTGCTCTCAACTGCTGCCGACATGTTTTATTGTGTGTAATGTGTAACTCATACTCTCTCTCTCTCTCTTGTAATTCACAAACTCTTAATCGCACACGTGACTTAAAACAAGATATATATACAGCATAATTGAGTACATAGGCGAGCTTATCTCTACTAACAGACAGACTGTGTTTTTCCTCTCCGTCTCTCTCTAACACTCTTGGTTTCATTTTACAGTCACCAAAGGCTCCGGTCACACGAAAAGCTCATCAAAAGAAAAACAAACGACCACTCAAGATAATCTCACATCAAATGAAACTAAGCACTCAACAAGGCCCTCATCTCCTAAATCGCACTCAAAACACTCGCGTTTGGACGAGCGGCTGATAGAAATGTATGACTATCTAGACGCTGCGAGCAAAGAAAATACTGTCTGGGGCAAAATGAGGAATACCGACGTCAGATATCTGACAGATCTGACAAAGAGCATCCGAAAGTCACTTGGGATTTGTGAAAACAGCTGTCACGTAAGTGCAGCGCGAAAACCGCGAAAACTTAAGCCAGCTACCCACACGCCGGGAGGCAATCTAATGTGTAAAAGTGTGATAAACTCGAGCCGTCTGCTGTGTGTGAATCTCACTTTTACACAACTATTACACCCTAGAGTCTAGGTCCTAGATTGTCCCTGCCACAGGCGTGTGAGTAGGGGCGGCTTAGGCACGATACTTACTGAAGGCCCCGCGAGGAGACCGTAGAAATTTTTGTCAAATTATGAACTCTTAGTCTAATATATACGAGCAATGTTACTTGGTCGGGTTATATTTTTATTATGGAGTTTGATAACAAACATTATACGGTCTCCTTTATTATAGATAGACAAGACAGAAGGCAAGAGACAAGACACAGAAGACAGGAAGAGAACGGGAAGTAAACTAGCATGCATAGTTTCTCGTCTGGATGCCTAATAATGCCAACTCTTAAGGCATGGCAGGACCTAAACAGTAGATCTCCCAGCTTTATCGTACGTATACGAATAATTCACCAAGGTAAAAACTTAAAAAACCGATTTCACGACCTATTAGACGGTGAAGTTACATAATATAAAAAAATATATTATGATCATAGCAGGCAGTACTCGTGACAATTACTATAAACACCGAAAAGTCACAAAAAGGCTGGATGTATAATGTCATCCAGGTAAAACCAAATTAAACTTCACAGTTTTTTTATGTAGGAACCATAATACTGGGCCAATTCCTGATTTTCAAAAAATGCGACCAAACTATTGGATTGCCCATTGGAACGAAGAAAGATTTTTTGAATTCGGTTCAGTTTCTATGTAACAAAAAAAGAAAGGAAAACATACAACCGAATTGATAACTCCCTTCTTTTTGACATCGGTTAAAAACAGGACAGTACTGTTTTAGTTCTCAGTACTTACTGGTCCTGCTTTAAGAGTTGGTATTAGGCGTCCTGTTCTGTGATTCTCTGTCTCTATTTAGGACCCTTTCAATTTATGCGTTTCTTGACGGCTAAAACGCGTGGTGCGGCAATAGCGCGGCGCCAGTATCGCGAACGCTCGACAAGACCGTTGCCGCACCGCGCGCTTTGTATGAAAATAAATTAGCTAAAAGTAAAAAAATATATTTTTAAACAAAGCCTTTATTGAAATGCCCTAATAATTGAAACAAAAGTAAACTTTAGAAAAAACCGACTTCCACAAACCCTATTTGATTAGATTGAGTTTAATACAAACTGTAACCCCTTGTCCCCCCCCCCCCCTTGGGGAATTAATTTTGTCAAATCCCATATCAGTGCTACCCCACGCTACTAAGGAACCCCTGTACAAAGTTTCATGGCTCTAGGTCCACCGGTTTAGGCTATGCGTTGCCTGCCCGTCAGCCACGCATTGTATTTGTACCTAGTATTGAGCAGTTCTGGTGGCCATATGTGGTCTTCATCAGCAGTTCCGCATCACAATATTATGCTTACCGTGAGTTACACGAGTTATTACTAAAAACACAAAAATCACTATAGGTCTGCCTATTATATTTGAAGAGTTTCCTCGATTTCTCCAGGATCCTATCATCAGATCCTGACCTGGTGTCAATGGGACCAATGGGAAGGTAATCCCTTTCAAACAAAAAAATATTTTTCCAAATCGGTCCATCCGTCTAGGCGCTATCGGGGCACATACATAAAAAAAAAGAAACATCCGGACGAATTGTTAACCTCCTCCTTTGGGAAGTCGGTTAAAAAGGAGAAAATAAAATTTCCATTCAATGAAATGCGTCAATTTATTGCATTAAACAAATTATCTATGATATAAAATCCTGTTGCGGGATAAATTCACTACTTTGTGTATTAAAGGTGCCTACCTGGTACCTGCCTACCTAATTTTATCTCTGTTACTTTTGATTATATTCTTTTGTTACTAAATTATTGTAGCCTCTCGCTGTACTTACATTTTTTAAAATAAAAATCTGTTTTATTTTGATTTGAATTGAAATTTTATTTTCTCCTTCTTAGGGCATTTAATTAAAAGCTTTGTTTTTAAATATTTTTTACTTTTCACTTTTTAGCATTATCTTGATATAACAAAAATCTAATCTGGACCTAGTGTAGGTGTTCTTGTCAATACGAACCAAACGAGTCCAAACTTGATAGGGTTTCGTCCTTTGGTGATAGATTTCCCATGGTCACCTTGCGGCTCCATCATCATCATCAGCCCCTGGACCTCATCCGGGACCAACGTACTTGTCACGACGAATCAAACGAGCCCAAACTTGATAGAGCTGCGTCATTTAATAACAGAGTTCCCTTGACCAACTTCTGGCTCCAGCATCAAATCAGCTCCATGTTATGACAAAATATTCTAGTCAAGTGCGAGTCGGACTGGCGCACGAAGGGTTCCGTACCATTTTAAACCTCTACCTGCTACCATTATACATATCGATCAAAAATTTGCAAAAAAAACACGTTTGTTGTAGGAGCCCCCTTAAATATTTATTTTATTCTGTATATATTTGTTGTAGTTGCAACAGAAATACATCATCTGTGAAAATTTCAACTGTCTAGCTACCACGGTTGATGAGATACAGCCTGGTGACAGACTGACAGACAGGCAGACGGACGGACGGACGGACAGCGAAGTCTCAGTAATAGGGTCCCGTTTGGCACCCTTCGGGTACGGAACCCTAAAAACGATCGCCCGTGCGCAGTGCGACTGACGCACCGCTGCGTCAAGAAACGCATAAATTAAAAGTGTCCAATGTCTTGTGTGCCGTGTTGACCCTCTGCCTTAACTGTCCAGCCCCCCTAGACAAGATGCAAAACGCTATTATTATTCGCACGAAACGCTAAGAATATGAATGCGATTTGACAGTTCGTCACGCTACGCTAGCGTCACCAAATGTCAATTTTGGGTTTTCGTTTCTATTCTTTTTCGTAGCGTTATTAACTTTGTCTAGGCGTGCAGAAGGGTTTGTGCCTTGTAGCCGCGATAAGGCATATTGAGCCATCTTGCCTCAACCGTGCTGGTGTGGTTCGTGAGCTCTTATCACTCAATTAGCCCCTCAGAGTTTAAAGCTAAAATGGCGGAATATCACCTGCGGTTGATCGCCAGGATTTGGGTCTCTATTTTTCGTTTTCTCGCCATATTTTGATCCTCGAGTGCCGAGAACTCTTCAAAGTGATTTCTCGAGTATCTCGAGTTGTTCGAGAATTTTGCAAAACATTGAAACATATGTAAGAAGAATACCTACAAATAAATTAATAATCAGCCAAGTGCGAGTCAGACTCTTACGAAGGTTTCGGCACCATTGTACAAGAAAAAGGACAAAAAAAACACGTTTCTTGTATGGGGACAACCCTTATTTGAAAAATTCAACTCTCCTGTGAAAAATTTAAAAATGAAACTCTCCTGTGATTCTCTACCTATTACGGTTCGTGAGATAGAGAACGCGTGGTGGTATCAAGCTGAAATTGATATCATTTGCTCAGATCTGTGGAGCTGTTTTTTAGGGTTTCGAGCCCTAAGAGGGAAAAAAGGGAACTCTTATATTATTAAGGCTTATTGGGCTCAATTCTTTATCCATCCGTCTGTCCGTCCGTCTGTGAGGACCTTTATTTAGGATTTTCATAGTAATTGCAATGAACTCTACTTCCCGTGAGCATACTATCATAAAATTAGGCACTAAGCAAGGTCTTATAGTACAAGTAAAGGGAAAAATCTTAAAACCGCAAATTTCTGACTTTCTTTCTGCAAAAATATTTGGTTTACATGGATAACATCATACTTATTTTTTATGTAGAAACCTACTTACACCAGTAACGAGGTAACAATCTCCAAGTGTGATCGGAATCCTCCTTGGTCCGCGAGTCATACTTGAACTTGATCGCTTAGTACTTTCTAGTTCAAATCAATCAAACAATACGACAGTAGCTGTTAACTTGTTGGATTTTCATAGTAGTCGCATGAGACTAAAATGCTCAAAACCTCTATAAATACCTTCCTTGGTACTTCCCGATGACCTAGAATCATGAAAATTGAGACAAAGCAAAGATCATAGAACACAATAGAACACAGAGGAAAAAAATTAAAACCGCGAATTTGTAGTTGTTTCACAAAAAATTGGTTTGGTCGGATGGAACCATCTTTACGCGAGTTCAAATCGCACTTTGCTGGTTTATGTATAACAGATTATTATAAGATAAAATTTTAAGAAAAATCATGAATGTAATAGCTAAAAATGCTAGTTTTAATTAGATTTTGAATGCAAAAAGTATTTCTCGTAAGACTCGAGCTCTCGGTGCAATTTTCCCCGTCTCGACTTGGGCTACGTTTCTCGAGTTTTCTCGAGTGACGAGAGTCGAGCGAAAACCCTAGTCTCTATCGTAAATGTGCTTGGTGTTGAAAGCCGAATTTGGGTCGAGCGTTCCCGCGTCTTTACGATAAATATCCCTCTAGCCCATTATGTAACTTTATTTATTTTTTTGCACAAATTACAGATTTGCGTTTCCTGCGAAAGAGTTTGTCAAAGTAAGTCACAGTTACGGCCTATGGTCTCTCATTTCCGACGTAGGCTGCCTTTATCGTCACAGCACACGTTCTAATTAGAACACCTCCATTTAAATATACAAGTCCCGATGAAATAAACGCTATCGACAATACGACTATCTGTCGTATGGCCATAGTGGGAACGCGCCCTTTTCGGCGTCAACGTCTATGTCTTGAAGTAGTAGTAGTAGTAGTAGTAGCCCCGCGGAATGGTAAATTAATGCGCATAACGTCAAAGATCAGCCCCTTTATTCGCTAACGGCAGATCCCAATAATCTATCTCTTCTTCTTCTTCTTCTTTTTATTAATGGCGTCCTAACCTCTTTTGAGGTTAATTTTGCCAGTGTCAAGTGGTCAGGTTCTCATTCGAGAACCTGGAAATTATAATGTCTTGAGATGATGATAAGATGATGATCTATCTCTATCCGTGCTCTGCAGATTACGCGTTACATTTGACAGTTGCGCTATGGGATTTATGTCAAAATTGACACTAGCAATCTCAAATCTGCAGATTATGGATCGAAGATAGGTTATTAATTTCGGCCGTTTAAAGAACGATTAAACCCATTCCAAATTTGAATTTTCATACGAAATCATTTACTTAGTAATCCTTAATGAATCATTAAACGACTCTGGGTACGGCCGTCAATGATGATCCGTAAAAATGAAGAAATTATTGCTTCTTGCGAATAAGGGGGCTGGACTGGCATTTTTGAAAACGTGAAAATGAATCTTGAATTCGCGCTCGAAAGTTAATCGTGTTCGAATTTATTTTCTATTGGTCCTCTTTCTTTTTATGCATTTTTGAAACACTCGAAAGCAGTGTTACCATTATTTTCAAAACCTGTAACAAACTTAGTTTCACGCAAAAAAATAAAAAACCGGCCAGCAATAAACTCATTGATTTAAAAAAAGGTTATGTACTTAGCGTTCAATAACTCATCAGTTAAATGGACATTTATTCTACTAGTAGAAATCAAGAAACCACCACTCGCTGTAGAAATACTAAATAGATATCACGGAATGAATAAAAATAAAAATCGGTTAAGTGCGGGTCGGTATCGCACACGAAGGGTACCGTACCATCGTACAACAAATCAAAAGCACTCAAAACAATAAAAAAATAAACAAAAAGAAAATTTAAAAAGTTTATGCCTTCACGAGATTTGAACCGACGACCTCCGGAGTGAGAGTCTACATCATACCGGCTGAGCTACCACAACCATGTGGGTTGACGCGAAATATGCTATCATATTTAAATGTGTAGTATATGTGTCTACGACATGGTTGCTATGACAATAAATAAACAGTTTCAGTCAAGATCTCCATTTTGAAATGCGTAAGTGTATCTAAACACGTCTCTTGTATCGGGGCCCCCTTTAATTTGCAATATCTCTCGTATTTCAGTATTGTGCGGCAACAGATATACACATTCTGTGAAAATTTTAGCTTTCTAGCTATTACGGTTCGTGCAGACGGACCCGGTGACAGACAGGACGGACGGACGGACGGACAGACGGACAGCGAAGTCTCAGTAATAGGGTCCCGTTTGGCACCCTTCGGGTACGGTACCCTAAAAATGGAGTTTTTATGAATTCGTGCATGAAAGTTGCGCTTTCGAATGCGAATTGGTTTTCACGGATTCAAACATACCACTCCTGTGCCTGTAGGCAATGTTAAGTAAGGATAGCGAAACGAAACGATAACTTTTTATGCGATTTGACTTTTGGAATCGCTACGTGACGTCACCTTAGCGAAGCCAAAATGTCAAATAGCATACATAAAAAGTTATCTTTTCGTTTCGCAACGGTAGCGTTTCACTTTGTCTAGGGGGGCTGAAGTGTCTGTGTATCTATACTATTATAGAGTGCGTCTATAGAGAGTTTCATCGAATAGTTCCTATGCCGTTTCATCGAATAGTTCCAATGCAGCAATGTTTTCCAGTGTTGCCACATTACCTAAAATAATCTACCCTAAAGTTAGGGACATTTTCAGTATGGTCTTAGTTGGATTCACATAGTTACAAATTATTCGTTTGTTATCATATAAAAATCAGTACAGTAATAAAAAGCAAAAATACTATATATTTTTTATTTACATTTTACAGTAGTTATGCTCATCCAACAAACTTATACCTAAGAGATCGACATCTTCATCTTCCATATCATCCTCGTCATCAGAAGTGTCGCTATCGTCTCCCACTTCAATTATGAACCTGTCCATCTCGCCATCAATAACTGGGCCATCGGCGTAATATTTTTCTTCCACTTTTCTCACGTGCTCACATTCTTTTCTCCATTCTTCTTCGGTGATGGTTGCAAAGGCTTCTTCTGTGATTTGGACGATGTGATTAGCTTTTTGACCCACGTTTTTTTCAGCAATTCGTCTTTTTAAGATACTCTATATGAGCTCTATGGGATTTAAATCGCAGTGGTAAGGTGGAAGTCTTACCACTTTATGTCCATGCGCTTCCAACATTACATCAGCTTCATTAACGGGCGGCTGTTTGTGCTCATTTACTATTTCTAGTAACTAAAGTAAAGTAAAGTAAAAGTTGATTATTTCTTAGAAACTGTTAAAAAACACAAAACAAGACTTCCCAGTAAGTAATAAGAATACTTGTGTTGGGAATGACTCGCAACTTCTCTTAAGATTCTAGCGTACAGTTAATATGTAAACATTTTTAATTATTTTTAAATTAACAAATAAAGGTATTAAACTAGCCTTTTACCATAGGCTAGTAAGAAAGAGCATTTACTTGTTAACCAGTTTTGTATTTCTGCCTTTCTGCTTGACATTGTTGGTGCTTTGTTAAGCTGTACTGTGTGGTAGGAGGCGTTATCCATCACCACAATTGATTGGGGAGGCAAATTCGGTCTAAGCTTTTACTAAGCCACTTATTAAAATTGGTTTTATTCATATCATCGTGATAGTCGGCCGCTTGTGACTAAGATCTGAAGATCAATTGAGCATTTGGTATGAAACCCAAGCACCACCCGCGTGGACGATAATCCAGCGTGGCCCTTTGGTGTCTGATGATAATACACCTTCATCTTGTTCGCTTTGCCAACATTTTCCGGCGCAATATGTTGCGTGAATTGTCTCATCCAAATATACAACAGGCCGCTGGTTTCCAAGACTATTATTCCGCAATTCTTCCAGGGGCCTAATGCTGCTCTGAGAATTTCACTTATATTTCATTACTATTCCATTGCAAACACCCAAAATGGCGTCATTTGGTATTCTCCTAAATTATTATCCTCCTTATCCTCCTTGATTGGGTGTTTGCAATGGAATAGTAATGAAATAGTAATGAAATATAAGTGAAATTCTCAGAGCAGCATTAGGGCCCAGGTATCGATAACGCCATGCGACAATATCGTATCTCTCCATTAGGACTTTCCTTTTAGATCTACATTTTTTAAATAAAACCCCATCTCTTTCATAAATCTCCACAAAGTGGTACGACTTCCTTTGAAATTTATTTCGCTTCGCATTTCATGCAATAACTTTGCTAGAGTAGGCAATTCCTTTTTTACGGTATAAAACTCATGTATTTTATGCCTTATAGCGCACCGTTCGACTCTTTTGGGCCGGGGACCGCTTTTGCATGGTGTTGAGACCTTAGTCGACGTGCTGGCTGCGACCTCACCTTCTTTGGTGATTTTAGACACTGTCTTTTTGGATACACCTAAAACAAATATTTCGGTCAATTTATCTATTATCACAGTATAAACCAAAAAACGTAGCAGTCAGTACACATGCTTGCTTAGGTCTTACAAATAACTACCGTAAAAAAACAATAAGTGAGGATTTTATTATCTGCTACTGGTAACCCTATTTGACGAACCTTGTAATGGCGGCGACACGAGCCTGAACCAATCTTAGAGGAATCAATGGGCCTTCATTACGTTTTTCGCGTTCACAAAAGTTCTTCACCTTTAGCACCATCATTCTTTCGCCACTTTTCAAAGTTTTGGCCATGATGTCAGTCGGAAATGAAATGAAAATAAACAAAATCTATGTCAACGTCTCTTCTCGTGCCAATGACTTTGACAGACAGGGGAGCCAACATAACGGCATAGGTACTATTTGATGAAACGCATTTCTAGGATTATAATGCACCTGAAGGATGGCGAAACGGTGGCGTGCGAGTCGTTCTGTGGAATTGCCAGTATTTTTACTGACATTTTAATAGAACAACAAAATGGCTACCCATCAAATTATTTCGACTTCTCACTGCGCGCATTCTAAACAAAGATGCACTCTGAGCCTTAGATTATATAAGCTCTGAGCTATGTTTTTTCAAAATCTACCAAATGTATGAAACTGTCAGATTCACGCGAGACGAAGGACAGACACTAGTCGTTGTGCAAGAGACGATATTTATTTAGTATACTGGTATAAAACATGTTATGTTTTTCAGCAAGAACGCTAGTTTCGAAAGACATCCCTTGCAAGACACCATCACCGATGTGCTACGGGACCGCACAGGTTATAAAATGCATCAGTTAATCTTAGGTTACTAAGTCTATGGGATTGTATGGTAAACCTGCGACTGCGCCTGCGGGGGAATGCGGCTCGCCAAACATTAGTATAATGGTGAGTTGTGTTTCAAAAGAAAATGTATCTATGAGCTCTCCACAGGATATGACTCCCTGGGTAGACCATTGCAATGCGTTGTCTGTGTAAGTATCTATGAGCTCTCCACTGGATATGACTCCCTGGGTAGACCATTGCAATGCGTTGTCTGTGTAAGTATCTATGAGCTCTCCACTGGATATGACTCCCTGGGTAGACCATTGCATTGCGTTGTCTGTGTAAGTAAACGAACCACCTGCTCCCACACTCATATAGCTGGACCAACCACACCAATAAGGATTGGAAATATGAAGAAAATAACCGGCCAAGTGCGAGTAAGACTCGCGTATCAAGGGTTCCGATCACACTTGGAGAGCGTAACACGTGTAATTAGGTTTCCACATAAAAAAACTAAAGTGTGATGTCATCCATGTAACATTTATAAGTAAGACCACTGGGACTTTCAAACAGTATCTTATCTTAAGTTTTAACTTGAAACTCTTGAAAGGCACTCACTAACGGTGGAGAATAAAATCGTGACGGAAATCTCTTTAACTAAATGTATCTCCATATAACTGTGGCGATGGGCTAGGTGACGAACTCTGTGGCGCAGCGGTTGCACATCAGCCTACCATGCGAGAGGTCCCGGGTTCGAATCCCGGTTGGGGACAAAAAAATCCCAGGTCTTGGATATTTACATGTTTGTGATGTCGCTGTTTCTGGTCCCCACGAAGGGTATCCTAGTGTGGGGACAGAAGCAATGTATGCGCCTGTAAGTGAAAAGAAAGAAAAAAAAGTAAAAATTCAGTTTTCAGGGAAAATAAAGATTCGAACTGGGCAAACGTGGGTGCAACTGTAATTCTGCCACCACTAATGGAAAAGGCGCGACGCTGTATTTTGAAGCTTTGGCCATAACCATAACCAAATGATGTTTGTATACGTGCAAATGTGTGCGTAAACTTTGCTAGGGCTGGTGGCGCGGCAAATGCAGCGATATTAAAGTATACGCGTCGTCACTCGTCCGGCGTTCAGCCCTGTCTATTGATCCTTTAACCAATCCTTTGACGCCAGGGGTGGGGTGCGGTATCTGAATCAGCGCGGGGAAGTTAGTGGCCGTTCTGTACGGGGTACTATTATCTCTTCTGTGCTTTGGCGGAACACCGGGGGATCTGGAGCGGGTTTTCAATGTTGTCAAATGTTTGTTCAAATCTCCGCCACACTGACACAACAGCGCGGGTCCGAGCCGCTCGCTTGGTGTGACACGCATAGAGTTTCTTATGGTCTAAGATCCGAAGAGAGCTCGACCTTCCTTTACCCATCTGTTACTGCGATGAAACTTGGTTTTTATAAAATTTTGTATGCTAGAAAATACATTGCGAGTGGGTTATCTAGCAAAATCCTGGCAAGGCTATGCTATAATTAATTAACGGTCAAGTGCGAGTAAGACTCGCGCACTTAGGGTTCCGATCGCACTTGTAGATTGCTACCGCTCGTACAGGTGCCGCAGGTTTTGATGATGTGAATGAGAACGAAAATGAGACTTAAATGACAGCGGATTTTTGAAATCTGTTCTATTTTGTAGCGACAGCATACTCCACAGAAATTTTAATAGGTAGATATTAATACATCAATATTTATTACATCATCCAAGCTCGTCCAAGAATCCAAGTTGACCTTTCCATCACAATGCATGGTTAGTTTTAAAACGTTCCATTTTAAAATCACATATGTTTGTTTTGTTTCGTTTTGTTTTGTTTGATATTATCCATAGTTATGGGATGACGTCATTTATATTACATATTAAACTGGACAATATTATAATCCATCCACTATCAGGCATACTTATGCAAATTCAAGTGCAGGTTTTATTATATATTTATTTGTAAAAAGTGAAAAATAAATAGTTATAAATATATCTTATATCTAAATATATAAAAGAAGATACTGACTGACTGACTGACATATCAACGCACAGCCCAAACCGCTAAGTCTAGAGACTCCAAATTTGGCACATAGGTTCTTTATAACGTGTAGGGGTGCACTAATAAAGGATTTTTCAAAACTCACCCCTTAAAGGGATGAAACGGGGGTCCAAAGTTTGTATGAAAGTCCGTCAGTTTTGAAGTTATGGTCTTTAAATTTGGCGTTTAGGATGACAATTAAAAACGATTGTATATGTGTCTCGAGGTTTTAGAAAAATCTACCCCCTAGGGGTGAAAAGGGGGATGAAGTTGTGTATATAAAGTCGACGCACAGCCCAAACTGCAAGAACTATAGACTCCAAATTTGGCACATAGGTTCTTTATAAGGTTTAAGGGTGCACTAAAAAAGAATTTTTCAAAACTGACCTCCAGAGCGGGTGAAACTGGGGTCCAAAGTTTGTATGAAAGTCCGTCAGTTTTGAAGTTATGGTCTTTAAATATTGTGTTTAGGATGACAATAAAAAACTAATGAGTACGTTTCTCAGAATTTTTAAAAATTCGACCCCCTAGGGCATGAAAAGAGGGATGAAGCTGTGTATACAAAGTCGACGCACAGCTCAAACCACTGGGTCGATGACTCCAAATTTGGCACATAAGTTCCTTATAAGATCTAGGAATGCACTAAGAAAGGTTTTTTTTTTCAAAAACGGCGGTCCAAAGTTTGTATGGAAAAGCGAGATTAGTTAGACCATTTTATTAGAAACTTGGCAGGACTACTCCTGACGGTAAATAAGTAAATAGAATAGAATAGAATAGAATGGAATAGAAAGCACATTTATTCAACTGTCACAATACAGCAAACACAGCAATAACAAATTGTAAACAGAAACAAGTAGGAAATAAAATATACACATGACAAAAAGAACAGTAAAAATAAGATCGGGCAGAACGGCGCCATGAAGTGTGTACCGCAGCAGCGAAACGGCTCCGACTCAGCATGTGTTTACAGGACCTGCAGGAGATTCTGCAACGCTGATATTCTGTCGGTACCTATTAGAGAGTGAGTAAGTAAGTGTATGGGTGGGGGTTAACAAAACTACATACTATAAATACATGATTCAGGATTTTTCAAAATTAAATCCCTAAAGGGATTTAACGGGTTTCCACAGTTTTTGTGGAGAAATCCAAACCAATGAGTTTCGAGAATCCGAATTTGGCACATATGTAGGTTACTTTTATTAGGTAGGTCTACGGGTGCACCAAGTGGAATAGCAATGTATGTCGTACCACAGGGTGAGCACTTAAAAAATAGAATTAGTTTTGCATTTCGGATGAGAAGCGACACGACCACGTGACTGTCTTCTTTCACCTTGTCATACCTACTAATTCGGTATTGGATGCAGCCAGATAGTACTTTCCCGATGCCCCACTCACCGTACCTCCCCCCGCCCGCGTACATGGAATCTTCGCCACTATTCTGGACAAGAAATGTATCGTAGGTACGACCACAGATACCATAAATCTATAATATTATACTAATACAGATAGAACACGTAGAACAAAATATGTGACCGGCGTAAACCGAGATGCTACGGAATTTTCTTTAGTTCATTTCATTTGTTTATTTGCGGCTGCTTTGTGTCCCAGCCGTACCACACGCGGTCGGGTGTTAGCCAAGGCTCTATTCTTGGTCCGTTGTTATTTATTATCATCATGATAAATGAAGAATCTGTGCTGAAACATGCTAAATGCCTACTGTACGCGGACAACCTAAAACTAGTACTTCCAGTTAAATCAGAGGATGACTGTAGGCTACTATAGGACGATCTAGATGCGATCCATAGCTGGAGTGTTAGCAACAAACTCCTATTGAATAGTGACAAATATTGCATATTAAAATTATTAAATTAAATTAACGTTAAATTAAATTGACGTATACACTCGGCGCGGAGTCTTTGACTCGAGTGTATTCAATGAAGGATCTTGGTGTTACGTTTGACCCTAAACTTACATTCCATGAGCACATGAGCACTTTAGCCAAGGAATGCTTCAAAAGATTAGGGGTTGTGATTCGGAATAGTAAGGGATTCCGTAATCTGGGTGTGGTCCAGCTTCTTTACACGGCCCTAGTGAGAACCAAACTTGAATCTAGCTCGGTTGTTTGGAATCCACACGAAAGCTATGAGCAGGCACGTATGCTCGAGAAGGTACAAAAAGCTTTTTTACGGTACCTATATAAGAGGAAATTTGGATACTACCCTTATCTTAACCGCTTTTATATCGGGTATGCTCGGATATAACTCATTAGAGGTGAGACGTAGCACTGAACAACTTCTGACTGTGTGTCGATTGTTGCGAGGCGACAGTGACTGCGCGGCGCTTGTCAGTGCGGTATGCGCGTTATTTGTGCCTGACAATTACCTACGCGCGCGCAGGCACCAGCTGCTCGCGGGCGGCTCGCATCGCACCGCACGGTGGCGCGCCGGCAATCTCCACTGGTCTGGGCGCGGGACAGCCTCAACGCTCTTTTGGCTGTAGCACCAGCGAATGATTTGTTTGGTGATGCACGGAGGGATATAGTGCGAGAATGTGGCAGGTTCTGCGAGATGACTGTATGACAGTACTGTCCTCAGATTATTAATTTTGTATCTATATTTTGAAATGAATTAATTTGTAATTGTATTGATTATAAAATGGAATGCAATTAATCACGGAATACTATTAATTACTGTTAATTAATGTTTATTGTATATAAATATATTGTAATCTTTTCTGTCACTCTACAGAATACATATTCCAAAGATTCCACACGGACGAAGTCGCGGGTAACAGCTAGTATACATATAGGTATGTAGGTATATAGTTTTCTAAAAAGTGAAAAATAAAATAATTATTGTATTAAAATCTGATAAGTATATTATACTTAAATTCTACAAAGTGTTGTGAGTTTTTGGGCTTTGTATATGTTCGGGTACGGAACCCCAAAAAACTTTATTATGGCAACGTATTCATCAGGGACCCGAACACTACAAAATAGTAAGGGTGACTTATCTACCTACTGTAAAGATATTACATGCTTTTACTATGGATTTACGTAAGTTTCATGCGTCCGTATTTTTGTTGTAATCTATTATAATTCATTCATTCGTTCATCAATCACCTTTTTTGCAGGTAGTACATTGTGCGAAATCATTCACATCAACAAATACTGTAACTGGTATAATAAACAAACTACATAAAAATACATGTATGATGTCATCCATGTAAACAAAATGACGGCATAAACGGTCGTATGGTGTTCAATTGCGTTGACCTAGAAGGTTGATTTTATCACAGCTTTGAGGGACCATAGACTTGAGAAATTGGTACCTATTTACAGCTTGATATGTCCACGAGTTCTCGATGTAAAAGATATTTTATTTTTAAATATTAATTTAATCATAGCCTTGCCAGGATTTTGCTAGGCAACTCACTCGCAATGTATTTTCTAGCATACAAAATTTGAGAAAAACCAAGTTTTATCGCAGTAACAGATGGTGGAAGGTCGAGCTCCCTTCGGATCTTAGGATATTACGTATAAGCCCCACCCCGCTACCTACCCGTCAGCGGCGTTCTGCCAAAGCCGTAAGCTTGTTCAACATTTTCAGCCGAAGCAGCCATGCTCCTCGTCGCCGCCGTCGCGCGGCTGTCGCTGCGGCACTGAGAGCCAGGTGACCTGCTTGTCCCGGCACGAAGACAGAGAGATAGACGACAAAGTCAATAAATGGGAACACGAGATCCCAGTCTTCCCCAACGAGTCACCCGAAGACAGAACCCTAAGGGTTGGACTCATCCACAAGTTGAAAGAAAACTTGAGGAAAATTCCCAAAGAACCAGAGTTTTTGGAGAAGGCCGAAGTGGAGACTCGAAAAACTATTGAAGCTATCCCCATGTGGCTGCCAGAATCTCAATCGCAAAGGGATATAACGAAAGATATTATTGTTGACAATCTTTTAAGTAAATTGGATGAAATCAAATATGATTTGAAGAGAATTCATGAAGAGGTTACTCAGCTGTTCAAGGACCTAAAGTATATTAAATGTCCCATGTCATGTAATAATCATAAAGACAAGATCATTGAAGGGGCTGTTAATAATATAAGAGAAATAATTGTAAACCGGCCACCAGATGACGAAGAATTCAAAGAGAGATTGCAATCAGAGGTCATTGAAGCAGTGCAAGAACTACCAATACATGTGGAATCCGGGAATAAAACTAGCTACATAACCAAGGTAACAGATACTATGAGTGATGAGTTAGTGAAAATCGCTGAAAGAGCCAATTTGAAACCAGATGAAATAGAACAACAAGTTATTTCAAAATGGCTGGATGATATACAAGAATTTGCAGGAATTAAGGCTGATGCCAAAAAACTAGTGAAATATTTTGCTAAACAGATTCACAGATTACAAGGTGCAGTAGATAATATAGAGAAGTTACAGAATCTTGTGCAAGAACTTGTTGAAAGGTTGTCGGAAAAAGCAGGAGGCATAATAGATTCTGATAGAAAACACGACATCGCAGATACACTAGTCAATGATATAATGTCGGCACCAAAACTACAAAAAAAATGGAGTGAGAGTAATGCCGGTCCACGCTCATTTAGTGTGCAATACGATGAAGCGCAATTGAGAGAAACTCTACAAGAGGAAGTACAGAACATTTTAAATAAATCAGACATCGATCGTGATACCATTGACAGTATTAAGTATGATATAGTCGAAACTCTTGCTGATCAAATAGTCCGTGGGGATAACAGTGATTTAGCAGCTGCCAAGATATCGAACTTGCTCCAAGATGTTGCCCATCAATCGAAAAGTGATGCGGATAGTTTAGCCAATGAATTGACAAATGCCGCCATAAATTTAACAATGAGTTTCAGAAGCGATAATCCTTCAATTATGAATTCAACCAAAGTGCCGATGAAAGGTGCAGAGGAGACATTAGATATGCTTAATCGTAGTGTAGATGATAATAGCCCTGAACAAGCAATGGTGAAAGAACTGGCGCAAAAGATTAATGAAATTAAGACAAATCCTAAATTAAACGACAAACAGAAGGCAGCAATGATTCAAGAAGAAATGAAAAATTTTGAGAGAAAAAAACGTATTAAGCCTAGAATACCTACGGATCAGTTTATAAAGGAGACACCACAATCAGGCAGGCAAGAAGCAGGCACAGCAGAGAGCACTCGGCTCGATAATTCTTCGTTTCACCAACGAAGTTTTGGAGGAATAAGTAGCATCCGTGACAGAAGTCCTGTAGGCCAGACACCAACCTCTCGCCACGCTTCTAGGAGTCCAACAATCATTACCTCCATGAAATCATCTCCAACTCGACCAGATAAAAAATACGAAGAAAATGCTAAAGCTATTATGGATCTGTTGGATCAAAACATTTCTGACAAATCTCCTGAAGGTCGGCGAATGAGACAAGCAATAGCAAAAGAACTCGAGCAAAAGATGAATGAAATCAATAATAACCCGAAATTAAATGCGAAACAGAAGGCTGCTATGATTCAAGAAGAAATGTCAAAGCTATTGGGGAAGCATGCTATAAAAACTAATATCCCAAGTGATCAGCTAACAAAAAAAATGACTGCACGGGTGGAAGCAGGCAATCCAAGTAGCTCAGAAAATTCGAAATCAAATGCGAAACAGAATTATCCCATTAAAGCGAGCATTCCTAACAATCAGCCAGCAACAAAAATAAATACACGCGTTCGTGATTTGTCCCCTCCAAAAAAAACTTTTGCAAGATCCCGTGGCTCCACAAAACATGAGAATTCATCTGAACAATCAGATTTCTCCCCTCCAAAAAAAACTTTTGCAAGATCCCGTGCCCCAACAAACCTTGAGGATTCACATGAACAATCCCCACGTACCTCAAAGACTCTTAGACCACTAGGTGCGTCGATTGGCAATAAAGAAGAGAAAAGTCTGGAAGAAGTAGTTCAAGAATGGGTTAGCGAACTACCCGTTGATTTTGGCGACGAAGAGGAAGAAGCTGTACAAAGTTTGACTAATGAAATAGGTGAATGGCAAAAATATCTAAAACTCAATCCTGCCGCGAAGAAATCTAACATGGACGATAACTGTCTGCGGTACCAGATCGTTCGATGGCTAACTAAATACACCGATCCGAAAACTATACATGTACTTATGAAAAATGTGGATGATTTACTCAGACGGCTTAAAAGTGGGAAAAGTTCTGAAGAATCACCATTCCCATCTGTTTCTAATTACTCTGATATAGAAAGACTTATCGATGATATCCCGTTTCCAGCTGGAGCTACACCTGAAGAACAACAAAGTTTTAAAGAGTTAAAAGGAGTTCTACAGAATAAACTAATGACAAAAATAGCCGCTGTCAATATTGATCCCGATATTCTAGGCGATGATTACCTGTACAAAACTATTGTTGAAGATGAAATCAATGAATTGTTAGACGCCTTACCGCAGAGTGAGGAATTAACGAATATGAAGCCAGTAATCAGAGAAAAACTGTTAAAGACGATTTTGGAAGGAAAAGAAAACATAAAGAATTCTCAAGCAGGAAGCACATATAATCAAAGAGTGAGAGATGCAATTCAAAAAATATTACCCCATAATGATAAAAGTACGGCTGAAGAACGGGGGAAATTTGAAGTATTCAGAGACAATATAGCTGACAGAGTAATAGAACTGTGTAACGATACCCAGACTGAACAAACATATCTAATGTTGAAACTAAGAGAAGCACTGGCGAAATTCATTGATGATTATAACAAGAGGCACACATGCCCTATTGTCGATGCTCGTGCTACTCTAAATAATATCATCAAGTATATTGGAAATATTGAGAGACCAAACCTCGAAGCATTAAAATCTCTACTTGAAGAAATAAAAATCAAGAATGAACTAAAAGATTGGGTAAATACTTTACCTTTCCGAACATACTTGAGCGGTGAAGAAGAACTAACGAAAAACAAACTGATAGCCATTCCAGTCAAACGGCTCCATGATTTGGAAAAACAGAACGATGTTAAACCTGATGACAATTACGATAGTAACCTTCAAGCCGAATTTGCAAAATGGTTAAAACTTTTATCGCTAAAATCCGGTGAAAATATCGATGAAATCGCCGAAAGTCTAACCAATAAATTCAAAGATACAAAAGAAAAGAGAAGAGTCCAATGTATCCCAAAGGAACAAAATCCTTGTGCGTGTGAACACGGAAGTCAAAACAATCTACCAATTACATCTGCCATATGTCCAGAAGACTACGCTCATTTGAGGAGAATTAGAGAGCGGTTGTCAGTCGGACTTCAAACTTCAGCTAACTCAGACGCATGTGTCTGCGCTCGTCCTGTTGACACAAGCAGCCAAAATAATTTAACAGACAGTATCTACAACGTACGACCATTGTCCCGACTGGGACATGCGAGTCAAGTCGAAATCTCCCCATCTGTCCTGGTTAATGAGTACACCTGGGGCTCCAGTACAGCTGAACAATCCTGTCAATCGCAGCCGGTGCGGAAATCCTGCTGCACTCAATCCATGGCGGCACCACCTCCTTGTGTGCAATCTTCAACGGATTGTCGTCCAACACCACCGTGCTTCAAGCAATACTCCAATCCTCAACCTCCAAGCATACCTCAACATCCATGCATACCTCAACCTCCATGTAAACAGCCCCCTCCGTGCAAGCGAGCCATGCCTACCGAAAGGCCTTGCTGTTCCAGACACAACATCCAAGAAAACTATTATTCTGACGATAGTTCATCGAGTCCCCATTCAAAAAAATCTGTTGAAAATTACTTCGATTATAAAGAGTCTTTGAGTGGCAATGAAAAAAGGTCAAGCTGTAGGCTTCCTAAGTTTAAGGTGAACAGACAGATAAGCTCGGCCCCGTGTCCTGTACTTATGGAAAATAAGCAGAATTGTTCCAAATGTTGCGGATCTAAATGCCCTTTCCCAAGCTATCTATATTTTAGACATTAACTGCTTTGACATGACATAACTTTCGTTTTAACACATAACGTTTAAACACAATATCCTCTGATCCCATGATTCAGTGCCACCATCTTCTCTATAGAATGAGCGATGACGCCACCATCTACTCCAAGTCTTCATCTAAATAGCATACACCAGGCATACAAACTGGGGCGTGGCGTCAGTAGTTTCCACTTTGGCCATTCTATTGATACGATGGTGGCTCTGTTACGCATATCGTCATTATGCATTGCGCATCAAAACGCTCTGACCATCTGAACATCTGGACGTTTCCTACAAACCCCTTTTGTACGTCTACAATTATTGTCATGAACAACCACAAATTATACACCTCCGTGTTTCCTCAATTGGTTTTATTGAATTAAAGTTCCTTCTTGTTAACCGACTTCCCAAAGGAGGAGGTTTACAATTCGTCCGGATATTTTTTTATTTTTTTTATGTATGTTCCCCGATAGCGCCTAGACGGATGGACTGATTTGGAAAATTATTTTTTTGTTTGAAAGGGTTTACTTTCCCATTGGTCCCATTGACACCAGGTCAGGATCTGATCCTGGGATCCTGGAGAAATCGAGGGAACTCTTCAAATATTATAGGCAGACCTATACACCTATAGTGATTTTTGTGTTTTTCATAATAACTCGTGCAAATGCACATGGTAAGCATAATATTGTGATGCGGAACTGCTGATGAAGACCACATATGGCCACCAGAACTGCTCAATACTAGGTACAAATACAATGCGTGGCTGATGGGCTGGCAACGCATAGCCTAAACCGGTGGACCTAGAGTCATGAAACTTTGTACAGAGGTTCCTTAGTAGCGTGGGGTAGCACTGAGATGGGATTTGACAAAATGAAGTCCCCAAGGGGGGGGGGGGGGATAAGGGGTAACAGTTTGTATTAAACTCAATCTAATCAAATAGGGTTTGTGGAAGTCGGTTTTTTCTAAAGTTTACTTTTTGTTTCAATTATCGTGGAACGGTTGCGTAGTCCGGTCAACCGGACCATGGAAAATATGTTTTTTCCATTTATCTCCGCCACGTGGAAGCACAAATTTCATATTTTGGGCACAAATAAAATAACTATGCCCAATTTGGGCCCACCGGTGGCAGTGTAGCAAGCAACTAGTGACCTACATCATTTGAAAGGTCTATCGAAATATTTTTTTTTTATTGTACATCTCATACAAATTAGAATTAGTAAACCTTCGTAAGAAAGAGATTTATTTATTTATTTGCTAGGAGTATACGCGCATTTTCCAGGATGGGGTGGCAGAGGCACAACTTCACATAATATTTATAATTTACTCTATAACTGCTTTTTTTTCGTCGAGTCGCTCTTATATAAATAATCTTGATGTCTGTTGCCATTCAGATGCTTCGTCAGTTAATGGGAAGAGGTTTTCCTGTCACGCCTAGGCTTTCTGGAAGAAATCTCTTTTTAGAGATAAGCTCGCCTTTGTACATATATTTCTGTAAAAGTTACGTAATTTTAATGTTTTTGTGCAATAAAGTATAAATGAAATCTATTAATATATATTTGCAATACAATAATATGTAGTTACAACAACCTGACGACTACAAACAATTAAATTAAATAAAAAATATCCCTAAGGTCACCGGCACTCACCGCCGCCATCGAGCGGCGGGGTGCCCAACATGCTGGCATCATTACCTCGCTGTATCGCCAGGCTAATGCGCTGGGCGAGGTAGGTACCAGCTCTAGAATCACCCGACGGACGCTTCGACGGCAATCTCCTTAAAGACTCGCCGAGCGTCAGGCCCCCACGGCCAGAGGGTCTCCACGCCAAACGGCACAAATATGTATAGCCATCCCCAAGGGCGGCATATTTGCGCCGTTTGAGGCAGAGCGGTTCGGGTTCGGATTTTAGGGTTATGGGGCTTTTACCCGGACAGGCTTGCGTCCAAGCGCTTCTGGCATCGGCCAGGCACGTGATCTTAACATCACCAAGTGATGTGTTTATTATTTTACCGAAGAGGTCACGTGTATCATGGGAGGAGGACATAAATGCTGGGAGCGCGACGTCTGATGGTTTTCGGATTCCCTGGTGGCTTCGGGCATGCTTGCCTTATGGGCAGGGACGCCTGCGTCTTGTTATTGTCATCAAAAGTGCAATTCAAGATTTCTCTCAGGGAATTTTGTATGAGTTTATCCAGAGACAGATTCTTTAAATTAAATTAAATGATATTGACAGGTTTCACTATTTTTGACAGGTGTCACTATTTTTAAAACCTGTGTTAAATAGTGACACTTGTCAAAAATAGTCACACATGTCAAAATCATTTGTCATTTATACTTTACAAAAAAATAAAAAACACGTTACATTTACCGAAAGATATGTACATTTATAATTTTCTCTAACTGTTTTTTTCCTATTTTATTTATTTATTCGTATGGCAGAAGTCGTCTAGTCGCTCTTATAGTATAAATAATCTTCATGTCGGCAGCCATTCAGCTGCTTCGTCAGTTGGAGTGAAGAGGTTTCCTGTCATGCCAAGTTTTGCTGGAAGAAATCATTTTTTAGAGATAAGCTCGCTTTTGTACATATCTTTCTGTAAATGTAACGTGATTTTAATGTTTTGTGCAATAAAGTAAAAATAAAATTAAATATATTGATAGTGTGGCCGATTCTCTAGGTTACACTTACTAAAATTAGTTGACAATATTAAGTCCGACAGCTCTTTTGAGGTCACAGGTAACACAGGTTTCACTATTTTTAACAGGTGTCACTATTTTTGACAGGTGTCACTATTTTTGGCAGGTGTCACTTTTTTTAAACCTGTGTTAAATAGTCACCTGTCAAAATCATTTCATGTCATTCATACTTTATTGCACAAAAAAATAATAACCGGCCAAGTGCGAGTCGGACTCGCGCACGAAGTGTTCCGTACCATTATCTATAAAAAACGCAAAAAAAAAAGTATGGGGCCCCCCCTAAATATTAATTTAATTTGAATTTAATTATTTATTTTTAAGTAAATAATATACTCAATATATTGTGAACATTTTAAGCGTCTACCTGCTACCATTATCAATATTGAGCTACGTTTGTATTATGGGAGCCCTCCTTAATATTTTTTTATTTTTATTTTTAGTATTTGTTGTTATAGCGGCAACAGAAATACATCATCTGTGAATTTCAACTGTCTAGCTACCACGGTTCATGAGATACAGCCTGGTGACAGACAGACGGACGGACAGACGGACAGACAGCGAAGTATCAGTAATAGGGTCCCGTTTGGCACCCTTCGGGTACGGAACCCTAACAATCACGTAACACTTACAGAAAGATTTGTACGAAGGCGAGCTTATCTTTAAAAATAGATTTCTTCCAGGCATGAAAGGAAAAAAACAGTTAAAGAAAAAAAAACAGTTATAGAGAAAATTAAAAAATATTATCTGAAATTGTGCCTCTGCCACCCCACCCTGGAAAATTACGTTGTTGTTTTCCATGGTTCGGTTGACCGGACCACGGAAAACTAAAATCCCATCAAAAACATCCTGTAAAAAATACCAAGTCTCGCAGCTCTGTGATTCTACCGTAAAAAGTTGTGAGATCCATGTTATACCAAGTCGGTTAACTGATTTAGTCCCTACTTAAGGGGCCTTCTGTCTTAAGTTAATACGTAAGATATTTTCATATCTATATTCAAATCTTTTACTTTTTAAATAAAAATATCGACTTGGCCATCGCATGCTTAGTTTGTTTAGTCCTTTACAACCAGGGTCTGCTGGAAGAAATCTCTATTTAGAGATAAGCTGACCTTGGTACATGTTATTTCTGTTTTTATGTCCTGTCATGTATCGTGTAATAAATATATACAAATACGTTATCTATCACACAGAACTAAGAGCCAGAAACCTGGTTTTTCATCAAATTCCTTCCGAATGCATAAAGAAGTGAAAGGTACTGGAATTTAATGGACTGAAAATAACTAGAGCATTAGTAATTTTGTTGCACTAGTCTTCCATTTTCTATTGTTGCCGCTTGTTAAAGGTATACATATATTAGTTTTGGAACCAAGTTTTAATCGTGTAGAACGCAATTATACTCTAAACAACCTAATATAATGTAGATATGATTTCGAAGATACATTGTGCCTTCATGCGATGGCCAAGTCGATATTTTTATTTAAAAAGTAAAAGATTTGAATATAGATATGAAAATATCTTACGTATTAACTTAAGACAGAAGGCCCCTTAAGTAGGGACTAAATCAGTTAACCGACTTGGTATAACATGGATCTCACAACTTTTTACGGTAGAATCACAGAGCTGCGAGACTTGGTATTTTTTACAGGATGTTTTTGATGGGATCTCACTTCTTTTTGTAAAGTTCTACTTTTTAAAATTTGGTACCTTTGGTACTTTTACAATAACAATAAAAAACATAGCGTTAATGTAGGGATCTCCGTGCTCGTCACAAGTATAAACTTGGAACTCTTCCCAATGTGCTACCACATACTCGACTATAGCAAGTCTAATCTCATACGACGACTCAATATTCTCATACATAGAGAATGACAAAGAATGAAACAAACACGACCCATCGCCAGGTATCCGTACAATCCGGTGTGGGCATGGTTGGTCATTCACATACACTATTTCCGAATCCATTGCGACTACTAGTTCTGGCAAATGTGCTAGATGAACAAATCCAAATAGTTAGTAAATATAATAATTAATGCAGATACAAAAATTATCAACAACTAGTTGAAATCGCTGGCGAGCAACTCCGCTACTTAAGCTAGCGACGGTTTCAAACCATAGCGTGAGTTAAAATACAGGCAGCGCCATCTATCGAGCAATTGGATTAATCTGCTACCACTCCCGTCGCATTAGAACGCAATTTGTTCTATTGATTGAATAGTTTTATTATATTTGAAGCATTTTGTCGGGAATGTACATCATACATATATACAGGGTGTAACAAAAAGGGTTTAACTCCCGGATGTATGTGGTTTGGGACATCATTCTGAGCAACTTTTACTATGGGACCAACTTGATTAGAGCAACTTGATTTTTCACTTCCCCATACATTTCGGTCTGGGCGCTCGGCTGATTTATATGGAGAAGTGAAAAATCAAGTTGCTCTGATCAAGTTGGTCCCATAGTAACCACATACATTCGGGAGTTAAACCCTTTTTGTTACACCCTGTATATAAAATTCTCGTGTCACAGTGTTTGTCTTCGTAGTCTGAGAATCGGCTAACATCTATTTTTCATACCCCTAAGTGTTATAATTATTTATATGGCAAAACAGCGTTTGCCGGGTCAGCAAGTAATATATAATTTAAGCATAATGGTAACCAAAGGAAACGAGGGATGTATGCCTGGACCGTGGTAAGTGGTGGTCCCTGGTGGATGTACGTATCCCTCTTCTAGGAAACAGGCGTGATATTATGTATGTATTACATAATATGTTTATAGAATCTTGTTTGTAAAGGCATATTTTCCTAGGGGCATTCAATGATTCATAAACTGCAAATGTAACTTTGTAATCCTATACATTTTATATAAGATTACAAAGTTATTGATGCAGATGGGTTTTCTGGAAAACTATAACATAAGCTTGAAATGTTTAAGTTTTCCCTTGATAAGAATACTAATTACTATTTATATCCCAAATTTGAAGGTTCTATATCTGCTAGAAGTGCCTGGGAGTTTTGATGATCGGTCAGTCAGTCAGTGACAAAATGAGGAAACTTTGACATGTTACAATTCTTAAACTACTGGTTCAAATTGAATAAAAAATTTAATATATCGTGTTGATATAAGGCCTAATTAGTAACAGAAAAATCAGGCTTCTTGTTTTATCCACAACGAAGTTTTAGGGGGGTCGAATATGGCCTGAATTGCTTCGAGAAAAGGATGGTACGGCTGTGCTTGCTCGACTTGGTGGTGCACTGCCGTGCACCCAGATAATATTTTGGTTCGGTAAACCGTACCACGGAAAAAACTTCCATGGTTCGGGTGACCGGACTACGCAACCGTACCACGGAAAGTTTATACAATAGGTAATTTATTTATCTTTCACAAACTGTATGAATTTAGTAACCATAGTGAGGACAAGGCATGTACCAAAATTTCCTTCTGTTAAAAGACTCGTCGGCTTCCATCTGATCTGGCGGACACATTGGGAAATCATCATAGCACACTAGATCGCCTTCAGGACTTTCACATCTGCAGTATTTCCTCTCTTGCCCTTTGTCGTCATAGCGTTTCGTTGGCCTCAGTTTGGGCCTTGGAACGAAGTCATGCACTGGTCTGTTTGGTATGGCGTTGCTAAGGGGCGTGCTATAGATTGGAGGCCCTTGTGAATGCTGAGGAGTATTCTGGCCATCCACCCAGTTTTCAGTAGGCTGAGGTGCACGAGTTGGCAATTGGAAATCTGGCTGGATTTGAGAGTCGGCAAAATCTGATGCACGTCTCTGCGTTTTTATTTGATTGGCAGCTTGTGGCCATGATATATCGCCTATATTCGCTCCTCTAGGAACATATCTGTTCGTGGAAGGTTCGATCAGGTTTCCTTGTTGAGTCGTGATTATCGGGACAGGAGTTAGTGATGACTTGAATTGTACACGGCCACTGAAAGTGTCGTAGTCGCTTACGTCGGTCTGCATGGCTGGCAGTGCCCTGTTGTCGAACCGAGGGGTTCCGTGAAGATCTTGCTGTTCGCGGACTGCTGAGTGAATATTCCAGGAACGAGACATATCTGGATCTACCGGAATAGCCTGACGTTTAGGAGCAGGAGAGATAATAACAGGCTCGTGGTAGCGTCTCTCAGCTTCTGTTGCTCTCAATCGCGATATCAGTCGCTCTACCATTTCAGAAAAGTTCAGTTTACTATCCAATCCCATCTTCGTCAGACATTTGGATATTTCGTTTCTCATTCTTTGTTCTTTTTTGGAGGTATCTCCGTCCTTTTCCATTTCGTTCAGCCGGTTAGCCAGGACACCTTTTATTTTCTCTCTCTGATACGACTCCAATGAGTCTATTTCTGGTAAAGGTACTTCTGACAACCATTTTATTATTTCTTGCTTCATTCGTATTTCTTCAACTTCACGACACACAGAGACATCTCCAGGTATTTGAACGATTTCCAACTCGAACAAAAGTTTATCTTTTTGGACTTGTGCGTCCTCTAATGAATTATTTCTGTTTGGGTCACTAAAAAAATTCAACGCGACGTCCATTATTCTTTCTCTATACACCTCTCTTCCTGTTTCACTGTCTTTATGATAGTTGTAAAGGATAAAATCATCAATCAATTCATCTTTGAATTTTTCAAATTGTGCCTTTTGTTCTGCTGTCATAGCTGGGCTGGTTACAGATGTTTTTAGCACTCTTTCCACAACTTCTTGTAAATTCGATCTATAAAGACTATCAGCCCTTTCTTGGACAATCAACGGCCTAAGTTGGATCAACTCCTCCATCAATGTCCCTTTCAAAGCTTCCATCTGAGCCACCTTTTCAGGGTCGATGGGCATTCTAGAAGCGATATGGTCTAATACTTCTGACAGTCTGGCTTTGTACATTTGAGGCTGTTTTAGTATTATATCATCCATGTGTAAGGTACCAACTTGAACAAGTACTTTTAATTGGTGTTGAGCTCGGAGATCTTCAATTTCTTGTTGGTCTTTAGCTTTGAATGGAATCGAATGTAGCCAAGCTATTAATTTGTCGCTGCATTGATCTGAAACTTTCTTAGGTTGGCAACAAGGGGGTTGCTGCATCCTAGACTGTAGATAGCTTGCTTCTCGAAAACTTTGAGGAATTTGGTGTATATCTATTTGCGAAGGTCCAATAACCATTGGCCGGCCTTGCCTTTCTTCATATTCATGTTCCTTATTATCCACCCTGTTTAGGAGTTGCTTAATGATGAGGGGATAATTACTTTTATATCCAGTAATAATTATTTTGTTCAACCAATCTGTCATGTAAGTATTGAGGTCATTTGGTCTGTAATTTGGATTTTGTCTGAGTTGCTCCTCTATGTTGCATAGATATTGTGCCAACGCTGCTATATGTCTAGCCCTTTCATGAAGTTGATTTTCGTCTCTTATTTCGACGGTATGTAGATTCTTCAGCCATTCATTAATGTCTGTTATTAGTCTCAGTTCTGTGCTAAATCTCCAAATTGAAGTGTCCCCCGGCATTGGTACATCCATTATTTTCTGATACACTTCTTGTGCACTGGCTGCTTTAGGTATATAGGTAGCGAATGCTTGAGTCAGTTTAAGTGCAAAAGCTTCTCTTGCCATCTGATCTATGAATTCTTGTGGATTATGTATTGCTCCTAGATATTCTTCAACGTAATCGTTTAACGTTTCTTCGCCGATACTTTGAGTTTTGTCCCCAGTTTGTAGATAACTGTCGACTCTATGACGGCAAGCGTCGCTAGCATTAAGTGCAACAGTTAGCCGATCCCAGAGTGATTTAATCATATAAGGAATATTGCCCTCGTGACCAGACAATACCGGTAACTGTTTCATCCAAATGATTATGATCTGCAATACTTCCTCTTCAGCCCCGGGAGTATAGGGACCACTTCTATGTAAAGCATACAGTTTATCAGACAATTCATTTACAAGTTCAGCTCGCCTCTTGTTTTTGGTCAAATTGAAATTTGGATCTACTGGCAAACTTTTCAGCCACTCGGATATTTCTCTAGATATCAGGAGTTCATCGTGGAATTCTTTGACTGTCATATCTTTACTTAAGTTATTGTAAACGTTATGACGGGTTAGTGGTTGATGTTTTTGGAATTCCAGCATCAATCTTTCAGTTATTGCTTCTTTTGTTAAGTGATCTACTACTTCGTATTGTTCCACATATGCTTTGACACATTCGACCAATGTTTGGTTTACCCCGGACGTTTCATGACTAGAAAATTCTTGAAAGTTTCTCCCAGTAAAGTCGACCGCTTGGTTTTCAGGTAAAATTTGGCGGCAGCAAGGGTTTTGTGGATTAGATAGCATTCCTAGCAGTATTTCTGCATGAAGGTTTAGTATTGCATCATTGTCTTTAACTTCTTGATCCATAGGGCATTTTTTTAAAAACTTCTTAATTTCGTTTTTCATTAAGCTTTCCTGTAAGTCAGCTGGATTTTGCAATT
Source organism: Argyresthia albistria (assembly GCA_963457715.1). Classification (NCBI taxonomy): domain Eukaryota; kingdom Metazoa; phylum Arthropoda; class Insecta; order Lepidoptera; family Argyresthiidae; genus Argyresthia; species Argyresthia albistria. Next base: position 3,211,644 of record OY735279.1, on the reverse strand, counting down.
CACGCTCTTTCAGTTTAGTCAGGTTGTAAATTAAACATAATTTGAGCGTATTAAACGATTTCACATCGTCTTGGTTTTGAACCAATAAAGGAAGTTTCTGGATCCAGGCATTCACATCCAAAGTTATATCTGGTGAATTCTGCATTTGCAAATTCATCTGCACGACTTGCAACTCACGTATGTGTAGCATGAGCTGATTTGCTATTGAAAATATATCTTGCGAGTTATATTTTTCCGCCAACTTAGCACCATTTTCTGTTGGCAACTTGTCGAATTTAAGTTTTGTTTCCAGCAAAATCTGCTGGTTTGCTTCTTGCATATCTTGCCATGTCTCAATTTCTGTAAATGAAAGCAATACTTCATCAGCAATTTTGGTCACTTGCTTTTCCAGTACATTTTTTATTTTAGGCGCGCTTTTCCTGTACCATGGCTGGTCTTTCAACCAATCCATCGCTCCGCTTATGATTTGATCGGTTAAGAAGGTTATATCATTAATAGTAGGCGGTGCATTAATAGACTCCGGCAACCTTTGTATTCTGTCTTTCAGGCTTCTGGTCAGATTTTGAATGCCATTATTTTCATTTGGTTTCACAATTTTCTCGAGCCATAGTTCTAAGTCTTTTTCCATTAGTTTATCAGAATTTGTATCATATGAGTCTTTTATCTGTGCCATCAATTTAACTGCTAATTCATTTATCAGACCATTTCTTACTTTTTTATCCTCAGTAGTGTAAATATTCGAAGGTTGTTCATTCATCCAAATTGATATTTCATCTTCTATTTTATCTACCCCTGCTGGCTTACCTCCTGCAATTATTTTTAACTCTTGTCGATTGCCTTGATACGGCATCACAAGTATAGGGACTGGTATTTTTTTCAAAAGTTCCATCAGGTATATTACAGCGGAATCAAAACGATCGTGTTCATCATCATCCACAAGTTTGAATAACCATCGATGTATTTGGAAACTAATTTGCTCTACTTCCTCTTCATCGGTTGTCTCTGGGTGCAGTTGTAAGTATTTTTGTCGATCTATAACAGTGCCGGATAAATCTTTAATCATAACCGACTTGAACTCTTTATCTTCGTTTGTTTGAAACTTTATTGGGAGAGTTTCCATCCATTTATCGATTTCTTTTTCAACTGCTTGTGTATAGGATTTTTCTTCGGGACTTTGTTTTTCTTTTAGTCTTATTGGGACTAGGCCTTCGTCAGGCCGTATTTTTGATATGTCTAGGTTGATATTATCCAAAACTTTGTTATCTACTTTGTTATCACGTGAATCTCTTGATGATGAAGCATTGCGTCCACTGTTGCTTGTGTTTGATATATTTTGGTAGACCATCAGAGTACTCGATAACTTTGTATTTCGAGGCTCATAATCTTCATCATAATCATTTATTGGTATATTTTGACTGTCAGAAAATATCGGCACAACAAACTTTTCTATCCCTCCTTTATCGCTATTATGAAACATGTCATAAAGAACAGATCTCGATTCTTTTTCAAACGATTCAACTGATTTGCTTGTAATATTATCATCTCGGTTTCCGTCTTGGTTTCCGTCTTGGTTTCCGTTGCTCTCTAAACTTGGGTAATTTGTCATCTTTTCTTCATTTCCCTTATTGTGTAAAAATTTATAATATTTCTCATCAGCACGAAAGATATTAGGTATACATCCGACATTTGATAAACGATCCGCTAAATCACCAGCTAACTGACGTAGATCAAATGCTTTCTCATTATAACAACACATGTCTATTGGCAATTCAGTTAATATGTTGAATATCCGTCTGACTAAAGTCGATCTACTCCGCTTCATATTTGTACCCATGAACGGTTCCAGGCGAGATGATAATACTTCCACCACAAGGTCTACATCAACTTCACCAATTATTTTGATTTCTGTGCTATCAATCCAATTGTAGATTTCATTCTTCATTCGGTTTTGTTTTGTGCAACATGTCATGTGGTTAATGCTATACTTTGGGTAGCATTCTGTCATTTCACTTCCATCCAGACATCTCTTGATACTTCCCGAAATACTTCTTCTTTCAAAGCTATCCTGTGATAAATCCCAATTCAGTTGTCTGATTTTAATCAATAAATTTTCTATAATCTTTTTCTTTAGCATGTACTGATCCTTTTTAGCGGTTGGTACCCAAATCGGTAAGGAATTTAGACAATCTTCAATTTCAGTTATAACAAGTTTTTCATAATTTAATTCGTTCATTTGATTCGCCAATCTCTTTACCTTTCTAGCCAAGCTGTGGGCTAAAAAGCTTCTAAACTGTTTGCTTGTTGCTCTCTGATTCGGTAACACAGGAACGCCATCGAGCCAATTCATAATATGGCTTCTCAACTTGGTCTCATAACCTCCAATGTCTCTACTTGGCGACTTTCTCCTACACCTATCGTTTTCATCATCACGTGTATTATTTCCATCGCAATTTCTGCAACTTCTGCTTCTTTCACTAACATCATTTTGATCATCAAGTCCTTGTTTCGTCCAAGTTCTTGTTTCAGCAAAGCTGTTTCTACCATAATAACGCATATTACTTGGTTTGTCCAAATTAGTATCAATTTTATAATCTCGTCCACTGCTTCGTGTTTGTCTTGTATCGGTAATATCATTATCATCAAATCGAGTGCCTCTGGAAATGCATGAACGACGTGGACTCTCTTTGAAAGACGATTTCCCTGGAACGAAATCTCTTGTACAATTATGTTTCGGATACAATGTTGATGCGGTTTCCCCTAATAAATGAAGAAAAATCAAATGAATAATTTTGGTGACTACTTACAATACTTTATACACTACCAAAAACTCAAGAGTGTACAAAAGGCATCAGCAGTTTTAAAATTTATTTGTAGTTTAGTAAAGGACTAATTTCTAGACGGAAAAGTGGAGGGCAGAAATGTTGACTTATGGAACGTATTTGGACTAGTTTGAAGATAAACCTACTAAAAGTCCTTACCCCTCCGAGCTGATCCCGAGTTGCACAAAGAAGGTCCCGCTTTTTGAATTTTTGCTTACATCTCGAAAACGGTACGTCGTACGAAATTTTGTTGTACTACACAGCGTTCACTGGGACTACATAATGAAACCTGATAAAATTCTCTATAACTTTGGCCTTCACACTTTTTATCTATCTCCAATCATTGCTATGAGCTTTGAAATACAGCCGATTTCCAAAAATGTGTTAAATTCTCTGTTGCACATAATATATTTGATCGATATCAAGCAGGAACATTTTCTTTCAAACAGCCACAATAAAAGCAACTTTATTGCCATTCTCCGATCTCAATATTTGCATGCTATATAATATAGTTGATTAAAGAATAAAATGACATATAATATTATGTAATACCAAAAAATCATATGCAAATAAACAAACTTAAACCTAAAACCTCAACTAACATCAACGGGATTGAGACGCAACAAGCTCCAGATGGTGCTGACTTGATGACGGTCTCTACTGCCATTGAAAAGTCAAAGGATTCTTTAGTTGCAGTCATTGGAGAAATACAAATACAAATACAAATGTGTTTATTTTGCGTAGATATGGTTACATAGAAGGTGGAAGGTAACATAACATGTATCGGTCGGTACTGCACATCTAGTCACGCAGTGACATGCAAAATAGCACTATGGTAGTGCAATACAATATAATTATACAATAGATAGAAACTTACGGCACAAGAGTAATCAAATCATAAATTCAGACCAGAATCAGTTGAAACTCACATTTTCTTATCGTCTAGATATTCAGCAACGGAATAGTAAGTTTTATTAATTAAGACCTTACGTAGTTCTTTTTTAAATTGCAATATGTTAACTATGTTACGAATTCTGTCAGGTAGGTGGTTCCAAATTATAGGTCCCATGCCAAAAATATTGTTCTTGAATCGGCACTATTATATTTGGTGTTGGGGCATACGTATTTGATTCATATATAGAAGATGTTGACTTGGTAGTTCTGCTTATAGCAAGGACCTCACCAGACCTATCTTTGTCAAACTTAGCAGAGGTAAAGTACCTATCACTTATTATTCAAGTCAGGAATTGCAACAGCTAGGCCTGAAAGACATATTATTTCTGCACGCCTTCACGGGATGCGACACCACTTTAGTGCAGTTCGGAGAAGCAAAGTTGGTTTCTGCAAATAGTATTTGAAAAATCCTGAGATCCGTCAAGCCGCAGAGGTGTTTTCGAACCCCTCTTCATCGCATGCTGACATAAGAGAAAATGGTAACTTATGCTTTTTAAGGAAGTATGGAGCGAAACAGAAGGAGACCTCTCTTAATAACTATCGGTACCAGCGTTTTCTCCAGTCTGTAACAAACGTAACACCAGACATTTCCTTCCATCCACCAACTGAGGGAGCAGCGATGGAGCACTCATTCCGTTCCTACCACCAGGTCCAGGCTTGGCTTGGGCAAGACCTTTCCCCTGAAATATGGGGATGGAAACTGAATGAAAGGAACCTCTTGGTTCCTGTTCAAACCAAAGAACTAGCTGCACCGGAAGAAATACTGAAGCTGATATTTTGCCGGTGCACCACTGATTGCAGTAGTGCTAGATGTGGGTGTAGAAAGGCATCCATGCTATTCTCTACCATTTGCCACAATTGCAACCGAAGTTGCCACAATTCGACAGATGAGGAGAATGAAGAAGAGGCAAACGCTGAGGAACCACAACAGGCCCGTCACGCCCCAGGAGGCGGCGAGTGATTAAATTTCTGCCTGCAACTTCATCCCTATGACTTCCATATTTTCAATAGAGGCACTCTAAGAAAGTTATGTCGTTGGAATCGTTATTAAATAAGCTACCAGAATAAAAATAGTTTAGTCCAGTTTTGCTCAGCAATGTATTCTAAATTCTAATTTGAAACCAGAATTCAGTGAATTTTTGAATTTATTGTACAAAGGTCGTAAATAAATAAATAAATAAAAAAAAAAAACCATTATATCAAAATGTTTGTCTTTTATTTGCATATAGATACAGTATTTTACATAAATCAATAAAAAACAGGCCTCCCCATATTTTTTTGTACCCCACAAGCTTTACAAAATCATGCCTAATCTAGGCGATCCTAGGCGCCGGCACACCTCGGACACTCCATAGAATGCTCGTAAAATAATTAACTATTACTACTACATAACCAAATGATGTTTGCATACGTGCAAATGTGTGCGTAAACTTTGCTAGGGCTGGTGGCGCGGCAAATGCAGCGAAATTAAGGATACGCGTCGTCACTCGTCCGGCGTTCAGCCCTGTCTATTGATTCTTTAAACCAATCCTTTGACGCCAGGGCTGGGATGCGGTATTTGAATCAGCGCGGGGAAGGGAGTGGCCGTTCTGTACGGAGTACTATTATCTCTTCTGGGGCGCCGGTCTAAAAGATACTCTCTTCTTTTGAACACATTTTTTAAAAATTGACCAATTTCGAAGCTCATAGCTAGGCAAAGTTTGGAGATAGATAAAAAGTGTGAAGGCTAAAGTTATAGAAAATTTCATCAGGATTCATTATGTAGTACAACAAAATTTCGTACGACGTGTCCGTTTTCTAAATGTAAGCAAAAATTCAAAAAACGGGACCTTCTTTGTGCCCCCGCCCCCCTCGGGATCAGCTCGGAGGGGTAAGGACTTTTAGTATGTTTATCTTCTAACTAGTACAAACACGTTCCCTACGTCAACATTTCTGCCCTCCACTTTTCCGTCTAAATCCCCCTTGTGAGCTCTCCTTTACCAAACTATTGTGGTAATTAAGTAAGTGTGGCTTGATTCTGTATTTCTTGACTTGAATTTAAAAGCTATGGCGATTCGATCTCATTGCTACAGAATAGAGCTACATAAATATATTATTTGTAAAATGAAAGGAAAGAAAAACTCATACTCAAATAGTTCAGAATCCTGTTTCTGGGAAATAGGTTTTCAAGATATTAGTTGCAACAACACTACATCTAAATTCTTCATTTCATGTCATCTCACCTGTTCTTTTTGTTGATACACTGAATCTTCGCGATGGCTCAGAATCCTGTAAAAACAAAACAACATTAAAATATAACTAATGAAAAATATAAAACTCAAAAAGAGAGCTTAATTGTATTACCTCCATTCTGCCACCAACAACACCCTCATGCCAAACCTTCTGGCCGCAAAAATATCGGGTACGATCTTCCACTGGTCTTTTTTCTTCTGGTGGACTCTGGTTATCATATTGATTTTCAGCAAAAGACCACCGCTGGCGTCCTGATCTAGGCTTCTCTCCGATTCCAGAAGCAGGCCTGCCGCATCTGGGCATTGTCTCAGTGCGTATGCCACAGTCCTGTCTGCACTTTACCTCATTCCGCATATCAATGTCTTGACCTCTTTTGGACTTTTCAGTCCGCATGCCACAGTCCTGTCTGGATTGTGCCTCATTCTCCATATAAAAGTCCTCATCATATCTGTTTGTTATTTCCGTCCCCATATTAAAGTTCTGGCCACATCGTGAACGTGTCTCACTGCCCGGACAACGGCTTGAGTTTGCACAGTCGTCGCTCTGGAAACTGCCAACAGATTTTTGATACCTCTGATTTGACTGTGAATAGTCATAACGTTGCTGTCCAGAATGCCTTAGAGTCCGATCCATAGCAGGACAAGACTCGTCCATGGTTGCTGGGGAGTTTTGAGTGGATCTATAAGATATTTGGCTTCTGGCTGAGTCTGGCTTACAATTGTGACGTTTGTGAACCTCCAAACGAGCTTTGATATTCGAACAGTACTCAGGCGTACACTTGCAGGCCTGAAATAATTTGACGTCTAATTTTCAACTATTTACTGGAGAAACGCAAAGATTGTACCTATTACGGTTCGTGAGATGCAGCCCGCTGACGGGCTGACAGACGCACAAATAAAGGACAAACTGCGGAGGCTTAGTAACCAGTTCAGATACAGAACCCTAATAAGGATCTAAACTAACCGATTGACAGGGAGACTGACCGATATAGAAGAGATGATATTTTTTCTGATGATACGATGACAGCTAGGATAGCAGGTAAACAATGGACGCGGGTCGACAAGGACTTTGTTAAATGGCGTGTTTATGAGGAGTCCGAAACTCAATAGTGGATTTCCTGAGGCAGATGATGATGATGATGATGATGAATCTTCCTAATTCATCACTAGAAAGAAGATAAAAAAACTCACTCCAACTCTAAATTTATCTTTCAGCATTCTGGAAATGTCGTTCAGATAATACAAGTCTGTGTTAAAACACTCATACGTGCGATTGAACTCCATGTCATCATCAAGATCCTGGATGGATTCGCTGTGACAGGCTTTTGTTCGATCACTCCTTTTCCTTGTGCGCGGTAAGCCGGCAGATTTGGGACGTCTTTTTGGTAGTTTCTTTGTGACTGGCACTACGGTACTGCTGGTTGCTGCTGCAACACATACACATTATACCTAATATAATATGTAGCCAATTAATGTCCCCACTGTGTAAGACAAGACTGACGCCCGTTTTCACTAACGTCGAACAAGGAAACGCCTTACTAAGTAACTCCTAATTTATGGCAATGCTTAGCATAAAGTTCCGTTTCACCAATCGATTTGTCCTATCCTAAGAGTAGCCTAGATTTTTGACAGTAATTGTCCATGGTTTTGTTCGTCAATCTGGTCAATCTATCACATGTCTCTCTCTAACACATGAGACTGTCACATGTGTCAGTTTAGAGGCATCTAAGCACTACGCCCACCCAAATCGGTGTCGTAACTTTAGGTCAGCCTAACGTCATTAGTCGTGACTTAAGGGTTAGTGAAACGTGTTTTTGCTCTAGGCAACTCCTAAATATTTAGGTATCTGATTTAGGCGTGTCCTATGGTTAGTGAAAACGGGTGTGAGCTCCACCACGCTGTCTCAGTGCGGGGTGTCGGGCTGGTGGCCAACCCGACTGTCACAATTTCTCTGACTCAGCTGTACGGCTACTACCACTGCTGGTTCACTACCTACTTCATTTTGCACGAGGGGACATCGTCATACTACCACTGCCCTTAAGTTAAGACTGCCTATGTATAGAGATACCTTCAAATTATCTATTAAGAAATATCTTTTACATTAGCAAATAACTGCAGATAAAACCCAACCTTTATGGCCTACTTAATGTCACCTGTTGAAACTGGATTAAAGTGCTGCGGTAAAAAGCTAATTTGTGTTATTTTTTTGTGTTTTGTAGTATTTTTTCTTCTGGTTTAAATATGTTTCAAAAGTACCTACCCACTTAATATAGACCCATTAATTGTACTTTCTAGTGTTCTAGAGGGCCGGCTGAAAATCAGCGCTGAAGTTGAGACCTGTCTCAGTTCAGCATTGCTGAGACCTGTCTCAGTTCAGCATTGCTGAGACCTGTCTCAGTTCAGCATTGCTGAGACCTGTCTTAGTTCAGCATTGCTGAGACCTGTCTCAGTTCAGCATTACTGAGACCTGTCTCAGTTCAGCATTGCTGAGACCTGTCTCAGTTCAGCATTGCTGAGACCTGTCTCAGTTCAGCATTGCTGAGACCTGTCTCAGTTCAGCATTACTTTGACCTGTCTCAGTTCAGCATTGCTGAGACCTGTCTCAGTTCAGCATTGCTGAGCCGGTCCTTATTAACACTGTCTCTTTGATCTATCTGTAATGTGTTGTGTAATTGTGCTAATAAAGCTATATCAATATCAATATCAATGTCATGCAAAAACCAGACGTAAGCAAAACTGGCTGTTCTTCAATTCTTCAAAATATTCTTACCACTTTCAGAATGAGAGACAGATATGATGTCTTTGTTTTGCCAGTCCTCCTGCTCAATAAGACTCCTTGCATAAGACTCCTTGGAGGGCTCGTCGAACCCTTCGTCGTCTCTCAACGAGACGACGGCACTCGTGGACCCTTGAGTGGGAAAGAAGTTAGCTGGAAAATATGTTATAAAGAGCTGTTTTAGATAGATAGACAAATCCATTTATTTGTATGATGTAGAAAATGAGGGGAAGATGTGAAGATCGGGCTGGAAAAGATGATGATGGTATGGAGAAGATAATGGAGAGATAATAAGAAGCCAGATAAGATAATGGGATCTGGAGAGTAGGGAAGGTTAGAAGATGAAATGAAGGTGGAGAAGATATTGAGGATCTATGGAAGATGCTCAGGGTCTGGAGAAGATGATAAGAATACGAAGGTGGTAATAAGATAGGTAAGTAAAATAATACACGGGAAAATAATACACGATCTTTTAAATTTGAAAAAATCAACAGTTTGAAGACGATGATGGCATAGTATAACGCCATCCACGACGACGCGTGACGTAGCTATTTGCATCTTTCTCTTTCATTGGGGCACTCTGCTGAAAGACAAAGATGCAAATAGCTACGTCACGCGTCTTCGTGGATGGCGGCATCTATACAAGACTTAAATAAATTACAACAACTATTGTAATCATTTACCAAAACAAAATCATACCTCCCCCTCCCTCTGTAACTTCTAGATATAACATTACTTAAAACTTTTATTAAAATAAAAACTTAAAAATTGATGTAGGGTATTTGCAAAATGTTAAAATGTAATAGTAGCATAATAAAAGCACCTTATTGGCCTAGGTATAAGTTATTTACTGTGCTGTACATTTTTTATAATGTGCTGTGGGCTCAGTTCCCAAATAAACAAACAAACAAAGATGATCAGAGTCTGTAAAAGATGACGATGATCAGGGTCTGGCTGGAGAAGATCATCTGGATTTGGAGAAGAAAATGAAGGAACGGAGATGATGATTAGGATCAATACAAGATGATATCGATCTAAAGGAGATGATAAGAAACCGGGACAAGGATTCGGAGAAGATAGTGAAGATCTAGAATAGATAATGGAGGTCTAAAGATGATGACGAGGATCTGGAAAAGATGATATATGCATCTGAGGAGATAGGTATAACGATCTGGAGAAGATTATAGCAAGCGGTTCTGCAAATATTTCCATACCACACTCTTCCGTAGGGTCTGTTTTGTTCATCGGCGCCACAACAACCGATTGAGTTCCAATATCCCGTTTGTGAAGGCTTGATGAAGCACCTGTAAAAGAAATGCAAATTACGACAAGCGAAATTACTTCTCAAACCGATAGCTGAGCGTTTTTTTTTAATTATTAATCTGTAATAATCTAATAAATCTAATGTAATAAAATAATCTGTTTTTTAGTATTTCGTAATTTCTTTATTGTACGCCACAAAACAGATATACAATATTTGTTGTTATAGCGGCAACAGAACAACATCATCTGTGAAAATTTCAACTATCTAGCTATCACTGTTCACGAGATATAGCCTGGTGACCATTATCTATAAAAACCGGCCAAGTGCGAGTCGGACTTGCGCACGAAGGATTCCGAACCATTATCTATAAAAACGGTAAAAAATCATGTTTGTTATAAGGGATCCCCCTTAATATTAATTATAATCTGTTTTTTTTAGTATTTGTTATAGCGCCAACAGAAATACATCATCTGTGAAAATTTCAGCAATGACGGTTCATGAGATACAGCCTGGTGACAGACATACAGACAGGCAGCGGAGACTTAGTAATAGGGGTCTCGTTTGGCACCCTTCAGGTACGGAACCCTAAAAAAGGAGTGGGGCGCGTCATTTCAGATTGGACTTACTCTACCTACCTGAGTAGGGTACCGCCTGTAGTAGTGTTTCGCTGCGGGAGGCGTATTGTCCGCACCCGAAATACTACCACAAGAAACTAAAGCACTATGGATGGGTGTCTTTTGTATACTATCACCAGTATGCCATTGCGGGGAAAGAATGGATCGCAGAAGGCGAGGGGGACAGAGACGTGCTCTGTCTGTCACACTCTTGCGCAGCGACCCCCCCCCCCCCCCTCGGGGGGCGGGAATGCTGAGGGTTCTTGAGTATACTAAGCACTAACAGGTAGCATGAACTGTGATATGGTCTCCGGAGTTAAGCACAGTTACTGCCACTTTCTGGGAGCGGCCATAGAAGGTGGCAACCATGCCACCACCATCCAGCATATCCATTGATGGAACGAGGAGATGTGGTTTTAAATTCTATAACAACTGCATGTGTTGATATTGTTTTGTCAGTACTGAAAACAGTCGGAACTCAAGATTATCTTTAATCGTCTTTACAAAAAATTTAAAGGTCGGTAAACATATCAAAATCAAAATCCAAAACAAACAGCACAGAGAAAAGTAGTAAGTTGAGAGAAACAAAAAAAAATTGGCCAAGGAAATTTAAAAAAAAAGTCATCCTCCTTAGTGAAATGATAAGCCACCCTCGAGATCATCATCTCGTCCTGTTACTCCTCAGCATATGCATATGCGATTCTGAAATACGCAAAAATGAAGAGGTCGACCCAAGAAGCAGTTGAACACTAAAATGTTATGAATTTGTATGAAAAAAGCAGAACTGCCCGGTTTAGGTCCTGCTATAAGAGTCGATAGTAACCTACCAGAGCAGCACACACACCCGAACAAGCGAAAAAACCTCATAGTACAGTCAAGATCTACATCTGTGCTTGCATAAGGTCAGGTGAGGGTCAGGTCATTCTGTTTTTTTTTGTTTTTTTATAATGTTGTTAGGGCTTAAACCAGCATGTAAATGCCAGATTTGCAATTTCCCAAGTGCTGTGCGAGCGGCGGTGTACCCAAAAAACTATGAAATTTTCGGTCATTCTTCAGTTTTAGCTCAACATGTCAGTAAAAGAAGGGTCTGATTGCTACAGTTACTTTGCATGCTTTAGAGAAGACTAAATTAACTAAAATTTGGAACCATGGCGGGCTCTATATAGCTGTTGGTTCCTACATTACAGTTCGTCAAAAGGAGGCTCGTCACCCCATTAATCGCTATTTCTTGAGCCTAGGTTTAAGCCAATAACTTTTGAACGGCTCAACCGATTTTAACAAAACTTACACAAGAACCCTCGAAGGGAAGTTTACAACCATTTACAGAAAACCGCCTCAGAATCCGTCGGTGTATTTCGTCTGTCGATTGGAGAAAATTTTTTGAAGATTTTTTGTTTGAATTGACCTCCTTCGTTTGATCCACGACTTTTGGACCACCCTGTATAGTCTGTGGTAATCTTTTTATATACTCTTTGAATTTTCTATTTGACACAGCACAGAAAATGCAGTAAATTTATATTACCAAATTCATATTTCTCTCACATTTTTTTTAGGTATTCTTACAAATCTTTTCGTATTCTGTAAAGTGAAATGTAAGTATTCCATTCGGGGTGGCAAAATCAGTGGCATGCATGCATAATGTTACTGGCAAAGAATGAAATCCAGTCAGTGCCTTTTCATACTACCGGTTGCCGGGTTTTTATTTTAGAGAATGCATTGGGTTGTTTCCGAAAAGCCGCCCCGGCACCGGCACCGGCAACGACACTGGCACCAGCGGCGGTGCCGGGGTAGCAAATTATCATTATTATTATTTATTACAAGCCGGCTATGTCCCACTGCTGAGCAAAAGCCTCTCTCCCCCTTTTCCACTCCATCCGATCCTGAGGGGTTCTCTACGCCACTTCGAAACACTATTTAAAGAAAGACGTTTCCCCGACGACGTTCAACCGACCGATCATCTTCTAATCCGTAAAGGGAGTATAGTATAGAGATGGCACATCGTCAGAAAAAAAAGAAAAGAAAGAGATGACATAATACGAATCATTGTGTAAGCGAGAAACAATAACGATCACCTGTCCCTTACCCGCGTATGCGTTTTTGTTGTTGGCCACAGCATTTTCAAATGCTTGTTTGCTCTTGTTTTGACAGATAAGTGGCAGAAAATCTCTGATTTTGAACCTTATACTTATTGAGAACCAACTCTATCTCCATCTCAAAGGTGTACGCATGCACTCCGTCTATTCCTTTCTCTGTCTACGATCTAATCGAATATTTGTTTTAACAACACCCATTTTCTCGATGATTAATTTCACCGAAAACACTATTTATAGAAAGATGTTTGCCGATATACATTAAAACCGGCCGATCAGCTAAGCGGTCTCCCTTCACTCCGTATCCCAAAGACCCAACTCGTCACTCCATCTCTTCCTGGGTCGGCCACGCTTTCTCTTTGCATTTCCTGGGAGCCAGTCTGTAGCTCTCTTTGCCCAGCGATTTGGCAGCATTCGAGCAACGTGGCCGGCCCAGTCCCACTTTAATTGGGCAGCCTTTTTAGCCAGGGTAGTAAATATCTATGAACAATGTATGCTCGTTTTTCCACTACCGGCTTTACATTTTTCTTGCCGGCACCGATGCCGTGCCGGCACCGATGCCGTGCCGGCTAGTCAAAAAGTAGTCAAGTGTATGCTTCAGCCATTGATTCCCTCCAGCCCTCGGCTCCAGCCGATCCTTGACTCAACCTAACTCAAGAAGAATTGTTGTCAAAAACTGTAGGAGGAGCAAAAATTGCATTAAAATTGGACACTTTCATGACGCCTTGACATAAGACTGACCCCCAGTTTACGGAAGAATGCTCACATGCAGCAGGCGATTAATCAAATATTAATTCAAAATAGCGGCACGGGGCCAGCCAAAAATAGTCAATATCAATCGTGTGATTTGTTCCCAGGCCAGTGCACAGTGACACTCTAAAGGGCTGTAGTCAGCTCGAATCCTGTATCTCCGTGCCTCGGCTTATGAAGATGTCGGTAAGGGCCTGATGCTACTAAATACAAGATGATCGTCTCAATCACGCCAGGTTCACTTCAAACAAATCAGCGAGAACAGCCGCACACACACAGCTACATTACATTCCGTATAAGCACGCGCCGCCACACGCACACATTGCCAAATCTCGCGTCCTTCGCTTGCTACGAGACAGGGCTATGCAAGCAATGCATGCGACGAGTCAACGTCATTCGCTAAGCGACAACCCCAGCCGTTTGAGCAAGAGTCGGTAGTTATCATGCGAACAGGGGCCTAGTGAACTTACTATTTCTTATTTATACTATGTCTCAATCAAGCGATGCTCCGGACTCCTGATAGGCCAGCGTCCTTTAGGGTACTATTCCACCGTCGATCGACGACATCGATAGATCGATTATCGGTAGTAAAATCTATCGATAGACGTCGATCGATGGCGTCAATCGATTGGTGGAATACCAACCTTAGAAATAATGGAGATTCTATAAAGCCTAAGTTAATCTCGCTCATAACTTTAGCATTAAAAAACCCCCACATAAAACTAGTCTTCCAGATTCATCATCAGGTCTCATCATCAGGTGAAATTAAAAGGTCTCATCACAACTAATCTAATGAGTCTAACCTCGAGTTTACTAGTAAGCATACCAGGGTTCCAGCTCACACCTTCAAACTCCAGACCAGCGTCAGACCAGCTCCAAGAAATATTCTTTCGAATAAAAAAACAACATTCAGATCGGTTCACCCGTTTACGCTCCACATGCTGAGAGACAGACAGACTGACTCACACACTCATAACACCCCTTTTGCCTTCGTCGGGCAGGGGTTAAAAATTTGTTTAAACAGCCTCAGCCAATCACGAACTGCTATTATTTAAAATAGCGGCACGTGATTGGCCGTAACTGATCTAACCAACCTGTCAACTTAATCAGCGCCCATAACTTTTTATATAGTATTTCATAATTGGATCCTCAGCATATCCCCCTGGACACCAACAACTAACACCCTGTATCTGCATGTGGCATGGATGCAGACATCCAACTAAAGGACGCAGCGAATTATCTCAAGAGTATGGACGCGAACATCCAAGGACAGATGAGTTCTTGCATCCAGCGGGGGATGGTAAGATCTTATACGATTACGATAGGATACAACAGTGAATGTGTGTCACGAGATAAATTCTGGCTGGGTCATAAGGATCTTGATTATTTAATAGTATGGACATGACGTGTACCACAACGACGCAATAAATATATGAGTACTAGCTGACCCGGCAGACTTCGTACTGCCTCAATTTAATATGAACTTTATTGAATAGCAATAAAGTTCAAATTGACTCTAGAAAACGATTGACTCTAGAAAACGTTTGTATGGGAAATAGAAAAGGGCTGTTTTTAGGGTTTTCCCGGAAATTATTCGATTTTTTCTCGCCTTTTAAACCTTCCCTAGACCTCCACGAACATTTCAAGACTAAGATAAGATAAATCCGTTCAGCCGTTCTCGAGTTTTAGTGAGACTAACGAACAGCAATTCATTTTTATATATATAGATGAGTATGAGTATGACTGTCAGAAGATAGACCACGTAGGCTCGTTGTCATGTATAAAGACGACTTTTGCTTCCTGATGATAAAGACGTCAGTAGTACGTCAGTAAATTGGTGATTTATTTATTAGTGATTGGACAAATGAACAGTAACCGTAACTTGCGTGTATGAAGAGACTCATGAAGGAGGAAACGAGACATGTATGCCAGAATCGTGGCAAGTGGAGGTCTTCAGTGATGGGACTCGAATCGAAAATAAATATTCGAATGAATATGAATAAGCCGGCAGAAATTCGAATCATGATTCGAATTAACCCGAGTAAAATATAACCCGAGTAATAAATTGAGGATTCGAATTGATATGACGATTCGAATCAATACGAATTGATATAACGATTCCAATTAATACGAATCAATAAATGATTCGAATCAACACGAGCAGATCTACCAACCTTCAACAAAACTTAATCTACTTACCCACTTTCTAAAAAACTACGGACGGAGTTCGCAAAGCACAACAGAACTTCAAAAGGTAAGGTTTCGGCGCAATGAATGATTCGAATCAACGAAATTGATTCGAATCGGCTCGCAGATTCGAATCAAATCGTGGATTCGAATCAATTCGATAATCCGAATCAACTCAACAATTCAAATCAAACGATGATTCGAATCATCATACAAACTAATTCGCATCGAGTTTTGATCGTCATCACTCGAATCATTCGAATCAAATGTGACTTGAGTCCCATCACTAGTCTTTAGTCTCTGCCTAGCACTCTCTCTTCCGGAAAAAGACATGTAGCATGTATGTATTCGCATCCCAACTGGGGATCAAGAAATGTGAAGTAGTTTTTTTTTTGCAAGTTTTTAGGGTACCGTACCCGAAGGGTGCCAAACGGGACCCTATTACTGAGACTTCGCTGTCTGTCCGTCCGTCCGTCCGTCTGTCTGTCACCAGGCTCTATCTCATGAACCGTGGCAGCTAGACAGTTGAAATTTTTACCGATGATGTATTTCTGTTGCCGCTATAACAACAAATACTAAAAATCAAAAGAAATTTAATATTAAGGGGGGCTCCCATACAACAAACGTGATTTTTTTTGCTAATTTTTTCTCGATATTGATAATGGTAGCAGGTAGACGCTTAAAATGTTCACAATATATTGAGTATAATATTTACTTAAAAAATAAATAATTAAATTAAAATTAAATTAATATTTAGTGGAGGCTCCCATACAAAATGTTTTTTATTTGCAGTTTTTTATAGATAATGGTACGGAACCCTTCGTGCGGAAGTCCGACTCGCACTTGGCCGGTTATTTAATTATTTATTTGGACCTCTGTATCTGTTCAGGTGGCAGTGGTGCAAGGTCTACGTGACGCAGGTTTGGCGGTGACGGTGATGGAGGGGGGGAAGCAATACACCCTGCTGCCGACTGACGTGGCCGAAGCGAGTGAGCTCATCATCATCAGACATCACCATCATCATCAGACACCATCATTATCATCATCAGCCATCATCAGACATCATCACATTATCATCATCATTATTATCAGACATCATCCTCATCATCATCACATTATCATCAACATCATCATTGACCTACTCACTGTTCGATTTGCAATGGCAATGGATCAGCGATTTAAAGCCGAATGGACAGAGCAGTAGCTCAAAAGAAATTTTGTATGGACATCATCATCATCATCATCGGCAACTTGTTTCCGCCCACTGCTGGGTATAAGCCTCCTCCCTTTTGTGCCAACTGATCCGGTCCTGTGCCAATCGGATTATTTACATAGTTATAGAATAATTTACAACGTGACATTACTGAATTATTATTATTTTTTTACTTGCTGACTTCAACATCCTGAAATAACAATTAAATTATATCATGACATGACTCTCTATGTTTAATTAAATTAAATTACTATTAATATTTGTATGCCCCTGGGCAGAACACTGATCTCAAAAAACTTACTTGACATCTGTAAATGTATAAAACCTGTGTTCACAAATAAATGATCAATATCTTTATCTTAATCTTTATCGAATCCAGGTCTTCCCCGCAATATGCGTAATGTCGTCGGCTCATCTGTCTGCCGGTGGACCCACGCTTCTCTCTCCCTCTTTCGGCCACCACTCGATCAGGGATCTACTCCACCTGTCATCACCGTGCCTCGCCAAGTGGATGGACACAAGCCTGAAATAAACGATTGAATTTCATTTCATTACATTACATATCATACCGTCTCTCTCAGTTCCCGTGCGAGAGTTTACGGTTGTGCATCCAGCGAAATACTAAATCCTCTAGCGATTGGCTAGACCCCTGTCACGCCAAATGGAGGTTTGAATAACTGACAACACGCGGGCACCGTTGTGCCTCTGCCACCCCATGGGACAAGACTTCACTTGCCAATACCATCCCGTTTCATTTCCAGTGAAAACCAACAGACCCCAGGACAGATCCGGAGCGACCCAACCTATCAATCTGAACCCGCAATACAAAGACCGATCCAACTTGACTCACCGCGCCCGCCCAAACACAAGGGACCAGGGGACCAAGGCGGCTGGTGATATTAGTATGAGAAGCAGCGGGCAGCAGGCCACAGATGGAAGATACAGTACTACGTATAAGGTAAGGACGCATGGAAGTGTACGAGACCGTGGAGCATATGTTGCTTGCGTGCCCCTCCACTATAGAGACCAGGATCGCGATTCTGGGAGACAACAGCAGAGCGTCAACCCTCCTCGAACATCCAGACCTCTTACTCCAGCTGGTGCTGGAGTTAGGTTGGCTGAATTGAAGTGCAGGCGCAGGGGACATGCACAAAGGCCCCGCTCTCGTGGCCCAGGTGCAGGCACATCATCCCCCTGGGTGAAGAAGAAAAAGTAGATGGTAAGGACGTGAAATATCGCGAAAGAACTTTCAATCAGGGGATAACTCATTCGAATAGGTTAATGTTTCAAAGTGTAAGCGATAGTTTAAAACGGTTACCCTTTATCATTACCAGTGACGTTTCTTCCATCCAGTCCCGTATTTCCTCACTCGCCGTCAACGCTAACGATTTGACATTGGATAATTTAAAAAAAAGTAATACTTAAAAAAAAAAACTATTTCCGCCAACCCTATTTGATTAGAAACCAATGACGAGTGCTTTTTGTGTTTAATACAAACTGTAACCCCCTATTTCCACCCCCCCTCCTCCTTCGCCCCCCCTCACCCCCCTCCCCATTCGCTCCCCCCTCTCCCCGCCTCCCCCCTTCCCCCTGGGGATTTAATTTCGTCAAATCCCATCTCAGTGGTACCCTACGCTACAAAGGAACCCCTGTACAAAGTTCCATGGCTCTAGTTTAGGCTATGCGTTGCCCGTCGGCCACGCATAGTAGATTGTTTTTGTACTTAGTATTGAGCAGTTCTGGTGGCCATGTGTGGTCTTCATAATCAGTTTTGCATCAAAATATTATGCTTACCATGAGAAAATGCACGAGATAATTATGAAAAACACAAAAATCACTATTAGGTCTGCCTATAATATTTGAAGAGTTCCCTCGATTTCTCCAGGATCCCATCATCAGATCCTGACATGGTGTCAATAGGACCAATGGGAAGGTAAACCCTTTCAAACAAAAAATAATAATTTCCAAATCGGACCATCTGTCTAGGCGCCATCAGGGCACATTCGTAAACTTTTGTGAAGTTCAGTTAAAAATGAAATGTCACTTGACTTGGTGTAAAAAGAAAGGATCTTCTCCAGGGGATTGAGGAGCCTGCATCTGGTCATTTTGAGAAGAGAATTTTTGCATTTCCCCTGCGCCTGCTCTTCTGGCTCTGCCATCCCAACTCCTGCATCAGCTGGAGTAGGAGTACTGGACGTTAGAAGAGGTTTACAGTGGCAAATTACCAGCACACTGACTGAGCCATCTTCGTTCCAGACGGCGCACTGCAACGTCCACCCGACATCACCCCCGGTAGAGCTCACAGAGTTTCCACCGCAGCGAGCAACCGCAAGACCTGGTAAGTTTGCAGTAAGGGCCGTAATTCTGCAAGCTAATCGAATGACAGTGGCTATAGCGGGGGCTCAAAAAAACCGGTATTACTCGCTATAGCACAGATTAATAAAGAGGCAAAATCAAGGTAAAGCAAAAAAAATCTAAGTCATTTTATTATTGACCATAAAATCATACAGATTGCTCAGTCAACGTCAAAGTCAATATAATATTAATATTTTTGTATGCTACCGCCCGTTTGGAAGTTGTGTATAAATCCTAAATATCTTAGCGCCATCTCGTGGTATTTGCAATTTTTCGATGGTACTGCACCAAGCGATAATAGCCTCGAACTAAAGAAGCTTCCGTAGCATTTCAGTTAACGCCGGTGTCATATTTTGTTCCAGGTGGTCTATCTGTATTAAATTATAATATTATAGTACCTGTGCTCAAGCGCAGAAGCCCACATCGCCGATCTGTTACGCACGAAAAATGCCTCGCGATCAGCGTGGATCCGCCTGATGACGGCTGACCTGAAGCCAACAGGCTTGCGTCCTGGTAGTCAAAATAGATACTTTTTAGCAACTGTCAAACCGGTACTTTTGTTCCTGAGTTCTATGATAAAGCACTACGTGATAGCACTCTGTGGCGTGTGGCGTCTATAACTTTGACGTACAAAATTGACTATTTAAAATACACCTGCTCGAAATATACAATTCTGAGATTGTCAAGTCATTTTGTACTTCAACTTCAGACTTGTTTCTAAATTTATTTGACTATACTAACAGCATAGTTATGTATATACATATACACCGTTTGCCAAAGTAAATCCTTTACCTGGAATTCGTAAGTCAAAGATCTTGGCCTCACGATACAGGTCTAACCTAGTGTGAGGGCCGCCGGTAATCCATGTTATTCCTTATAAATTACGCATCTAGTTAATAAGTGAACCTGTATACCCTTTTTGTTAAATAAACGATTATCTTATCTTATCTATACTTTGGACCAATCCTAGGATGACTGTCTTTATACGAATATCATTTCTTTTCCTACTGTGCTTGACAGGTGAAACGAACTTCGTGGTGGGCGGTGCGGGCAGCGGGGAGGCCTTCGTACCTTCTAAGTCGAGCTCCTTCCGGGGCGGCTTGATCTGGCCCGACAGAGGTGATCCTAATATGTCCCTTAGGGCCTCTACTTTGGTCAAGGACGGTGGACAGTGGACCGTGGACAGTGGACAGTAGAGTGGTGTAAACCAATCGGACAGTGGCGAGTCAACTTGGCTTTCATATAATATCGCCACTGTTCACTGTCCTTGACCAATGTAAACTGGCCATTAGTGCCACTAGCTGGGACCAGATCTTTGACTTTGACGTTTACGTTGAGTTTAATTTTGAATTTGACTGTGACTATGACTTTGACTGACTTCGACTGTAACTTTGACTCTTTTTATTTTTTAAGGTTTATTTTATTTATTGTAATGTGTATTTTTCTGTGATTAAACTATGTGGATTTTTGATATATTAAATTTGATTTAATAAAATTAATTTGATTTGTATTTTATGGTTGTAATTTAATTAATAAACATTATTTTCAACCAAACTACATTTTTAACTTTGACTCCTATGATATGTATGACTCTTACTATGACTCTAACTGTGACTCTGACTTTGAGTCTAAGACTAGGATAGCCAGTCTTATGCCCGGTTTACTGGGCGCTGATTAAGGGCCGAAATTAACAACCTATCTTTTATCCATAATCTGCAGATTTGAGATTGCTAGTGTCAATTTTGACATAAATCCCATAGCGCAACTGTCAAATGTAACGCGTAATCTGCAGATCACGGATAGAGACAGGATATTGGGATCGGCCATAAGTTAACAGGTTGGTTTATATCTGTTTGGGCCAATCACGTGCTGCTATTTTGAATACTAGTGGCACGTGATTGGCTGAGGCTGATTTAAAAACCTGTTAACTTAAGTTGGCTATGACTATGGCTTTTTTACTCTGGCTCTGACTCTGATTTTGACTCTAACTTTTACTCTGACTTTTGATTACAGGTTTAGTAACGGCGTCGACGCAATGTCTGTCATGTCAACAGGTTCTGTCTGCACTGCGCGGCCGTCTGCGCAAAATAACGATGCGTTCCTCAGCTCCCTGCGTCAGTACCCGTCGGACAACCAGTCGGTGGACCGGTCGGTTGAGATCTTCCAGCGACTCATCTCGTTCACGCAGCCTAAGCATTGTGAGTCACTCTCACTGGCACCCCCTGCGTAAACACAATCACTAACTTTAAACTAGTGGCTCTGTGAGCTGTAGACCTCGCGAGTATGTCGGTGGGAAAGCTGAACTGCTAACACACATAAAAAAAATAACCCAAATAATTTTCTTTCAATAACACATACAAACTTATGAATGTACCTGGTTACGTACATGCAGTATGAAAGTAGCCGCACCAATAACTTTGTAAACTACATTTCGCGATCTCTAATACAACCTATTGACTTTTTACTAAAATTATATAGTCTGTTTCACTCTCATGGTCTTTACGAATCCAACGACACCTCATTTGTTAATATCCATCGAGCCGTTTGGGTTGTAGCGATTTTTTTACATTTTAAAACCCCATATCTCCGCCATTTTGAAAAAAATCTAAAAACTGGCTTGAGTAAAAAAATCTATTTATTTTTCCAACCTGCTCACAAAATTTCACGAGAATCGGTTCATAAATGCGACCTGTAGAGGAGAACAACCGGACAGACATACGAAAGCATTTTTGCCCAAACCTGAAACTATCTATACTGGCTCTGTGAGCTGTAGACCTCGCGAGTATGTCGGTGGGAAAGCTGAACTGCTAACACACATAAAACTAGTGGCTCTGTGAGCTGTAGACCTCGCGAGTATGTCGGTGGGAAAGCTGAACTGCTAACACACATAAAAAAAATAACCCAAATAATTTTCTTTCAATAACACATACAAACTTATGAATGTACCTGGTTACGTACATGCAGTATGAAAGTAGCTGCACCAATAACTTTGTAAACTACATTTCGCGATCTTTAATACAACCTATTGACTTTTTACTAAAATTATATAGTCTGTTTCACTCTCATGGTCTTTACGAATCCAACGACACCTCATTTGTTAATATCCATCGAGCCGTTTGGGTTGTAGCGATTTTTTTACACTTTAAAACCCCATATCTCCGCCATTTTGAAAAAAATCAAAAAACTGGCTCAAGTAAAAAATTCTATTTATTTTTCCAACCTGCTCACAAAATTTCACGAGAATCGGTTCATAAATGCGACCTGTAGAGGAGAACAACCGGACATACGAAAGCATTTTTGCCCAAACCTGAAACGGACTGCGCTTCGCTCGCTTCGCTCGCTCGGTCAAAAAACCCGCAAAAAAAAAATGTATGGGACCCCCCCCTAAATATTAATTTAATTTTAATTTAATTATTTATTTTTTGAGTAAATAATATACTCAATATATCGTGAACATTTTAAGCGTCTACCTGCTACCATTATCAATATCGAGCAAAAATGAGCAAAAAAAATCACGATTGTTGTATGGGTGCCAGGGAGTAAAAATCAAAAGAAATTTAATATTAAGCGGTAATATTAAATTTCTTTTGATTTTTAGTATTTGTTGTTATAGCGGCAACAAAAATACATCTGTGAAAATTTCAACTGTCTAGCTACCACGGTTCATGAGATACAGCCTGGTGACAGACGGACGGATGGACGGACGGACGGACGGACGGACGGACGGACAGCGAAGTCTCAGTAATAGGGTCCCGTTTGGCACCCTTCGGGTACGGAACCCTAAAACCAAACCGCCCCAAGAATCTTCCTGCCCAAAGGAGAACACCGAGATAGATATTCTACCCGCCGCAGTTGACGCACGCAGCGCCGACGCAGCGATCGTGTGGCACCTCCTTCTATAGAAGTCGCTGTGCGCGATAGTTCTAACCTGCATCCCTTAAACGCTACGAACCAGTTCGAATCCGAATTACCTACTCATCTATTTATCTATCTGACGGACAATTGCCGAGCTGCTAAAAGGTAAATCAAAAATAGCGGGACGTGATTAGTTGATAGGGGCACGTGATTGACTGTTTGTTAATTGATCTGTTAGCTAATAGTGATCTTTCAAATGCGTCTCGGAAACCGGCCGTTGAACGAAAACATTTTGATCGGCCGATGGTTTGGTCTGGTTGGGCTGCCAGCGTAATTCGGCCGAAACCGAATCGTTACGTTACGTCTATACCGAGTGGAGGCTGAAAGAAGAAAAGAAAAGTGTCTGTCGGCAGCCAGATGAGTGGATGATTTTACCAATATTGCGGGGTAATCTTGGATTCGCTTGGCTGGCCGTGGCTGGCACAGGACCGGATAAGTTTAATAATTCACCAAGTTAAAAACTAAAAAAAAATATACAACTTCATGACCTATTGCTTAGTCCTCCCCGCTCGGTATACAAATGTCGTCTATGAACCCGAACACGACATACAAAATCTGTCTCCTAACGGTGAAGTCCAAACGTATTACAAAATCTGTCTCCTAACGGTGAAGTCCAAACGTATTACATAATATAAACGAATATGCGATCATAACAGCGAGTATTATATATATCTCGTGACTGACTATAAACACCGAAATGTCACAATAAGGCTGGATGTACAATGTCATCCAGGTAAAACCAAATTAAACTTCACAGTTTTTTTCATGTAGGATCCTAACTATAGGACCGATTCCTGATTTTCAAAAAATGGGACCAAACTATTGGATTGAACATTCGAACGAAGAAAGAATTTTTGAAAACGTTTCATAAATAGTACCAGTTTCGAATTTTCGATGTAACAACGAATTGATGAAGGAGGAGGCTTCTAAGGGTATACCCAGCAGTGGGCGGAGACAAGCTGCCGTTGATGATGATTTATTTTAGTGAAGTGTTTGTTTTGGATAAGATTTCATCTATTCCAGGCAGTTCTTCGAGCGCCAAGCCAGCACAACCGCCCAGACTATACAGCAGCCAAGCCAGGAATGTCGACGTCAGCTGCTTGACCAACGGGTGCAACGCAACTCCGAAAACTCTTCCGTAAGGCACAATCATATTTTGAACGAAAAGAGATAGAGATATGTTGATTAGACCAAAAGAAAGAGGAGAAAAAACTGATAACAAATCCTTCAAAAAGTGATTTTCGTAAAAAGTGAACTTACCGCCTGATGGCTCTGATGTCGAGAAGTGTTTCATAAGCTGACACAACTTATTTTACTTTAGTAAACCGGGCGCAAATCTTATACTTGGCGAATATAAATCACTCTTTGTTACAGAAACTTCGCCTCATGCGAGACATGTGTACATCAGAAATGTGGAAGGAGGAGCTCCATAGAAATGATTCAATGGCTAAACACGGATGAGAGCCGCATGTCTACTTGCAGTCAAACCCTTCATGTCAAGAGGTCTAACATCAGCGGCCGAAGGAACAAGAGTGCCAGTAATGTTTGTGTTGTTATTGTGTCGTTTCTGGCCCTCACACTAGGCGTGGGAATCCTAGTGTGGGGTGGGGCCAGAGTCAATGTTTGCGCATGTTAAATCTATATTTCGTGGACCTTGTGTGCGGCTTGGTATGCTATGATGTTTAACCCTCTCGCTCCGACGTCTATTTTTCTACACATTGTACGTTTGTTTGGCCTAGGTAGGTCCTTATGAGAGGATACCGATTAAACAAAATGGAAAAAAAAACTTCAAAAAACTCAATATGGTTAGCAATTATTGTATCCCAACCAATTTCTTTACTAATAAAATGTGTGCAGTGTGTAACGTGGTGGAGCGAGACAAACACACAGTTTTATAGCTCTAGGTCTAGTCTTCATTAATCTGTGGTCTAGTCTAAAGTCTAGGGTCTTACCACAAAAAAATAAACTCATACTCATACTCATACTCATATATTTATTGCGTCATTGTGGTACACTTTTACAAAATTATATCCAACTCCCGTTCAACACCTGTTTAAAATCCAAAATGTATGGGATTTGACGTTTGTTTTGAGGTTAAGCAATGTTTAATCTTTTTTGTGGTAACAGGGAAACAGTCTTATTCATAAAAATCCCTTATAATAGCTTTAAAACGTTCAATAGTTAAAGAAAAAATTTGAAAACTGCAAATTTCTGTCTTTACAAAAATATTCAATTTGGTTTATATAGATGACATCATATTTTAGTTTTTTATGTGGAAACCTACAACACCTACATGTGTTACGCTCTCCAAGTGTGATCGGAACCCTTGGTGCGCGAGTCCTACTCGCACTTGACTGTTTATTTTTTATTACTAAGGGTATATTGAACGATTTCTGTGACCATCTGTGGTCTTCATACATAATGATGAATTACACTTTTAAAATGATGCTTTACTGTAACAATACAATAAATCCAGGTAGGTATGCAGTTTAGGAGCAAATCTAAAATTAGGTTACAGAAAATACTGTATCACTTTTCTTTTTCTCATCCCACTAAAAGAAGCCTTTTAGAGGAAAAATTAAAACTGACATCTATTTGTTTTTGTTTCAGGGGACACGCATAGGCACTAAAACTCAAGGTTGGTAATGATCGGGTGCATATTTAATAAAACATAAAGAAACATCTTAGGGTTCCGTACCCGAAGGGTGCCAAACGGGACCTTATTAGCCTCCGCTGTATGTCTGTCTGTCTGTCATCGGGCTCTCTAGCACGAACCGTAATAGCTGGAAAGTTGAAATTTTCACAGAATGTGTAGTTTCCTAAGTATGTTGCCGCTACAGGAATGCTGAAATACTCGAAAATAAATTAAAAGTAAAACAATAATTAAACAAAGCTTTTATTTAAATACCCTAAAAAGGAGAAAATATAATTTCAATTGAAACAAATGCGTCAATTTATTACACAATTTTCTATAATATAAAAACTTGTTGCGGGAGTAACGTTCCCATGGCCACCTTCCGTCTCCATTAGGGATCGTTCAAAGATTACGTGATCATTTTTGGCCGTTTTTTTACCCCCCCCCCAAGTGATCACAGCGTATTTTTTTGTCTAGCATTTCTTGCTAAGGTGTATATTGATTGATTGGTTGAGTATATTGAAGTATGTTAACTTTGATTGTTATAGCACGCCCGATGTTAATATCAAGGGAGGTGTCGACTCTACCCCAACCGGAGCCAGCGCGAAGGACTGTACGTACGATTCAGATATTGGTGAAAATAATATTACAATCGATCCAATAGTTTATTCGGGACCCGAGAACACACAAACAAAAGTTGATTTGCAAGAAGACGTGAAAATAAAGTCAAATAGGTTGAACAAAATAAACCAGGGAAATCCTGGATTCGATTGGCACAGAACTAGTA
Source organism: Argyresthia albistria (assembly GCA_963457715.1). NCBI lineage: Eukaryota > Metazoa > Arthropoda > Insecta > Lepidoptera > Argyresthiidae > Argyresthia > Argyresthia albistria. Next base: position 3,185,054 of record OY735279.1, on the reverse strand, counting down.
GTTGTCACAAAAAGGAGTAGGTTTATATAAAAGAGTCTCCGATAATGAGGTTGCATAGTGAAACGTGTTCAGAATGTTGTGCCTAACAACCTCCTTACAATATTTAAGCTCGTCCTCCTCAAAGGAGAAGAACTCTCGGACATGGTCGGATTATGGAACGACCGTCGGAGTATGGAACGATCGCCGGAGTATGGAAAGATCCCGGAGTATGGAACGATTGCCGGAGTATGGAACGATGCCGGAGTATAGAACGATCGCCGGAGTATGGAACGATCGCCAGAGTATGGAACGACGTCCCGGAATATGGAACGATCCCGGTGTATGGAACGTCTTCTGTCCGGACATTATGTCCGCGGACTATACTAACGGAGGTCGGAGTATACTCCGCGGACTATATTAACGGACATATGTCCGGACAGAAGATGCCTCGTTCCATGTCCTTTCCTTTACAGGACAGGATTTGCGCACGTCTACCTTCGGGCTCCATCATCAGACCTCGGACCCCATGGGGAACCAAAGTACTAGTCAAGACGAATCAAATGAGTCCAAACTCGAAAGTATTGTCGTTTGGTAACAGAGTTCCCATGGCCACCTTCCGTCTCCATTATCAGATCAGCTCTAAATACAAATAACCGGCCAAGTGCGAGTCGGACTCGCGCACGAAGGGTTCCGTGCCATTATCTATAAAAAACCGCAAAAAAAAATGTATGGGAGCCCCCCCTAAATATTAATTAATTTTAGTTTAATTATTTATTTTTTAAGTAAATAATATACTCAATATATTGTGAACATTTTAAGCGTCTACCTGCTACCATTATCAATATCGAGCAAAAATGAGCAAAAAAATCACGTTTGTTGTATGGGAGCCCCCCTTAATATTAAATTTCTTTTGATTTTTAGTATTTTTTGTTATAGCGGCAACAGAAATACATCATCTGTGAAAATTTCAACTGTCTAGCTACCACGGTTCATGAGATACAGCCTGGTGACAGACGGACGGACGGACGGACGGACGGACAGACGGACAGCGAAGTCTCAGTAATAGGGTCCCGTTTGGCACCCTTCGGGTACGGAACCCTAAAAATATGTATTGTCATCCAATTTACATACGTATGCAAAATTTCAGCTCAATCGGATTACGGGAAGTGGGTCAAAAGAGCGTTTGAAGATTCCGTTACAAACATACATATACACAAGTGAAGCTAATAAAAGCGTGTTAAATTTTTCATAGTAAAAACATTTTTAAATAAAGCTTTTATTTTATTTAATAATTTATAAAGAAGAGAACGTGCAACAAAAAAAGTCTAACCTAACCTAACCGAAAGATTAACTGAGCGACTAAAATACTAACTGAGCGACAAGTTGCTGGGCGGCTTGTCGCTCAGTCACTTATTTAGATGCTTAGTTAGTTTTTTATTCAATCGTTTTATAATACCCTTTTGTTTGACACCCGCCGCCCGCTACTTTCCCGCCGTGCCTTACGCCCTGTATAGAAAGCACTTTGTTCCAGATAGCTACACTGCACTCCATTAGAAGCGAAGCAAGCGTGGTAATCACACAAATGGGCAAGCTCAACAAAGAACTGGCAACACCCAATAATATCATAGAAGCGGTCATAAGTTTCACAAACATGAGCTACGATAGACTCTTACAGCAGAAAAGCAAGGAGATTTCAAATACAGAACAAAGAAAACCACCAGAAGATAAAATGGAACACTTTAAAGAACAAATATTGAAGCTGTTGAAAGTGATACCACGAAAAATGGTCGAAGACCCAAAAGAGAAGAAAATTAGGAGGGCGGTGTTGAAGAAGTTGTATTCTAAGCTAAATTTTTTATACGAGAACTTTGACACGAGCGAGATTGATGGGAAATTGCTGAAGTGTGTGAAAAAGTCTCTGAATAGTGTTTTGGAAAATCACATTTGTCGGCGAGTTTTCAATATACAGAAGAGTTTGCGAGTCCAGCATATGAAATGCCAATCGAAAAGGGATGCTTTGTGCAAAATTGGGTCTGCAAAACATAACGTAAAACATAGCTTCAGCGATCAAATACTGATCTGGTTCGGGAAAGTAGCAAAAATGATTTTGAAGCAGTCCACAATTGATTATGGAGTCCTTGAAATATTTGTCGATAAACTAAAAGCTATAGCAGCAAACCGGCCAGTAAATGACGTAGATTACAAATCGGAACTGGTTAGTGAGACTGTCATGTTTCTTTGTCAGCTTTTACCACCGGCTCATTTCGTCGAAACCAAAATGCTGTTTGACAAACTGGCTCAAAAACTTGCTATCAAACTAATAGGATTCCCATTATTAGAAACCCCTAACAATCTTACTGTCAATACTGCGACATTAACAGATTTCCATTCATCGATGGGTCAGGAATCTTACCAAGAATTTTATATGCCTTCGTATGATCAGATTGAAAGAAACATCAAAGATGACTTGAAATACTTTTTGACCAAAGAAGATATTTCTTTACCAGGTAAATTGGTGTCAAATATCGAGCAAGACTTAATAAATATTCGCCTTGACTTTCTCGAGCTAAATCGTACTGAAGAAGACTTGATAAATGAAATCCGAGAGTTTCTACATGAAACAAAACTCTTTAATAGAAAACAAATTGAAGAGTTTATTGACATTGTCCTGAAAACTTCAACAGACTACAACTTAAAATCTCAAAGCAAATATTATACTGAATTCATGGAAGAGATTATTTCAGATACAACATGCGTAGTTTATCAAAATAAACCAGAGCCTTTTTCATCGAAATCAAGACGCGATGAAAGCCCAAACAATACTGATATGAGTATCGGCGCTGTTTCTGACCATGAATTACACGAGAATGTGGATCAGTATACAAGACTTTTGTGCCAGCAGATAGACGAATGGCTATCGGGCCTTCATATGATCATACCCTTAGCTCACGAACAGGGATTTAGACAAATCGTAGTCAACGACTTAGCTGGTGACATAGTCGACCGACACATATACCTAGAACTGGATCAAGAACACGCAACTTCTGAAGCAGAAGAGATAGAAAACCTTAAGTATCAGATATTCAAATGGATCAACAAATTGGTTGGTGAAAATAATAAAAAGACTATTGAGCATGCGCCTGAATTGATGCGGAGGATACAAACCATTCCAGTTCCTCTTCTTACCAAACAACAAAAATTAGCAGAACAAATGACCCAAACGTACGAAGAAATGGTTAATACTACGACAAAGAAATGGCTCAGTGAGATCCCAACCAACTCAAAGACTGACAATGTTGAACAGAAAGTAAAAGGATTTGCAGATAATTTGGGTCAAATCGTCAAAGAGAAACCGAAAGACGCAAATACAACTATAGACAAAATGGTTGATGATTGGGCTAAAACTGCATTAAATGAAAAAAATGAGGATAAAGTCGCAATGTTAAAGCAAAACATCAAAGCGGTACCCATTGTTAGTCAGGATAAAATCGATCGAAGAAAAGATCAAATAGTAATTGCGAATTTGAAGTATTTGATCGATGAGTGGGCTGAGACATTCCCTGTGGAAGCAAGAACCGAACCATCCTTTATAAACCGCAGAAGTAGACTGGTCAATGAACTAGCACATACTCTGTGTGACACTCAAAAGAAATTCACAGATTCTCCAAGAAAGGTTCAGGAAAAAAGACTACAAGAAGAAACTTCTGACTGGCTCAGCACCATTCCTTTATACCCTTACAACGATAGAAAAACGTTTCGCGACATATACGCAGAAAGACTGACCAAAAACGTCCTTGAGGCAAAGTTAGATGTACACGATCGTAGCAAAGCAATGAAACATTTGCAGATAGAGAATAAACGCCATCAAAGTATGGCCGCAGTAAGTAGCAGTAAAGAGAAGCCGTGCTGCCAACTTAGAAGGGGGAGTACTCCAGATGTGCCATTATTCCAAAGTTACACAATCCAAACCAACGAACGCTCCACCCAAAACCAATTAGTTGAAGAAAATACTCCAGAATGCTGCAGGAATAAATTCGTCGGACAATCAACCAGCACTTGTAGCGTAAACTGCCCTCAAACTTCCGGTAATTGCAGTAATCAGAATAATTGCTGTGAAATTGGTTCTGGATCAACCACTGGCAGGTCATCACTCGCTGGTCCGTCCAGTCCGCGAGCCTTGGCTATGGAACCCATGAATAGAAGATCTAGTGGCCCCGGTACTTTTAGTTCTATGGCTGATAACAGTCGCCCTGCCTGTTGCTCTATTGCTAACAAATCTGTAGAGCAGCTTCACGAAGACCTATACAAGTATTTAACGCAATGGTGTGAACAAGTACCAATTGAAGCTGGTACTCCTGCAGATCAAGATATAGCAACACAAGCTAGGAAAGGATTGAAGATCGGAATAGCCCAAGGGATTAACAAGGTAAGAAGTGACATACGGGCCGTGAAAGATAATATACTATTTGAGGATATGTTAGAAGAACACATAGATTCTTTATTAGATTGTTTGCCTCAGACGCAAGCGTTAGCGTCTCAAAGAAGCCCTTTGAAGGCGAATCTTTTAACGTTTGTGGCGGAAATTAATCAACAGTTAACAGAACAGTTTAAGGCACAAAACTACAGACAACTACTAAAGAATTCGCTGGTCAATTCCGTGCCGGAATTACAAACTCAGCCGACTGGAGAAGTAAACATCAATAATGTTATCAATGATTTTATAATAGCTAATTATAAAGGTAACAATCCTCACATAAAAAATCTGTATAACCTGAAGATAAATCAGGAAATTGGAGCTGCCATACAAAACCTAAGAGCAACCGCTGGTGAAAATGTGGTGGAAGGAGACAAAGTGCAGCACGCAGTGTTTACTGCTATGCACAACGTGCCAGTACCGACAGAACAAATGTACCGGGAGTATGTCAAAGAGGCATTCCTGCAATGTGAAATAAACGAATGGTTCAAAGATTTACCCATGGTACCAAATCCAACACCTGAAGAGAAAGTCCAATTCAACAACGAACAGATGCATTTGGCGCAGAAACTGATGATAATTGAAAAAGAAGAGAGAGAGAAGGATGCAAACATGAGGTTAGCAGTAGAGGAGTTTCTGCAAGATCAAAGACTTCGTCCGGGTGAACTGAAGGACGCTGAATTTATGGTCGATGAGCTAATGCACCGAATAATGAACAACGAGAACCTAAGGAGTCTTAACTTCACTGTACAAGAATCTTGTAATGCAGCAGCTGATCACACAGGCTACAACTCTTTTGGCACAAACTTCCCACTAAGCTCCACCATGCCAGGACCTCTAATAGCTGGATCTAGAAGAGTTTCTATTTCCCAAGCTCAAAGCCCAGATCCAGGTGCAAATTATTCTATACCCGATTACCAGTCGTTTGGTAAAAACTTGCCACTCAGTTCCACTATTACTGGAATACCTATGCCTGGGTCTAGAAGAGTTTCTTTAGCTGCAAGTCAAGGTGTACACATGGAACAATCTGGAAAGCTTTCTATGCTTGAACCTTCCATGCCGGCATCGACGAGTGTTTCTTTACCTGTTAGTCAAGGGAATCCCTGTTGTCAGCCCAGGGATCAGACTGAATCCTCTGGGTTATCTAAAACTCAAGCGTCTGACAGCCAAAATCTGTCCCGATCCATGCTCATGTTAGAGGGAGTTCGTCAAAATCGACCTGAACCTGCCTGGGAAACATTAGACGATAGCAGATTCCCGAAGCCACCGCGACCGCCTGCTAACCCCAATCCGTTCTTTGTACAACCACCTGTAAAACAAACCACCTCAAAAAAAGAGCTCATGTCCAAAGCAAGCAAAAAAGCAAACACATGGATTAGTTTATCCCAGACGCTGGATTCAAGCAATCTTGATGAGTCTGGGATGGCCAATTCTTGTTGCCAAACCACGTCACCAGGCGGCCCCCCATCGCCAAGAATGCCTTCACCAGCTGTTGAAAGGTCCCGTCGATCCTCAGTGCAGTTTACTAACCCTTGTTGTCAAGGTGTGCCCCAAATGCCTGCTGCTTCACCACAAAGAACAGCATTGAAACCTTTTGCACAAAGTGTAATATCTATGCAGAGGACTGCAAGAGTTTTTGGGAACAGTCAGGCCTCTGGGCCAAGCAGACCGCCGCCGCCATGTTGTCAGCCGACAGCAGACAAAGGACATAAGAAAGCTTTAGCAGTCATACGAGAGGCAGTCGTAGAATGGTGCCAACAACTGCCTATAGTTGACGAGCCAGAAAGAGCAGCTTATCTCAGATCATCCATCACAGCCACGTTGATATCCAAAGCAGCCGAATTCAACCAAGACCCGGAAATGGTGAACGATGCCTTCGTTTACCAAAAGGCTGTGGAGTCTGAGATTGAGAAGATATTCTCAACTATACCATATAGCGAGGAATTGGGTGCGGCTGAGGAAGTGTTGAAGAATGTTCTTGTTGAGAGGTTAATGCACGCACGAGAGCTCGCAAAGTCAGAGCAAGATGTTCACAACTTTAGAGGCGAGATCATGGAGAAAATAGATAAAGCTATAACACCGAAAGATTCGTCTACGCGACAAGAAGCTAATGCGACAGCCGCAGCGGCCAAAGAAGATATCGCTGATGTAATGGTTGAACTCAACTACATTGCCATAACCGATACAGAGAAAAGGGAGCAATGTAAGTGCAAACTCCTGAAAACAATCGACAAATGCATAACCGATATGAAAAACAACGGAGCGCGGATAAAGTCAGAATCCCAGACCAAGAATAAACTTTTCAACGCGCTGATAAATATCCGCGCGCCGGACAAGGAGACATTAGCTGACGACGTGGAAGAAATCGGAGTAAAGAACGAAATCACGCAATGGTTCAAAGAGCTGCCACTCCTAGCCACAAGCCCAGAAAACGAGCAAAGGAATAACAAACTCAAAACACTTCTAGCAAAACAAATCCATGATATAGAACGAGAAGTGCCGGCGTCTTCTAACACATATGAACCTAGAGTTACCACCGAAATCGAAAGAATGATGAAATCCCTTGTCTTTAAACCAGGAGAAGAGTCCAAAATCAAAGAACTAGCTTATCAATTGACAGCTAAATTAAAACTAACCGAACCAACAAGAAGACTGACAACCCAACAGACCCAATTTTCACAATTCAGCAACTTCTCTGTCCCTCCTGTTCCTCGTAGATCTGGTCAATACCCTCAAATTTCTGGGGTGAGGAGACGCCTTGAAGACTCCACTTCTGGTGAAGAAGATGAAGAGGTTCAGATGTATTGTCAATGCGGACGGAAGCCTAGACGCAGAATACCTTGCTTCCCCGGATACAGACCTTTTAGATTCTGCCCCCCTTATGGTATGCCGCCATTTTACTATTGCTAAGTCTTTTTTACGATAAAATATCAGCTAAAACTTATTATATAAATTAATGTTGTGGATTGTATTGTGCTGTTAAATCTGTTTGTTATTCAAATGTTTTTGTACTTGTTTTATAAATTATTCCTAAACGATTATAAAACAGTTTCTTTTAAAAACTTTCTTCTTTCATTTTCAGGCTACTAAGTGAAATAGAAAGTTTTTAAATTAAGATAGTAGATTGTTACACAAGGTATAATAGACGCCAAACAACTTGAACAAATGACCTTGCATGCGCAGAAACCATCTGATATATGATACTGCGCACCACGGTATGGGGTGCGGGACGCGGCGTGCGGAAGCATCGAGCGCGCCTAGCCACGCTATTGGTAGATCAGTCAACCATCGTTTCCCGCTTTGAGTTCACTCTCGCGTGCAGTGAAATCACGGATTAAAAATGCCTCGACGTCCGAACGTAGTTTTAAAAATGCAAGCCAGAAAGATGGTATATGATGAGTTTTCTATCGATGGAGATATTATTATGTTTTATAGGTGTACGTGGAAAACGTAATTTTAGGGAATTTCAATCGTAGGTATCTCATAAAAAATCTTGTCTTTTGTCAAATCATTATTCTTTGTTAATAGACACCAATAAAGACGACAAATGTCGCTAAATAATTTACAGTTTTATTTTGATAGCCATACCCACAGACCATTAAATCTGTATAGTTCGCAGCAAATGTACCTACCTACTTCGCGTGTCTCAAACAGTTATTGTGCACCTGTTACCGCTCAGTCCCTCATGCAAATGGTACAGTATATTTTCTCATTTTCTATCGATTGAACTAAGTAAGTATATAGTATTGTGCACTAAGATTCATGCAGTATACTGTAGGTACGATTTGTTATGAGAATTTTAAGTGCGTCGTTTTTTTGGCACGTAAGTGTACATGCGCAAACTTTCCCCCACCACGTCACATTTTGCTCAAGATGTTTGGCGTTACCTAGATGTAAGATATGTAAGAGAGCGAATGGTACGGACGAAGATCCAATTTGTCGCCCGTGCAAGCGCAGCTCACTAAGGGCGCAACGGATCGAGTCAACCCGAGAATATAGTTTGAGGGTGAAATAGCTACTCACGACCCGAGGTAAGCATTCTACTTTACATCATTCAAGCGAGGTAAATAAAACATTTATACAGATTTTAACTGAAAGGTGCAGTGGTGCAGTGGTTCATATAAAAACTTCAACGGTTTTTTTTTTCATTTTCTCCAAGGATATAAAATTATCCTTGTTTTTTTTTCAAATTATAGTGAATATTGTCAATACCCTTGTTTTGACACCCTAAACATATACAATAGCCCAAAAACTCACAACACTAGGCGTACTGTAAAAGCCTGAAATACGGTAAATATTATTATTAATATGTCCGACCTGTGTTGGTAAATGTCCGAATTGAAGAAAAAATAAACAATATTTTAGACTTTTACCACTAGAATCTGGTAGGCGGTTTGTAAATGTTGGTTTTGGGAAGAAAACAACTAGTAATTTTTCTTTGTTTATTTAAATTATCTATCAGTAATAAACAAGGGTATTATCTGTATACATAAAATCGTAAAATGCATAAAAATCAACGCAGTGCCCAAACCGCTGGAGCTAGAGACTAGAAAGCCTTGCATAGTGTAGGCATCCACTAAGGAGGTATTTTTGGAAATTCCATCCCTAAAGGGGTAAAATAGGGGGTGAAAGTTTGTATGAAAGTTCGTCAGTTAAGATCTTCCAATTTTGTATTTAGGCTGACGATAGATATTTAATGGACATTATGTATCAGCGATTTTGAAAATTCAACCCCCAAAAGAGTGAAAATGGGGATGAAGTTGTGTGTACAAATTCTTTCATTTTTAACGCAGGGCCAAATCTTCTGGATCAAATAAAAAGACATAAAAGTTCCTTATGAGGTCTAGAGGTATCTACATTAAGAGAGGTTTTTTCAAAATTCACGCCTTTAGGGGTGAAACGGGAGTCCAAAGTGTGACTGCTATCGTATCAACGCAGAGGCCAAACCGCTAGAGCTAGAGACTCGAAATTTTGCACATAGATAGATACTTTGCATAGTGTTAGCATTTACTTAGGAGGGATTTTTGAAAATTCCGACCCTAAAGGGGTAAAATAGGGGGTCAAATTTTGTATGAAAGTCCGTCAGTTTTGATGTTAGGATAGATCGTTGGAAACTAACAACGCATATCGATGTTGTTGGAATTTCAACCATCAAGGGAGTAAAAAGGGGATTGATTTGCATTTAAAGTTATTTACATGAACCCTAACCTTAGAAAGGGAACCTTAAATATTCCAGAAATCATTTTTCCTTATATTTTTTACTTAATGATAATAGGGTAAAGGGTACTAATTCCAGCACCCCCCCATTGATTGGCACTCTGGACTTTGAACACAATTATTAAGAATTACCAGATAAGAAAAGTAAAACAAAAATTTCTATTAAATCCACCATTTCGTAAGTGACAACACCGAATTGGTAGTTTTTAGATGAAACTACTGGCAACTCTGTGAAAAAATGTTCTTTCCCAACATGTCTCTGTGTGGTGCGGATTGTTGAAATCGTTACGATTTTTGTTAAGAAACAGGTGAGTGTTGAAACCTTTTTACTTGTTATTTTGGAAGTCTAGATGCGAGTTAATGGTTTTGTTGTTATTATATGAGTCAAGTTATGATATTAAGCAGTTTGTTATTGTATTTCAACGCCTAAAATCAGTTTTATTTGGGGCCAATCATTGTAACCTTAAGTTTCTATGAAGGTGCAGTTCATTGGCACCGGGGCTAATGATTGTTAAAACTATTTCAGAATTTTTAATTGCAATTACTACCTAAATTAATTGCGACGAATGAGTTGTTTAAAAGTATGCACTCAAAACTGTCATCAGCCCTCAGTAAACAAATGATGGCACTGCTAATCATTGTACTTTTTGACCATTGGCACTGCTGATGATTGTATTCTAAGTGGGGACAATCAATGTACTGAGTTTTTACGATTATGCTTTTATCTAATAGTGATGTGCACATTTTATATTTTATTTTATTAAAAGTTTGGAAAGGTTAGAGGTGGGTATTTTCACCAAAAATATTTTGTATATAGGGTATTATAGGTATAGATAGATAAGGTACCCACATTCGAATGAGTCGAAATCTGAGGTAAGTAGCAGGTTCTACGGAATCTACGGATAACATTCAAGAATATAATTCATAAAGTTCTAGGTATTTTATTTTATTTCCCATCACTATTACTCAATGGAGTACATTCATTGGCACCTCACGTGTATAATGATTGGCATGCCAATCTTTATACTTATTATAGGGCTAATCATTGTGCTGAAGGGGCCAATGAATGTACTTTTGGGTAATTTTTCACTATTTTGTGAATTGATGAATTAAAATTAGATTTTAGAAAGATAAATCAGGTTTTATTGGGTTCTTAGATCCCTATAGTAGTAGAAAACACAACATCATGATAGTTTCAATAGCTACCTACATAGATATTGAACCTCAAACATGAGATTTTCCTTAAGGTGCCAATCATTGTACTGCTTACCCTATGTATACTTACAAATATTGCATGTACTAATAGTGTGTTTAAATTCGTGTACTTTCTCATACCAATAATTTAATAGGTAGGCAAATGTATTTAAAACGGGGGGTCGGGGTGCTGTTTGGCGTGGTGATGTCTGGAGAACTACTTTTACGACGGAATTTTGGGAGGGGAAGACCCACCTATTAGAAGAGGAATAAAAGCGTAGTTGTAAAATACATCGAAAGTTTTGTGGTGCATTTTAAAGACGGGGGCTTATGCTAAGAGGTATAGGTAAGTGTAGTTGGAAAAATATACCAAGTGGCTTCGTGGTAATCGAAGGACGATGGATGACGGGGGCTTCGGGTCAGAGCAAGTTATGATTTAACAATTATTTTTTTTCATCCAATGAACTCTTCAACGTGGCCAGACGTGAGCGAAGCCGCGGGTAAAAGCTAGTTAATCATATAACTAATCAATCAAATCCTATTCAGGGTGTATCAGAAAAGTGTAAGTAGACATAAACAAATAAATAAATAAATAGACATCATCATCATATTACGGTGTTGTTAGCGACTTATACTAAGCAATCTGTATGCATTTTATGAATCCTATCATAAATGACATGGTCATCTCCGGGATTTGAACCTACATGTACGCTTGAGAAGCAAGCACCACGGATTCTAAAGTCGCAATCGTTCGATTTATTTATCAGACTGATGTCCATTATTAGTTGTAAACAAAGTAAACGACTCATTCAGATGAATAACTGAATTAATTATAGTTATCTACATTATCCTTCCACATACAGACACATACACTCTTATACATAGATACACAAAACTGATTGCAGTTTTAATAACCAGTTTGACAAATGATGAATGGAATGCGCATACATAAGTTACCTTGGGGCACTTTACCTCGGACAATTAGCCATTTGTTTGAATTCCGGCCCTTAGTTTAAAGCCTAGTATCTATCCAAATGGTCGAGATCATATCCATGGTCGAAATATTGATTTTGAGATACCGAAATCTCTATCAAAAACAAGAATGAGCTATTCTTACGACTAGCCTTTCGACCAACCGAAATATCTCGACCCGTTTTGGATCGAAATAAAAATAGAGATCTTTTTCGACGGATTTAGGCGGTATCAAAACCGATATCTCGACTGGGGAGATGATCTCGATAGCGCGAGAATCGGGGGCCAGATTCATAATTTCTTTATTGCACACAATTAGTTGAAATAAAACAAAAGTAAATAAAAATAGTAGGATAATATAGTACGTAGTAGTACGTAGTATAAATATAGTACGAGTACTTTGTTTTCTCGGGGAAGGATTTTTTTTTAAATCTAAAGGATTACATCTCTCGCAGGAGATGCAGGTTCGAATCCCGGTGCTAACCAGTACAAATGAGATGAGTAATTTATCTTAAGTACAATATCGGACGTTTTGACAGTGATGGAAAATATCGCGAGGAAACCTTCATTACTCCATTAGCTATGGCACTGGGCTAGATCCTTGTCTCGTAAAAAGGAGAATGGAATAAATGGCTAAATGAGGGCATATGATTGTGCCTCTGCCACCCCGGCTAATAATCCCGGCTGGGAAGGAGCAAAAAAACACCCCATGGATGTTTACATGTTTGTGATGTCGCTGTTTCTGGGTTCCCACGTCACAGGGTATCATAGTGTGGGGCCAGAAGCAATGTATACGTGCATGTATGTAAATATTATACATGTAATATTACACATATTCATATTCATATTCTTTATTGCACAGTAACTTAAATAATTAAACTTAAATAACATAATAGTGCGCAAAGGCGAGCTTATCTCTTAAGAGAGATTTCTACCAGCAAACCTAGGCAGGACAGGAAAGATGGTGCTGAGAGGATAGTCCTAGTGCACAAAGATAAAAATAAACTGAATAAAACTACACTTGCTATAAAATAAATAAATAATACTTAGGTAGATATCTACAACCTAAAACATAGATAATAGTTCAAGTTCAAGTTCAAAATTTTTATTGACCATAAAATCATACATATTACTTAGTCAACGTCAATATAATATTAATATTTTTGTATACTACCGCCCGTTCGGAAGTTGTGGGCTTAGGGATGGAGCAAAGAAGGGCAAGAAACCTCCCCCGTACCTCTTTTAAAATATCAGAGCCTTAAAAATACAATGTTATGTATTTCTACTTAAGTCTAAGGAAATACACCGAGGAGAGACGTACTGACTCAGTCCATCGCCCCTCTTTGGATTTCTGTGCGCTGAGATGGTAAAGACCATGCAGTTTTGTCATCTAAATATTCTTATACAATAAATAAAGTAATACATAGTATAAATAAGAACTACTTAGCATGCATACATACACATACATAGAAAGGTGTAGTCATATTTTACACATTGCGAGTGTCGGCTTAACTTGGCTTGCCACACTGCCGTGTGTGTGTTTATAATTTACAACTTTATCGTGGACTAATTATCTCCGGCGAGTTCTGTGTTGAGATAGATTGACTCCATTCACTCGTTATTAAGATCGTCGCTTCCTCGCTTGGTCAAATCAAGACGTTTTACATGGTAATATTACAACTATTTTAATGAGTACATGTACCTATCCCTGTCTTTGTGTGTGTCTGTGTGTGTCTTCTCAGTGTACATCCAGAGATGAGGCGGGTCGGTTGTGTGTTTGTGTTTGTGTGTGGTGTATTTCTGTGTAATGGGGTAAGCTATTTTTGGGACACCCTGTATTTGCTTCAGTCTATTAGATACTAGGATATGAAAATAAGTCCGATGATTTTTTAACTACATTCTGAGAAATACTGTTAGCTATTTTACAACTACATATAAGCACATTCTTGAAACTTTAGACTTTATATGGCATAAGCTTGCAGAATCATTGGTAACTTGACTTTATCACAAAAGTCCTAAGGTTGAAAATTTACCGGACAGAGCCGGATAGGGTTAAGAAGTACAATTAAAGATATCAATAAAATTGCGTCACATCTTTTCCCATACGGGATGCAGAAGCACATCTATGTCCTCATATATTCAATGGTACTCAATTTTCCATGACCTGTAATCTCCGAAGCTATTGAGAGATCGAGAGATAGAGTAGAGTTTTCCTCACAATGTCTTCTGACTTGTTCAAGAAAGATGTTCAATTATGTATCAGAAAGGTGCATATTTAGGGTCGTTGTTAAGGACCTGATTCTGAACAACTTGTCCCTACAACCCCCTAAAATATGACTACACCTTTCTGTTACCTCCTGTTATACCCAATCCTCACTGATTGAGTTCTCTTCAACTGAATCATTTTATTTGTTGTGTTTATATCTTTCTACTTAATCACAAAATGGTCGATAAGCTTTATGAGACAGAATCGTCTGTAATATTACATTGATTGATCTGTTATCGAATTTATCATTATCACATAGAATCGAGTCATCCATCAGATACCGTCTCTCGGACCAGATGATGCCTAACCTAACACACGGTCTTTTCCGATGTGCAAGTAGGTACCGCTAGGTCACTGACACCTTTTCATCGAAATTTCACCTTTTCCGACTGCCTCCCCGCAAACCTGGGATGAACAGGAATATTGCATGTTTATACAGGGTGACATTTAATTAGCTGCCATATTTTACTTTCCCAAAGAAACATAGTCGCAAATGAAAAAAAAAATTCGTCCCCCAGTACATTGCCCCGATCAGCTGATTTCAAGTTACTATGGGAGACCCAAAAATGTTTTTCGTTTGCGATCATTGTTCCATGGGGAATGTTGTTCATAATGATGGGTACTAAATATGGTCAGCTAATTAAATATTACCCTGTATTTTCTTCCTGCCCCGGGATTCGAAGCGAGGTCCTCTCGTCTGGGCCCGTCCGTCTGTTGTACCGTCTCGAGGTCTTCTGTGATGGTTAATGAATACTCACAGATTCGCAAGTTGTTTACTTAGCAAGTGACCCCGGCGTTTAATGTTGTGATAAGCACTCGATAGGGTTTTATTATTATTAAAGACAATGATTTTATGAGAATGGGATGGGACTATAGATGTGCCGAGCCGGCAACATTGCGGCAATATTGCCGTAAAAATGGCAATGTTGCCATCAGCTCGGCACATCTATAGATGGGACCTTTTGGAACTGGGACACGTGCGGTCGCCGATCGAATCGTAAGTAAGATAAGTTTATTTCGTACTTTCTACTACTTCTAACTTAAAGATTACAGTGAAATTGTTGTACATGGTGTCATCAATATAATTACGACTTCAAATCCCTAGACTAGGTAATGAACCTGTATCTTAGGGATTTTGGGTCTTCCGGTTGTCAGAATTTTTTTTACAACAATAACAATGCAGGTAATTAGAAAAATTTACTATTACAATAACTAAGATTAAACGGTAACCTATTTTTTAGAATTGGAGAAGCCTCTGCCACCCCATCTGGGAAAAGGCGTGTTAACACGCCCCTTCGCTTGAGGACCTTCGCTAGAGGACAGAAGAGTCCTTTGACTTGGACAGTGACTACCAAGACGTCAATTAATGTCTATTGCAAGGGGATGAGAACTTGATTTCCCCTAATTTTAATGTCATTTTTTTTTTCCTTTTCGGCCAGGAGAATGACAATCTCTTGACTGAAGGGGTTAAGTTTAAGTACATCTCTAAATCAACCCGTCTTTTGTTTTTAATGGTCAAGGGTGTTTCGGTTTGCTGGCGGGGTGTGACTACGGATAATTAAAATTCTCCATAGTCACGGTGTGACCACGGAGAAAAAAATTCTCCGTAGTCACACTGGTGTGGTAAAATGGTGTGACTACGGATCAGTAGTGGATATTTTGACCATGGAGATGACCTGAATAGAGCGTCTCCCCAGGGTCTCTTTTGAGAACCCGGAAATGTTATGAGCTCTACTCACGATGCAACCTGGCTGGCTATCTGTAGCTGCAACTCGTAAGGCAGGTTGCCTTGCAATCGCTAGAGAAGGACGGAACAGGAAGGTAGACAGAGAGAGAAATATAAGTTGCAGCAACAAATCGCGAGACAGATTGCATCGTGAGCAGAGCGTGGCAGAGCCCTCCAGTTGATTGTCCCTCGTTAGCACTACCCGGGAAGGAATATTTCGTCCGGACGTGAGTACTGCCTCCCCTCTGTGTGCTAGATCAGATTACTTAAAAAAATACTTTTGTGGGTAGGCAGAAATAATACCTAGTAGGTTCTTGTCCAATGTCAGAAAGTTTCCTAAATTCTCAGTTTTATGGTGTTTATTTTTGTTTAGTTACATCTGTGTTAAAACCTGAGTTTACTTCGAGCAGAGTTTAGGAATGGTAAGGAAAATGTGATCACTGCCACTCGACAGCGGTGACCTTGAGGACTTTATTATTTAGTTTGAACATTTGTAGATGTAAGTACGTATGTATGTGTATAAGAAGTTGTATAATAATCTGTACAATTCTGGACGAATTTCAATCAATAAATATAAAATACGAGTAAAGTATGACCATTTTGCCTGACAGATCTGTCAGACCTTTGAGTAATAAGTACGCTAGTAATAGTAGTTCAATGTGTCAGACAGACTCTTTATAAATATAGTTAGCTAAATAACCAGTCTCAAGGCCCGTGAACGAAATATTCAGTATTATAGCACAGACAGATACTATAATATTTGACTAATATACAGATAGACCACCTAGAACAAAATGTGACACCCGCGTAAACTGAGATGCTACGGAAGCTTCTTTAGTTCGAGGCCTTAGAATAATAACGCGTTCGAGGCCATTAGCGCTTGGTGCAGCACCATCGAAAAATTGCAAATACCACGAGATGGCGCTAAGATATATAGGATTTATTCTAAGATTAGCGCCACCCAGAAGTATGTTAACCCTTTCAGTCGAGTTTATATTTTATTGTTGTTCTTTCAGATGACTACATCCAAGCCTGCACGAGCTATCGTGGTCCCGAAATGGAAAATGAACAACGGCCTTGAAATACCCGCACTCGCACTTGGCACCTACATGGGACTTGACTTGAAGGTGAGTACTTATGTGATGATGACTGTTGATGATCTTTTCCACGCAGTCTAGCAGCAGGGCGGGAGTGGGTGGTTATTAATAAATTCGTTGTAAGTAATAATAATAGCGAATATGATAATTGAAACAAAAAGTAAACTTTAGAAAAAACCGACTTCCACAAACCCTATTTGACTAGATTGAGTTTCATACAAATTGTAAACCCTAATCCCCCCCCCCCCCCGCTTGGGGGACTTTATTTTGTCAAATCCCATCTCAGTGCTACCCCACGCTACTTAGGAACCTCTGTACAAAGTTTCATGGCTCTAGGTCCACCCCGGTTTAGTCTATGCGTTGCCTGCCCGTCAGCCACGCATTGAATTTATACCTAGTACTGAGCAGTTCTGGTGGCCATGTCTGGTCTTCATCATCAGTTCCGCATCACAATATTATGCTTACCATGTGCATTTGTACGAGTTATTATGAAAATCACAAAAATCACTATAGGTCTGCTTAAAATATTTGAAGAGTTCCCTCGATTTCACCAAGTTCCCATCATCAGATCCTGACCTGGTGTCAATGGGACCAATGGGAAGGTTTTCCAAATCGGTCGATCCGTCTAGGCGCAATCGGGGCACATACATAAAAAAAAACATCCGGACGAATTGTAAACCTCCTCCTTTGGGAAGTCGGCTAAAAAGGAATGTTAAAACATGCTTTAAGAAACACTACAATGCAAAATCGCTAGTGTGAAAATATAACAAAATGTTTCAAACACTAGCTGAACATTGACGGCTTCTGTGACGCAGCGGTTGCGCATCTGCCTACCATGCGAGAGGTCCCGGGTTCGAATCCCGGCTGGGGACAAAAAAAGCCCCAGGTCTAGGATGTTTACATGTTTGTGATGTCGCTGTTTCTGGTTCCCACGACACAGGGTATCCTAGTGTGGGGCCAGAAGCAATGTATGTACATGTAAAAAAAAACATTAACCTCCTTCTTGTGCAATCGAACAAAAAGTATCGTACCTATTTGTAAATCTACCTCATGTATGTTTAATTTCATCCAAATCAGTCCAGCCGTTTCAGCGTGAAAGAGACATACATACACAAACTTTTACATTTATAGTGGACTATTAGTGGGACAGTGGGTTGGTATAGTATGATTAGTGGACAAAATAGGGTTATTTTAGGAACCACTTATTGTTCGCGTTTAAAAAGTTAAAAGAATCATATCTTCATCAGGTAAACAACCTGGAGCAAGGAAAATCCGAACCGACATGCGACCTACGGGACATCATTTCGGCCGCCATCGATGTCGGTTACCGACACATCGACACCGCAGCCGTGTATCTCACCGAACCGGAAATCGGTGTAGGGCTGCGCAAGCACGAAGAGTTGAAACGAGAGGACCTCTTCATCACTACCAAGGCAAGTTTTTAATCACACAACGAAAACAGCACTGTGTTAAAAAGAAAAAACAGTTTATTAATGTGTCTGATTGATTATTTATAACAAAACATCGAATGACATAAAAACGTTACTGTAAAATTTTCAAGCGTACATTTTTCAATTGGCCTCTGCATAACTCTTGTTACTCAGTTGATGAAATTAGGATACTGATGCATCTGCCCAGGGGGGCAATTCTGCCGCTAGCGAGATCATGTCCATGGTCGAAATATCGATTTTGAGATACCGAAATCTCTATCAAAAACAAGAAAAAGCTATTCTTACGAGTAGCCTTTCGACCAACCGAGATATCTCGACCCGTTTTGGATCGAAATAAATATAAATCGAGATGTTTTTCGACGGATTTAGGCCGTAACAAAATCGATATCTCGACTGGGGAGATGATCTCAATAGCGCGAGAATCGGGGGCCTGTCCGTACAGACATGATACAATTCGGTAATATATCTCGATGTGGAAAATGCTTTTGTGAAAATATACTTAAGTACCAAGTTGGCCAACTAACAAATCATTCCATATCGAAATTGAAATAAAAAACAGTGAATTTAGTTACTTATTAGCATTGATTTTATTTTAACTTACAACATATTTAACTCTCAGCTCTGGAACACACAGCACCGAAGATCGGAAGTGGTCGAGTCTCTGAAAAGTTCGCTCATGAGACTGAGAATGGACTACGTCGATCTTTACCTGATGCATTGGCCGATAGGATTGAACGTAAGTATTTAAGTAGTGATTACTTCCTTTACGAGAGTAGTTAAATTAATATAAAGTTCTAATTAGATCAAATTGAGAATTTTTCGGCCTGTTTTAGGTCAATCTTGGTTCGGCCTACATTCTTATTTTCTTTACTGCAGAGAACAAATTGAGAAATCAAAAAGTATATGTAAAATAAGTATGCAAAGGCGAGTTTATCGAACTCCAACAGATGTACGATAGATAAGTTCTAATCAAGCAGTAATTACTAAGTTTAATTATTAAGTTACTGTGCAATAAAGAATAAAGAACTAAAGAACTAAAGAACTAATTACTTACTTCGTCGACAAGAGACGTTAACTACTTAGATGTGATGATGCGGGCGCCAGATGTCCTAAGAAGAGATAATTTACTGTTGTAGTTTAAAAACTGAAATCATGAGGATCTCCAAATCCGGTCAAGATGTCGGACGGGAATCGGGATACCAAATATCACCGTTGTAAACGCTCTCGTTTCATATTTATTTCGATCGAAAAGGGGTCAAGAAATATCGGTTGGTCGTAAGGCGGATCGTGAGAATTTCTCAAATCGGGAATCGGATTTTTTGTTTTTGATGTAGATATTCGGTATCTCGACCATGTAGATTATCTCGATAGCGCGAGAATTCCCCCCAGCTATCTATCAATACTTAAACTAGATAAGATTAGTTTTAATTCTATCCATTTACATTTCTGTTTTAATGTTACAGGCGGATTACTCGTTTACCGATACTGACTATGTGGAGACATGGCAGGGCATGGAGGACTGCATACGAATGGGACTTACCAAGTAGGTGCTACCACAGGTGCTCATCCCATACAAATTAGAATTAGTAACCCTTCCTAAAAAAGAGATGGTGTGAGGAGTAAGATCTGTACTTTAAACGCCATGGTTTCAGTTAACATAGGGCACCATCACCATCACCATCAGCACCATCGAAAAATTGCTAATACCACGAGATGGCGCTAAGATATATAGGATTTATTCTAAGATTAGCGCCACCTAGAAGTATGGGCCATCCCACATGACCGCGTTGCGGCGTCGCACCGCAAAAATTCGCGGCGAATTACATAGGGAATGTTGGCAGATTTTTGAGATCCGACGCCGCGCCGCAACGCAGAAATCAGACGCCGCATCGCGGTCATGTGGGATGGCCCATACTTCTAGGTGGCGCTAATCTTAGAATAAATCCTATATATCTTAGCGCCATCTCGTGGTATTAGCAATTTTTCGATGGTGCTGCACCAAGCGAAATGGCCTCGAACTAAAGAAGCTTTCGTAGCATCTCAGTTTACGCCGGTCTCATATTTTGTTCTAGGTGGTATATCTGTATTAGTATAATATTATAGTGTCTGTGGTATACTACCAGAGTGTATTTATAAGAGATTTATAATGAGTGTTATTGTGGGTACCTATACTTTCATCATCATCATCACCGTTGAGTATTTAATAGTCTTCCTCCTGTGCCTTAGCAAGAAATCATTAAATAGCATAACAAATTAGCGTCACGCCCTTTCCGGTACGGGGTGGCAGAGGCACAACTGTGCCCACATTGGGCCAGTGATTAAATACTCCATTTTTGCGTGACTGGGGGCTAGCCCCAAGGTTTCCTCACAATGTTTTCCATCATCGTTAGAACGACAATTTAACGTAAGTTAAGATAAATAACCATTGCCTGCAGACAATGTTAAACGCTAAGGATAGCGAAACGAAACGACAACTTTTTATGTATGCGATTTGTCATTTGGAATCGCTACGTGACGTCACCTTAGCGAAGTGGCATTCATAGTTTTCCGAGCTTTTCCTAACGTTTCTACTTTTTATGAAGAATCTTACGTTTCATTTCAATGCGAATTATTACATTTCAATGAAGAATCTTACGTTTCATCTTTATTTTTCAATCTTACATTTCAATGCGTTCGAAATCCCTAACAATAATGGAAAAAGTCGGGAGGAAACATTCATACTTCTACAGCGGCGAAGAGCCAGTCCCCTGTCACGCAAAAAATAAATCAAGATAAAGTTTTTTCTTATTAGATCAGATTATAAAAGTTTTTTCTTAAGTGGCTAGGCATAAATAATACCTAGATACGTACGGGAATCGCTACGTGTCGTTACCTTAGCGAAGCCAAATCGCATACATAAAAGTTATCGTTTCGTTTCGCTAGCGTTAGCGTTTAACTTTGTCTAGGGGGTCTTATCTCTTTGGTATTTTTACTCGTATCCGGGTAAAGGCCTGTGCCCCTCGGTGGGGACATTATGGGCTAAATTTACTTTATACTTTACATTGGTACACGGTCAGCACTGGTATTCGAACCTGCATCTCCTGCGTGAGAAGCGAGCAACCCACCAGGGCCCTAATGCTGCTCTGAGAATTTCACTTATATTTCATTACTATTTCATTACTATTCCATTGCAAACACCCAATCAAGGAGGATAATAATTTAGGAGAATACCAAATGACGCCATTTTGGGTGTTTGCAATGGAATAGTAATGAAATAGTAATGAAATTCTCAGAGCAGCATTAGGCCCCAGACTTCTATGTTTTCATATGCAGGTCCATCGGAGTGTCGAACTTCAATAAGACTCAGTTGATGCGGCTGATCAAAGAAGCTCATGTGAAACCAGCGGTGTTACAGATTGAGGTGATTCATTGTTTATATAAAAATAATAATAAATAAACGGCCAAGTGCGAGTCGGACTCGCGCACGATGGGTTCCGGTTCCGTACCATTATCTATAAAAAACCTAAAAAAAAAAAAAACATTTTTTATGGGAGTCCCCCCTAAATATTAATTTAATTTTAATTTAATTATTTATTTTTTAAGTAATTAATATACTCAATATATTGTGAACATTTCAAGCGTCTACCTGCTACCATTATTAATATCGAGCAAAAATGAGCAAAAAAAAATTACGTTTGTTGTAAGGGGAGCTCCCTTCATATTAAATTACTTTTGTTTTTTAGTATTTGTTGCTAAAGCGGCAACAGAAATACATCATCTGTGAAAATTTCAAGTGTCTAGCTACCATGGTTCATGAGATACAGCCTGGTGACAGGCAGACAGACAGACGGACGGACGGACGTAAAGTAATCAAATAAAAATAAAAATAACACTACTTCTCGAACAAAACTATAATTCCATAACGATACAGTTCTACCTTTTTTTGGAAAGGCAAAGGTCATGAAACCATACAGCCAAGGTGTTTGATAGTATATGTTTTAACTTGTTTTTGTAGGAGAGACACTTAAGTAGGTATGAGAGTAGATAAAGTAGTGTATGAAACTGCACATAACTAGGTATTAAAACTCTCGTGAGATACTATCGTGGCTACGTCATACTGGGAACGTGTTGTGATGACCACTTTTCACTACACAGGTTCATCCCCAGATCGTTCAAAACGACCTGGTCACCTACGCACAGTCCGAAGGGCTCGTCGTCATGGGGTATAGTCCCTTTGGTTCTCTGGTGTCACGGCACGGTCAAGAAGTCGACGGTCCGAAAATAGACAACCCGGTGCTGTGTGAGATCGCGAGGAAGTATAACAAGACCACGCCGCAGATTCTGTTGAGGTGGCTGGTGAGTAGGTACAGTCTATTCGTGATAAGAATGCAGTGAGTTTTAAATTTAAATCTGTTAACACACACTCACAGGACAGGACACAACCGTCGCGTTCGAAAGTTTGCCTTCAAGTGGTCACTGTGAACTTGGCTTGATAATTGGAAACGAATTGATTAGTTACGGGGCGTGGCTAGGCCGCCGGACAGTGATGACTCCATTCTTATCACGAATAGACTGTAGTGTAGTGATTGACTTGCATTCTTATCACGAATAGACTGTAGTGATTTCCTGTTTGAGGTGGCGAAGGCACAGAGGGGCAATGTCGAGATATCGGTAACCATAGACAACAGTTGTGTAATTCGTCGTTCACGCGGGACGCTGACTGAAAAAAATTAGGTATGGTGGACTGAAAAAAATTAGATATGGGGATTATGTATTTCTTAATCAAAGTATGTGACTAACGCCCACTAACGCCCGGTTTCCTCTGGGCGCTGATCAAGTTAACAGGTCGGTTAAATCAGTTTCGGCCAATCATGTGCCGTTATTTTGAATAATATCGGCAGATGATTGGATGAGGTGATCTTAATCAGCGCCCAGGAAACCGGGCATAACTGATACTTATACTTACATAGTCGGCCGGCTTCGAAGAGGGAATCTTATGACAACTTCACCTATTTTAATTTTGCTAATGTGAATTGAATGTATTGAATAATATTTGTAATTTTGTGTATCGTTTGTGCCTGCCGATGCCGCCTTGGTTCGCTGTAATGGCACAAATACGGAATAATACCAATAAATAAAATAAAATAAAAATAATAAATAAACTTCGCCTTCTCTTTCACAGATCGAAAGGCGAATCATACCAATCCCGAAGACACAAAAACTGAAACGTTTGGAGCAAAACATCGACGTTTTCGACTTTCAATTGACAGCTCAGGAGGTTGAAAAAATTAGCGCATTCGATTGCGGAAAACGGTTTGCGAAGCCGTCATTCTGGCAAGAGCACCCTTACTATCCCTTCGAGATGGACCCCGACCCAGTCCCTAATCCGTTCCCTCACTGAAAAAAACAGCGGTCGGTTACATTTACAATTGACGGTGTAAAGTTGTGGGCAGAGGTGGCAGGCTTTTTGTTACACGTAGATTTGAGATAGAGAAAACATCTCTGTAATAAAGCAACTGTTGCAGAAATCCAACTTCTAACCCAGTGACCAATTATTTAATTATTATTAAATTCATACTGTTTCTTAAATTATTATTTTTTTACGTAAGTAGTTTTAAAGCCGTATTTTTTTATAGTAGCTATAATAAATATGTCAACTGATATTTTGGTTTTGTATATTTAACTAATAAAAAACTGTACAGGGTGTATATGGGTGTTGAAGCAGAACAGCTTTGTTTTTCGTTCCGCCCGCGCCGTACTCCATAGTTACACGTAGCAGTTCTTTATTGCCTAGTAAGAGGAAGGGAATCTGAATAAAACAAACGTATATAACAAGACCTACAATTATGGCACTTTGATTTTATTCGACAAAAACACTTTCGCGCAAAGCATTACTTTCCCACTTTTGGTTTGAAGCTCAAGAGTATTTTTATTAAATGAGTATTTATTTCGATGATTTCTAATACTGCACGGATTATTGTCGGCTTTTCAAGGCTCCAAACCGCAAGTTTACACTTCCATACGGTTAAAGATACTTGAGAGAAACATTTTTATATATTTTTTTGCATTTCCACACATATGCGAGAGCCCCACCGCCGATTTTTTTCTTAAATGGTGACTTTCCAAAAGATTTTTACATATTTTTACAGGAGATAAAAAATTAAACTGGTTGACACAGCGGGAGCTTCTCAAACAAAACGCATGAAGATAATTATAAAATACATATGTCATACATTTTTTGTACCATCGGGTGACATGAGAAAAATCTGACAATCGGGCCACAAAATGTTTTGTTTTTTTTTGGAAGGTATAACAGTACAAATCGTCTCTAAATCGGCCAATGTTAGTAACCGCAAAGCGTTCAGCTGGTTAGTATCAGATACGGAAAGTGCAAGAATTTTCTGGATAAAACGACTTGTAACAACGATTGGAGGAGTCGATTATTGTGTTAATGTCATTTGTTCTGTCACTGGTCACTTGGTCGTTGTCGTATTATTACTGCATTTTCCAGAAGACATTTTGACAAGATAAACAAATGTTGTTGTGAAATTATAGATGAATCGTGGCTTATAAAAACCGTTTCGTCGAACAATTATGGCCTGAAGCCATAAATGAGATATCTTTTTATTATCTTGTACTTACAATCAAATCAAATAAGTTTATTTGCAATGGTAACGTTGTTGTTTTTTGAGATTCAAATACAGTAGTAAGTATAGGTAACTGCGATAGAAGATACAAGACAAACCACTCGGAAGTATTTCCAAAAGATCATTAGGTAGTACCTACACTTATTTTTTTGGATTTTTCGATAGAACATTTTCACACAAAATCGGTTCTTTAGATAGAACAGCTTAGGTACTGACCCGCGACAGAATACACGATACTGACTCAATTGAGACTCTAAAATTGGCGATTGATCGGTTTATCCAGAATTTTTGTTAAGAGTTCTAATTGACTATCAAATATGTTTGCCTCATAACAGCTAATTCATTCTAAAGTATGCGTGATATGTAATAATTAGAAAGGTGAAAGAGGAAGGTTTTAATAATAAAGATGTTAAAACTTTTTTTCACAGAACACAAATTGTCGTATTATTCTGAAAAAATGCTTTAGCACTACAGATTTTCGTATCTCTTAAAATACGGCAGACTAATTTTATTATTAAAATTAAAGAGATAAAGGTAAATTTTAGGTACTTAAGTCTTACAATAGCAATGAAATAGACTATTTTTACATTGTTTGTAGTCTTTAACATACAAATTAGCTACCTTAAGGACAAAAATGTTTTAGTACATAGTGTGGATCTCAAAGAGCAATATGAAGTTTATATTTCATAGTCATACAAAAAAAACTATGAAAAATATTACCAAATACTTAAATTGCTTTTAATGCTATGCTATATCACTCTGTTACACTATCTTTGCTCTATGAGATCCACATATTTATTCATATACTAGAATTACTAATTTCCTAGCAAGAAGATCAAGGGCCGCTACAAAATGTTCGACACTGACGTTCTTGTACTTCTTGTACTAGCCATCGTTCTTGTACTTCTTGTACTAGCCATCGTCTACTTTTACTATGAGATTAGTGATTCGAGATTAGGTTATTTGCATTCCAAGGTGTCACATTCTTCCACTACGTACGGCAGGTGGGAAGCCTGGCTCAGCTACTGTGCGGTGTCACATGCTTTTTTCAACCTTCTAGACATAACAAAATGGCTGGATATCTAAAATATTTTTTCAATAAAGAATTTGCTCGGGCCACATGCAATGCGGATTTTTATATCTTAGGAGTTCTATCGTCATTCATGTTTTGAATAATGTGATTTAAATAAGAATGGGTTCAATGAGAGAAAAAATAATGATTATTGGGTTATGTTTTTTGCGTACCTATTTTCTGTATAGCATTTTATCAATCATATCGTTTTTAATAATAAATATAATATGAGTGAAGTGTTGCCGGATTTTTCCTAGCTATTGAGCTTTACATTAAAGGACAAATTCACTCATTTTATTATATTGAAACGATTGAGGTTAACCAATATGGATTTTTAAGTTAATATTATTAAATAGAAGGAAGTTATGCGACGCCATAAGTAAATTACTTATTGTTATATATGTTTTTATACTAAACGTATATCATAATCGTTCGATTCATAGGTATCATTATATTACTCAACAAAATCTTATTTAAATCATGCTTTGCACTCTTACTTCACCTATAAACGCCTAAAATTATGTGATATGATTTTTTAATGAGTTCGCAATGTATAAATATGTAAAATATTATTTTTCAATCTAATTATTGCGGCTTCTATTTTATGTAATTAAACTTCAAGGAACTAAATATTCTTAAAATAAACACTGCAATGAAAAAATATTTTTATGGTTAATTGAATCGGAAAATGTAACTCATTTTTTCTAGTTTGTACTAAATACCTATCATTTAAGATACATAAACCTATATATTATGTACAAAGGTATTTTTATACCTAAGCCATCTAGCTATAAAACTTAAAATCGTATTTTATACATTAACGATTATAATATTATTTGGTGTTTGTTTTATTTACTACGTATTAGTTCTAGGCAAACATTCTCATTCTCCTTTTTCTAGCAAATTATTATTTTAATATAACCTCCTCAAATATGTCGCCAGGGTCCAAATATACGAAGGACATAATATAATCGGATTTGGGTATACATTAATATTAATCACATAATTTGATTTACAAAATGTACAAGGAACAACCATAATCTCCAGATATACACTTTACTTTTCACGTCTACGTTTAGTAAGTATGTTCAGAGTTAAGTAAAAGTAATTTAGGTAGGGACTTACATTGATTTAGCAAAGATAAAGTTAATTTAACAAAAAATCGAAAATGAAGAAGTGGTTTATAAATAAGTAGACGAATTTCACAGCCTGTAGATTTTTAAGCATGATAATTCGATCATTCTAGAACCATTTCACTCTTCTATCTACTAAAAAAAAAACATGTTAAAAATTCTATTTCTTCGTCGTATTTCAAACAAAACATCTACTAGGTACTTGAAACACAACCGTAATTATTTACCATTACTTTCTACTTACTTTCTTTCTTTTTAAATCTCGATAGGGCAGTTTTAGCTAGTTCCTTCTTTTTTTATTCATTCAATTTATCTACCGTTTGTCTATCTACTGTGCTGCACCACTATATATGTGCATAGGTAGGTAGTGTCTATGAGCATCCAAATTGGTCTGAAATACTTGGACCGACGTTAGAAAGCATCGTGAGACAAAAAAATCTCGATTTAAAAATATTAAAACGATAGTACACCACCATTGTCACAATTTTATATAGGTACAGGCTATGAATAATGTTTATTTATTATCGACTTTAATATTATATTTGGAAAACTCCATTTTATTATCTACACAACGCTATCATTTAAACTTTTAATCAACGTATTAATATGTTTTAATAATACTTTTTTTTATAATTTAATTAGAGCAAAAACGCTGGACATGAATCGCAAAGATGAAAAATTCCATGATTGATTTCCACTTCAAAATGGCGAACTCTCGAAATCGACACATTTGAGGTGAATACCAAGCATCCCCGAAGATCTACTAGCTACTTGGACGAAAAATGGAATTAGTTGCTATACAAACGAAATATCTAGGGTTAGTTGGCTGACAATGATTCAGTCAGTGCAATCGCTGTAAGTCTAAACCTTTTTTTTCTAAGCACAAGCCAAACAAATCAAAACAGTCGTTGATTGATTTTTGAACGCACGAGTTTCTTCACAACTTCTCACTAAAACCCTCACACTGTGTAGGCGTAGGCGATTTACAGGTGCTTTGTCATAATTCCTTTCTTTAAAAAAAACTCTAATTACTTACAGATTTTGCCATTCATCTCATTCGAATGAGGGGTCAAAAACCGCAGATTAGTGATAAGGCGACAATTCAGGCTATTTTAGGCACATTTTAACTAACGCTATAGTCTGCAAATTTTAGTTGTTTTTTTTTAAACGAATGTTTTTGTTGGGAAACTCGCGCGTGCAAATCAACCGATTCCCCAGTGCAGTCCGAATGCTTTAGTTAGAACTATTTGCACGATTTTTTCTTCCCAGTTATTTTTTATCCCGGAATGCAGAACCGACTAGCCAGTTTAAGGCATGTTGTGACTTCCACTTGGGAAATGACAGCAGACACTAATTACTGCGTGCGACCAAAAGACATCAGTTATAATATATGTAAGCACGCAAGCTACTGAAATAAATCTACATATCCTAATAAACCAGAAACATCTATACAACGAAATATTAAAAATGTTTTCAACATTTATGTTAACACTTTCCGTACCAACTATAAATCAAAAAACTTATCCAGAAACCACCCTTTCCTATCCGGCAAAGTTTGAACCCGCAATATGATAATACCCACCTGGTGGATTCTTGGTAAGGAAAGTGTTAATAACACAGAAGATGTTGAGACTCTGTATAGATGTTTCCGGTGTATGTATCTATTTTAGTAGCTTGTCTGCTACCTATATTTGATACTGTACTACTCCGCCGAGACAACTAGATGCCTATCAGGCATTCTCCTTCCCATATCATATCTGTAAAACAAAACATCGAAAGACGTCTGACAGGCGCCTAATACTAAGGCTTGGTCGATTAAATAATGTTGAAATCATGTTCTTTTATCCCAAGCACGGCTCGATTAGTAAAAATCTTTAATACAATCGAGCCAATAAGGTCTAAGTAATTTCTCGCCAAAATTTGCGTCATTTTCATTAGAAAAAAACTATAAATTCATTGACGCAACTAAATGACGTGAGAATTTCTTTATATTATGGATGTCAGTACCGACTGTCATGTTCTCAGCAAAACAGTTAGCGCTGTCAGCCCTAACAAAAACAAGGCCTTAGACCCGACGGATAGAACGCGAGAACTATTATCGGATTAACTTTGACAAATAACAAAATATGGAGATGTCAAAGGTAATCCAAAAACAGTTCTAGCTCGTGTTCTTTCTGTCAAGCCTAAAGCGGAAAGCGGAGAACCTTGTCAAATTCGACTGGGAAAATAAAACCGCACCAATATTCCTAGCTCTGCAATGATAAACCACGGACTATTTTCGCACGCTCACAGAGAGCTCACAGCTCTTATATTATTACGTGATCCAGCACTACTACCACGCCGGGTTTTGTCGCGGGAGGCTGAGAGACAGAGCTATCTTCAATACATATATATCTCTGTCTCAAAACCTATGCTACTGTTGCAGAAGTCCCAGCATTCGGACCGCCCTCGAATCACGGCCAGCCGAAACTCTCTCTACTTCACCTACATATGCATGCGAGAAACGCAAGTGCCACAGCGAAACTTGTCCCGACCATGGAAGCCGAGTTGCACATGTCTTCTTCACAGAAACACATATGACCCGTGCCAGTACTTTCCATCATACACACATGGTCAACCATGAATAGATTGATTTGGAGCTGCGACGTGCAGGTTCGTCGGATGACTTCATACGCTGGAAAAAGAGAGGTTTGAATGAGATTTCTGGTATGACAACATTTAATTATTGGATTAGAATGATTTGACGGAACTGCTGGACGTAAGGACAACATTTCAAACATGTAGATAACATCTAAGCTAAACTAAAAAGGTACGTTCCACAATCAATTATTTTATTCCTGAATTTTTATTTCAGATAGTAGAATGAATCAACATATCCTTTGGACATATCTTTCTGTAAATGTTACGTGTTTTTTTTTAATGTTTTTGTGCAATAAAGTATAAATTAAATTAAATGAAATGAATCAAATATAATGATTCAAAAATTTAATGTTTGGAGCAGTCGGATAGTAGAATGATTCAAGTACATTCGAATAGAATGATTGGAGCAGTATGATTCGATGATAATGGTTCGAATAGAATTTATTGTTGTATAGAATGAATGGAATAAAGTCAATAGAATCGGACAAACGGAATTTGAATATAAATAAAATTTATTTGAATTAATGGAACAGATTAACAAATATGAATTAAAAGAATGAATGAAACATAATAAAGAGATTGAATAAAACATAAAAATAGAATGAACACGATAGAACAGCACTCTGTAAAATTTATATTACAGTAAATGGAAACGTTCTGACGGTGATGTAAAACATCGTGAGGAAACCTTCCTTACTCCATAGCTGCAGCGATGGGCCCCTGTCACGCAAAAATGGAGTATTGTGTATCTGGCTAAAAGTGGGCACAATTGTGTCTCTGCCAACCCGTATGGGAAATGGCGTGACGCTGTGTTGTGTTATAATTGTAGCGAATTAATTAAATATATCAAAAAAGTTGAGAGAATGAATATATCGTAGAAAATTGAATCAACACAATAGAATGAACACGATAGAATGAAATGAATATAGTAGAATGAACAGGATAGAATAAAATGAACACAATAAATGAACACGATAGAATAGAATGAATACGATAGAACAGTACTCACGGCTCTTAGAGTACCGCACCATCTTGACGCAGCATCCATTACAGGTCTGCAGCGGCGGCTGGTCACGTGGCAGCGCGGTGTAGTTGAATGGGTCCTTGCAGCGCGGATCCGTCCAGCTCTCGCATTCGTAGCAGTAGATTGTGCGGGCTGCGGGGTTGAATGAATTAATTAATGAACGAAATCGGTTCATTTGTCAACAGACTTGAAGGTTTTTAGGGGTTTGTTTTAGCTCATACTCATAGTGTGGTTGCTCAAATTAATCATTCATTAATTGGTTTTTGGGTTTGTTCGGATGATAATGATTTTGGATTTGTGTCCTTTTAAGGCGATGCCCAAAGGACAAACAAGTTATAGTCACGACGACACACGGGTAAGATACGGCTCAAATTAATCATTCATTAATTGGTTTTTGGGTTTGTTCGGATGATAATGATTTTGGATTTGTGTCCTTTTAAGGCGATGCCCAAAGGACAAACAAGTTATAGTCACGACGACACACGGGTAAGATACGAGACAGGGAAGATATAGAACACCGGGGAAATTCTCGCAATATAAAGATTATCTTCACGGTCGAAATATCGATTCGAGATACCGAATATCACCATCGAAAACAAAAAAGCTATTCTCACGCTCCGCCTTTCGATCGTATTAAAAATGAATCGAGATCGTTTTCGACTGTGGAGATGATAACAATAGTGCGAAAATTGAGGGGCTGTTCTGTATCTTCTATGTGAATTTATACTTTACCAGTAACCATACGACTAGAATTCACGGTGTTACATGTATTTAAGAATTTTTAAAGTCGCGTTTGGCGATGTTTTACTCTGACTAGCCAGAATCTACCACGGGTATACAGGCGACACTTTCTTTCTTTCTTCATTCTAGTTAGCGATACATGGCGATACCATGTTTTTTATCGTTTTCAACCAGGCTACGGAATATTTGACTAAGGCTGAAGCAGCACGCGGTCTGCCTGTGAAAAATATTCACAAACGATTTTCATGCACGGAATGCAAATTGCAATGAGGTGAAATTATGACTAACATACAATCAGCCTAATAGTGATTTAATTTTATCGTAGAGAAAAGCTACCTAACAACTTTTATTTCAATTAATTGAAGGCCATAATAAGCAAACACATTTATAGGCTACATAATATTCAGCGACTGAATAACTTCGGACAGCTCAAAACCCATACGTTTTTGATATCACTCATGAGTATTGCTTCTGTCTATACAAACGTAATAAGGATCTGTTATGAAGAATCAAAAGAATGTAATATTGACGCTAACAAGAATTACGTAGGTCTCCTCAGGTGTTCTAGATCGATCTTAGTAATTGGCTTTAGATTAAGACTTAGGACAGCACTAATAGCATTGGCAACTCACGTTGTGTTGTAACTAGTGATGGAAAGATGCTCGATATTTTTTATCGATATTTTAAACAACTAGTGTACTTACCAAGTTAAGTAACTTACCTTTCGCGTCCACTGAATCCTTACTTACGGAATTAAGAAGGTCTGTTCAAAAACCAAGTTTTCACAAATGAATTTTGTTTTTATATATACTTATCCAATATTGTTATTGCTACAGTTCAAGAAATTATTTTGTGATACGTATCTTACATTAATATTACATAATAGGTTTAAAATCACTACTAAATGTTATAACATAATGGTATCTATAGTAAATGCTGTGGATAAAAGTGTGGTTCAATTGTAAAAAGTTGATTCTTGATAATGAATGGGAGACAGTTTAATGGGTCTAATATTTATATAATCTATTACATACTGAGATACTACAATAATACTTTAATGTATATAACATGCATGGAAAGTAATCCTTAAAGATAAATTATGTTATTCTAGTATTTTTACTCAGTCTACGGTTCGAAAAAAAGTAAATGTAAACATATATATGGTTTCGAACACTATCTTGAGAATGATGTTATGTATATTTATTTGGATAAATTAAAATAAATTATATAAATGATTTTAGAGTATATCTAGAGCGGGTTGAAAGTTTGATTAAAAGTAAAGTAAACATCTAATATCAAAGTATCATTAAATCAAGGATAAAATCTAACATAAATGTATGAGTACTTATGTAATGGTGAAATATGTATGTTATGTTTGTAATTCAAATATTTATATACATTGTAAGCAATTAACTTTTACCTGCACATGTTGATTGATTTGTAATTTCAGCTACACATTTTTTGTAATTATAATGATCAGCCTGGCGGTTTAAGGCAATAAGTGTTTAAGCTTTAAAGCATATATTAAGTAAATATAAGTTATTTCCTTCAAGAGTCAAAGTACTTACTTTGGCACTCCGCCTGTATAAGGGGGCTGAGACTTAGAGCCCATAACGCTGAAAATCCATGCGTCAATTAGTAAAACAAACAAAAAAGAGATTAAAAATCAGCTAGGAAACATCTGTCTAAATAAACAATGTGAACACACCTCTATTGTCCTGTAAATAACTGATTCTAAATCTATTTGTATTAAAAAAACCGTAGACTGAGTTAATACAATTTAGAGCTGATAATTTTGAAGGCCACTACGACAGTCATTTTGAAATACTAATTAAAATTAGACGTATAATTAGATACAGAACTATTTATAATCACTAAAAATATATAAATATATTTAAAATTGTACATATATTTATGCGTAGAATAATTAAGTCTGTCTGATAGTTTCAAAAGTGTCAATGAATGTGTATATTTAATTGCCAATAAGTAACATAAGTAAAGTCAGTTATTCACAGGAGAGAGTAGGATAAATATAAATACATGTTTTTGGTATTACTGGGGAAAATGTGTTAATTAGGTAAGTAAACAAATAAAGGTCTCGTGTCTAATAGATCACATTTTGCATGCAAAATATTATTACCCATTCGATGTAACATGGACAAACATTCCTGTGGACACTCAAACACGTTACTTGAACAAACTGGTCATTCTAACTTGACGACAACAGATGGCGCCACATATCTTTATATATTTTTTTTGTTTCATATGCTTGGGACACTATTAATTTATATAATTTTATCGATATCGCCAATTTAGACTGACCCAGACGGTACAGCAAACGTAATTTCTTACCAATAATCTCGTTAAAAAACTCGAAAAACATCTACTAAATGTCGATCTAAAATAACGTTTGCAGTAGGTACGTCATCACATCACATACGTACAGCACATCTAGAAGACAGTATAGGTAGTGACATCTATTGTATGTATATCACACTGAATATGTCAAATACAGAAATATGTGTCGTATAATGTGTATTACCAGTTCTGATGCATGAATTTGCCTTCACTTGGTCCACTCCGAACCAGGACATGAGAAGAACTGAAAAGAAAGTAATAAATTATACATAATAAAACCGTGAACCCTGTGCTGTGCATGCACACACTCGTAATTCTCAGATCTCGCTTTTTTGCCTGTAGCTGATACCAAGGCTTTCAGAGACGGTATCAAATAGAGTGTGTGTGGATAGGACCAGCTTTTAAACGCGCACATGGCGGTAAGGCGTAAATCAACACAATACAAATACTAACTCATTTCTTGATCAAAGGGTGGATACATTTGTTAACACTACATTTTTAGTAATAATTATATGTTAGTTACAACGTGTCTTAGGCCCGTAATAAAATCATTCTCATCTCTGAGAGCTATAATAAACGCATAAACATTTCAGATTTAATGAGGCAAAACCATCATAATGACGGGTTCCCTACTTTACAAGCAAACATAGTGATACCCTTTCAGAGTTCAAGTAGGTACTTTACTTTTGTTTACACCTTCACTTGTAACCCCACATGTACATGTTTAAAAATAAAGAGTTAGAGAACTGAGGCAAATGTTTATTTGCTCTATTTTATGAAGACGAATGCTTTTGTTATCAAAACTGCTAGGGTTAACTGAAAGTTTATCGCATATAAATTACCGATCATCAAATAAACAACACTGGTTTATGTTGTACTAGCTGTTGTCCGCAACTTTGACCGCGTGTACCTAAAAATTTGGCACCCTTCGGGTACAGAATCCTGATAAAAGAAAGCGAATAGCTAACGCAATAGTATTCAATTATTCTTACAAATAAGTTCGTTTGATGTTTCACTGCGTCTAGTTTCCATTCCTGCCCTATTAATAGTACGTATCCGGCAGATTACGAATGCATGCAAATACACAACTGTCTGTTTAAAGTGAGCTGGTTGGAACTTTGTGTGACAAAACATGCCGCCAAAAACACGGGAAGTATTTTTATATAAACATATTGAATAACTTGCAATTTAAGTTGATACGGTTAGTTTTATAAGGTTAAAGAAGGCGCCAATTGTCATAACAAAATAAAGTTTTTGAACAGAGCCGTGAGGGATTCATTAATTCCAAATATATATTTAAGGCCCGTGCCGGTGGGCATTTATTGGACTTGCTACGTATATGTTGCCACAATAAAAATATTTTTCTCTTAACTCTTGATTGAACAAAACATTTCAGATCATTACACGTCGCGACGACATCGAACTTCAAACGCCACTACTTTTAATAAACGGGGCGATGACAGCAAGTGTCCCACTTTACAGAATCCATTTATAAAATAAAACGTCACCGGCGGCGGCGGCCATTATGGCTGGCCATTCATAATTTTATTGCTTTTCTACGTGTGTTTTCTACATACTAGGGGCCCTATTCTAGGAACGAAGGATCGGGACGACGACGACGCTGAACTATTAGGTCATCTGGAGACCTAATACTAATACCAACTGTTAAAGCAGGAAAAACAAAACAGTACTGCCGTCCTTTTTCAACCGACTTCAAAAAAGGAGGAGGTTCTCAATTCGACCCGTATGTTTTTTTTTTTTTTTTCTATGTTTGTTACGCGATTACTCCGCCAATTATGAACCGATTTGAACAAATCTTTTTTCGGCGTATAGGTAATACCTCAAGGGTGGTCCCATTGACACCAGGTCGGGATCTGATGATGGGATCCTGGAGAAATTGAGGGAACTCTTCAAATATTATAGGCAGACCTATAGTGATTTTTGTGTTTTTCATAATAACTCGTGCAAATGCACATGGTAAGCATAATATTGTGATGCGGAACTGCTGATGAAGACCACATATGGCCACCAGATCTGCTCAATACTAGGTACAAATACAATGCGTGGCTGACGGGCAGGCAACGCATATAGCCTAAACCGGTGGACCTAGAGCCATGAAACTTTGTACAGATGTTCCTTAGTAGCGTGGGGTAGCACTGAGATGGGATTTGACAAAATTAATTCCCCAAGGGTGGGGGGATAAGGGGTTACAGTTTGTATTAAACTCAATCTAATCAAATAGGGTTTGTGGAAGTCGGTTTTTTCTAAAGTTTACTTTTTGTTTCAATTATCGTACTAAAATGAATACGAAACAGCAGGGCAGTACTGTTAACGTCCTGCTTTAATAGTTGGCATTAGGCTCCCGTGCGTTTGGAGTATCTTTTTCATATGTATTTCTGTTAGGACGACGACGATGATGCGGTAAAAGGTTATCTAAGTTAATCGTCGCTGTCGCGTCATAGTCGCGCGTTTAAAGCTGAGATAGATGGATAGATTTAGCACTGAGCTACAGAATAGGACCCCAAGCCGACTCGACGGGTGAATCGCAAAACACGATTCGTCCCAATTCGTGTTTTTTTCACATTCGTTAAAAATACGTTCACAATTTCAGATTGTCATGTGAGTTATGAGATTATGAAATGTCTTATTTTTGTGACACATCAAGGCTTTTACAGTGCCACCAACTTAGCTGTTCAGTTGATAGCGGTCGCTAGTTTCATGTAGTCTTCATAATAGCGGATATAGTATGTATTCTCTTTGATGGCGGATGACAAGTCCGTAGTACCAATTATTCCCACCTGAACAGCAAAGTTGGTGGGTCTGTACCTACTATTGGGAAGAAAACTGTCTCTCAAGACACTTAAAGCTCACGCTAAACTGAGGGACAGGGCATTTCATCCATGGTGTACATTTGTTTGCAAATAAACGAAATTTTTACTTACTTTTTTTTCTTTTACTTTAAATTTATCGACTAAATTCCAGAGCAAAAATTAAATTGACTTGCAAAAAAATGTTTTTGGATATTATACTACCTACACGTCTTTCGATCGAGATTAGTTAAAGAGAATTATTATTCATAATGTCATAATTTGTGCATAAGACGTATCCTATTTTCAAACTCTTTGAAAAGTAGGTAGGTATATCTAGATAAATTATTTACTTATTTTTATATTTTTATTACTGCAATTTGTATCATGAAACACGATATTTCAGCAATGTTACAGCAATCTGTCATGACAGGAAGTGTGCTTGTCGTCGTTGGCAAACAACCGACTGTTTCCTGTGATTTTCTTGTTGATGTGCAGTTATTTTCGGACGTATCAAATAGAGATGTGTGGATAGGACCAGCTTTTAAGCACACACGTTGCGGTAAAGCGTAAATCAAAACAATCTGTCTTAGGCCCGTAATAATAATCGTTCTCAGCTTTGAGAGCTTTATTAAATGCATAAAAATCAAAATGTTTTCCATCAAAACTGTCACTAAGACGGGTTCCCTACTTTACAGCAAACATGGTAATACCCTTTCAGGGTGCAAGTACCTACTCACTGTACTTTTATTTACACCTCCACCTATAGCCTCCATGTACATTTTTACAAATAAAATGATTGAATACATCGATTGATGTTTCGACGCTCTTAATTTCGTAATTTCTTTATGTAACTCACAAGACATAACAAACAGATAACTTATGATAGAAAAAAACACGCACATTTGTGCTCAATTATTTATCGTCGGTGGGTTGTAATCAAGGAGCACTGATCCAGTGGAGAGCGCATAGATACATTTTCCTTTGAAACACAACTCACCAATTTACGGGCGGCGGGGGACGAGGTAAGAGAGCTGTGATTCTACTCCGCCATTTTTGCTTCAACATGTTATGTTATGTTTTATGAGTTACCTGGCACGGGGAATATCCAGCGCATATTGTTGCCGAGTGCCGAGCGCCGCTCGTCAGGGCCCCGTGTCTTCAGCTTGACAGCGCCGCCATGCCCATTGCCACTGCAAGAGGGAAAATCGGTCAGGTGCGAGACGGACTCCCAAACACGAAGGGTACCGCAGAATCGTACAAAATAAGGACAAAGATTTCGTGTTGTTCATTATTTGTTGCGGCAACAGCATTGTGTGAAAATTTCAATTCTGTAGCTATTATATTAAGGAGATAGAGAGAGAGATAGAGCCCGCTGATGGACAGACAGACAGATGGACAGACGGCAGACGGAGAAACGGACAGACGGACAAACGGAGACTCAATAATAGGGTCCCGTTTGGCACAATTCGGGTATGGAACCCTGGACCCTAACATAACTGAGTAACTAAATACAATAAGCTAGGTAACTATAAAGATGGGCAGGACAGGACACGAATGGAGATGATGACAGGTGGAGTAGATCCCTGGCCCGAGTAGCGGCCCAAAGAGGAAAAGAGAAGCGAGGGAAACACCAAGATCCACAAGGTGTAAATGAATTAACGCAAAATGAGAAACTACTTTGTTAGGGACATCATTCTGAGCAACTTTAATTATGAAACCGATTTGATCAGAGCAACTTATTATTAAAGACATTATTTTACAGAACCGATTAAATAATAACGTGGTTTCCAAAAAGTATCGACTACCGCTAGTAGTAGGTGCCTACCGTATTTAGAGTGCCATTGGCTGCTATTATAATTTTACTCAGTAACGACGAAATACGGTGCTATGAAATTTTAGGGAAGCAAAATTATTAATGATAACAGGCATAGTTCAGCCTTAGGGGGAAGATTGTAGTGTCCAAATGAGCATTTTTGGAGAGTTATTTGCGCTAGAAATTCCCAAATCTAGAATATATAATATCTTATAATATTTCTTTCATCTAATCGGAGTGTTTGAAAACAATTAAGTATAATGTCACTGGGAGAATGTCACGGAGATTTAAAACGTCATCAGAGGTAAAATTATTTATCGATATTTTTCATATTCATCTAACTAGGTACAACACTACAATAATAATGAAGTTTGGAAGAGCATTATCTCTCTTTATCATAAATATAGAAGGTTTAAATATGTATTAGTTTATTTATGTTAGGTTTATTTATTTTATTTTATATAATATTCATGTACTTCTTTATGTAGTATATTCAGTAGATTAGTAATATTATGATTTATTTATGTTTTATGTTTCACTTACTTGAGCACATAGGCCTACCTGTTCTGTATTTTATTTTTCTCTGTCCATCCTGGGTTTGCTGGAAGAGATCTCTTATTAGAGATAAGCTTGCCTTTGTGAATTACTTCTTTGTATTTTCTATATTTTGTCTTTTATGTGCAATAAATATATACAAAATATATATTTATATATATATATTACCTACGAAATTATATACAAATCCTTTGTTATCCTGAGTTTATGACACATGCGGTATTCAAATAAAAGACCCGCAACAAAACACAAAAAAAACCTTAAGCATATTATTTTTTTGTTTATTCTTAAAAAAAGTAATTTTATGTTCAAGGGTTTAATGTAGGTAGGTTATTTAGTTTTTCAGATATGGGTATTACTCAAATAACATCGATACCTACCCATTGATTCTTAGTTCCTCCAGTTTATTTAGTTTCCTAACTCTTTTGATATCACAAACTCAGGTTTTCTAAACTATGTATTTTTATAAGCTTGTACGTGCCTATAGTTGATTAAACTCTATGTAGGTAGAGTTATGTAGCAATAATTGGTGCATTACCCACATGCAACACGAAAACCTCAACAAATTCAAGGTTATGTCAAGATTTAGATGTTTGGTTCCTGAAATTAGGTACCTAGGTACCTAATTACTAAGCAAGGTAACAATAAAAAATATTTTCACATCACGTTCGATTTATATGAAAGCAAAAGGGGACGAAAATGTGGACCAAAATAGGGGAAATATATGTGTCAAATGTTTCACGGCAGTGTCAAAGGCAATGCGCGCGCACAATCGATTTTTGGGAAAACTAACCACCACAGGAACACCATTGCCGATTTTTATCACCGTATATTATGATTTTAAACCTTTAATTCTTTTAAAAGCCATACAACTTTTGAAATGGTCAGAATAGAAAAATAATTTTATAAAATTTACTAAGTCAGCCAAACAATTCCTCGAAATTAGAGGCCAAATTCCACTGCACCAATTTTAAAATACACCAATTTCAATATATATTTTCTTATGAAAAAAATAATTAGTATTTTTTTTTTGTTATTATGGTATTTTAGGTAAAGTTAGTAAGCTTACCGGCCAATATCATAGTTGTAAATCCAAAGAAACACTACAGGCGACCACCGTCTGTTATAAGTCTATCCGAGACATGCTTCGGATATAAATAACTAAAATGTAGCAATTTTATAATAAGACTTCACGTGGTTTTGATAATATTGAGCACATTTTTCAAGTGTAAATGCGTAGCTTTCGGACGCAGGAAAAATTCTACTGGCTGGGTTGCCAGGACTGACTTTAGCCTTTTCCCTTAAAGGTAACCTTACTTGCTGTGTGCGAGTTTTTCTAAACTTCCTACACTATCTTTATGTACACGACAGAAACAGATAGTCGATTGTGAAACCACGGAACCACGACAGCATAAGTAATTCCACTGCGGAACCCTATTTTAACGAAGGAATGTTGTTTACGAGTTGGGTACGCACACAAAAAATCGGTAGATAATGTAGATCATTCTAGACTGCTATTGTTACTTGTTTACTTGTTGTAGATCATTCTAGACTGCTATTGTTGTAGGTAGTTGTTTATTTGAAGGGTGGAATTATCTAGAACCCAATTTGTCAGGTATAAATACAGAGTCGAGTTCCGGGGTAGTCACTCCTCAGTCAGATCAGATCTCAGTAATATCTCAGTAAGATTACTTCTCAGTCAGATCAGATCTCAGTAAGATCACTTCTCAGTAATATCTCAGTAAGATTACTTCTCAGTCAGATCAGATCTCAGTAAGATTACTTCTCAGTGAGTTAGTTCTTAGTAAGTTCTCATTCAGTCAAGTACGAGATACAAGACTCGAAATAGTAAAGTGCATATAGTGAGTGTAATAATTAGTGTCCATAGTATAAGTGAAGTGATTGTGATAGTGTCTCAGTATTAGTGTCATAGTATTAAAGTCAGTGCTTTTCGTCATAATTATCAGTGTTTTTCTTCACTCGTATTGGAGTGGTGCAGATACCGGATAGTACGTTTGAGTGGTGTTCAGAAGGCAAATTCCTGTACCCCACATTTTTGGTCCTTCGAGCCGGATCACTGCATCATCATGCCACCAGTAACGAGGTCTTCAGCGAAGAAAGACGACGGAAAAGTGCAAGAGTCTATGGCAGACAACGTCACAACGAGCGTCACCACCGGCAACACGTCAGCAGAGTCTCTTGCATCATGTAGTGGCATACCTCCTAGGCATGTCAGCGGTCCGCCCTTCGTCGGGTTTCCGGATTCCGCTGTGGAGGCTGCCAGCGAGGACTCTGTAGGCTTCGGCGGCGTGCCTCATGCTCATGTCAGCGGTGTACCTTCACCA
This sequence comes from Argyresthia albistria, assembly GCA_963457715.1. Lineage (NCBI taxonomy): Eukaryota > Metazoa > Arthropoda > Insecta > Lepidoptera > Argyresthiidae > Argyresthia > Argyresthia albistria. Next base: position 3,143,561 of record OY735279.1, on the reverse strand, counting down.
TTATCGCAAGGTGCCGCTCATGAGGCCGTCCATGCTTCGGGTGATTCCTCAGAGACCGGCAACACGGTCATCACTTCGGACGGGCATACACTACACCGAGGCGGTCCGGGCGACAAAGTTCTATCATCGACATTGGTTGCAAACCGCACAAGGCGGTCATCACGTTGCTCCAGCGTCACCGGATCCAGCACATCAAGGAAGTCGATCAAGAAGCAGCGGGCTATTGAACGGGCTCGGCTAGAAATGGAGTTAGCTATCGCAGACAAGAAGGTGGCTGTCTCGGATAAGGCGATAGCCGTCTCAGACAAGGCGATAGCCGTCTCGGAAAAGGCGGTAGCCGTCTCGGACAAGAAGATAGTCGAAGCCAAGAAGCTGCTATTTATCGCTGAGGAGTCAAGCGATGAAGATGAAGAGGATGAGGTCGAGTCAGTTGTCGATACGGGACCTAACCCGTTAGCACAGAAGATCGATGATTGGCTACACGATCAACCGCATCCTTCGCGCCGTGACAGTGAGACCGGATCAAGCTACCAACAGCTACCTGCATCCAAGCCAGTAGTGCCGTTCGCAGAACTCGTTGAATTGAAAGCGCCGCGAACTACTGAGAGGTCGACGTCCATCAGTCCTCCGGCAGCAGCAAATACTGCAGCGCCGCGGCCCAGCACGAGCTTTGCAAGACACCCTGTAAAGGAAGGTGCGATTGCCGGTTCAACACCGGCGGGAGTACAACAAGAGGCGCCGAAGGTTAAAGAAGAAACAGCGCCACAACCTGCTGCTGATGTCACACGGACTCTAATGGAAGGTCTGCAGCAGTTGATTTCTGCTAACGTTGCCATGGCTACGTCCGCACAGACTCTCCGACCAACTCTGGCTCCCAAGTACATATCGGAGCTTCCCGCGTTTGATGGCAAAGTAGGAGAGTGGCTAACGTTTGCCGAAATATATGAGGAAACGAAATCGCGTTTCGACGAAGGAGAGAACAAGGCACGCTTGAGAAAGTGTCTGAAAGGGGCTGCGAAAGACATCGCCGACGGATTATTGAGAGCTGGCGTTGGGACAGCTGACATCATGGAGGAGCTTCAGCGCAACTTTGGCCGGCCTGATGCAATCATAGCCATGGAAAGAGAGAAGCTGCGCACTTTGCCAAAGCTTACTAATCAGCCAAGTGACATAGTGGCATTTGCATCCAAAGTAGGCACAGCCGCTGCCACTATCCAAGCTCTCAAAAAGCCTGCATATCTTCACGACCCAACAACGGTCCACATGATTGAAGATAAGTTGACACCACTCTACCTTTCCCGATGGTTTGACTTTGAAGAGCAGCAGCCTGAAGATCAACCCGAGCTCCTGAAGATGGCTGCCTTTCTGCGAGCAGAAAGCCTAAGAAATAGTCGTCACACACGTCCCGAGGAGCTGCGAACCGAGCACAAAAGAGAACCACCACGACGGGAACAGTACCCTCCAGTGAGGAAACAGCAGCAACGCGCGCATGTTGCGGACTCTACCTCTCAAGAACCCCAATGTCGTGTATGTGGATTAAGCGGCCATCGCATCGAAAAGTGTAAGATCTTTCTAGAAGCAGATATGAAGAAACGATATGGATTGGCAAAGGACAAGAACGTTTGCTACAGATGTCTGAGGCACCGCAACTTTGCACATAAGTGTAAATACAAGCCATGCGGTATTGAAGGCTGCGAACGATCCCACCATCGTCTTCTTCACACGGACGAACCGCCGACACAACATACTCCAGAGAACGACGGCTCCGGATCCTCCCGAGAATCACCTAAGATTCACCGGATCACTTCAACCACGAGTGGAACTGAAGCTTGTCAAGCCAGGAAGACTGCCTCATATCTGAAGGTATTACCTGTCACAGTAACAGGACCTAAAGGCAGCATGGAAACCTACGCGTTCCTGGACGACGGTTCGACAGTTACGCTGCTATCTAAAGAAATGGCCAACAACATTGGAGCAAAGGGTCCCCAAAAGCCTTTGCATATTGAAGGAGTCGCAGGCGCCCGAATATCTTTGATGGAGTCAGAAACCGTGAAATTCAGTCTGCGTGGCAAACATGCAAACAAAACGCATGTCATCACCGCACGCACTATAGATGACTTGGGTATGTCATCTCAGACTATATCAGCTGACGTCGTGAAGGATTGCTACCACCTGAAAGAAATCAGCGATCAACTGGTCTACGACAATGCCACACCGACGATCCTTATTGGCCAGGACAATTGGCATCTGTTGTTGCCAAGTGTTGTGAGAAGCGGAGAGAAGGGCCAGCCAATCGCCTCGCTTACTGAGCTAGGCTGGGTCCTTCATGGCGCTGAATCTACACAGTGCCTACAACACGTCCATCGTATTCCCAGCCAATATGAAGAATGGGATCAGCAAATTCGTGACCACTTCGATATTGAATCACATGGAATAGAACCTAATCGCCCTCGCTCTGACCCCGAAGTACGCGCCATTCAACTATTGGAAGAGACCCCAGAGCGACATCCCAGCGGTGCATTCGAGACAGGATTACCGTCGAAAACTAAGGATCCTGTCCCCAGTAACGACGAAGCAGTGCTACAGATAAATCAGGGAGTCGAGAAGAAAATAAGGGTCTCAGACGACGCGACCAGAGCTCCAGAAGACATTGGACCACAACAAAGTTGGTCCACAAGACCGGAATTACTCGCAAGCGAGGAAAACAAGCCAGGACAAGAAGAGGCACCACCTTCGCCTGAAGATACTGGCGAAGAGAAAAAAGCAAAGATTGGTGCCACGAAGCATACAAGGATATGTCTACGGGAAGCCTTGCCAGAAATATCAAGATTTTCTTCGTGGCTGCAGCACATGAGAACAACTGGCAGAGTCCTGCCGTTTATTGATCTCAGTCGCAAGAAGAAATGCTCAGCCAGGAAAAGAAGTCAGAAGAATCCCGATGCAGATCAAGACTGGCAACGAAATAACCGTAAAAAGAAGACCTGGAGAATCCCACAACGACATGCAGATATGTTGAGGGCACGTTGGCTCAAGGAATATCTGCCTGAATTCCAACAGCGGCAGGAGCCACCCGATAAAAGTAAGCCTATCACGGCTGACGACTTAGTCTTTATTGTCGACGGTACACTGCACAGAGAAAGTTAGCCATGTGACATCGTGACTACAGTGTACACAGGACCGGACGGCATCATCAGAACTGTGGATGTCCCGACCAGCCACGGAATACTACGGCGGCCCACAAAGAAGCTTGTCGTCGTAATGCCAGCGTCGTGTACACGAGATGATAGTGCAGCAAGGCTACACCGGCGGGAGAAATGTACACGACAGAAACAGATAGTCGATTGTGAAACCACGGAACCACGACAGCATAAGTAATTCCACTGCGGAACCCTATTTTAACGAAGGAATGTTGTTTACGAGTTGGGTACGCACACAAAAAATCGGTAGATAATGTAGATCATTCTAGACTGCTATTGTTACTTGTTTACTTGTTGTAGATCATTCTAGACTGCTATTGTTGTAGGTAGTTGTTTATTTGAAGGGTGGAATTATCTAGAACCCAATTTGTCAGGTATAAATACAGAGTCGAGTTCCGGGGTAGTCACTCCTCAGTCAGATCAGATCTCAGTAATATCTCAGTAAGATTACTTCTCAGTCAGATCAGATCTCAGTAAGATCACTTCTCAGTAATATCTCAGTAAGATTACTTCTCAGTCAGATCAGATCTCAGTAAGATTACTTCTCAGTGAGTTAGTTCTTAGTAAGTTCTCATTCAGTCAAGTACGAGATACAAGACTCGAAATAGTAAAGTGCATATAGTGAGTGTAATAATTAGTGTCCATAGTATAAGTGAAGTGATTGTGATAGTGTCTCAGTATTAGTGTCATAGTATTAAAGTCAGTGCTTTTCGTCATAATTATCAGTGTTTTTCTTCACTCGTATTGGAGTGGTGCAGATACCGGATAGTACGTTTGAGTGGTGTTCAGAAGGCAAATTCCTGTACCCCACACTTTATATATATTTCAATCGAAAATATCTCATTTTTAAACAATCTTTAGAGTTTATCAGTGAAAAAACTTTCCCCTGAGCTCGCTTGAAATTGTTTTAGGCATTACGTGATTTCTATAAATTTCACATAAGTCGAATAATCTGAAAGCTGGGCACACTATTTTACCGGCATTGGACGATTTTGCTGCTATGCGGACATACAAATGTTACGGAATGGGGTTAAACATTTATCGCTAGTAATTATGACCTTTATCCCCAGCTAATAAAGTATGTTTTGATGTGCAACAGTTTTTATTGCGCCTGTGGTTTTTGTGGAAGCAATATTCGACGTTGCTTGATCAAACAATCAGGCGTCGTCGTCGTCGTCGTGAAATATGTATGGGGGCTGTGATTAGGCTTTGTTTCTTTTTGTGGTGGCTCGTAAAAGAGAACTTGGAGCAGTTTTCTAACTTTTCACTAATATTATGAAACGGATTTTACTTAACGTTTGTAGTGCGTAGGCTGTTTGGGCCAGCATATATGTATATAAGGGTAGTATTTAAATGAGTGACTGTACATTAAAGTGTTAAGTGTCAAAACCTAGTTTTAAAGAGAAACAAACATATTTAACCATTTTTTTTTATTTTAATGATCTTTTACAATAAAAAAATCCTACGTCATATGTATAATAAAAAATAGTCGAAGCTAGACATATTGTTACACTGAAAGGTACTGCTTGCATATGTATGATAATGATAAAATGCTAAATAATTAAATATTTACCTATTTACAAATTAAGAGTGCCCTCAGGTATACACATATACCCTTATACACAAAGTATAATAATTATAACATCACTCACTGTAAAAATACAGGTTATTTCAGTACTTTTACATTATACATAATTGTTGCCAAAAAGTTGTTTTTACTTATATCGTAACTCCTAAACATGACAAATATAGAAATAGCAGTGACTTGATTCTTCCTTTTTATAATTATGTTGTAATGTTGGTATGAAATAAAGATTTTATTCAACTATTCATTCGCCCAATCATTAAGGCCGGCCACATACAGCCGGAATATTTCCGATTCGGAATTCCGAAACGGGATTCAATCCCATACGAATCCGCAAAAATTCCGAACGGAAAACTTCCGTATGTGTGTGGTAGATCCATAGATTTGTATGAGTTTACTGCGTTCGGGATGATTCCGTTACGGAATTCCGAATTGGAAAACCGACTGTATGTGGCGGGCCTAATGCTGTCAATCTTTTTTATTATTAAAAGCTTTCATTTAACCCATTTACGCCCAAAAAAAACCGTTAGTATTATTTTTATAATATTTGTATTTTTGGGACACCTAGGCCAATAAAACAAACATGTAGTAGAGCTCGTCTAAGCTGAAATGACGCGCCCCACTCCTTGGTTTCGTATTTACTTGTCATACAAAACCAAGGAGTGGGGCGCGTCATTTCAGCTTAGACGACCTCTAGTTAAAAATATGAAACACAAAATAGTTTGCTCTGTATGTGTTGTAATGTATGTTCGCTTCAAATCTGTCGGCTTGAATTTGATCCACTTCCAGTTATCCGATTGAGCTGAAATTTTGAATACGTACGTAAAAGTTGGATGACAATGCAATATTTTTCCGACATGGAGCTGATCTGATGATGGAGACGGAAGACTTATTATGACTTATTAAACATCGCAAGCCCGTCGGATTTCGGCTCGTTTCATTTATCTTGACAAATACTTTGGCCAGAGAATATTTTTTAAGACATGGAGCTTATCTGATGCTGGAGCCGGAAGGTGGCCAGGAGAACTCTGTAAAAAAAGACGCAACCCCATCATGTTTGGGATCGTTTGATTCGTTTTGATGAATACTTTGGTCATAAAATATTTTTTATGACATGGAGGTGATCTGATGCTGGAGCCGGAAGGTGGCCAGGGGAACTCTCTAATAAAACGACGCAATCCCATCATGTTTGATTCGTTTTGACAAATACTTTCGTCCTAGAATATTTTGTTATGACATGGAGCTGATTTGATGCGAGAGTCGGATGGTGGTCCTGGGAACTCTATTACCAAATGACGCAACCCTATCGAGTTTGGGCTCATTTGATTCGTCTTGACAAGTACGTTGGTCCCGGATGAGGTCCAGGGGCTGATGATGGAGCCGGAAGGTGACCATGGGAAATCAATTACCAAAGGACGCAACTCGCGTCTGATTGGTCTTGACTTGACAAGTACCTACTCTAGGTCTAGATTAGATTTTTGTGATATCATAATAATGCTAAAAAGTGAAAAATAAATTAAAAGTAAAAAATTATATTTAAACAACTTTTATCTAAATGCCCTAAAACGAAGAAAATTAAATTTCAAATAAATCAAATGCGTCAAAACATAACATTACACAGTTAACTATGATATAAAAGCTTGTTGCGAGATTTAATTAGGCAGGTACCTAAGTAGGTAGGTAGGCACGGCGCCAATATGACAGAAACTAGCAAATCTCGCAACACGCTTCTAAATCATAGTTAATTGTGTAATGTTATGTTTTGACGCATTTGATTCAATTGAAATTTTATTTTCTCCTTTTTAGGGCATTTAAATAAAAGTTTTTTTTTATATATTTTTTACTTTTAATTTATTTAAAATAAGCAAAGGAATAAAGGTATATTAAATTACGGACTCGAGTATGTAAGTTGACACACACAGCGACTCACATCAAAGTACAGATTTATAAAATATACAGGGTGTAAATGAAATATTTAGATAATTATAATGTACCAACTTCAGTGGTCCAATTATCATTATTTTACTTAGAATACTTCATTCCAAAAATTTAAGGTCACCTCAATCGTCATTGAATAAGAAAATATTTTTGTATTCCACTCTCTCGACATATAATTACTCATAGAAACATTCAAAATCAAAAACATATATTTACAAAAATACATACCTATTGTATCGTATATGTACTAGCTTTCTTTTCCATTACACCCTGTATACTAAGCACCCATACATATGTATATTTTTATCTAACTAGAGGACCCAATATCTTAAGACTAAAAAAAAGGGTTTAGTGATATCCTCAATTATTTAAAAGTAGTTTAATTGATTATCATTTCGTTAGGTATTCCTATTTATTAGTAAATGCGAATATTGTTTTTACTAAATTGTATCCGGTACTAATCATGCCAATTCCAGCAATTTGTAAACAGATTTTTCAATCGTAAGATAACGTTTATCTGTCTGTTTTTCTGGGGGTTGAAGAGTCGCCCCTTAATGGAATTAGCGTCTTTTACAACATCCATGTTTTAATAATCTAGTGTTTGATGAAAAAATTCACTCGAAATATTCCACCCCCCTTATTTTACTCAAGTCGACCGAAAATTTTTGGAAGATTTATTCTTCAGAGTATGCGACGATTTTTCTGATTCTCAGATAGATCTACATCCTGAACAACCTCAAAATGATGTTAATCTTGACATCATTGATGCTGTCTCTTCTGTAACTGTGTCTTGTATTAAGATATAATAGGTATTTAAACCATTTAGCTGTTTTCCAAAGTCGGCTTTAGAATAGATGAATAAGGGCGGAGAATCGATTTTAAAACTACTTAACTATTACATGCATTAGTAGTAGTATGAACACATTATATGACCACGACTAATTGAATATCAACCTTATTTAAGCAGGGTGTAGTCACATATTATTTTAATTTAAATGGTTGTTAGGGACATCACTGTCCGAAAAACTTTACTATGAAACATATAATGGATAAAAAAAAGACGAAACTTCTATTTTAATTTGAAAAGAAAATCGTTAAAATTATATTCATAAAAAAATGGGATCTAACAGATGGGTCAACTTTTCAAATAGTTTTTTTTTTTAAATGGGTTATTAAATATATGTAATACCAGTTTCGAGGATCTTCCCAAAAAGTCAAACCCAATTTAGATCCTTTTTTTTTAAATCGGATAACAAAACTTGTTCAGAATGTTGTCCCTAACAACTCCTTAAAAAGCTACACAATTACAACCTGTATACTAAAGATTTTTGTCCCAATAAGGGGTCAACAGTCACAATCAACTTGCTAGCTCATCACCTATACTTATGCCCCTGAATCCCTTAAAGTGCGCCTAAACGGGCCATATTTTCACTGCAATATGTGGCCGGCAACTATTGGTGTCTTTTTCTAATAGTTGCCGGCTACATATTGCAGCAAAACCTGGTTCGTTTAGGAGCACCATTAGCCAAAGGGCATGTAACCATATTGGCATACTTACCGTCCGCCATCTTGAAAAAGTCATAAATTCGCCGCCACTCATGAAACTGGAGTCAATCGATAGTAAACCGCATTAGAAAGGAAGACTATTCTTTGTCAAATTCCAGTGTTTATTATTATTTTTAGTCGGTTCGATTCCCCGGTGAGACAACCAATTTTTTGAAAATCTTTTAATTCAATTATGTTTTTTTTTTTAATAAAAGAATGTTTCCTATAAGCAAAATTTGCTATCTTAAGGATTTAAGGTAGTTTTTCTCCAGGGCCAATAGTTTTTTTTCCACCTCGTCTAGCTCTGAAAGTATACATGTAACAGGAATTTGACAAATAAATAATTTGTTATTCTTGAGTGGCGGCGAATTTATGACTTTTTCAAGGTTGCGGGCGGTAGGCATGCCAAGCTCCATACTAAAATGTTACATGCCTTTACATGTACATCAAACAATAAGGTTTCATTCCCACACAAAATACATTTAGTTTTTAACATTCATTATTTATTCGAAATTCATTTTATTTTTCGAAGTTCATTTCATTTTACAAAATGGCCGAACGAACCAAGAGAAAACACTATTCATACAAATTATCACAGAAATGCCGATTGCACATATCTACACGCCAAAATCAACAACAATTTCAACACGATTTTTTTGAGTTTTTGAGACCACTGCCACCGAATTTTTTCACTCAAAATCTACGTTAATATGTATACTTACTTCATAATTTCCAACACATCTACAGGGTGTAACAGAAAGGTGTAGTCATATTTTAATTAAAAAAATGTTAGGGACATCATTCTGAGCAACTTTCACTATGAAATCGATTTGATCAGAGCAACTTTATTTTTCACTTCTCTATACAAATCAGCTCAAAATGTATGGAGGAATGAAAAATAAAGTTGCTAAAAATAAAGTAAAAGTTGCTCAGAATTGTCTTCCAAACAACCCCTAAAAATCACTACACTTTCTGTTACACCCTGTATCATTCTCTTCTAATAGATATTTAAAAAATATATCGGACAATACAAACATCGGTCTGCATAACGACCTCTGTGGCATAGTGCGAAGCTCTACCACACGCGTGAGAGGCCCCGGGTTCGAAATCTGGCCTAAGAGTTGTCTACAGGCCACGTTCTCACAATCTTCTAGACAGTTCTAGACAGCTATCAGGTAGCTTCAGACTGTCTAGTATAAGTTGGCGTTCCTGTGGCGGCGGCGCCTCCTGCAAGCCACCAAGCTTTGAGAACTGTCAGACACTACTGGCAAAATTAGTACGTTTTTGCCACACACCAATTTATTCTAGACAGTCTGTAGTAAACCATAGTCAGGGTTATTGGTAGCAAAGCCTACAACTGCGTTTTGTATCACCCGATATTCACTGCACATCTAAACCCTACCTTAATCAGTCATTCTGTCATTTCGATACAACTTTTACCATTTTACAAAACTATCTCTTCCCTGTTTCCACCATTCACCCAGGCAATTAGCTTAGCTTATTAATATATGCAAAGCTTAAGGCATGCTTACACGGTCAACTTTACGAGCAATAATTGCCCAGCAACTGTAGTTCCAACAAATTGCGGCATTTGCATCCGCGATATTTCTCATTATTGCATGCACCATATGGTGTGGCGGTATTTCTGACTCTACAGTCTTCACAAAATAAAAGGCCCGTTTTTAACCCCTAACGCGTAGGTAATAGAAGCGGTTTTCCCAGGTGCAACTTGTACGCAACAGTTGCCTTTTATTACCTACGCATTAGGGGTTCAAACTTCATGGGCGTGAACTGTCAAAACGGGCCTTTTATTTTGTGAAGACTTTACAATAGCTATTGTTGCCATGGCCGTGAAATTGCTTCATGTATTATACCTGTCGAATTATCTTTTGGCGTGTGAGTGACGTTTTCAGGGGGGCGCCAGTTCTAAGCAACCTAATGTTATGATGAACCTGTCAAAAAGTGTTAGTTTCTATCTGTCACCGCACGCCGGAAGATCGTTGGACAGCTGTAGCCATGTGTGGCGTGACGTCATAGTTGCTTGGAATTGCGCAATTTTAATTGCCCGTATAAGCGCAGTTTCAGCTGAGTAGGTGCCCTGGGGACTTAGTACCAATTCAGTCCTAAACAGTACTGCTTTGCTTTTCGTGCTAAAACGTGTACGAAAATGCATGGCAGTACTGTTGGTATTAGCCAGAGACTATACTATATCCAATTGACTGCGCCTGCGGGGGAATGCGGCTCGCCAAACGTTTGTTGTATTCAACAAACGTTCGCACACGCAACCTATGTACGATGACGGGCCGCCAGACTGTTTCGCAGCGGCCGACCAATCACAGCTCTCTTACCTCGTCCCACGCCGTAAATTGGTGAGTTGTGTTTCAAAGGAAATTGTATCTATGCGCTCTCCACTGGGTAAGTGCTCCGTGGTATTAGGCCACCAGGTGGGTTACTATAAACTCTTATAGCGGGACCTAAGCCGGGCAGTTCTGCTTTTTTCATACAAATTCATAACATTCTAGTATTGAAAAAGCAAAACTGCCCGGTTTAGGTCCTGCTATATGAGTTGATAGTAACCCCCCAGGGCCGTGTGTCGCGTTCTGAATCGCACAGCAATAGCTATAACGAGGGCGCAAAATTCCTGTTTATTTATAGCCGGCGCGGCGAGTCTCGGCACTCGGCTCTATAGCTATCTCAGTGCCATTCCTATACTCGACCACACCCCGTACACTCCGTAGAACGCTCGTAAAATAATCACCTATTACTACTACATAACTAAATGATGTTTGTATACGTGCAAATGTGTGCGTAAACTTTGCTAGGGCTGGTGGCGCGGCAAATGCAGCGATATTAAAGTATACGCGTCGTCACTCGTCCGGCGTTCAGCCCTGTCTATTGATCCTTTAACCAATCCTTTGACGCCAGGGGTGGGGTGCGGTATCTGAATCAGCGCGGGGAAGGGAGTGGCCGTTCCAACGTTCTGTGACTCGACTCCAAATTCTGCAAGCGAATCGCTTCAATAGCTGTAGAGCAATAAACACCGGTTTGTTAACCGACTTCCCAAAGGAGGAAGTGGAGGAAGTTTACAATTCGTCCGGATGTTTTGTTTTTATGTATGTGCTCCGATTGCGCCTAGACGGGTGGACCGATTTGGAAAATTATTTTTTTGTTTGAAAGGGTTCACCTTCTCATTGGTCCCATTGACACCAGGTCGGGATCAGATGATGGCATCCTGGAGAAATCGAGGGAACTCTTCAAATATTATAGGCAGACCTATAGTGATTTTTGTGTTTTTCATAATAACTCGTGCAAATGCATAAGCATAATATTGTGATGCGGAACTGCTGAAGAAGACCACATATGGCCACCAGAACTGCTCGATACTAGGTATAAATACAATGCGTGGCTGACGGGCAGGCAACGCATAGCCTAAACCGGTGGACCTAGAGCCATGAAACTTTGTACAGAGGTTCCTTAGTAGCGTGGGGTAGCACTGATATGGGATTTGACAAAATTAATTACCTAAGGGGGGGGGGGGGGGGGATAAGGGGTTACAGTTTGTATTAAACTCAATCTAATCAAATAGGGTTTGTGGAAGTCGGTTTTTTCTAAAGTGTACTTTTTGTTTCAATTATTTGTAGCCGGCGCGTCTCGGCGCGGTCGACAAGCCGAAACCGAAATTTTGAGCCCTGGCTATAGCCACTGTCATACGATTCGCTTGCGGGATAACGACCCTGTAGTATCACGGAGGGATGCATCATGATGACGTCAGTATGGCGCGAGACTTCGGTGCGGGGTCGAAGCGTGTGACGTCACCCCTACCGCACACACACTACCGCAGGACACCCACTCAGATGAACGCTATGGCTGTAAAATATCTATATCTAGCTTCACCCGTCTGTCTCGGATGTATTGTCGAATGTATGTCGTGTTCAATCTGCAAAAGAAATCACCATTATTTACCTGATTGTTTCTGTATTTGTTTATTTGTTGTTTTACGCGTTTTATTTTTATATGACAAAGCTTTTATGTGGATTATTGCGATTGTTATTATTAATTTGATTTGTATGCACCTGCCTTATCATCGCCTTACAGCAAGACACAGAATCTATGTGTGCGTGTGTGTGGGTATGTTTATATACGCTTTGTCAGTATATATGTTTGTTGAGTCAGTTAAATGTGAGATCTCAAAGTGTAACTATACCGTCAAATGTACCGTCATTTTCTCTAGCGTCATTTTTGTTTCATACATTTTCTCTAGCGTCATTTTTGTTTCATACATTTTTTTTAGTCATTTTTGTCTCATACATTTTCCCTAGCGTCATTTTTGTCTCATACATTTTCTCTAGCGTCATTTTTCTTTCATGCATTTTCTCTAGCGTCATTTTTGTTTCATACATTTTTTTAGTCATTTTTGTGTCATACATTTTCCCTAGCGTCATTTTTGTTTCATACATTTTCCCTAGCGTCATTTTTGTTTCATACATTTTCTCTAGCGTCATGTTGTTTGTTGTCTCCTCACCCGCGGCCCCGCCTCACAGCGGGTCTCATATGATGTTGCAGCAGCGGCAGTACCGCGGCCGGGCGCCGCCGGCGGTGGCGGGCGGCGTGGCCGGCGCGAAGTATGCGTGCACCTTTATGTCGGGCAGGTGGGACTGGGGGGCAGACGGAGATTTTTCATTAAGAACTAGCTGCTCGTTGCGCGACTTTTTTAGGTTTTCTCATAGTTCCCGGCCACAAAACGATACGTTCATCGTTTTGAAAATCCATATCGACCCGTGTTGCGCATAATACGCATCAATTACGCTCGGTTTACGAAACTCTTTGCTTACAAACTGTATGGGTCGCAAGTCGCAACGCACAACTGTCAAACATAAGTTCCGGTTCCGCGAGTTCCGCTTCCAACAAAGAGGTTGAACGAAGTAGTTTGAGTGATGCTAGATATATATAAAATAGAGTGAACTTCCCATACAAAAGTTATTTAGATAGTGTGGGGGAAGGCTAAGGGGGTATTCCTGCGCGGTCGAGATCATCTCCATGGTCGAAATATCGATTAGAGGCATTGAATATATCCATCGAAATAAAAAGAAGGTAATCTCACGACCAGCCTTACGACCAAGCGAGATATCTCGACCCGTTTGCGATCAAAATAAATACGAATCGAGATCGTTTTCTACGGAGATAATATGCGGTATCAAAACCGATATTTTGACTATGATGATGATTTCTATAGCACGATATTTGGGGGCCTGATGGAGATGGAGGAACCTGGATAAATTTCACGTCGCCGTCAATTCGCCGTCGGCAAGCAAAAACCGACATTTTGCGCCGTATAGCTATTGCCAATCGATTCTGTAAGCGACTCGCAGCTGACAGTCGTACAGCTCTATCAACCCTAACTTCTAGCACACTTTGACTAACAAACGTCAAAATACTGCAGCTGTAGCTTCTTACTCCAGCCGTTGACTAAGAAGTGTCAAAACTGTCAAATTGACAGTCAACTCACCCTGAGTCTCCGGATAGCGTTTCTCGTGACCAGTTGACAGTCGTAAATCTCTATCAACTGCAGCTTCTGACAGGCGGTGAGGTGTTCCAGGGCCCCGTCGGTGACCAGGGGGCAGTTGTCGAGACCTGCGAGGTTAAGGTCAAGGTCAAGGTCAAGTCGCATCTAATGGGTTTGCTTTCAAGGGCGAATAGTGCCGTATTTGGCAATCAGTCCCCATACAAATTAGGCCATTTTGCATTACAGGGAGCTAGCCGATCGCCACAGCTATGGAAATTGAAATACGATACATAGTCAGCACCAGGATTCGAACCGGCATCTCCTGCATGAGAAGCAAGCGTGAAACTCATTAGACCACGGAGCTCTCTGGTATTCGTGGTAGTTCCAATCTCGACATCTCATGGCATTTTCAAAATTGTAAAAGTGATGTACCAAGCCATCTGAAGCTTATTTATTTATTTATTTTATTCTTTGGGACATCAACAGCATATAAAATAAATAACAATGGTAGATAGTAAATACAAAAATTAAGCCGGTAAAAGATATCCGCAGAAGATACAATAAGCAAGTAAAAGAGCTTCCGTAGCATCTCTGATTACAGCGGTGACCTAATTTTGTTTGAAGTGGTATGCCTGCATCAGGGTCGATCCTTCACTCCTCAGACACGGTAGCGTTTATCTGTCTGTTCATCTGAGAAATTCCACATGTCACAGGTACATTGAAATAATGCTATCTGACTGTTTATCTGGATCCTGAATGATAGCCCCTTAGTGTAATACTGTATCTTAGAGGTAGACAACCACTTTTTAACCGACTTCCCAAAGGAGGAGGTTTACAATTCGTCCGGATGTTTGTTTTTTTTTTATGTATGTGCCTCGATAGCGCCTAAACGGATGGACCGATTTGGAAAATTATTTTTTTGTTTGAAAGGGTTTACCTTCCCATTGGTCCCATTGACACCAGGTCAGGATCTGATGATGGGATCCTGGAGAAATCGAGGGAACTCTTCAAATATTATAGGCAGACCTATAGTAATTTTTGTGTTTTTCATAATAACTCGTGTAAATGCACATGGTAAGCATAATATTGTGATGCGGAACTGCTGATGAAGACCACATATAGCCACCAGATCTGCTCAATACTAGGTACAAATACAATGCGTGGCTGACGGGCAGGCAACGCATAGCCTAAACCGGTGGACCTAGAGCTATGAAACTTTGTACAGGGGTTCCTTAGTCGCGTGGGGTAGCACTGATATGGGATTTGAAAAAATTAATTCCCCAAGGGGGGGGGGGGGGATAAGGGGTTACAGTTAGTATTAAACTCAATCTAATCAAATAGGGTTTGTGGAAGTCGGTTTTTTCTAAAGTTTACTTTTTGTTTCAATTATTGAGAATTTAATTTCTGTACCATAGAGTCAACTTTTAATGGCCTTACTATTGTCTACCTCTAAAAGTGGACTTACTATTGTCCACTTCTAAGGTACTATTAGTCTGTGGTATGACTTACCAAGCACGGTTAGCCTTTCGGCGGCACATTGCGACATAGACAACTGCTTAATCCCGTAGTCTGTGATCAGCTCGCAATGTGACAGCGTCTGTGGGAGACACACAAAACAGTACAGAGCCACGAACTGAGCTGTTCAGGTGGGAAAAATTGGTACTATCACAGGGTGCTCATCCCATACAAACTATAATTAGTAACCCTTCGTAAAAAAGAGATGGCGTGAGGAGTAACATTTGTACTTTAAACGCCATGGTTTCAGTTAACATACTTCTAGGTGGCGCTAATCTTAGAATAAATCCTATCTATCTTAGCGCCATCTCGTGATATTTGCAATTTTTTGATGGTGCTGCACCAAGCGATAATGGCCTCGAACTAAAGAAGCTTCCGTAGCATCTCAGTTTACGCCGGTATCATATTTTGTTCTAGGTGGTCTATCTGTATTAGTATAATATTATAGTATCTGTGGTAATACTTACTGTAATCGGTATTATCTCATAAGGACACAGGCAATAACAAACTAAGGAGAACAATAGACGTGGGAGCAAGAGGGCTTCGATGTTGAATGAAAGGTCTGTGTTGATGACAGGTTCGTTGCATTATTTTGCGTAGAGCTGGCGCTTCCCGCTTCAATCCTCTTTACCTCGCAAACGGTAAATCGTAAATGAAATATCAAATTCTCTTGACGATATTAAGGAATTTGGAAATTAACTCTGTGATGTTTTATAAACAGCTGGCATAAAAGATCTGCATATTTGAATTGATGTTAAACTGTTAAAAGTTTACATGAAAAAAATCTGTTGTCTATAAAATCGTTATGGGAACTTAACTGTGCAGATTTTGTTGTTTATTGATTGTGTACACTTACAAGTGTGTGCGTGGTTATTTAATTGCTCCGCATGCCTTTTAGAAGCAAATATTCTGTATACAATTGTGAATAATCATAAAATCTGCACAAAAACTCTAATAGAAATACCTAAAACTATTGTTGAGTATTTAACAGCAACTGAAGCGAGAATTGCTTTAAAAGTTAAGGAGATAACGTAAGAAATGAAAATACCGACTGATTCGCAAATGTTTAGTGTAAATAATAATTATTGTTACGTCATTATTAAAAATCCTGATGGGTTCCTTGGAAACCTAGAGATCAGCCGAAAACTGGAATTGCATTAATGTAACCACTAACATTAACGGTAAATGGTGTGTGAAAGCGCAAAGAGGGATAATTTTAGCTACACATTGTGGTGGCTATTCTTGAGGTGTCAAAACCACTAAACTAGAGGAACTAAAGGCACTAAACTGACAACCTTTAAATCCGACAGCTCTTGCGCGGTGGCCACAGATTCCATTTTCAAACACACGATTTTAATTAGTTTAGCTATACTGTGTTTCTAGGGCAGGCGAAAAAACGTACAATGACCTAAAGTATTATGTTAGCGTCGAAAGAAAACGATACGTATCGCCCTCTATGCACTTCTGTATCGTTTCCGCGTTGTGCTGCGTTTCGTGGTACGGGGTGGGGTGAGCGACGCTAACAGTCAGAGATAATAAACATGTTCAAAATTGGTTCTAGTTTTCGAGTGCGAGCTTTTAGTTGCTCAGGTCCAAAACCATGTATATATGTAATTAAACATCTTTCAGATATCAGCAAACAATTTTATTATAAATAACATACATAAATATAATAAATATTTTTTTTAATTATAATTTTATTTATTCCCTACATTCATACGACTGATAATTGAACCACACCAAAAATGGTTGGTGATCACTGTGGTAGGCACAAAAGTCAATGTCCGTGTTTTCGCCTGCCCTAGGAACACAGTATAGTATAGTTTGTGTCGCCTTCGGAATCGCAGGCACTGTAAGTTTAGGTTTTATTCAGTTTTTTGAAAAAACAGCTCGGTGCAGCACCATCGAAAAATTGCAAATACCACGAGATGGCGCTAAGATATACAGGATTTATTCTAAGATTAGCGCCACCTAGAAGTATGTTAACTGAAACCATGGCGTTTAAAGTACAAATCTTACTCCTCACGCCATCTCTTTTTTACGAAGGATTACTAATTATAATCTGTATGGGATGAGCACCCTGTGGTATTATGTACAAAACGGATTCTACAAACGAATTGCATGGCAATTGCAATAGCGAGGGTGCGGAATACCGGTATGTCTGTAGCCGGCGCGGCACGTCTCGGCGCCGCCGCCGTCGCCAAGCCTAAATCGTAATTCTGCGCCCTCACTGTAGCAATGGACGATTGTTTTTTAAAACAACTTCAGTTGTTCCAAATTCCTCACTAGATGTCGCAGGCGAGACTTGGGGTTGGCTTTTATATCGTTCATCCTTCATTTCATTATAAAAAGGTGTTTACTTTCACTTGCTCACTAACTCACGTAAGTCATTTTCCATACCACAGTGCTTTTCTTAATGCATAGTTTTTCTGGAAATCGAGAATAAAAATTGTAAAATTTTGGCGAACGACACGTAATTTGCTGACAATATTATTGACAATGTATGCAAATTAAGCTTGTGTATGGTCTATTCGACGCATAAAAAAACCGATTTTTGCGTTTTGGTGACAAACATTTTGGAAATTTCAACTTAATTTTCCGGAAAAACTACGTATTTCCTCACAAAAAGAAAAGCACTTTGGTGAAGAAAGTGACCACCAGCTATTCATTAAACACCTTTTTATAACCAAATTAAGGATGAACGATCTAAAAGCCAACCCCATGTCTCGCCTACGATATCTGTTGGCAGATTTCAGAACTATTTTTAGCTGTCAGAAAATCGCCTATTGCCATTCGATTCGTTTGTAGAATCCGTTGAATCGGAGGCCTGGAGACATCCCAATACTAAATGGCTTTTGGCAAATTGTCTAATTGTTGATTGCTACGTTTTTTGTACAGACATCTGTACATACATAGGGGGCTAATAGCACTCACCAGTTTCTCGAGCCTCGGACAGCCCATAGCGAGATGCACCAGTGTCGCGTCAGTGATCAACACGCACTCTTCCAGGTCCATTCGCTCCAGCATGCGACAACTCTGCAACGATAAAGAGTTGTTCATTATAATTACTTCAAGATATGTATGAAATTAATGAAAGGGGGATCTCGTTTTTGAGACTAGGATGACCTTGCGCTGAAGTAAATTCATCAGCCGTCATGTGCGCTAAGGCCTGGAAGCCTTAGATTGATTCAAAACCTGGTAACCATCAGTTGAACTAATCACCAAGGACCGGAAGCTTGTCCTAAGGCCTGGAAGCCCTCACTCATCCTCACCAAGGCCAGGAAGCCTATTTTCTCCAAGGCAAAGAAGCTCTCATCCTCGCCAAGGCCAGGAAGCCTATTTCCTCCAAGGCAAAGAAGCTCTCATCCTCGCCAAGGCTAGGAAGCCTATTTTCTCCAAGGCAAAGAAGCTCTCATCCTCACCAAGGTCAGGAAGCCTATTTTCTCCAAGGCAAAGAAGCTCTCATCCTCGCCAAGGCCAGGAAGCCTATTTTCTCCAAGGCAAAGAAGCTCTCATCCTCACCAAGGTCAGGAAGCCTATTTTCTCCAAAGCAAAGAAGCACTCATCCTCGCCAAGGCCTGATTCATCTCCGCCAAGAGTCTGCAATCACCCTCGCCAGCGTCTGCAAGCTAGCACTCGCCCTCGCCTACAGCCAGCACTTACCTTCACCAAGGCCTGAAAACACATCCTCCCCAAGGCCTTGAATCCCTCATCCTTCGTAAAGCCTTGATTAACCTTCATCCCCGCCAAGGTCTGATTCATTCTCGCTAAGGTCTGGAAGCTCTCATCCTCGCCAAGAAAAGGAATCTCATCCTCGTCAAGGCCAGGAATGACATCCTCGCCAAGGCCAGGAACCTTCATCCCCGTCAAGGCCTGGAAGGCCACATCTTCGCCAAGGCCATGATGTAGCCTTCCAGATGAGCCTTCATCCTCCCCAAGACCTGGGCCTGTCTCGTCCACCTGCAAGCACTCACCCTCGCCAGCGCCTGGAAGCCCTGGTCCTGCAGCTGCGCGCACTGCGCCAGCTCCAGCGTCACCAGCTCAGCGCAGTTGGTCGCCAAAGCGCTCAATGAGCCGTCAGTGAGGCGCGGGCAGCCGGACAGGCAGAGGCGGCGGAGCGAGCTGCCTAGCTTGCTGATTGAGTCGTCGGTGAGGCTCTGTGGGGACGCACGAAATGGCCATCAGTTTTGAGGGTTCCGTATCAGGACGAGACGGGTCACACAGTCGGGAAGGTGTGTCAGAAGCCCTAATAGCATGATAAATTCAGTCTTAATAAATGCGATTGTTCTACATAAAGCCAGGGGGCAATTCTGGCGCTAGCGAGATCATGTCCATGGTCGAAATATCGATTTTGAGATACCGAGATCTCCATCAAAAACAAGATAATGCTATTCTTACGACTAGCCTTTCGACCAACCCAGATATCTCGACCCATTTTCGATCGATTTGAAATAAATATAAATCGAGATCGTTTTCTGACTGATTTAGGCCGTATCAAAACCGATATCTCACTGGGGAGATGATCTCAATAGCGCGAGAATCGGGGGTCAGTACTCTGATTTCCGAGCGTACGAGTTCAGCTTTCTAAATAAAACGCTTCTACAGGGTGTAACAGAAGGGTGTCGTCATATTTGAGGGGGTTATTAGGGAGACCATTCTGAGCTATTTTATCATGAAACCGATTTGATCAGAGCAACTTAATTTTTCATTGCTCCATAAATTTTGGTCCGGGCGTTCAGCTGATTTGTATACAGAAATAAGAATAATAAGAATAAGAATAATTTATTGTTCAAAATATAATGAATTTAAGTTGCTCTGATCAAATCGGTTTCATAGTAAAAGTTGCTCAGAATGATGTCCCTAACAACCCCCTAAAATATGACTACACTTTTCTGTTACACCCTGTACCTATATCTAATACACGAATGCAAATGGCAAATACATAGATAGGATATTTATTTTCACCACTCCCGCACGAAAGAAGTGTCTTCCTCTACGAAAACAGTGAGGAAAGTTAGTTTTTCCTCACTGTTTGAACAGTGAGGAAAGTAATGATCCCGTTCAGAAACTAACCTTGCCTGATTTTTATGTTAAGTTTTAAAGATATTTTAAAAAATAAATAATTTTATACTTAGAATAGAAATACTTATAAGTTAAGATTAATGTTTTTATTGGGTACATTTATCGTTGTTTTATTACTTTTAACTTGAAAAATTGCAGTAATTTTACATTTCATTTTTAAATTATTTTAATGAATAACAGCTCTTTTTATTTTATAATAAAGAATTATTTTGATTTGCTTTGTGACTATTTAATTTATTTAACTATGGTGACTGAATACTTTCTTGCTGGGAGTGGTGAAAAGGTTTGTATGCAACATGTGAGCAAGTTCATTTGCTATTCGTTTTGTTGAGTCTTTCGCTTACTCAGGATTGAATTTTATAATCACTCGCTGCGCTCGTGATTCTATTTTTCAATCCTTCGTTCGCTCAAGACTCAAAATCAAAACTCATAGGAAAAACGAACTTTCCTCACTTGTTGGATAAATAACTATTTCACCACTCCCGCACGAAAGAAGTGTCTTTCCTCTACGAAAACAGTGAGGAAAGTTAGTTTTTCCTCACTGTTTGAACAGTGAGGAAAGTAATGATCCCGTTCAGAAACTAACCTTGCCTGATTTTTATGTTAAGTTTTAAAGATATTTTAAAAAATAAATAATTTTATACTTAGAAAAGAAATACTTATAAGTTAAGATTAATAGTAAAGATAAGGCTGTAAAAGTGGTTATTACAGGCCTTACTGTAATTGTTAACCAGATAATTTCAGAAACTTACCAATAAAACAAAATCATAAAATAAACATACCAATAAAATCCAGCATATAAGAAATTGAATTAAATTACTGTAGGTCATTCATGATCACTGATTATTTATTTTATTATTTTATTTTATAATAAAGAATTATTTTGATTTGCTTTGTGACTATTTAATTTATTTACCTATGGTGACTGAATACTTTCTTGCTGGGAGTGGTGAAAAGTTTTGTATGCAACATGTGAGCAAGTTCATTTGCTATTCGTTTTGTTGAGTCTTTCGCTTACTCAGGATTGAATTTTATAATCACTCGCTGCGCTCGTGATTCTATTTTTCAATCCTTCGTTCGCTCAAGACTCAAAATCAAAACTCATAGGAAAAACGAACTTTCCTCACTTGTTGGATAAATAACTATTATTTTTTACAGGTTCGCCTAGTGTGCGCATCACAAGCAAGCTGCCAAAAGGGACAATCTACCCACCATAAAAAAAATATCAACCGTGAAATTTAAACAGATGTATAAGTGCCTTGTTATATCCTTTTGCTAAATAAATGAATTTGTATTTGTATTTAGCGTTTGGTCGCCGTCGCCTACAACTCATAAATTCCAAAATCCAAATCCAAATTTGGAATTTAGAATTTATGAGTTGTAGAGTTCTTAAAATAAGGAGGTCCCGACGTAAAGGTGGCAGCTTGATCGCATAATTATTCAATGCTTATCATGTCATCAACTAACTTCGCATCCTTGTACATTCAGAACTTCCAGATCGGGACAATAGGTCGCTAGGCAGGATACGGCTTTGTCGTTCACGTTTTTACAGCCTGAAAACAAACATAAATATTTACATACAGGCACATACATTTATTCTGGCCCCACAATAAGATACCGTGTCGTGGGAACCAGAAACAGCAAAATCACAAACATGTACACATCCAAGCTTGTATGTATGTATATGTATGTTGATATGTATATGTATCTTTATTGTACTCACAAGACATAATATACAGATAGTTTATGGTTGAAAAAACATGTACAAATGCGAGCTTATCTCTAATAAGAGATTTCTTCCAGCAAACCATGTTGGGTAGAAGACGGAGATGATAGGAGGTAAGGTAAAAGAGTCTATTGATATTAACTGGTTCGCCGACAAATCTTATACTAGGTGTAAATGAATTAACGCAAAATGAGAAACTACTTTGTTAGGGACATCATTCTGAGCAACTTTCATTATGAAGCCGATTTGATCAGAGCAACTTTTTTTTCACTTCTCCATCCAAGGCCATAATGTACTGGGAAGTGATAAATAAAGTTGCTCTGATCAAATCGGTTTCATAATGAAAGTTGCTCAGAATGATGTCCCTAAACAAAGTAGTTTCTCATTTTGCGTCAATTCATTTACACCTTGTATAACAATAGTTCGCCATTGTTTGGTCCTTCGAGCGGTGTGCTTCTGAGAGTGAAGGGGTTAATAAACCAAGTGTTTGGGGGCTAACCTTTACACGTGAAGCTCTTCAGCTTAGGGCAGCCCCGAGCCAGCGCCTCCACTCCATTCTCTGTTATCGACCCGCACCACGACACGTTGACATGTGTCAGCATCTGCAAACAACATAAACATTTATACAAGCTGACATTTAATAATGCTGATCATATTTGGAGTCATCATAATGGAATGAAGTACCCATTATGGACAACTTTCCCCCAGAAGCGTGTGGTAGCAAATGAAAAAAAAACGTTTACCATAGTAACTTGTAATCAGCTGATCAGTGCCTGTAGACAATGTTAAATGCTAAGGATAGCGAAACGAAACGATAACTTTTTATGTATGCGATTTGACATTTGGAATCGCTACGTGACGTCACCTTAGCGAAGCCGAATGTCAAATCACTCAGCATCAGCTGAGTCCAGTCCTTCTTGCCACAAATAAAATAAGTATAGATTACATGCTAGGTATGTTAATTTAATGTGGCAAATAAACACTTCTTCTTTCTTTCTTTCTTTCTTTCTTTCTTTCAAATCGCATACATAAAAAGTTATCGTTTCGTTTCGCTAGCGTTAGCGTTTAACTTTGTCTAGGGAGGCAGGATTCAGGGTTAAGTACTGAGAGACAGGGGGCTAGCCCATTGCCGCAGCTTTCGAGACTGAAGGTTATCTCACGATGGTTTCATTCCGCAAGCGAATCGGTCAAGTGCTGGTCGGAATCGCACACGAAGGGTACCGTACCATCGTACAACAAAACTTAAGCACTCAATACAATAAAAAAAAAAAATGCCCTCACGGTGATTTTAACTCACGACCTAAGATTGAGGGCCTACAACACACCGGCTGAGCTACCACAACGATGTAGGTTGACGCGAAATAGACCATCATATTGAAATGCGTGGGTGTATCAAAACAAGTCTCTTGTATGGGGACCCCCTGTTATTTGTTAATATCTCTCGTATTTCAGTATTTGTTGTTGCGGCAACAGATATACACATTCTGTGAAAATTTCAACTTTCTAGCTATTACGGTTCGTGCTCTGGGACCCGCTGACGCACGGACGGACGGACAGCAGAGCCTTAGTAAAAGGGTCCCTTTTGGCACCCTTCGCGTACGGTACCCTAAAAACATACCGGGCATCCATCCGACAGCGCCTTCAAAGATATGTCTGTGATACTTGGACAGGAGTCTAGGTTTATTCTGAAAACATGAAAATAGCAGTTATTGTCAAATGAAAAAAAAATGTTTCACATTATCAGTTTCCTTCATATTCAGTTTGGATTATTTCCATAAGTAATGTAGTTAGGATTATTCTTACAGACCAAATGAAACAATTTGTATTCTATTCTATATTCATAACTGTTGCAGTTTTGATTCATGAAACAGATTGAACAGGCAGCACTTATCCAGTGGAGAGCGCATAGATACATTTTCCTTTGAAACACAACTCACCAATTTACGGGCGGCGGGGGACGAGGTAAGAGAGCTGTGATTGGTCAGCCGCTGCGAAACTGTCTGGCGGCCCGTCATCGTACATAGGTTGCGTATGCGAACGTTTGTTGAATACAACAAACGTTTGGCGAGCCGCATTCCCCGCAGGCGCAGTCATTTGGATATATAGTCTCTGAGTTTGAATTACATCCATATGTAGGTAGGTATCATTTTATTTTTAACCGACTTCTCAAAGGAGGAGGTTTACAATTCGTCCGGATATTTGTTTTTTATTTTTATTTTTTATTTTTTTTTTATGTATGTGCCTCGATAGCGCCTAGACGGATGGACCGATTTGGAAAATTATTTTTTTGTTTGAAAGGGTTTACCTTCCCATTGGTCCCATTGACACCAGGTCAGGATCTGATGATGGGATCCTGGAGAAATCGAGGGAACTCTTCAAATATTATAGGCAGACATATAGTGATTTTTGTGTAAGTATAATATTGTGATGCGGAACTGCTGATGAAGACCACATATGGCCACCAGATCTGCTCAATACCAGGTACAAATACAATGCGTGGCTGACGGGCAGGCAACGCATAGCCTAAACCGGTGGACCTAGAGCCATGAAACTTTGTACAGGGGTTCCTTAGTAGCGTGGTGTAGCACTGATATGAGATTTGACAAAATTAATTCCCCAAGGGGGGGGGGGGATAAGGGGTTACAGTTAGTATTAAACTCAATCTAATCAAATAGGGTTTGTGGAAGTCGGTTTTTTCTAAAGTTTACTTTTTGTTTCAATTATCATAAGTATCGTAACACTACCTCTGCAGTTTGCTACAACGGCGTCCCAGCGCCTGGCAGGTTTGGTCGGTGATTTTCTTGCATTTGTTCAGATTTAGCTCTTCAATGTTCGGGCAGGACTGAAAACAAAATAATTATACACGGTGTTAACCGGTTGAATGGAGCCATTTTTTTTATTTTTTTTGTAAAAAAAAAAAATACATTAAAATTAGTTTGATAGTGGGTACCAACGTCAAAAATTAGACATTCATTGACGTCTTGGTACCCACTGTCAAAATAATTTTAATGTCATTTTTTTTAATATAATTTTAATGTCAATATTGTTCCAAGGACTCTTTTGTCCTTACGCCACCCAGCGTGTTAATGAATTAACGCAAAATGAGAAACTACTTTCACTATGAATCCGATTTGATCAAAGCAACTTTATTTTTCACTTCTCCATACAAATCAGCTGACTCACTCAGGCCAAAATGTACTGGGAAGTGAAAAATAAAGTTGCACTGATCATATCGGTTTCATAATTAAAGTTGCTCAGAATGATGTCCCTATACTCTATCCAATATAACAGCAACCTGACAGATGTCAATCTTAGCCTGTTAGTGAGGGGATATTGCTCATAAAAATCGATTAATCAAAAGAATCGATACACCCATTAAACATCCTGTGAATCGGAAAGATGTCTAACATTTTATTCTTGATTCTTCAGTATGGTAACCTTAAATATGGTTGAAAATGAAATAATAATATCTTTAAGTGCTGATAGCAGTGACGGCGATGACAACTCTTTTATTAGTTCAACTGAATAAAAAATAATCGGCCAGGTGCGAGTCGGACTCGCGCACGAAGGGTTCCGTACATAAAAACCGCAAAAAAAAATGTATGGGAGCCCCCCTAAATATTAATTTAATTTTAATTTAATTAATTATTTTTTAAGTAAATAATATACTCAATATATTGTGAACATTTTAAGCGTCTACCTGCTACCATTATCAATATCGAGCAAAAATGCGCAAAAAAAATCATGTTTGTTGTATGGGAGCGCCCCTTAATATTAAATTTCTTTTGATTTTTAGTATTTGTTGTTATAGCGGCAACAGAAATACATCATCTGTGGACAGACAGCGAAGTCTCAGTAATAGGGTCCCATTTGGCACCCTTCGGGTACGGAACCCTAAAAACGATTATTTCCGATTGTTTTGGTAACATCCCTAGTAATACAGGTTATATATTATCCTAGTTATGGCAGCAGACACCACTATTTTTAAGCCTGATATGTACCATTTTTCCGTGAATAAATACTATTTGATTTGTTTAAAAAGTGATGACTGATTGATTTTCAGAATTCTTTATTTCCTATCTTTTTACAATTTTCGAATGACTAGCAACTATTACCTAGCACACAAAATCATGTTACTTATAATAATGTTTCTTCAGGCTGGAAGGCACTTAAAACTAGTAAGTACATAGATAAAATAAAAGTAATAAGACATATATAGACAAACAAATAAACAATGGTAGGTATGCTTGTTTTATGGCTAACTAGCATTTATGGAAAAAAGTGGATTTGTTTAAAAAGTGGATTTTATTAAGTTTTATTAGGTTAGCTGTCAAGTTGCTTCTAAGCATGGATAGAGTATAGTCCGTATATTGGCGCCCGTACCTGTGCTAATGACTTCATGGAGCCGTCGCCAATACTCTCGCAGCCCCTCAGAGAGAGCTGACGAAGGAACCCGCCGCATCGCTGCGATATGTTCTCGATTACTGGACCCTGAAGTTATAAGTAAGATACAGATCAAATAGCCAAATATAAATTTTATTCAATTTATTCTGAGTGTCAGGGTGCTCCATACAAATTAGAATTAGTAACCCTTCGTAAAAAAGAGATGGCGTGAGGAGTAAGATCTGTTCTTTAAACGCCATAGTTTCAGTTAACATACTTCTAGGTGGCGCAAATCATAGAATAATTCCTATATATCTTAGCGCCATCTTTTTTTTTTGATCTTGTTTTATTTGCAATTTTTCGATGGTGCTGCACCAAGCGATAATGGCCTCGAACTAAAGAAGCTTCCGTAGCATCTCAGTTTACGCCGGTGAAATATTTTGTTCTACGTGGTCTATCTGTATTAGTATAATATTATAGTATCTGTCGTGTCACTCAGACTTGGGAATTGGTTGTGCATCCGAACTATACTCACACTTACATACTATACTCACACTTACATACTACATCTGACCACTTACCAATTAAAAACTTTGCAAGATGTATACGCCCTGCACAACTTTGTCAGTAAGGGCAGGCCTCCGTCACTGAATGTACTCGCGCGCTATAATTACCTACCGCCCGCCCGAGCTCTCGGGCAGCCCGGCTATGGCCCGGCTGCCCAAGTCATGTAGTAAGTATGGTTGTCGCAAGCCAAGCGCACGCACGTTTTGAACTGTGTTCGTATCGTACGAGTATCTGCGATGCCTTCTTTTGCGAGGCAGCCCTGCGATTAGTGTGAGATCGCGCGGTGCGAGGCGATCACAACTGTACGCTTGAGCATTTAGGCACATTTTAGCATGCAGCGGTTGCTGACGCGACGGAGTAGGCTATTATAGCAGTAGGTATTGGAAATTTCCTACTGAGTGAAGTATCTGTTACGTAGTAACTATTTAGTAATCTGTGGTAAGGGGCCGAAGTGGTCTGTGTCAGGAGATATGTCTTAAGATTTCGATCTTACCTCGACATCTTTCTGGAATTCGAACAGATCTATCCGTTGCCAGTTAGACCCGTCCAATGCCAGTATGTTCCATAGTTTCGACACCTGTAACAAAAATAAACAAGCCACCAAGTTAAAAACTTCAAAAAACCGACTTCAAGACCTATTGCTTTCTCCCTCTCAGTATGCAAATGTCATTTGGTTAGTATTTCATTGTAATCAATAGGTATTAGCTGGGCCAGCCTGCATAAAAAAATACTGTTGCTATGTATCACCACAGTGTGCTCATCCCATAGAAATTAGAATTAGTAACCCTTAGTAAAAAAGAGATGGCGCGAGGAGTAAGATTTGTACTTTAAACACCATGGTTTCAGATATAACATACTTCTAGGTGGCGCTAATCTTAGAATAAATCCTGTACAGGGTGTAACAGAAGAGTGTAGTCATATTTGAAGGGGTTGTTAGGGAGACTATTCTGAGCAACTTTTA
This sequence comes from Argyresthia albistria, assembly GCA_963457715.1. Classification (NCBI taxonomy): domain Eukaryota; kingdom Metazoa; phylum Arthropoda; class Insecta; order Lepidoptera; family Argyresthiidae; genus Argyresthia; species Argyresthia albistria. Next base: position 3,115,559 of record OY735279.1, on the reverse strand, counting down.
CTATGAAACTACTATGATCAGAGTAACATTATTTTTCATTGCTCCATGCGTTTTGGTCCGGCGGTCAGCTGATTTGTATAGAGAAGTGAAAATTAAAGTTACTCTAATCGAAACGGTTTCGTAGTGAAAGTTGCTCAGAATGATGTCCCTAACAACCCCCTAAAATTATGACTACACCTTTCTGTTACACCCTGTATATCTTAGCGCCATCTCGTAGTATTTGCAATTTTTCGATGGTGCTGCACCAAGCGATAATGGCCTCAAACTAAAGAAGCTTCCGTAGCATCTCAGTTTACGCCAGTGTCATAATTTGTTCCAGGTGGTCTATCTGTATTAGTATAATATTATAGTATCTGTGGTATTACTATGTAGGCCAGCCCAGATAATTCTGTTGCAGGCCATACCAAGCTTGAAATAAATGTTTTCATTCATTCATTCATTCATTCATTCATTCATTCATTCATTCATTACACTGGTACTTTGTGATATGATAATATACTATTTACTAGTGTTTACTTGCATTGCACAATTTGATAGATAACTAATGTCAAGCATCACTTTTAGTGCCTGGAAGACGTTGAGGTCTGAGATACAGTGGCTGGTTAGACTGCAATGTGTTTTTATTTTTAAATATAAAAAAATGTGTTTTGTGTTTATTGGGTCTACATATAGCAGGATGTACTGTTTTTTCCATTTGTGTGTAGTGTGTAAGATCTGTGGCATGATTCTCGCGCATCCGATATTCGATATCTACGCCTATATCGAGTGATTTTGTATGGGAATCTTCAAATATAGGTCTCGATATCCGTATATCAAAGGCGCGAGAATCATGCCACTGGATTCCCATACAAAATCACTCGATATAGGTGATATAGAATGCGCGAGAATCATGATCCTGTTGGTAAACCATAATAAATAAATAAAAATAAAATAAATAAATAAATGTTATTTACCTGAGCACAGCGGCACAAAGAGATCACGTCCAGATACGACAGGATCCGAAGAAGCAGCTCCTTCGGTAGTTTCTTGTTGATGTGGTTGTCGTCCTCATTCGAGAAGCGTATCTGAGAAAAAAAAATTGTGTCACATCTTTTTCTATATGGAATGGCAGAGGCACAGATGTATCAGTCAGTCAGTTATTCTGTACTCCATTTGCGTAACAGGGGGCTAGCCCATCGCCGCAGCTTTGGCAACATGGTAAGGGAGTAGGTATTATAACTTAACCATATTAGCAACTCATAAACAAACACTTATATATACCCTCGGTATTACAGACAGTCCCCTGTGCAGAGCGTGCATGGAGATGGATGAGACAACCACCCACATCCTACTGGAATGTTCTGGTGTGGCCACCTACCGGGCAACACACCTCGGATCGCCGGGGTCGCTCCAGGAAGTCGTCGGCAACGTCAAGGGTCTGCTCGACTTCCTACAGGAGCAGGGTTGGCAGGAGTAGTGCCCCCAACCCGCATCACGCAAAATAGGCGCAATTTACAGTCGTCGAGTTGCGGAAACACAGCCCGCGATAACTATAACCATGGATCTAATACTTGCTCTATGGTAGTAGGTATAATAATTTTGAATTACCTTAAGTATGCAAATAATTCTGAGGAGATGGGATTACTTATTTGCAAACTTAAATAGGTACAAGTAATAGGCTTGTGGCCTGTCAAGTCAAAATAGATACTTTTTATGAACTGTCAAAACTGAACTTTTGTTCCTGAGTTCTATGAAATAACCACAGAGTGACGTCATGTAAAAGTGCCATCAAATGCTGTATTTTTTTGCACAAAATTGACTTTTTAAAATATATCTGCTGGAAATATACAATTCTGAGAATGTCAAGCCATTTTGTACATAATGCTTCAACTTTTGACTTGTTCCTAGATTTATTGGATTACTTTGGACGTAAGCTTATTGAATATTCATTCATTTACAGGAAGCAAACAGCTACACAATAGTAACTCAATCTACATTTAATTAGAAAAGTTAAGTTGTGCTACAATCTAGGTACATCATGCTGGCAAAATACCTAGGCACAGTGTAAATGAATTAACACAAAATGAGAAACTAGTTTGTTAGTGACGTCATTCTGAGCAACTTTCCTTGTAAAACCGATTTGATCAGAGCAAGTTCATTTTTCACTCTCCAGTACATTTTGGCCTCAGTGGGTCAGCTGATTTGTATGGAGAAGTGAAAAATAAAGTTGCTCTGAATAAATTGGTGTCATAATGAAAGTGCTCAGAATGATGTCCCTAACAAATTACACAGGTCGACAAAAAAAAATACTTTTGATTTTTTCCTCAATATTTTTTTTTGGATTCTAGCTCATTTTGGTGCTTTAATTTCAAGTCTGGCAACAGTTTTTCTCTAACAGCTTAAGATATAGCTTTCCTAGCTATTTTGTAAATTTTCTTTAAATGTTGTATTTTGACGGACTTTAAAGTAAACATTTTAATACTTTTTGCAATGGCTTTGATGAAAAGACGGTGAATACATCCTCATGGGTTTTCATTCATTTAGGTGGCAAATATGTCTTCGAAATCAACTGAAAACCTCGTAAAATATGTGCAATAGAAGTTGCCACTGTGAAACTTCGAGAAGAAATGGGTTCTAATGCTTTATGTCAATAATTGAAACAAAAAGTAAACTTTAGAAAAAACCGACTTCCACAAACCCTATTTGATTAGATTGAGTTCAATACAAACTGTAACCCCTTATTTTCCCCCCTTGGGGAATTAATTTTGTCAAATCCCATATCAGTGCTACCCCACGCTACTAAAGAACCCCTGTACAAAGTTTCATGGCTCTAGGTCCACCGGTTTAGGCTATGCGTTGCCTGCCCGTCAGCCACGCATTGTATTTGTACCTAGTATTGAGCAGATCTGGTGGCCATATGTGGTCTTCATCAGCAGTTCCGCATCACAATATTATGCTTACCATGTGCATTTGCACGAGTTATTATGAAAAACACAAAAATCACTATAGGTCTGCCTATAATATTTGAAGAGTTCCCTCGATTTCTCAAGGATCCCATCATCAGATCCTGACCTGGTGTCAATGGGACCAATGGGAAGGTAAACCCTTTCAAACAAAAAAATAATTTTCCAAATCGGTCCATCCGTTTAGGCGCTACCGGGGTGTAGACATAAAAAAAAAAAAACAAACATACGGACGAATTGTAAACCTCCTCCTTTGGGAAGTCGGTTAAAAAAGTGTAGTGTGTCTGGAACAATGGTCACATGGAATGAGTAATACAATCGAATAAAGTACATATAATGATTTTGGGGGAACCTCAAATTCACCACGGCGGCGATTGATTCTTCTGGGTAGTTGAGTTAAACAAAAATAATTCTGAAAATTTAAGTTATCCTAACTGACCCTCCGCATAAGATCGTTAACGCGGGACATTGTGTGAGCAATACCCTGGCACATAAATATCCTTTGATGAGCCTACATAGACCCCTGAATCGGAATGCCATCTGTTGAAGGAAGACATTGATACAGACTACATATTTCAACAATCAGAACATCACTTACAGTTAAAATGAACTTGATGACTTTGTTATAGATCTCAACTTACCTAAGGAAGCTTCTAAAAATGTTGTAACTCATGTTAAAGAAAATAATTTGCTTGCTTTGCTTGAATTTGGGAACAAGAAATCTGAAAAGATTAAGGAACTTGTTGAGGACATGGTGTCGAATCTATGGGGATCAGGGTGCAAGATAAGCACAGGAACATACTTTTCGCACTCACATTTACCCCATTTACATGTACCCCATAAATTTCGGTGATATGAGTGAAAAACAGGTTGAAACAATTTGTCAAGATATACGCCCAATGGAAGAACGTTATGAAGAAACACTGGACTCCCATATGATGGCCGATTACTGTATATGCTTGGAAAGAGATCCAAATTTAGTTTCGCATTAAATAAAAATGCTAAAAATAACATTTGACAATGTTAAATAAGTTTTTGAGGTACCTAAGTACCAATTTTCAAGTGTTTTTTTGTCAAAATAGGTAAGTTAATTAAAATTAATTAAATAAGTTAATTTCAAAAACTAAAGTTTTTTTCCCTGTAATCAGAATACCGTATCTACTCGATAACATCAAAAATCCGAGTAAAAAAAGTGGTGTCGACCAGTGTTAGTTCTTTTAGGTGCTCATTTTGTGTTAATTCATTTACATGTTGTATACAAAAACATCGGCATTATTATTTTGGATCATTAGAGGCCTTTGTATTCAACAGTACCGAAATAACGGCATATTAGCACATACGATACGTACGCGTGGTTGAGTGGCCGACGACGCGAGAGGTCAATAAACTACTGGCCACCATTTTCTAGCAAAACAAAGAATCCCCAGGATCCAACTGTTTTAGGTTGCGCAAAAAAAAAATGAATTTACTAAACTGATAGGAACTCTAGCTGAAAAGCCGTGAAAATTAAAAAAGTTTTATTGCAGACAAAATTAAAAAATTAAAATAGACATTCGCTTTGTTTACCATTATCGAGTGTTTCGTAATATGGATACAATTTTCTTCCGGATGCACGATTTAATCATGTAGCTAAATCAAGCCTAGTACATAAGTATGAAAACCACTGTTCGAAGAACAAAGGAACTGGTTTGCGGCGCACTAGTCCGAGCTTTGTCAGCTGTTTTTCAAAACACAAACATAACAATACGATGTTTGAGTCGATCGATGGCTTACCTCGAATTTATTCCGCCCGGAATAACTCATACTGGGGTAGGGGGTCACCTTCGCCACAATGTATGACTACGAGAGCACTCTAAACAAAAAATATTCACTTTTGTAAGCGATTCAGAAGTCGCGACGGAAAATTATGCACGATTTTTTTATGATCTTTTCCGAGTCGTTCTCGTATGGTTCTCGTTCGTCGGGCGACGTTTCTCCAGTTTCTCGCGATACTTTTGAGACGTTCTGAAACTGAAATGTCAAGTCAACTTGAACCTCACAAACGTGTCACAAACAAACCTCATAAACTACACAAACGAAAAACCCATGTTCATTTTCAGACTTAGTCACTCCATTTCCCCCTTCAGGGGTTTAATTTGAAAATACCTGAAACATTTGTTTAATCTTTTAGCGTTAGTAGTACGTCTGTGAAGTTTCGAATTAAATAGTCTAACTTATCTTGTTTCCCCATACAAACTCTGAACTCCCGTTTCATCTCCTCAGAGGGTAAATTTTCAAAAATATTTTCTTAGTGTACCTCTATATCTTAGGAATCTACATGTCTTTTAATTTAATCCAGCGGTTTTGGCTCTGCGTTGAAAATAAAGACTTTGTATACACAAATTCATCCCCATTTTCACCCCATTGCGGTTTGAATTTTCAAAATTTGAAGATCCTAACTTCAAAACTGACGGACTTTCATACAAACTTTCACCCCCTATTTTACCCCCCTTAGGGGTAGAATTTCCAAAATTCCTTCCTTATTGGATGTTCACACTATGCAAGGTATCTATGTGCAAACAAGTTTCTAGGAGCACCGGTTTGGGCTTTGCGTTAATATGAGTGCAGTGCTATCAAGGACAGTCCTTGACTCAACATTTTTTTTAAACGTTTGAAAGAACACAACTTAATTTTCTATTGATATATGTATTATTTAATTCGTATTGTTATGTTTTTGAAGTAAAACTTCTTGGGGCACGGGGGTAAAATTTATTTAACCTCTCAACTGTGGGTTATTCATATATTTGCTTTTCAATTGCTACTAGCCGGGTGCTATCACGAGTGTCTAAGAAATGTAACGGAAATTAGAATCGGTGACGTCAGGGTCGGCTGAAGACTTTTAAAACCGCAACTATTTTCAATACGGTTTTTAACTAATCAGATAAGATAATAATACATTCGTACAATAAAGAATGTTAATTAGTGAGAGAAAAACCTGATGAAACGTTAACAAATAAAAATTATTTTAAGCATTCTTCCACGAGTTCTTGATTTCCGGTATGGCCAAGATGGCGCCGCCGCCGCCGCCGCCGCCGCTGGCTGGGACAAACAAAACCAACTAGCATGACTCAAACTACTTCGTTCAACCTCTTTGTTGGAACCGGAACTTATGTTTGACAGCTGTGCGATGCGATCCATACAGTTTGTAAGAAATGAGTTTCATCAATGTCACACGGGTCGATATGGATTTCTAAAACAAGCAAAGCAATGCATACATTTGAGCGAGACGGCTTAAAGACGTGACGTCAGATGGTATATAATCTTAGCGAGATGCAAATAGTAGTGACACTATTGAATGAGTTAAGTATATCACCACGAGCGCGACAAATTGTAGATAAGGAATGGTGGGAAATAAATGACATGACGTATTAAAAGTAAGTACAAGTATAAAATAATTTCAAATAATCGGACGTCTGAAACTTAAAAGTAACTTGAAGCAGAGATTGGATCTCAAAATTGGAAATTTAAATCTCTTTTAGTATAGGTAGGTATAGGTGTATAGTATAGGTACCACTTAAAGATCTAGCTACAGAAGTTTTACTTCTAACACGTGTACGGTGCTACACGCGTAATTTTTTTTTGTATTTAAGTACTTATTAGTAAGTAGTCTATTAATTAGTCATTAAAAAATGGCGAAACCCGTCAAACGTAGTGACCCCTGTCAACAAAGTGACATCTGTAAAAAATGTTAAGTAACATTATCACCAAGTTTAAGATTTAATGATTTTGCAAAAAAAAAACTTTTGGGAATCTAAAATATCAAATATCTCGCTTATGTTTTAGTTTAGGAAAAAAATCTTCATGATATAATTTTTTGGTCTAATAGTCTTACATCGATTTGTACGGGTTTCAATTCAATATCTTTGTAAAACACCTTAATTTTCCCATATTTACAAATATTATCCCATCAAAATGGAAGGATTCTGAATAATTCTGGAAGGATATCGAAATTATTCCAAAAAGTGGAATAATTCCGGGTGATTGCCCATCAATAAAGATAAAGTCTCCACAAAATATAAGGCCCGTTTTGACAGTTCACGCCCATGAAGTTTTAACCCCTAACGCGTAGGTAATAAAAACGGTTTTCCTAGGTGCAACTTGTACGCTTTGCTTGTACGCAACAGTTGGCTTTTATTACCTACGCATTAGGGGTTAAAACTTCATGGGCGTGAACTGTCAAAACGGGCCTTTTATTTTGTGAAGACTTTAGCATAACTGCTAGTCTTAACAAAATAAAAGTTGGTTAGTTTTTGAACTTACATTTTTGACAGACCAATTCTGTGTAGGTTTGAAAGTGAAGGCATAGATCTCTTTGCCATACAGCCTACCATTTTGCAGCCTATTCTAGCCTATTCCTTCTTCCACTTTTGTATAAATACAAAAGTGGAATCCTTATACAGTTGGGTGGGTAGGTATTTATTATATTATCTTTGGGTATAACTACAGATACAGTGGATACGCTACATGGATATTTTGGCACGTGGCCAAGGGTCGGAACTAACGCAATCAATCCAATCATTCAATCGATCAATGTTGCAGTGGCGCCCCCCTGTCAGTGTCATCTAAGTGCCACTATACGTTGTGTAACGATCTTTTGGCGTGCGGTGACAGGTAGAAAATAACGCGTTTTGCCAGGTTCATATCATTAAAGTCTTCACAAAATAAAAGCCCCATTTTGACAGTCACGCCCATGAAGTCTTAATAGTCTTGTGTCGGTCATGTACGAAGAACGATTAGGAAACGTTACCGTGCAATGAACGAAAAGAAACGTTTCCCTACGTTAGTCGCTAATCGGACATTCGGCCTATTAGGACATGACCGACCGACCGACCGAGCGAGAAGGAGAATGGCGGGGCGGGCGAGAGCCATTCATTACATTACATTATTATTATACTTAAATTTAATAGAAGTGACATCTTGACTAGAATGACAGTCCTAAGCCTGTTTAGGTATGAAGGAAAAACTAAAATTATTTAACTTTTTATTTCTGCAATGCAAACTGACACGTACAATTGTATAAATATGTTAATACAGAGTATAATATTCCTGAAGTTTCTGCTCTGCACGAAAAGAAAGGTTAATCTAATAGCTCCATTTTTTATTCATCCAATCCAACGTCCTAATAGTACTAATAAAGCTGTTAGAGCTTACTGGTACACCGACTGAAATGTCCTAGTACGGAGCGCTCTCTGGTGACCGAGCAGGCATATTGTTTTATTCATAAGATCCAATGTCCTAATAGTACTAATAGAACTGTTAGACTGTACTAGTACACTGACTGAAATGTACTAGTACGGAGCGCTCTCTCTGATGACCGAGCAGGCACAAGAACCCCTAATGCGTAGGTAATAAAACCCAACTGTTGCGTACAAGTAAAGCATACAAGTTGCACCTAGGAAAACCGCTTCTATTACCTACGCGTTAGGGTTTAAAACTTCATAGGCGTGAACTGTCAAAACGGGTGCCCCGCCTGCCCCGCGCCCCGGTAAAGTCGATCTAATGAATCCGCACGCATGGAATACTGAATGGAACGAAGATTGACTTACGTTATATCAAGTTCGCGTTATTATTGTCAATTTTATTGTCATTGTATAGGTTTGAATCCAACAGATTCCAACATGTTTTCGTTCCGCGATCTGTGATGGATATTGGCTCAGAACAATAATATTGGATACCCATTTTTTTTTATTTTTCTTCATTGTCTTTAGTTTTAGTCGTTTGCTTTAGTTATTGTTCTGAGGTCGTTTTAGTCTCAGGTTTTAGTCGTGTTCACAGAGTACAATACAATACAGTCGTGTTCGTTCGTTTGTTTGCCGACGACAACAACAATTTCCGCCGATAATGTACTGAAAACTGAGAATAACCGCCCCACAATGGATCCGGATAGCTATCAAATACGAGTGCTCCACTTCCTCAACCCTCATCTAATGTGGGTGGAAGTGGTGCAACCGAGTTCTATCAAGAGCCATGAGGACTTCGAACAAATTGGTGTTTACGGCATCATGCCGCTGGATTGTACACTGAATATTCTGGAAGAGCGTCTGGAGACCCAGAAGAGTCTGAACTGGATACCAGGAGTCAATGGGGTCTTGACGCAAGCGTTAGCCGGCGCTGCGGAACTCTGGTTTAGCCCTCAGCACATAGATAGAAGGTTAGTCCGCGGTTCTTCCGCCCTAGCAACACTGACCGTGGTTTTCTGTATTAAATGTAAGGAAGTGATGAGATAGTATTTTAACACATTTTTAGCGATTACGACCTCTATGGCGCAGCGGTTGCGCATCTGCGTACCATGCGAGAGGTCCTGGGTTTGAATCCCGGCTAGGGAAAAAATGGAAGGACTTTAGTTCCTGACCTACTGAAATTGACCTTGGGAGGGGGGAAGGGGGGAGGGGGGGGGAGGGGGGGGGAGGGGGAAGGGGGGAGGGGGGAGGTGGGGGATGCCCCCCCTACTACTCCCCCCGAACGGAACTGTATAGTTTCTGAGTTATGATTTTTTTAATTTTTGGAGGTTACATAATATAAGGACTTTAGATCCTGACCTACTGACCTTGACCTTGAGGGGGAGAGGGGGGGAAGGGGGAGGGGGGCAGATGCCTCCCCTACTTCTCCCCCCCCCGCGGAAGTGCCTAATTGCTGAGATATGATTTTTTAAAGTTTTGAGTTTTGAAGTTTTTTTGCATTGTTGGGCGGGGGAGTTGGAGGGGATGAGGGGTTGGAGGGGGGGTTGCCAGAAGTAGGGGGTCGCCTCGCTCCGCTCCGCTTCGCTCCGGCTCCCGGTTCTGCTTATAAGTGTGTACCTAACAAACCTATCTTTAGTTTTCAAACAGGAAGTAACCTATAATTGATCCAATCGGATTCAAAATGGCCGCCCAACCAACAAAATCTCGGACAGACAACACCCCAAATGCACTCCGTTTCAGAAAAATTACAACTTTTAATTTATCAAAAGTGATATTTTACGTTTAAAATAGATTCATCTTTTCAAATATGCATACAACGAAACGTAACTAATGTATTTTGACCACAGACCATAGATTTTGACATATTTTTTGCGTTTTGTTTTACATAATTTTACAATATTTTCAGATTTTCAAAAAATCATATCTTAAAAACTACTAATTTCCGTTACCTGAAACTTTCAGGAAGATGATTAAATGACCCCAACTATACGCTAAAAAAGTTTTGACAGCCTAGTCAATAGGTCAGGAACTAAAGTTGAGCCGAAAAAATAAATATCCCAGGTCTTGGATGTTTACATGTTTGTGATGTCGTTGTTTCTGGTACCCGCGACACAGGGTATCCTAGTGTGAAGCCAGAAGCAATGTATGTGCCTGTATGTAAATGTTTATGTTTATGAACACCTCAAAGTAGTTTTAAAACTGACCTTTGCTTCTTGCCATGAGTTAGATGTATTTTACCAAAATTTTAACATCATACCTACTTACCTTTTTTCCAGGACATCCATCTTCGATAGCAACATTCACAAATATGGTGAAGTAATCATCAAAACCAATGATGGCCAACTGAAGAAACTGTCAACAATCCTGACTAAAACCAACCTAGCTTACTATGATGAGTGTACCTTCTTCACTGAACTAAGCAAATTCAATTTAAAAACAAAATTGGACTCCAAAACCACCCGAGAAGTTGTGAAAATACTTGAAAACACCATACTTAAGACAAACCATAAGGAAACCAAAGACCGATCAGACAAAACAGTCAAACACCAAACAAAAGTGATTCAAGCAGCACAAGACTTTGAAACAACTTTGACAAAGTCTAATCTGAAGCGTCACGAAAGGTCCTTCAAAGAACACAAAACAATTGACAAAATACTGCAGCAAAAAATGAAAGATTTTCAACTCTGCAAAGATGTGGATGAAGAATCTGTGGGTCGTGGACAATACCACCAAAAAACGCAAGAGGATCACTATAGTCCTCCCCAAGCTCAACCAAGCTTGTCCGAGCTAAATGACAAAGCTATAGAAGAGACTGAGACATTTAAAATGCTCATGGCTACTAAGAAAATGCTATTGTCAAAAGCTAAAGGTCCACAACAAGACAAAGCAAAAGATGAAAAAATTAAAGACTCTCCGAAAGCGATAGCAAATGCATCTAAAGAGTATTCAGACTATTTAGACTTGAATGAAAAGAAGAATGCAGAGCTAGTTAGGGCTCATAAAGAGAGAGTAGCAAAATTGGAAGCAGATATGAAAAAGGAGGCAGCAAAAATGTGGGCAAAGGTACCAAAACCAAATGTGGAGACCCCAAAAAATGCTGAAGAGAAAATGATTGATATCAAGCAGATTCCTTGCGAGAATTCAAATGAAAATAAAGTACAGACTGGTATAAATGTGAAGGATCCATTGTTGACTCCGAGAGAAAAGTTTGAAGATAAAGTTCAGAATATTGAGAAGAGACGAAAATGTAAGTTCCATTATTATCCTATTAAATTACTAGGTATAATAAATAATATAATATACAGGGTGTTCGGCACAACGTTTTACATAGAAAAATGGGAGGTAGGTGGGGTCATTTGCTGCCTACCCAGGCCAAAAGATTTGGCCTAGGCCCCAAGTATTCTTTAATGTTTTTTTTTTGTAATTTCGTCAGTTTCATACACCTTTTTTACATCCTAATAATTTTTTTCTATGGGTAAATCTGTTTATTTTTAATTTTTAATAGAATCTCAATTATTGTTAATTCACTTTAAAATTATTATTTGTTGCAGTTATAAAAATTCAAACGTGAAAAAAGGGTTTTTATTTTAGTTAAAGCTTGACTTCGCGTTGCATTTAAAAAAAAATGTTATGGTTGACTTCTAATTTTCTGAAAACATTTCTATTGTGTAAGCTTTCTAGAAATATTAAGTTTGCCTTGACATCTTTGTCGTGACCTAAGTTATTTGTTGTAATTTACCTAGCCAGACCATTTCAACGAAATTCTAGTTATGTGGAAAGTGAAATAATTTGTGAAAGTTATCGATGCAAAGGTGAAAATAATGAAACAATGAATAAAATGTCATAATCTTTATCTAAAAACATCAGTAAAAAAATAAAAATCTTTTATTTTCAACATTTAGTGCAAGTATTGTTTAAATTGAGCTAATGATGGATCATTAGCTCTGCATCTGCAAAAAAATGGCGTTCTTTTTTTTTCCACGTGCATGCGCGCGCTTTGGTAAATAAAGGCACTGGCAACACCGCTAAAAAGCCTACAAATTATTTTGCAAATTATGGGTAAAATGTAGCGAAAAAATAATTTGATGAAATAATGACATTATTGTAATGTTAAAAAGATAATTGTTTCATCATTATTATACATAGGATGATTAAAGTAAATATAGCCCATTTATGACCCCACCGAGGGGCACAGGCCTTTACATATGGTAAAAACAAAAAAATAAAATGCAAATTCACATAATTGAAACAAAAAGTAAACTTTAGAAAAAACCGACTTCCACAAACCCTATTTGATTAGATCGAGTTTGATACAAGCTGTAACCCCTTATCCCCCCCCCTTGGGGAATTGATTTTGTCAAATCCCATATCAGTGCTACCCCACGCTACTAAGGAACCCCTGTCCAAAGTTTCACGGCTCTAGGTCCACCGGTTTAGGCTGTACTTGCCTGCCCGTCAGCCATGCATTGTATTTGTACCTAGTATTGAGCAGATCTGGTGGCCATATGTGGTCTTCATCAGCAGTTCCGCATCACAATATTATGCTTACCATGTGCATTTGCACGAGTTATTATGAAAAACACAAAAATCATTATAGGTCTGCCTATAATATTTGAAGAGTTCCCTCGATTTCTCCAGGATCCCATCATCAGATCCTGACCTGGTGTCAATGGGACCAATGGGAAGGTAAACCCTTTCAAACAAAAAAATAATTTTTCAAATCGGTCCATCCGTTTAGGCGCTATGACGAATTGTAAACCTCCTCCTTTGGGAAGTCGGTTAAAAAATATGCACTGTTTGTAGGCATAAAAACTCGCAACGGAGATTGAAAAAATAAACAATAAAGTACTAGTGCGCAATAAGCGCTATTGTGGCCCTAAATGCTTTGCTACAAAGTGCCACTTGACGAGCGTGTGTGTTGAAAACTAAAAGTCAACGAAAACAAGCGCAAGCGCACGTCAGATCGTAGAAGCTGAGGCAGCTAAGTCTCCTCGACTGAATAAAAAGGTTTGAGTAGCCGCCTCCGATGCTCTGAAAGAGAGAGAAGATACGATATGAGAGAGCAAGAGTGAAACATTATCATTATTACCTCCTTTGTGAAGCTCTTCCTTTACAGAGTGAAAGAGAGAAAAAATAGCCCTTGTGACTATGCAGGAATGAAAATAATAATTTTTTTGCTTTTTGTAACTATTTCAGTAACAGCCGTTTCATTATTTTGTCCTTTGTGATAAATTTCGTAAAAAGTTTAACTTTCCACAAAGTAGAATTTCGTAAATAAATAAGTAAGTAAATAACAACAAATAACTTTGGTTACAACAAAGATATCAAGGCAAACATCATATTACTAGAAAGCTCACACTCTAGAGATGTTTTCAGAAAATCAGAAGTCTTCCATAACCTTTAGTTTTTTTTTAAATGCAACGCGATGTCAAGCTTTAACTAAAATAAAACTCTTTTTTCACGTTTGAATTTTTATAACTTTATTTCTAGCAATAACCTGCAACAAATATTAATTTGAAAACAACCTACCAATTGTTTAAATTCTAATAAAAAAAAAATAAGCTACCAAGTGCGAGTTGGACTCGCGTCCTAAAAGTATCCTAAAATTCAGTTTTCCATACAAACTTTGCACGCCAGATTTAGGGGGTTAGGGGGGTAAAGTTGTGAATTCCGGAGTTTTTATGGGATATGGTTGCAAACATGTGCTTGCATACCAAATTTCAGGTTTTTAGGACTTTGGGAAGTACCCTAGAGGTTTTGATGACGTACGAATCGGACATTTATTATTGAGCACAACTTTTTCAAAAATAGTCTTTAAGTAAAATATTATAAAAATGCATTAAGGATTCTCACACCATGCGCTTTCATTTGATATGTAACATGCACGGCATATATTATATATATAAGTATTTATTTTCTCATTTGGCTCCCCAAAAGTGACCCCTCCATTCCAATTTATATATTTACATTGCACCTCTGTGTTTGGGTCACAGATATTGATTTGTGTACCAATTTTAAACTTCATAGGTCCAATATCCGTTATCCGTTAGTATCTGGGGGCGCGAAGCCAAGTCGAGCAAAACATACGGGCGCAGCAGTAACATCCTTTACAGGAAGCCATTCAGAGCATATTTGACCTACCTGTTACTCCGTTGCTTGTGGATAAAGATAGAAACCTGAATTCCCGGCGGCTAAAAGGCACCATGTCATAAGACATATTCTCAAAATTTAAATAAATTTGAACCAGTAGAGTTGAAGGTACAGCAATTCAAAGTTCCTCAATTTTGACACTCACTGACTCACTGATTCACGATCATGAAAACTCTAAAGGTTACTTCTAGCGAACCCACAAGCTTAAGATTTTATTTCTGGAATAAAGTTATATTATTATTATTATTAATATGTTTTGAGTAAATTGCCTGTGACGGACGGACGGACGGACAGACGCACGAGTGATCCTATAAGGGTTTCTTCTTCTGAGATACGAAACCCTAAAAACACAGATTTACCCATAGAAATAAGTTATTAGGAGTTGAAGGTATGAAACTGTCGAAATTACAAAAATTACAAAAAAAAAAACATAAAAAAATAGTTGGGGCCTAGGCAAAATACACCACCCACCTCCCATTTTTCTATGTTAAACGTTCTGCCGAACATCCAGTATAATAATAATATAGCCTTATATTCCATACCTAATTTAATTAACTACTTCTTTCTTGATTATTACATTTAAAATGTTAGGTAAGTAGTAAGATCTGTTTCTCTATTATTATTATTTTGTGTGTATTAATTTCCTTTAGTGCGCCTTTCTATTAATTTAATTGTGTTTTGGATAAATATTTTGTTAATTCCTGTTAGTTTGTTCCTGTTAGTTCCTGTTAGTTAGTTGTGTAATTCCTGTTAGTTAGTTGTTTCTCTATTATTATTATTTTGTGTGTATTAATTTCCTTTAGTGCGCCTTTCTATTAATTTAATTGTGTTTTGGATAAATATTTTGTTAATTCCTGTTAGTTTTTTGTATTCTGAGCCTTTACAGCGCTAAAGAGGTCCTGGGTACGAATCCCGACTGGGGAGTAAGAAGAAAATAATCCCAGGTCTTGAATGATTATTTACATGTTTGTGATGTCTCTGTTGTGGTCGAATTTAGTATGCAGGCTGGCCCAGCTAATTGCGTTACAACTTACAGATCGTACCTGTATGTAAATGTAATGTTTCTGTTTATTCTTGCATTTTACAGCTACAAAGAAATCGCCGAAAATCGTCATGCCTGACTACGATGAGAAGACACAGAAAAGGGTAGCTTACGGACCACCGGGATTTGACCCCCTAAAACTGGCTTACCAGGTTATTGACATTGATACTGAAGACCCACAAAAGAAGGAAGATATTTGCGATGGTGAAAGTCAAGGTAACCCAGTAGTGAGCGTTAAATCTGAAGTCAATGCCCCTGTAACATATAAGGAATGTAAAAAGCAGCGTTACGAGAAAGGTTCGGATGATACAAGTAGTACTTCACAAACAGATCGTGTAGATTCTAATGTGAAACATATTTCCAATGGTCCGAAAAAGGAATCTGCTGATAATTTTGTTCAGGAGGTTCAGGAGTCAAGTCAGGGGACTTATACGTCAAGTATGCTGATGAAAAAGCTTAGGTTTTTCAAACAAACTCTTCAATCTGAGTCTTCAACGAGCGACAAAGATAACTCGTCATCAGAACCCGATGAGATGAAGCCAGTGGCGAAAAAAACTACCAATGACGATTCCGATGACGAATCTATAGCCTCTATTATCCAAAGACTGAAAATTAATCCCAAACGTCACTTGGAACCAAACGAAATCCAAGATAAATCGCTGAAAATGCAAACGGACAGGTCTCCAGTGAATCCTTTCAAGAATATTGACCCGACCGTGTCGCAATTTGTCGAAAAACTCGTATCTCCCGTTCTGCTGGTTCATACTAAGCAGAATAGTCGCATTCAACCACTATACGAGATGAGGGACATCAGCTTTAACACACAAATCCATGTGGCGTTAAAGGAGATGCAAGTTTCACACCCTATGACTCTACAGACTGTCTCCTGGTTCAGTATACTGCGGGGGTACAGCCTCTTCATGGTAAGTCCAGTAGATAGCGGCAAAACCTTAGGCTACACCCCAGCCGTGTGCCAACTGGTCACTGATTACGACTCCACTGATATTCCCAACAGCGCTGGACCCATTTGTGTGATAGTGTGCGCGACGTCATCATCCGTAGCTGATGTCACGAGGCAATGCAAAAGGTTTCTCGGCAGAACTAAAACGGTTCTCTCATGCAATTCTGGAACCTCTGAGCGGGATATAACCATTTCGCTGCTCAATGGTTGTGACATCTTTGTCTCTTCCCCAACAGCTTTAGTCAGGCTGCTGAGTATAGTAGACTTCGGTGTGGACCTGAAAAGGTTGGCGACGTTTGTGTTAGATGACTGCGAGCGATTGGATGAGGTTTATAACGACGAGATTAAGTTTTTCGTCCATAAAATCAAGGACATGCTCAAAACCCGAGCCAATAAAGAGTTGAAGGTTCAATTTATTGTTGCGTCGCGAACTTGGTGCGACTTTATGGAGTCTCTAGCGAAGAAAGCGCCTAAATCCGTCGTCTGTATTGGCTCCTTCCAAGAATGTGTTCTATACTCCAAATCGAACATGCAAGTCAGCTTTGTCAAGCGGGAAAACAAACTAGAATCAGTTTTGGCATTTCTGAAAACCATCGATCAAACTAAGAGAACGGTGATCGTTTGCCGCTTGGACCAGGAAGTGGACGCAATCGCAAAATTGTTGAAAAGACAGAATCATGTTGTTTTTGCGGTTAATGACACAATGACCGTTGAAGACCTATTCTCTTTGAGTAGTCGGTGGGCAGAATATGAAGATCCTTTGACCGGACCCATCTTGGTGTGCTGTGACGGTAATCTGACGCATTTGAACATCACAGACGCTCACCACTTGATGCACTACTCTCTGCCGAGTCTCTTCTCGATGTTCTCTGGACGGTTCTCGGTTCTCGTTGACAGCTACCCGTCACTGTTCCGAGAGGAGAACGAAAAAGTCAAAATAAAAGTGCTAATCGAGGAAGAAAATGTAGAACAACTACCGAAGATACTCAATTTCATCAAGAGATGTTCCGACGGAATCCCAGACTCTTTAGACCTGGTTTGCAAAAACATCCTTGCAGAAAAGGACAGAATGAAAGCGAAGGTGTATGTCCCGTTTTGCGAAAATACGTTGTGTTTCGGCGTATGTCCCGACTTCTGGAACTGTAAGGAGAGGCACACTCTATTCAAGAATCTCGATGAACCGCAAGACTGGGTCCCTAAAACTGGCATGGTCACTTTTAGAATCATACACTGGCAATCTGCTGTGTCCTATTCTGCAAGACTGATCACACATTACGAAAGTGGATGCACGCATAAGTACCCGCAAACTTACAGCAGCCTGTCGCTCAAAATGAACATGTTCTACAGCAAAGAAAGCAACAGACAACTTCATGGTATCCCTAAACCTGGAGACAATTGTGCCGTCAGCGTGAAGGAAAACTTCTATGAGAGATGTCAAGTGGTGAAAATACTCAACACTTATGAGAAGAATGGCAATCCAAATTATGTGCTCGTGAAAATGATTGACGACGAGAGATGGGAGAGAACGCGAGACATAAATCTGTACTATCTACCAGAGGATATGAAGATAGTAAACACATTTGTGGTTCAAGTGAAACTAGCCAACATAAAGCCTAAAGACCGAGACGTGACATTCCCTGAGGAGGCCCGAGAAATGCTGATGGGACTAACAGATACCGATGAAATGTTCATGCGATCAAACGTGGTGATGACAATCGGCAATGCATTAATAGTCGACAATTTAGAAGCCTGTCAAAGTCTTGCTTCTCTACGGGAGACAGTTGTTAGGCTGAACATTAAAGATGAGCTATGCAAACGGTATGCTATAGCAAACCCTGATCATGTGACGGAATTAGAGAAACTGTGTGCTAGAGACGGTTTGGATATCAAAGCAAAAAACATCGAAGTGGCTAAGACGAAACCTGTTACAAAAGGACTGTCGAAACCTCGTTGGGCGCATCTTGAGGCCGATTTCCAGCTGTGTTACTTCGCTTCAGCAGACCATCCCGGAAAATTCTATGTACGTCTTGAGAAGTTCCAAGACTGCTTAGATCTGCTCACGAAAGACGTACAAAAGTACATAGCAGAGAAAAATCCTGAAGCTGTTGCCACTGTGGAGAAAAATGACATAGTATTGGCAAAATTCCCGGACGACTCTATGTACTACCGAGCGAGAGTTGACAAAGTTATCGATGAAAACAAAGTAAGATGCTTCTTCGTTGATCATGGAGACTGGAGAGACGTTCAGCGCAAGGACTTGATTCCCATCACAGAAGCGTTCATCACAAAAATGCCGTTCCAAGCGATTGAATGCCGTCTTATTGGAATCACTCCAGTCAACCAACATTGGAATGAATTTAGCACCAATTGGTTCTGCGATCAATGTTTCCTCGGTTCAGGCGACGTTCTCAAACTGCTATACGTGAAATACTTCTCGAAAGAAATCGCAGACTGCACCGGGGGCTACAAATATGGCGTTGCCATTATTGATACTACTACAGACGAAGATGTTTTGATAAACAAAGCAATGATTGACAACAATTTAGCTCGAGAAGAGGAGGATGAAGTCGAGTATTTGGACCAAGTAGAGTTTAATAGAAAGATTATCGAATCCGATTCTGATGATGAAAATGACTGGGGAAAAGGAGCAGAGGCTTATGAGAAAATGAAACAAGAAATGAGGGAATCTGGTGTACTTGCAAGGACTGATACAAATCGGGGCAAATTAGACATTCTCAAGAAGCCAATTCGATCGGTGCCTCTAGTCGAAAATTCTGACGAAAGTGACGGCGGATGGGACGTTGAAATTTCTCCAGAAGTGCTGAGATCGTGCTTCAAAATATCGAACGCACCCGCGAAATTTGTAGAACCTAATGAACCTAAAAAAGATTCCGTTCCGGAGATTTTACCCAAAAGTGATTCAACAGCATCGCAATCTGACTGTTCGTCTAAAGTAAGCGATTTTGAAGTAATACCATCACCCAAGTGTATGATCAAAGAGCTGGACTCTGATGATTTTAGTTCACCGGAACCGACGTTTATTGTTGAGAAGCAACTGACACAAGAAGTATCTTTGAAAACCGACAATGAACAAAGAAAGACGACACCGGAAACACCAAAAGTTGTAGAACCACAAAAAATACTTGTAGAACCTATTCTAAAAGAAGTCCCTATTACAAAAAACGATAGGAGAAAACCTAAAATATGTTGGCGTCAAAACAAAACAAGCATCTCTTTAAGAATAGAACTTATCGGAGTTGAAAAATATGACCTGGAAATTGGCGCCAGGCATCTAAACTTCTCTACCACAGTGCACGATACCGATTACGGGTTCGAACTGGAATTATACTGCGTTGTTAATACGGAGAAATCACTACATGAACCAAAAGGCCAAAACATATTCGTCAAGTTGATAAAACTTCTCCCGAAAACATGGATAAGTCTAACGAGAGATGGTAGGCTGAAGAAATGGATAGTGTTTGACGCAGACAGCATTGACACATCCAGTGACGAAGACGATGTGTTGGAACTGAGGCGTGCTGCAAAGAAAGTTATAGAGGAGATACACAATAACCAGTCTGAAGATGATGACGATGATGATGATTTTATTGATGATACTGCGTTCAAACATAAGTATAGGCGTGATTCAGATTAAATGGAGAATGTATAGAATGAGTAAGCCGGCTTGCCGCTAACCGTTGACGCGGAGTTCAAGTTCATTTTTTTATTGACCATGAAATCATACAGATTTGTGGGCTTAGAGATGGAGCAAAGAAGGGCAAGAAATTCCCCTATTTCTACCTAAGTCTAAGGAAATGGTAAAGACCACGCAGTTTTGTCATCTAAATATTCTTTTACACTAATAAGACTTCTTGAATTTGAACGTTTTTGACATTGTTTTTGAACCTCCTTTCTGGTAGGTCCGTTGCTGTATTATTTTTATTATAAAAACTAACACACACTACTCTAAAAGAATCGGCAACCTTACTGAGTCTGAACGCGGGCATAGTAATATTATTTTTATTTCTAGTGCTAATACCTATGACTAATACCTGAAGTCTTAAATAAACCTATGTTTTTTCTGCTGTACATGATCTTTTGATAAATGTATTGACAGGTAACAATAACTATAATGCCCGAATGGCCCTTTTTTGTAAGGTAAATATCGTGTTTGTATCTGCCGCTCTCCCCCAAAGGTATTCCGAGACATAATACTATGGAAATAACTAAAATGAACCAACCTGGCAGTTTCGACATCGACAAATCAACCATGATCCTTCAACTACGAATCTACGATTAGTGCTTGAAAAATGTTGGTTTTCGAATATCCGACTTTTTACTTTGGGAATTAATACAAAAAAAATAAAAAAATAGCTAATAAAAAAGTGGCCAAGGGCGAGTCGGACTCGCCCATGAAGGGTTCCGTAGTAGCAAGTAATTATAAGACTGGATGTTTGTGTTGTAAAAGAGATCATTCATTTTGGGCCAAAAGTGAAAGTGCCGTCCAGAAAAAAAGTGTAAAATTCGGATAGAACACACAAATCCTAGTATTTTTAACTATGACCCTTAACCTGTTCGCTCTATGGTATTGTTTTTATAGGCTATTGAAATTCGATAAAAGCCAATACAAAAAATAACATGAGACACGTTTATTCACTGAAGAAAACATGGGTTCATCGACAGACAATTTCAAAAGCAGGAAATCAACATTATATTGTAGAAGTAAACACGTACCATAAGTATTTTTCGAAACAGAAGAGTTTAGAAGATGATGTACGCATGCCTCGCCAATGAAATGGATCCAACTCAGCATAAAGCTGCAACAAGGCTGCAGCGCTGATTTTCAGTCGAAACCATTTGATTCGCGCGGCCATCAGCCAAACCTTGTATTTCTAGTGCAGAATAGTGTAAGGAATAAAACTTAGTATGACATAAAGGAGCTCAAAGTTTGAAGCTATATAATTTGGTTCCTGAGATGAAACTTTGCTCTCTTCTAACTCAGTCCGGACTGAGTGAAGAGATATGCATGTCATACTAAGTTTTATACGTTACACTAATTCTGCACTAGAAATAAATTAAAAGCAAAATAACATTTTTAAATAAAGCTTTTATTTAATGCCCTAAAAAGAAGAAAATAAAATTTCAATTCTTTCAAATGCGTCATTTTATTACATTACACAATTTATACGATATAAAAGCTTATTGCGAGATTTACTTGTGTAGACAATTAGGTGGGTAGGCACCTATTTGCACAGACTTGGAGATAAATCCCATGACTAGGGTGATGTTCTCGATAGGGCTAGAATCGGGGGCCAGGTTCTTGTGACATATTACATACAAAAAATATGATTTTCCTGCACAGACTTCAATAGTATATATCGATGTTTTCCTGTCACATATCAGGGCTTCCTGAAACAGCCATTTAGTTGTAGGAATACCGTCTATCTAAGTATAGCAAATAGTTATAAAAATATTGAAATGCGAGTGCCATGCTAATTAACTAGTATATTTTAAATAAATAACAGTATAATATATTTTAAATAATATATGTATAATACCTATAATATGTGTTTGGAAAAACGATGTTGCCTGAATATAATAATAAGTACTATAATTTGGCTGTATTTTGTATAAAACCAAAGATGGATTAGATATGATGGGAATTAGGGATCGAAAATTGAATTCAAATTAGAATCCAACATTTCAAGCATTTAAGTCTTTTGTAAAAGTTGTGTCCCATATTTTGGAAAAGAAAAATTCTGAACTGTTTATGTATGATTGTTGAACTTTATTAGACAGGGTATCTGAAGTATGGAGTGAATACTTTTTTTGAGGAGTTGACTTCCCACTGAACATAATTCTGCTTGAAATTCGGTCCTCATTTGCATAGTGGTTGAGATATGACTATTTCAAGATTACTGAACATATACTATGTAGACAGCTACCCAATATCTATCACTAAATGTGACTAAATACATCATAATATTTAGAACTTATAACAATGAACAAATCATTGTTTCCAGTGTTCTAAGATAATTATCGTTTGTCGCTCCATACTCCAAAGTTCCAAACACCTTGTTTAGCTAGTAAAATTTTAATATTAAGATTATTATACTAAAAATAATTTAAGTAAGGTTTTCACTTAAGGTTATCTTATGATATGATATGGCCACACCGTGCATAGTTTGTCACCTCTCGTCTTATATGTTAATCGAGGGGCACCGGGCCTTTACTTGGATACGAGTAAGGTTGCTGGTTTGCTGGAAGAAATCTCTTATTAGAGATAAGCTCGCCTTTGTACATATTTTTTTCTATGTTAAGCTATTTTTACTGTCATGTGAGTACAATAAAGAAATTACGAATTACGAAATTACGAGTAAGATTGAGTTTAACTGGTTCGCCGACGAATCTTATATATAACAATAGTTCGGTCGGTCGAGCGCGGTGTGCTTCTGAGAGTGAAGGGGTTAACGTGTCATCCGAAGCCCCGAACCAAATGCCAGAAACGGTTTAGTTTACCCACAGTTTACCCATCCAATTCCCGTCTCGGTCACCATGTTACTTATTTAACGCGCACGATCGTTTCCCATGTGCGGTTACCGCTCTCGGCCACGGCGCGGACGCTTCGTCTTTTAATGAGCTAAATGCAAGGTGTAAATGAATTAACGCAAAATGAGAAACTACTTTGTTAGGGACATCATCCTGAGCAACTTTCATTCTCCATACAAATCAGCTTACCCACTCAGGCCAAAATGTACTGGGAAGTGAAAAATAAAGTTGCTCTGATCAAATTAGGGAATGGAATTAGGTTAGGAGACATTTACAATTTGTACTCATACAAGTATGTATGTCTAATACACATCGTTTGGTAAGGGACATCCAGTGCCTAGACAAACCGTAAATGGTTTTTTGGCACTCTCTGTAGTAGTTAAGTTTTTATTAGTTGTTATATAAATAAATAAAATTAAAAAATATATAATGAAAGTTGCTCAGAATGATGTCCCTAACAAAGCAAAGTAGTTTCTCATTTTGCGTTAATTCATTTACACCTTGTGTAATAATTATCCGTGACGACGATCTTGTATGAAGATACTTTTGAATGTTGGGGAAGCGACAGATATACAGGATGTAACAAGAAATTGTTGAGTAGCTACCTTAATTGTTCGATATTCATTTTTACTTTACATGGTCAGTAGACACATGTTTTTCTTTTCTATTGTCTAGGTTGATCGATTTGATAAATTGTGAATGTTGTGCGCATCTCTAATTGATGCAAACACATGAACTCTGTGAATATTGTTTATTTTAATGTAAGTGTTTGCATTGTTGATGTGCCTTGTTATAAATAAATAAATAAATAAATAAATAAATAAATAAGAAATTAGAAGAAATTAGAAATTATTAGAGAGATTTAATTAGTAACAGACCGGTGTAGTCATATTTTAGGGGGTTGTTAGGAAGACCATTCTGAGCAACTTTCACTATGAAACGTTTTGCTCCGGGCGGTCAGCTGATTCGTATAGTGAAGTGAAAATTAAAGTTGCTCTGATCAAATCGGTTTCATAGTGAAAGTTGCTCAGAATTATGTCCCTAACAACCCCCTAAAATATGACTACACCTTTCTGTTACACCCTGTATGCGAGGATTGCAGCAAGTGTAGGTCTTTAGTCCCTGCCTGCCCCTCGGGGAAAAGCCGTGAGCATATGTACGTATATGTCCTACGACACCTAACTATTACAGAGTAAGTAAATGACAGATTGTGAAGATAGGTGTAGTCATATTGGGTGGAGCATGTTTCTGAACAACTTTCTCTATGAAACCTTTGACATTTTGGGCGCGGGGAGGTCAGCTGATTTGACTCTGATCAACAGTTTCACAGTGAAAGCTGTTCGGAATTATCTCCCTAACAACCCTGTAAAATACGACTACACTTTTCTGAAAAAGGCGTCTGAATCTGAAAAGAGATATCTTCCAGGCAAAGTTGTATAAGTACTTTGATAATTAGTTTCACGTTAATAGGTTTCTTTTGGTAATCGTACGTATCTAAATATTACCCACCTAATTCTATGTATAAGTATGTGTACAATGTAAAAGTGCTCTAAGAAGTAAATAAAGTTTTTATATTACGAATCCGAAGTCTTTTATAAATTATTCCAGGTTTATAATAAAACCTAAACTATACAGGGTGACATTTAATTAGCTGACCATATTTCGGGGTATGATAGTACCCATCATTGTGAACAACTTTTCCTATGAAACATATGGTCGCAAACGAAAAAAAATTTTGGGTCTCCCATAGTAACTTGAAATCAGCTGATCGGGGCAATGTACTGGGGGACGAAAAATGGTTTTCATTTGCGACCATATGTTTCATAGGGAAAGTTGTTCACAATGATGGGTACTATCATTCCTCAAAATATGGTCAGCTAATTTAATTTCATCCTGTATATTTACATTTACCCTGACTTGCACGACGACGTCACCTTTTCTCAATTGTTTCTGATGCTAGGATAATTATGCTAATTTGTTTCTTGCAACTTAGGCTTATTATAATTCATAAAAACACAGGCTTGGCTTTCATACAATATCGCCACAGTCACTGTCCACTGTCTTTGATTAACCAATGTATGGCCCTAATAGCGAGCTACACATACGCCCCGCCGCCGCCGGTGTACGTATTGGCACAGGGTGCTCATCCCATACAAATTGGAATTAGTAACCCTTCGTAAAAAAGAGATGGCGTGAGGAGTAAGATTTGTACTTCGCCATGGTTTCAGTAAACATACTTCTAGGTGACGCTAATCTAAGAATAAATCCTATATTATCTTAGCGCCATCTAATGGTATTTGCAATTTTTCGATGGTGCTGCACCAAGCGATGATGGCCTCGAACTAAAGAAGCTTCCGTATCTTTAGTTCGAGGCCATCTTCGCATCTCAGTTTACACCGGTGTCATATTTTGTTCGAGGTGGTCTATCTGTATTAGTATACCTAATATTATAGTATCTGTGGTATTAGTCATATTTTAGGGAGTTGTTAGTGTTGGAAATATTTATTACTTGTTGCAACACTGCCTTGAGGCTGGCAACTGACTTTTGACAGCTGTCATCCACCTCTCTTCTCTTCCTTTCCTACGTGTACAATGTCGTGATCATATTTGGTGTCTGTCTATTTTAAAATATCCTTAGCTTATACTGTAATCCTGTAATTAACAAACGATTAGAATCATTGTTCGTGAAGAATAAAAGCAGTCTAATCAAGAAGGATTTTTATTTCGGTGCAAACGCACTCTGCAATAGGTTCTGCGCCCAGCGAGGATATTGTGTTGTGCCCAGCCAGCAGCGAACCCTGAGAGCTGAAATATGTCGAATGAAGGTAATAACACTGGTAATATTAACGACGGCACAAGCACAGAGCAACCTATAATGTGCACGACAGGAAATACAGCCGGATAGCCGACCCATGCGTCACACTTGGGCAGCGGCGCCGGCGGTCTCCATGTGGAGAAATTGGAGGGCATACAAAACTATTCGTCCTGGAAATTCATAGTCAAGAACGCACTTATTTTGGATGGTGTTTGGGATTGTGTCTAATCGGCCACAGAACCGCATGTATTTCGTCGAGTCTATCAAGTGAATTTGTTCACACTCGTCTGCTGCAAGAGGAACTAAGGAAAACTAACTCCTAACCGAGCACAAATAATGCTGTCTTTGTGGCAAAAGGGAAGAAAATTATCTGTAATTACTGTCAACGGCCAGGCCACATAAAAGCGAAATGTTTCAAGCTTCGTCGTGACAAGTCAAGAAATAACAATAATGAACAGACTTTCCTGGTTGCTGAGAAGGCGCTTGGTGCTAGGCAATGTGATTGGTTAGTGGACTCTGGTTGCACAAGTCATATGACCAACAACAAAAACATACTTGTGGATTTCAAGCCGACAAAAAACAAAGTGTGTGTAGCAAATAGTGACTCTATTGATAGTGATGGTATGGGAAAGTTAAAACTGAAATTGTCTGATAACCACGTAATTGAAAATGATGCTTTGTATGTGCCGAAGTTATCTACGAATTTTGTATCTGTTAGCAAACTTGCAGATGTAGGTTACACTGTAATATTTGATAGAAATGGGTGTCACTTTTATGAAAAATGTCAGGTTGATGGAAAACTAGTAGGTAAAGCTGTGAAGTCCAATGGTGTTTACAAGTTATGTTCGCAGGAGCAGAGGCATTCTTCCGCCACCCTGACGGATGAAGGCCAGGGGGATAAGAGTGCGCTCATGGCAAACGTGCCAGCGGAGACTTGGCACAAGCGACTTGGGCATCTTGGGTATGATGGTATGTGTGCTCTGCGTAAAAATAACTGCCATATGTTTCAGTCATGTAAATTAGATGAGTGCATTGCATGCCTTGAGGGGAAGTTGGCAGCAAAGGCCTATCCTATCGGCGAGGCGACGCGTGCATCTCAGCCGCTAGAGCTCATACATTTAGATGTGACCGGACCCATGTCGACGTGCAGTTGGGGAGGATCGAGATACCTCCTGATGTTCACCGATGACTACAGCCGTAAGAGTTGGGGCTATCTACTTGAGCATAAAAGTGAGGTAATGTCTTGTTTTCTTGATTTTAAAGCTTTAGTAGAAAAGCAAACTGGTTATTCCATCAAATGCTTAAGATCGGATGGCGGTGGTGAATATTGCAACCACAAGTTTGAGAATTATTTGAAAATTGAGGGAATTTTGCACCAAGATACAGTTCCCTACAGTCCTCAACAGAGTGGTGTTGCAGAGCGCCTAAACCGCACCGTAATGGAAAAAGCACGTTGTATGCTGCAGGAGTGTGGCCTATGCCCGCGTTTTTGGGGGGAAGCAGTGATGACTGCATTGTATTTAAAGAATAGAAGCCCTACCCGCGCTTTGGCAGGCCAGGTACCTGAGGAGGTATGGACCGGTTCAAGTGTAGAACTTAGTCACCTGCGAGTATTTGGATGTGTTGCCTATGCTTTAGTACCTGAACAGAAGCGGAGGAAGCTGGATGCTAAATCCGCCCAATACATATTTGTAGGTTATAGTGACACCACAAAAGGCTACAGATTGATTGATCCAAAGAACCCCAAACATATTATATTTTCCAGGAACGTAGTATTTTTAGAAAATAGATTTAGTAAAGATGAGAAATGCCCCCCTAGTCGAGAGGAAGAGAATTTTATTTATTTTGACATAGATTCCAATACAAATAATTCCAATAATTTATTGAAAATGAATAGTAATAATAATGAATTTAATGTGAGCGATCTTGATAACTGTGATAATGCTGAAAGTAATTCATGTGATATTAGTGATAGTAATCTAGATATAACTGTGATTTCAGCTCCAGAATCCGAGTACTGCACAGGAGATGAGGCAGAATGCCTGTCCCCTAGAGGGGAAGAAACCATAACTAGTCCTGGGCCGTCAGTGACCGTCGCTGGGAGCATGCAGGGCTCCGCGACTAGTCTTGGGCCATCTGGGCCGTCAGTGACCGTCGTTGGGAGCATGCAGGGCTCCGCGACTAGTCTTGGGCCATCTGGGCCGTCAGTGACCGTCGCTGGGAGCATGCAGGGCTCCGCGACTAGTCCTGGGCAGTCAGTGACTGTTATTGGGAGACCTGTGAGGAGTACCCGAGGCAAGCAACCGGTCAGGTATGATGACTATGATTTATCTTTGTTAGTACAGAGCGAGTCAGAGCCTATGACTTACCATGACGCTATTTCATCAAGCAACGGTAAAGAATGGTTGCAGGCCACGGAGAAGGAATATAATGCGCTCGTTAAAAATGGTGTATGGAAACTTGTAGATCGTCCTAGTGACAAGAACATTGTCAAATGTAAATGGGTTTTTAAAACCAAACATGATTCTTTAGGTAAGGATAAGTATAGAGCTAGATTGGTTGCTCGTGGTTTCTCACAGCGGAGAGGGGTGGATTACAATGAAACTTTCTCCCCTGTGGTTCGCCACAGCACCATGCGTATATTATTTTCTTTAGCTAATGAAATGAATATGGACATTGATCATTTCGATGTAGAAACAGCTTTTTTAAATAGTGACCTAAATGAATACATTTTCATGGAGCAACCTGAAGGGTTTGCTAAAGATAAAAATAAAGTATGTCTCTTACTCAAGAGTATCTATGGTCTTAAACAAGCGAGTAGGATGTGGAACATGAAAGTGCACCAATTGCTATCTAATAATGGTTTTGTACAAAGTAAGTGTGAGCCTTGCATTTATACTAAAAAGGGCGAAGATAATAGCAATAATGATTTATGTATTGTTGCCCTATATGTCGATGACTTTTACATTTTTAGTAATAACTCTACAGTTAAAAAATATTTATTTAAATTATTAGAAGGCGAATTTAATGTAAAAGATCTTGGTATCTAAAAATATGTTTGGGAATGAATGTAAAGAGAGACAAGTCTAAAGGTGTATTATCTCTAGATCAGTCTGACTATATTAAAAGATTGTTAAAGAAATATGGAATGCAGAACTGTAAACCTGTCTCTACGCCCATGGTAATGAACCAAAAGTTATGTAAGCCGAAGGAAAGTCTTGATGAAAATGTATACCCATATAGAGAATTGCTTGGATCCCTGATGTATCTGTCTGTATGTACACGCCCTGATATTTCGTTTGCTTGCAGTCAGTTGAGTCAATTTAGTAATGGTTTTGACAATTCACACTGGTTGGCCATTAAGCATGTTTTAAGATATCTAGCAGGGACATTAAATTATGGACTATGTTTTTATAGGAGCTGTAATTTAAATTTAACTGCTTTCACAGATGCCGATTGGGCCAATGATATTGTCGACCGAAAATCCTATACTGGATTTGTTATAAAACTAGGTAGGAACTTGATTAACTGGGAGTCACGCAAGCAACGCTGCGTAGCTTTAAGTAGCACAGAGGCTGAATATCTTGCAATTAGTGATGTATGTAAAGATTTGTATTTTGTCAAAAACTTTCTGGTTGAAATACTAAATAGAAATTTTGATATTGTTTTGTTCAATGACAATCAGAGCGCTCACAAATTATTAAAAGCTGAAGAATATTGTCACAAGAAAACAAAACATATTGACTTGAGATATCATTATGTGAAAGATTTAATACAACAAGGTTTTGCAAATGTAGAGTACGTGTCAACTGAAAAAATGTTAGCGGATGTGTTAACAAAGCCATTATGTTCCACAAAGCACAAGAATTTTATATCTGAACTTAATGTCATATCTATCTTATAAAATTTAAGATGTATATTGCTGATTATAATGTATGGGTATGTAGCATGAAATTATGCAAGTGTTTTTTCAAGCATGTAGAGTTACTAGTAGGTACTTAATGTCAGGTAGAGATATAATATTTTTGTAGACTTCTGTAAAGTTTTGTAGAGTTATGCAGAGCATGTTATATTATGTAATAAATATGGGGAAGTGTTGGAAATATTTATTACTTGTTGCAACACTGCCTTGAGGCTGGCAACTGACTTTTGACAGCTGTCATCCACCTCTCTTCTCTTCCTACGTGTACAATGTCGTGATCATATTTGGTGTCTGTCTATTTTAAAATATCCTTAGCTTATACTGTAATCCTGTAATTAACAAACGATTAGAATCATTGTTCGTGAAGAATAAAAGCAGTCTAATCAAGAAGGATTTTTATTTCGGTGCAAACGCACTCTGCAATAGTTAGGGAGACCATTCTGAGTAAGTATATGAAACCGATTTAGTCGGAGCAACTTGTCCATACAAATCAGCTGACAGCTCGGGCCAAAATGGGTGGGACGTGAAATATTAAGTTATTCTAATCAAGTCGGTTTCATAGTGAAAGTTGCTCAGGTGATGCTGTGTGAGTACACCACCAAGCGCCTACTACTCCGCTAAAATAAAATAAATAAATAATAGCAAGTGGCTCCACCCGGGGCACCCGGCAAGCTTGAGAGCCCCCTACCTTCCCACAAATTATATATAACGTAATCTGGTACTTCAAGCCGCCTTCTCGAGATAAACTACTAAACTAAAATTAATTTAATCTCTAATTCTGAGGGTCAACTAGGCATACTATTAGCAGGTATATATGTTCCGGGTAAAGCTAAGCGGCCGGGTAAACTTAGGTTTACCCGGGTAAATCTAGCATTACCCAAGCATCTTGGGTAAAGTCCGAAAGGACAATGCTACGAATGTATGAAAAAAAAACCCAGGCCCGGCGCAAACGATACTTAACTGAAATAATTGGTATAATTGGGTAATAAAATAATCCATGGGAGACATGATCGAAATCGATGGCTAAGTGCGCGAAATTGCTATTCGAATTTTCACAGGAGTCGTATTAATGTTTTAATATAACTAACAATACTTTTATCATAATTATATTAAAAATCAGCTCTGATTAGGTCAGTGCAGTTGCTGATAAAAAAACAAACACTCACCTAAAACCATGTCGTTAAAAGTCAAAGTCCACGGCCCGCGATTTTCAATCTACCCACCTCAAGATGAAGGTATGAAAAAACATAAGTATGGAAAATGGGTCTTTTCGTCCGTTGGGCGGTTGAGTGGGCATCAATTATTGTACGAATCATACCTTGCCCCCTGCTCCCGTACCTATTAGACCGACGTAATAGTAATAGTAACCTTACGACAACTAGACCGAGTCTACCTAGAACAGAGCGAGAGACATTTACGAGCTCCAAAAATGTATGAGCGAGACATATATAAACTTACAGCATGCGATAGCAATAATCACTTCACACTCATAGAAGGGCTACTTTACGCTTTTAAACTGCAATAATATATTAATTAAATAAATATTAGTATGACGCCTGTAAAAACTCGAATAGCAATTTCGAGCACTTAGCCATCGATTTCGATCATGTCTCCCATGGATTATTTTATTACTCAATTATACCAATTATTTGAGTTAAGTTTCGTTTGCGCCGGGCCTGGATTTTTTTTAACATTCTCCTTTCAATCAACTTCAATTTGTCTTCGGGCTTTACCCGGATAAACCTGGGTTTACCCAACACTGGCTGGGTAATAACCGCAAAAAATTACCTTAGGTTTTATGGGAGCCCCCCTTAATATTAAAATTTTGTTTTTTAAACCTTGAGTTTAGACTTTTGAAGTTCGGTCAAAGACCATGACTGAGCGCCGTAGGTTGCGCTTGAGGGTCAGCTGAAGGTTACCCTTCATAAGTTTCTTCAATGGACCAGTAGGTCTTCCAGGCGTTAGAAATGCGTCTTACTAATTCTTCATCCTGCCTGTTTTCGAAGGAAGTAGATGTACTCATCGACATAATGTATTTCCTGCCCATCTACCTCGACCCTACGTTTCTTGCTGTTAGTCAAGTCATGGCCTGGGTTTTTAGCGATTCATCTTCAGTCCAACCTCAAGGCTCGCATTGCTGAGTTCCTGTAACATACGCTGGAGCTCATAAATAATCATAATATGGTAAACGCAAAAGCTATTATTTATTTTTCCTAATTTTACCATATTTTGATTTATGATTGAGTTATTAATTTTACAAAAATTCTGACATTACCCAGCCAGTGTTGGGAAAACCCAGGTTTATCCGGGTAAAGCCCGAAGACAAATTGAAGTTGATTGAAATTACCCAAGAGGCTTGGGCAATGCTAGGTTTACCCGGGTAAACCTAGGTTTACCCGGCCTCCGAGCTTTACCCGTACCCGTAACATATACATGATTCTAATCTATGATTCGCAGGCATTCGTCTAATAAAATTTTGATAACATGTATTTTATTTTCAATAGCAACGCCATCTACTTGTTAAAATAAAATTGGAATCAAATCAAATACGGATGGATTAAAACTGATGTCGCTATTCTATCATAGATGGCAGTAGCTGCAAATACTACAAAACCGGTGTTTATCGGTGGCACTGGCACATCATTATATAATAAAGTCGGTTTACCTATACTCTTCGGGGCCTCAGAACCTGAGCTCAGAACCTCAGACAGAACAGCTTCGTTATTGTTCTGAGGACAGAACACTCGGGGCTGACTTACCCGGCTGAGCATTTAGATATTCGATGAATGAAACTGCTCAACGCTCAACCTCTCAGAACAATAACTAAAGCACCTCAACATCAACAACAAAACAAACAATCAAACAAGCTCTCATTTAACCCTTAGTTAGTCGCGCCAAAAAAGTTACATAAGTAGTCGCGTGGGGTGTTCAACACCCCAGATACGTTTATATGAATAAAACATAATTTACATGCTAAATTTGACTTGTATCAATAAGTATTTTTAATCTTATATATTAATCGACTCATAAACCCTTTTGTTACGTCAAAAAAATATATTTTAATAATAAATAGTAATATATTTGAAAACATTCGGTATTCGGTGAAACAGTTTTGGCATACGACATTCATGGGGTCATTGCACACATGTTCATGGCATTTGATGGACACAGTCTTTAATTTTCTGTCCTTGGTTCTTGGACAAACATGACACCTTTTGTGTAAGGGCGATTAGCTAGCGCCAGAAGACGAATTGTGGCCCTCATCTTGATGACTCCGCTTTAGTCGTTTTTGCAACGATTGAGGTAGAATGGGTATGCCTACAATTGATTACATTTGCTATTAAGCCCTTGCCCATCAAATGATCATTTGTATCACGTTTTATAATTGTCAAAAAAACGGTCAAGTGCGAGTCAGACTTCCATACGAGGGGTTCCGCGTCATCATAGAAGAAAAAGTAAAAAAATACAAGTTAATTGTATGAGGACACCCTTAATTTTAATATTTAGTGTTATACAAGTTATTTGTTGCTATAGAGAAAACAGATATCCACATTTTGTGAAAATTTTAAACCATTATCTATTACGGTTCGTGAGATGAAGCCCAACGAACGTACAGACGTACTGTGGAAACTTTGTTACAGCATCCCGCTAGGCACCATTCGTGTACGGAACCCTAAAATGCTTCATATAAAGTTATTTTTTATTATCTCGACGTTTTTATCATGGTGCATGGCAGAAACTTATTCAAAATTTATACTACGTGAACGCTCGCGTGGAGTGTTAGACACCCCAGAAGCGCTCTACAAGCAAAACCGCTCTACAACTGAGCACCGCTTGCGATTGGATTACGAAGTTCAAAGGCTTTTACGAAGCTACTAGAACCGCTAATGCGGTAAATTCAAAATCTAAAAAGTTATAGACCTTTAATCACGTTCTGGGGTGTGCGACACCCCACGCGACTAATTAAGGGTTAAAACTCATTGACGAAACTCTACGGTAGATTTTTTGTAGATTTGTGATTGTGAAGTAAAATGGTAGAAATAATCCCTTTACGTCTAGCAACACTGCCATCCGCCATTTGTCATTTTTTGTCATGCGCGTTCGGGGATGCTACAGAATTTTGTGCTCGTGAGTGTTTCAGCTAAACTGAGCCCGAAACTTTGTTTGTGAAGTGATAACGTGTGAGAAGCCGGTGCCAAAATTACAACCCAGTTATAGTGCCTCCCCACAGCCGCTCACGATGAATAAAACTTGTGCGAGGTGTGAAAAAACTGTGTATCCCACTGAGGAGCTCAAATGTTTGGACAAGGTAAGTTTTCACTTGCATTCCTGATGAAAATCATATTTATGTTCATTCATAATTCATGCTACATCAATAAACAACTGGTGTGCAGTCGCAAAAAAAGCTACATTCGTGTTTTGTCGTCATGAAACGATTATGTACTTTTTTTCTAACTGCAGTCCAGTCCAGTAATTGAATGGAAAGGGCTAGTTGTGTACTCGTGAGTCACAAATAATATAAATTGGCGGTGATATCATTGCTCGCATCCTTCTTAGACTCTTTACGAGCGGTTTTAGACTTTGTGACTGTAGTTTAGTAATATCTTTCACTTAATTAGGGGTTTCTTGGCCATTTACTGACCTTGTGTCTGATTTTGCGTCAATTGTATTCAAATGCGGGTATCGAGGCTAGATTCGCTATAAACTAATTGCAAAAACACGGGCATTTACTATGAAAAATAATTTATAAAATATCATAGTTGCATAATATGTTAACAGAACCCAGGTATCTCCTGGCACAGTCTGACTTTCAATGTGATTTTAGGATTTACCTACAAATAGCCTATGTACCAACCTTTACACCACATACATATTTACTTTATTTAATTCTTAGCATTTTGATGCAAAACTATGACACACTGAGAGAAGAGATATTTTATAAGCAAGACATGTAAAAATTTTAAACTTTCTGAAATAAAAGGTTTTTATTATTATTATTTTATGTCACAGAACCTATCTAGCACTATTAGCATACCCATTGCCATAATATTTATAGTCTACCTAACTGGTACATATTTAAAATAGTAGTAAACCATGGGTAAACCATAAATATATAATAATATAATAGGTCCCGGGTTCAATTCCCGGCTGAGGATGAATAAAACTAAAAAAAGACCCCAGCTCTTGGATGTTTACATATGTTTGTGATATCACTGTTTCTGGTTCCCATGACATGGTATCCTAGTGTGGGGCCACAAGCAATTTATGTACCTGTATGTAAATGATTATGTTTATGGGATTATGTTTCTCTTTATACCTACTTGAAGAATGCAATGTACAGTCTTCACAAAGTAAAAGGCCCGTTTTGACAGTTCACACCCATGAAGTTTTAACCCCTAATGCATGGGTAATAAAAGCCAACTGTTTGTTGTTGTTGCACCTAACAACCGCTTCTATTACCTATGAGTTAGGGGTTAAAATTTCATCAGCATGAACTGTCAAAATGGGCCTTTTATTTTGTGAAGACTTTAGACTTAAAACTTCTATATATAAGTCACCTTTATCAACTTTATTAGACCCAGCTGTTGTTCTGAACACAATTTTAGATAACAGTACATTATCATTGTTCATTTTGACATTATTTTAACATTATATCGCATTTAAATGATGGTGTTGAAAGACAATGTGTTCAATCTCAATAGCTGTGGCAAAAGGAACTAACCCCTTGGCTAAAAAGAGTATTGAATAACTGGCTAGACATTAACCCGTCTATTTGTGATAAGAATGCAGTCATATTTAAATTTAAATCTGTTAACACACACTCACAGGACAGGACACAACCTTCATGTTCAAAAGTTTGCCTTCAACTGGTCACTGTGAACTCGGCTTGATAATTGGAAACAATTTCATTGGTTACGGGGCGTAGCTAGGCCGCCGGACAGTGATGACTTTACTGCATTCTTATCACAAATGGACTATAGCACAATTGGGTTGTGTCCAAGGTAATCAAATAAATCTAGGAACAAGTCTGAAATTAAAGCATTATGTACAAATGTTTGAGGCTTGACAATCTCAGAATTGTATGGTATTTTCGGCAGTTGTATTTTATAAAGTCAATTTCGTGCACACACACGCCACAGCGCTATTTCATAGAACTCACGAACAAAAGTGCTGTTTTGACAGTTCCTTACAAGTATCTCTATGTATTTTGAATAGTGGGACAAAAGCCTCTTGTACCCCTGCCAGCTCATACAGGAAAAAGTGTGACAGTTTATTATGATTTAGTTAAATAGTGTTTTGCGCGAATATCACCCTTCTTATTGCCATATTTAGATCATCATTCAATTAGCATAGGAATTGCATAATTTGACCAAACTCATAAACTGATTTGTATAATCGTTTTATTTTTCGTAACAATTCGCAAAATTATGACATCACTAAAACTTGGTAAAGTCCGTCTGAATTTCATCAAACTGTTGAATATTAAAACAATAATTGAAACAAAAAGTAAACTTTAGAAAAAACCGACTTCCACAAACCCTATTGGATTAGATTGAGTTTAATACAAACTGTTACCCCTTATCCCCCCCCCCCCTTGGGGAATTAATTTTGTCAAATGCTATATCAGTGCTACCCCACGCGACTAAGGAACCCCTGTACAAAGTTTCATGGCTCTAGGTCCACCGGTTTAGGCTATGCGCTGCCTGCCCATCAGCCACGCATTGTATTTGTACCTAGTATTGAGCAGATCTGGTGGCCATATGTGGTCTTCATCAGCAGTTCCGCATCACAATGTTATGCTTACCATGTGCATTTGCACGAGTTATTATGAAAAACACAAAAATCACCATAGGTCTGCCTATAATATTTGAAGAGTTCCCTCCATTTCTCCAGGATCCCATCATCAGATCCTGACCTGGTGTCAATGGGACCAATGGGAAGGTAAACCCTTTCAAACAAAAAAATAATTTTCTAAATCGGTCCATCCGTCTAGGCGCTATCGGGGCACATACATAAAAAAAAAACAAATATCCTGACGAATTGTAAACCTCCTCCTTTGGGAAGTCGGTTAAAAATGGCAGAGCTGTTCCATTTCTTAGGCTGCATTTTACGAACGAAAGAGTAACTTTTACTCGAGAGTATCTTCTACTTTTTCATAGACACCAGTGACACCTAGATCAGATCACCTCTTTTTGAACTGTCATTTGTCATACAATTTATCCCCGGGATAGTTATTCTCATATAACTTTTTGTAGGTGAAATCCAGCCTTAATGTATTAAACCAAAAATCTATCATTAAATAACTATTATGATAGTTTATTTGATTTGTTTCCACAATGTCGATTCGCGTTACGCCGCCGAATCGACGTCTCGTGAAAACTGATCGTTTGTTTAATGATAATTAATATCTAAGTTTAAAGACTAGTTCAATAGAAGACTTAACAGCTTGATACTGACATATATTAAAATATTTCACAATTAAATTACAGCTCATGAAATAATGCACTAATACCTACCATGTCATTTTAAATTGCCATTATTTTATTTCTAAGATTTCTTGCCAAGCTGTACCACACAGGTCACCGCACAATATGTATATCTAAATGCGCTGTGTCACGCAGACATTATTCACATTATTGTATTCAAAAGGTGATTAACATGAAAGAGTCCGATTCTAGGTCAATCAATAAAATCGTCCATTCACCATAAGAACCTTACGCTTTTGTAAACGAGCTACCTAGCAAAGACTTGTGGTTTGCTGGAAAAAATGCCTTATCAGAGATAAGCTCGCCTCTGTACATGCTTTTTTCTATCGTATTTCTTAATTTCTTGTTTTGTACTCCACAAAACAGACATACAGAATAAATAAGTGAGAAAAACAATGTACAAATGCGAGCTTATCTATAGCAAGAAATTTCTTCCAGCATACATATAAGATATATTATTATTATTATACACAATGAAAAATAATAGTTTAGTTCTATTTTACTGTATTATTATGTAGTGTGACTAAAGAATTACGATATTACACATTTGTGCCAAAAAATTGCCCCGTGATTAATTACAACTCCTTTGAGAGTCCGTCAACTTCTGAGTTGTTGCGCATCCGGGCCTTTCTGTGTTGAGAAACCCAGTTACAATATGACGTCATCGGTCACTCTGCGCAGTCGTAACGTTTGGCCATTTTCGCCGTTCCGTTCAGCTGGTTCCGTGGTGTAGTGGTTATCACATCTGCTTTACACGCAGAAGGCCGCCAGTTCGATCCTGGCCGGAATCACATCTTTTTGTTTTTTCTTTTCGGATTTTGCGTCTTCTTTTGTGGTTTGCTGTTTGCTCCACATTTTTTTGTGTTTTTCTTTAACGATCCGCGGCAGTAAGTTTCATACAAGTCCAAACTGCTTTAGGTTTTAGAATATCCATTTCCGAAGATAACGATACTGTCGTGTTCCTCATTTGTATTGTATTTTGTCGCCTCTGTATTGTTCTGAACCTCTGTCACTTCGTACGTGAAAAGGCGTGACGCTATGTTGATTAAGTCACTAGTCTACTATTTATTAGTAAGTTACTAGTCTACTATTTTAATATTTATCGTTGTGCACTTATGTAGGTCCACCTTTTATTAAATTATCCTCTCCATCCTAGGTTTGCTGGAAGAGATCTCTTATTAGAGATAAGCTCGCCTTTGTACATGTTTTTTCTAATATTAAGTGTCTGTATTATGTTTTCTGTGCAATAAAGTATAAAGAAATTTAAGCCCTTAAAGTGATTATTTCGTAGACAACTATCATACTAAACTCACTTATAAATAACCTGGTAAAAATCATGTACAAGGCGTTATTATACCTGCTATGATAAGTCGAAGCACGTCTACATTACAATCGCTGATGTATAATTATAATAACATGTCTGTTTACTATGATTTGTTACGTTGAACGTGCTATATCTAAGTTGTATGGTTCCCAAACTTTCAGCTCGGGAGTTGTTTTAGATAGCTGTAGACCGGATTATGGACTCTCATTTTATGACCATAATAACAAAAATAATTGGGTAAACAATCTATCACATCTATCTAGGGTTTGGGGGGTAACTCTCGCGCTATCGAGATAATCTCCATGGTCAATATATCGATATCGAGTATCTATCTCCATCGAAACAAAAAAATAACTCACGATTCGCCTTTCGACCAACTGAGATATCGAGACCCGTTTTCAATAAATATTAATCGAGTTAGTTTTCTGTGGATATAATCGTTATCCCGACCGACATCTCATCCATGGTGAATGTGATGACGACTCACGGGACACAAAAACCTGTTTTTTGTGTTCCGTGGTGATGATGGCAACATTTGCAAACTGCGTGTTTTTGAGATGAAATATTTGGTTTAATGACAAAACAGCACTGACTACTGATGTGCCGTTGCCGGCAATATTGCAATATGTGGGAATATGTATATTGCCGGACAAACAGCAATATTGGCGGCAACGTACATCAGTAGCCGTGCCTGACTTATGTTATGTTGCCTTATAAAAGGTGTGTGGATTAACGCAAAATGAGAAACTAGTACTTTATTATAGACATCATTCTGAGCAACTTTCATTATGAAACCGGTTTGATCAGAGCAACTTTATTTTTCACTTCTCCATACAAATCAGCTGACCCACACAGGCCAAAATGTACCGGGGAGTGAAAAATAGTTGCTCTGATCAAATCGATTTCATAATGAAAGTTGCTCAGAATGATGTCCCTAACAAAGCAGTTTCTCATTTTGGGTCAATTCATTAATTGATACTGACCTTGTATGTTGTTGTTGTTTATATTTATATGTTTATGGCCATATTTCTGTTTGTACGTCAAATTTGAGAGCCGCTGCACACGCAACTTTCACACTTCATTAGCGACCGCGCATGCTAATCGTATCGTAGGTACATTAACTACGCACTAATGCACACTGCTACTCAAATTAAGTGCCGCTTCAATACTCATACTCATACTCATACTCATATATTTATTGCGTCATTGTGGTACACTTTTACAAAATTATATCCAACAATGAACCCTGTAAGGGCACTACAATGTCTTAAAAGCTAACTTACATCTAACATTTGTGTTTGATAAATATTAGGTACCTATCTTAGTTAAAATAGAATTTTAATTTAATAACAGTGAGATCATTATATCGACGCTGCTCAAACTCAAACTCAAAATACCTCTGTGGTGGCTCTGTGGTCGAGGCTGTGCTTCCCGAGAGGTCCCAGGTTCGAATCCAAACATCCAACCATCCATTTACCGCACCCGAAAGGTGCCAAACGGCAACCTATTACTAAGGCTCCACTGTCCGTCCGTCCGTCCGTCCGTCAGCGGGTCCTAGAGCACGAACCGTAATAGCTAGAAAGTTGAAATTTTCACATAATGTGTATATCTGTTGCCGGAACAACAACAAGTACTGAAATACGAGAGATATTACAAATAAAAGGGGGTCCCCAATATCTGTTGCCGCAACAACAACAAATACTGAAATACGAGAGATGTTACATATTAAAGGGGGTCCCCAATATCTGTTGCCGCAACAACAACAAATACTGAAATACGAGAGATATTACAAATTGAAGGGGGTCCCCATACAAGAGACTTGTTTTAATACACCCACGCATTTCAATATGATGGTATATTTCGCGTCATCCTACATCGTTGAGGTAGCTCAGCGGGTATGAAGCAGGCTCTCAATCCGTAGGTCGTGAGTTCAAGTCCTCGTGAGGGCACAATCTATTTATTTTTTGTTTTTGTTTTATTATTTTGAGTGTTTAAGTTTTGTTATACGATAGTACGGTACCCTTCGTGTGCGATTCCGACCCGCATTTGACCGTCTTTTTTCGTTTCAAGTCGCGTCTCTTCATACAAGCTCGCCGGTGGACCTGTTTGTACACAAAATTAAATCGCTTGCGAATAAATAAATAGCTCCACTGGATACGA
The DNA here is from genome assembly GCA_963457715.1 of Argyresthia albistria. Lineage (NCBI taxonomy): Eukaryota > Metazoa > Arthropoda > Insecta > Lepidoptera > Argyresthiidae > Argyresthia > Argyresthia albistria. Next base: position 3,074,988 of record OY735279.1, on the reverse strand, counting down.
AACATTCAATAGTTTATAATGGCGAAAATAGTTAGCTCTCCCATTGTGTTACTTAGATTAGAGTTACATTTACAGCTCGACTACTGCTCTTTGGCAGTCAGGTCGAAGGACCTAAAGCTCAGTCACTCCCCTGCTGATGTCATTCTATTCATGCTAACTGTGCGAGTCGGACTCGCGCACGAAGGGTTCCGTACCATTATCTATAAAAAACCGCAAAAAAAATCACATTAGTTGTATGGGAGCCCCCCTTAATATTAAATTTATTTTGTTTTTAGTATTTGTTGTTATAGCGGCAACAGAAATACATCATCTGTGAAAATTTCAACTGTCTAGCTACCACGGTTCATGAGATACAGCCTGGTGACAGACAGACAGCGAAGTCTCAGTAATAGGGTCCCGTTTGGCACCCTTCGGGTACGGAACCCTAGAAAACATGTAGTACAAAAGCGAGCGTATCTCACGTTCGCTCACTATGCGCCAACCTTGCCATCGCTTCTGCAGAAATGCAGTAGCAGTGCTGTATTACTGTAGTGTCATTTATCATAGTTGACATCAATGGCATAGAACGGGACAGATGGTGTTAAGCGCCCTATTTTTGGGTTTATCCGGCGATCGAAATTGTCCGAGGGCCAGTTTCATTGTTACTTCTCACGCGATGGGATTTGGTTAAATGGCAAATGTATGTGTGAAATGTTGATATAAGTTAATATGAAAATAATTTCAAACACAACAGCCGCCTAATTCTGTAATCAACACCGGTCCAATGAAAAACGTCAATGCAATAATGCGACAACGACGACGCTCGATTTTAGTTTAATGCCCGGTTTCCTGGGCGCTGATTAAAGTTAACAGGTTGGTTAAATCAGCTTCAGCCAATCACGAACCGCTATTATTCAAAATGGCGGAACTTGATTGGCCGAAACTGATTTAACCAACCTGTTAACTTTAATCAGCGCCCAGGAAACTGGGTGACAGTCTTCAAACGATCTATTGGCTGATGAATGAGTGACGCTTACAGGGGGGCGCCAGCTCTACGCAACTTAAAGCAACGAACCTGTCATCAACACAGACCTATACCCTAATTATTCAAATAACGAAATAAATAGTGATGGGGTCTAGAATTATTTAGTTATATCATTCTAATGTCTTAATATAGAATATTGATAGAAATGATAAGAGAGCTAGTAGTGCTAGTGCATATAGCTTGTTCAAACTGAAATGACGCGCCCCACTCCTTTGTTTGCGAATGATAAACAAGTAAGAAAAATTAAGCATTTGGTATTATAATATCTGTGGCATTTGCTATAGAATAACTCACAAAAAGTGGGCACAATTTGCTTCTGCTACCTCAAATGGGAAAATAACTATCCCAACAAAACATGCATATGCATATACAAAAACGCCAGTCTCGCAGCCTGCGCAGTTTATTCTACCGTAAAAAGTTGTGAGATCTAATTTTAAACCAAGTCGGTTAATTTAACCAGTATCTGTGTATGGTAGAATCTTTCCAACAACTTTATTATCGTATACTGTTAAGTACCTACCTAATTAGTTAACTAATAACATTTATAGTGATCGGATCAATATAAGACATCTTTATTTCTTCAATAATAATTAGAATGACTTGGCAATCGCACGTAGAAAAGTTGTCGACTATAGGACCGTGTGTGCAACGTAATGTACCTATTGCTCTCGCTCCGAAATAATTCGTTGTTTTCTTATTAGTTAAGTTTATCTTTATTTAGAGATATGTTGTGTTGAGTAATAATATTCATTTGTGCTCTGGGTGCTATAGAGTGGTCAGTTGAGCGCGATATTACTTTGATATGATAGTTAAAGGAATTTGTCATGGGAACAAAAGGACATGAAATCCTATTGTGACATGAACAATTTTAGCATTGTAATTTCAACAGTTGTTTTATTGCTGTTACATCAATGTTGGTAAATTTGTTGCATTAGCAATTGAAGAGTAACTATAAAAACGTTGTCTTCATTACTATGCACCTTTGACGACTGTCCAGCATCAAAGCTTTTTTGTAGCAATGGCAATATTTTTTTGAGAGTGTAGCGACATCTAATGGGGAATAGCGATATTAGACAATATTGTAACCGGTTTATTAGGGTTCCGTACCCGAAGGGTGCCAAACGGGACCCTATTACTGAGACTTCGCTGTCCGTCTGTCCGTCCGTCCGTCCGTCTGTCACCAGGCTGTATCTCATGAACCGTGGTAGCTAGACAGTTGAAATTTTCACAGCTGATGTATTTCTGTTGCCGCTATAACAACAAATACTAAAAATCAAAAGAAATTTAATATTAAGGGGGGCTCCCATACATTTTTTAACAAACGTGATTTTTTTTGCTCATTTTTGCTCGATATTGATAATGGTAGCAGGTAGACGCTTAAAGTGTTCACAATATATTGAGTATATTATTTATTTAAAAATAAATAATTAAATTAATATTTAGGGGGGCTCCCATACATTTTTTTTGCGGTTTTTTATAGATAATGGCACGGAACCCTTCGTGCGCGAGTCCGACTCGCACTTGGCCGGTTATTTAAATCATAGCTGGAACCAAACCATACCGCGATTCAAGATACACATAGCGACTAGCGACATCTAATGGGGAATAGCGATGAATCGAAGTAGTCGTGTACTGAGCTTATTGATAATTAATATATTATGAAATTGGGGCTAAAATTGCGCAATGTTTGAGTTTTCCTTGGCTTTGCAGGCTAAACTCTAACCATGCTCAAAATTTTAAGCTTGTGGGTTCGCTAGAAGTAACCTTTTGAGTTTTCATGATCGTGAATCAGTGAGTCAGTGAGTGTCAAAATTGAGGAACTTTGAATTGCTGTACCTTCAACTCTACTGGTTCAAATTTATTGAAATTTTGAGAATATGTCTTATGACATGGTGCCTTTTAGCCGCCGGGAATTCAGGTTTCTATCTTTATCCACAACGGAGTAACAGGTAGGTCAAATATGCTCCAGGGGTGGAAACAAGTCAGTAAAGTCAGTAAAAGTCAGTTTTTTTTAAGGTGGTCAGTAAAAGTCAGTTTTTTCAAAATTTGGTCAGTAAAGTCAGTAATTTTAGGATCTCGGCCTTCTTCAAATGATGTGTCTCATTTTTACTTTATTGATTTGGTGTTTGTTTATTAATTTGATGATACTTTTCAATAAAGTCTTTGTTTAGTATTTTTTACTACATCCAGGGGGTACTCTTGTTCAATTTGCTTGTCCGGTAAATTGACATTTGAGTGCACGGGTACGCGACCCCGGATACCCCGAGCTGCGATTTTGCTTCATCCCATTGCTTCCTGAGCAAATCGCATCCTTTTTAAGGTGAACCCAACTGCAACCCAGCTGTGTTCACCTTCCCCTTTTTTCCCCTTCATTTCTCATCTCTTGATCCTTCCCAATCCTCTGTGAATGTATGAACTTGATGTGCTGCTGTCTGTACTTACAACGTTATATCTTACCAATTATTAACAAGCACTTAACCCTTAATTTGGCAGATCATAAAAAAAAACGAATTTTATGAAAATAATATCTGTAGCGTGTTTGAATGACATTAAGGGCCATAGGAAAATTCCTAAAATAAATATATTTCTATCAATTTTCCGGAAAAACCATGTTCCAGACACGGAACATTGCCAAATTATCAGCGCAATCATTGCGTTCTCTAGAAAGAACATTGCCAATTTAGGGGGTAAAGTGTTCAATAAAAAAACTGACATATTTTTATAAATAGTATACTGTAAACCTAAATAAGGCGTTACAGCTCCTTAGCTTTTCATTCAAAATTATTATATTTTATGTCTATGTCATTTTGTACGAAACGCTAGGAAGCAGTTACGATTAACTTTTCCAGAAACTAAGCACAATCTTGTTTTGCATTTTATGCAAAAAACTGTGGTCTTTTTTAGGGTACCGTACCCGAAGGGTGCCAACGGGACCCTATTACTGAGACTTCGCTGTCCGTCCGTCCGTCCGTCCGTCCTGTCTGTCACCGGGTCCGTCTGCACGAACCGTAATAGCTAGAAAGCTGAAATTTTCACAGAATGTGTATATCTGTTGCCGCACCAACCACAAATACTGAAATACGAGAGATATTGCAAATTAAAGGGGGCCCCGATACAAGAGACGTGTTTAGATACACTTACGCATTTCAAAATGGAGATCTTGACTGAAACTGTTTATTTATTGTCATAGCAACCATGTCATAGACACATATACTACACATTTAAATATGATAGCATATTTCGCGTCAACTCACATCGCTGTGGTGGCGCAGCCGGTATGTAGTAGACCCTCAATCAGTAGGTCGTGAGTTCAAATCCTCGTGAAGGCATAAACTTTTTAAATTTTCTTTTTGTTTATTTTTTTATTGTTTTGAGTGCTTTTGATTTGTTGTATGATGGTACGGTACCCTTCGTGTGCGATACCGACCCGCACTTAACCGATTTTATTTGGCACTGCCTGCAACGGCCAAGTTCCCCAAATTCAGCAAAATGTCCAACTTCATCATATCTGATGGAGTTTGATGGCCTTGGGATGGTTGGCTTAGCTATGAAGCTTTCAGTGGAGTCAGTCTTCTTACGGCTTGCTGACTTACCGTGCATCACAAAGTTGTCATACAGCTCTCGCCTGAATTTTTTTAGGGGTAGCTTTTCACTTTGTTGTTTGCGGTACAGTTGCCAGGCATTATTTATACAAATGTCGAGGAGTTGTACAAATATACCCATATACCACCTCCTTGTCTTCGGCATTGAGTATTTGGCATTGTTCTTCACACGGTACATGCAGGAAAGAAGGTTAGTTACTGAGTATTTGGCGGTGTTCCTTGGTTCATAGGTTCTTGGTTATTCATAGGTTATTTGAAGAGTAAATACGTGTTTATTGAATTAGATTTTAGCACTAACACGTTATGTATTTCTCAAACTCGTGATGCAATAAATAATTTGAGAAGAAACCCATGCAAAATAGAAAAAAAGCAACAAATCCCTTCAGTAAAACAGGAGCGCGCCGGTTCGGTGACATTTTTGTTCCGAACTGACAGTTTTAGTGCTGCCAGCAACAGAATATATTTTTCTACCTCTTGCTGGATAAAATTAAAATACCTTTTCATCAATTTAGGGCCATTTTATCGCTAAATAAAGTCACTAGATTTTCATAAAGTTGGTGTTCCGTGCACAGAACATCACCAAATTAAGGGTATTATTACTAAGCACATAAGATACAAACAGTGAAGGTTACAACAGTCCGATTAAGGGTAGAATTTGGTCAGTAAAACGGTCAGTAAATGTCAGTATTTGGTCAGTAAATCATTAGGTTTTGGTCAGTAAAGTCAGTAATTTTAGGCCTTGATACCGCTTCCACCCCTGATGCTCTGAATGGCTTCCTGTAAAGGATGTTACTGCTGCGCCCGTATGTTTTGCTTTTTGCTCGACTTGGCTTGGGGGCGCTACCGCGCCCCCAGATTAATGTCATATTAAATTGTGACAAATATTTATTACAAATCCTAATTTTAAAGAATTACTCTATCATTTTCATTTTGAATGAATGGGAACATCACTATCAAACTGAACATGGCAACATTATTTCAAGAAACGTTTGAAGTTGTCAGTTTACTTCCGTACCCGAAGGGTGCCAAACGGGCCCCTATTACTGAGACTTCGCTGTCCGTCCGTCTGTCTGTTTGTCTGTCACCAGGCTGTATATCATGAACCGTGGTAGCTAGAAAGTTGAAATTTTCACAGACGATGTATTTCTGTTGTCGCTATAACAACAAATAGTAAAAAAGAACAAAAGAAATTTAATATTAAGGGGCGCTCCCATACAAGTAACGTGTTTTTTTTGCGGTTTTTTATAGATAATAGGACGGAACCCTTCGTGCGCGAGTCCGACTCGAACTTGGCCGGTTATTTAGTAATTATGGTATATATCATTTCTCATTGGTCATGGAGCGAGTTCCACATGTCACCGCGCGCCAAAAGATCGTTTTAAGTCTATCTATATATTTAAATAATATTTATTTATTTATTTTATTTATATTTATTTATTTCAAAAAAGAAAAACAGAAAAAGTTTACACAAATTGAGGAACTTAGCTAAAAAAGTGACACCTAAATATTGGAACAACTGAGCCCGAGCTAGGTGTAAACCTGTATTTCAGGCTGCAGTGCACTTCCAAAAAAATACATAATTTGCTAATTCGTACACGGTCACATAGCATTAAAAAAATTAAGCAAATAAAGAATGACACTGAATAAAAACAATGAAATAAAAAGAAATAAAAGATGCAACATGGTGAGTGGGTGAGCCTCTCTATGTGTAGTATGAGTGTGAGTGAGTGTGTGTGAGAGGGTGTGTAGGATAATAAATCAACGTTACTATGTCCATATAGTGTCAGATTAATAAAATATGCATTATTAACATTTTAAAAAGGGAAATTATTTTGTATGCTGGTAGTTAGGTACTTATCATCAGTAAGTCCTCCGTCTTATCGTAATTAAGTAATTGTAGCGATTTATAAACAATCTTTTTAAGATTATAAGTGGGGACGTTATAAATATCAGCTGCTTTATTAATTCTATTATAAATGAAGGGACCGAGGAAGCAGAAGAATTTATGGGCAAAGGACGTTCGGAATAATGTATTGTCCAAACATACCCTATCCATACGCCGTCTAGTCAGCAGGCTGGGGTTATATACTAAATAAGAATGTTGTTTTAAAACAGTATGATACATAAATAGTTGCCTTACCGTAAGTACGTCACATATCAAGCACCATTTTAATTAGTTTATTTAGTTCGTGACGCCCTCCCAAATCGCAGGCCCTATTTTATTAATTTCTATCCATCTCCGCTAAATCAAGGCAAGTGGGACCATCTGCCAAATCCTAACTAGAATCTATTTTCTTTAAATAAAGGCGGTATGAAAACCACCAGGTGGTTTGTCTGATGCCACGTGGTCAGTACGAATTGCGTGTAGTGGACCGATGCAGTCATTGTGCTAAGAGCTCTATAGCGTGACCAGTTAGTATTGCCATGCTGCGAGGATCGTATGGGAATATGACTTCAACGTTTTATATGACGGCTAAACTGATTGCCCGCATCGGCAATATTGCCATTTAAATTGAGCCATCCTCCACCGCACAATGTTCTATCACCGATAAAATAATAGTCCATATTTGGGCATTTTCATTACCGAAGTGTGTCCGATGTCCCCTCACGACTCATGGCCACCCCACACAGGGCCGTGCCCGCAACAAGTTATTATTGATTTTAATAATTCAATTTAGGTACAGTTGGCATGTTACAGTACTCCATATTTGGTTGTCAAAAGTGATCAATTTCAATAAATAAATATTTCTGGGCGTGATACAAAGGAAACTCAAAGCGTCACTGATTTTCTCGTTCGCGGTGTCAGAGTCACAGACAACTCACAACACAAGTCCATTGTTGTTATTTGTTGGCCGGGTATCCGGATAAAGGCATGTGCCCATCGGTGGGGGAACATTAATGGGCTAAATTAATTTTATCATGTGATGGCAGAAGCACAACTGTGCCCAATTTTAGCTACTTATTCGTGTATATTTATTGCACATTAGCTACTTATTCGTGTATATTTATTGCACATTAGCTACTTATTCGTTTATATTTATTGCACATTAGCTACTTATTCGTGTATATTTATTGCACATTAGCTACTTATTCGTGTATATTTATTGCACATTAGCTACTTATTCGTGTATACATATTTATTGCACATTAGCTAGCTGCCCGTTGCGCGTTTTCTCAGTTTAGGTGTTCCCATAGTTCCCGGCCACAAAACGATTTGTTCATCATTTTGAAAATCCATATCGACCCGTGTTGGGCATATTGTACGCATCAATTACGCTCAGATTTACGAAACTCTTTGCTTACAAACTGTATAGGTTGCACGCAATGCAACGCACACCTTTTAAACATAAGTTCCAGTTCCGCGAGTTCCGCCCCCAACAAAGAGGTTGAACGAAGTAGTTTGAGTGACGCTAGATACTGAGACTAGATATATGGCTACCAACGTCATCTAGCGAAAGAGAGTGAACTTTCCATACAAAAGTTACTTAGATTTTTTGGCTTTTTCTCTACGTTTTTCCTTATTTTTCTTCTCACCTTAACCTCCTCCGGACTGACACAAATAAAACCCAATGGGCATACACATATCGGTTGGGCCAATTCAAAGGAAAAGAAGACTAACGCACAACATTTCATTATTAAAAGTATAGATATCAGAAAAATATATTATAATTATTCAATGCTCCATTTTGCGTGACAGGGGGCTAACTCATTCCCGCAGCTATAGAGGTTTCCTCACGATGCTGTCCATCACCGTTAGAATTAATTTGTGAGGCTACTCTCATACTAGATGTTACTAGGTAAAGGCATTCATGAGTTTTCAATACAAGTGCTATTGAGAATGCAATCAAGGTATTTGTTTAACAAGTCCACTGGTTTGCTTTGCCGACCGTATGCCCGACTCTTTGCTTGACCAGTTTCGGTCATCTTCGTCTGGCTTCCTTTTATTGTGGTTTGCGTCTTCAAGCATTTTGAATCTACTATTTAGTCTATAAATTATTGTAAAGCTGTTTGTATTTGCTGCGAACAAATTACAGTCCCATCAAAATTCGAAAATATATAAATAAAACCAATTGCCAAATATGCAGTCAGAGTTAGAGACGTTAAATGTCACTCAGATAAGTAAATTATGTAGTCTTTACAAAATAACCTGCCAAGTGCGAGTCGGACTCGCGCACGAAGGGTTCCGTACCATTATCTATTAAAAAACTGCAAAAAAACACGTTAGTTGTATGGGAGCCCCCCTTAATATTAAATTTGTTTTGTTTTTTTAGTATTTGTTGTTATAGCGGCAATAGAAATACATCATCTGTGAAAATTTCAACTGTCTAGCTACCACGGTTCATGAGATACAGCCTGGTGACAGACAGACGGACGGACAGCGAAGTCTCAGTAATAGGGTCCCGTTTGGCACCCTTCGGGCACGGAACCCTAAAAAAACCCGTTTTGACAGTTCACGCCCATGAAGTTTTAACCCCTAATGCGCAGGTAATAAAAGCCAACTGGTGCGTACAAGCAAAGCGTACAAGTTGCACCTAGGAAAACCGCTTCTATTACCTACGCGTCAGGGGTTAAAACTTCATGGGCGTGAACTGTCAAAACGGGCCTTGTAGTTTGTGAATGGTGTAAATAGCCATTAGCCTATTTATGTCCCCACCGAGCGGCACGGGCCTTTACCCGGATACGAGTAAGATTGAGCCATACTCCACCACGACGGCTCAGTGCGGGCTTACTTACTCATCGCTTGTTACATTTGATTGTTATATATATATACTTTATTGCACAAAATAATACATTTTACAATGGAAACACATGACAAAGGCGAGCTTATCTCTATTAAGAGATTGCTTCAGAAACTGGGGGTAAAAGTTTGAGAATGAAATCTGAACTTGTGTATGGCGAGAAATTGTTTAAGTTAAAAACAAACCCTAAATTACTAACTCACTCGCCGTGACTCACAAAGCCAAACCAGTACTACTCCAACTTAGATACCTGCATGACGACTACGACCATTCTGCGTACGAAGGCTTACATAATAATCAGGATTCTCAATATTATATCTGAGTCTGTTGATATTTTCTGGGTTGCTCTGTCTGAGTTCACAAGAACAGCACTATTTGTCGTTTGTTATAGTATAGGGAAGATAGGATAAGATAATATACTTTCAGTAGATTATAAGTAGTCGTGTAATTATGTATTTACCGCATTAGGTCTGTGCCTGTAATGGTAGATATTAATAGATAAATAAATAAATAAATAAAATTCACGCACACACACCCTCACACACACTTCACACCTCCCCCTCCCTCTTAACTTCTAGATAATATTTCTTAAAACTTCTAAAATGTATGTATAATTAAATAGTGTAATTAAACTGTATTTGCAAAATGTTCGTATAATAAGAGCCCCTAATTGGCCTAGGTATAAGTTATTTATTGTGCTGTACATTTTTTATATTGTGCTGTGGGCTCAGTTCCCAAATAAACAAATCCCAACAAAACATGCATATGCATATACAAAAACGCCAGTCTCTCAGCCTGCGCAGTTTATTCTACCGTAAAAAGTTGTGAGATCTAATTTTAAACCAAGTCGGTTAATTTAACCAGTATCTGTGTATGGTAGAATCTTTCCAACAACTTTATTATCGTATACTGTTAAGTACCTACCTAATTAGTTAACTAATAACATTTATAGTGATCGGATCAATATAAGACATCTTTATTTCTTCAATAATAATTAGAATGACTTGGCAATCGCACGTAGAAAAGTTGTCGACTATAGGACCGTGTGTGCAACGTAATGTACCTATTGCTCTCGCTCCGAAATAATTCGTTGTTTTCTTATTAGTTAAGTTTATCTTTATTTAGAGATATGTTGTGTTGAGTAATAATATTCATTTGTGTTCTGGGTGCTATAGAGTGGTCAGTTGAGCGCGATTGCCAAGTTATTCTAATTATTATTGAAGAAATAAAGATGTCTTATATTGATCCGATCACTATAAATGTTATTAGTTAACTAATTAGGTAGGTACTTAACAGTATACGATAATAAAGTTGTTGGAAAGATTCTACCATACACAGATACTGGTTAAATTAACCGACTTGGTTTAAAATTAGATCTCACAACTTTTTACGGTAGAATAAACTGCGCAGGCTGCGAGACTGGCGTTTTTGTATATGCATATGCATGTTTTGTTGGGATCTCATTTCTTTTTGTAAGTAACTTTCCTTTTTTTCTTTTCGGGTACTATTTCTTGTGCGTTAGCTACCGACTTTCTCAAAGCCCACTCCCTATCTCTATGGGCTCTTCTCTGTGGCTTTGATGTTACGATTTGTGACAAGTCTGGGCGGTGAATTATATAAATATAAATCATACCTCAAACCAAACCATACCGCGATTCAGGAAATGCACACCTTAGCGACATCTAATGGGGAATAGCGATATCCGACAATATTGTAACCGCTTTATTAGGGTTCCGTACCCGAAGGGTGCCAAACGGGACCCTATTACTGAGACTTCGCTGTCCGTCTGTCCGTCCGTCCGTCCGTCTGTCACCAGGCTGTATCTCATGAACCGTGGTAGCTACACAGTTGAAATTTTCACAGATGATTTATTTCTGTTGCCGCTATAACAACAAATACTAAAAATCAAAAGAAATTTAATATTAAGGGGGGCTCCCATACAACAAACGTGATTTATTTGCTCATTTTTGCTCGATATTGATAATGGTAGCAGGTAGACGCTTAAAGTGTTCACAATATATTGAGTATATTATTTATTTAAAAAATAAATAATTAAATTAAAATTAAATTAATATTTAGGGGGGCTCCCATACATTTTTTTTTTGCGGTTTTTTATAGATAATGGCACGGAACCCTTCGTGCGCGAGTCCGACTCGCACTTGGCCGGTTATTTAAATCATAGCTGGAACCAAACCATACCGCGATTCAAGATACACATAGCGACTAGCGACATCTAATGGGGAATAGCGATGAATCGAAGTAGTCGTGTACTGAGCTTATTGATAATTAATATATTATGAAATTGGGGCTAAAATTGCGCAATGTTTGAGTTTTCCTTGGCTTTGCAGGCTAAACTCTAACCATGCTCAAAATTTTAAGCTTGTGGGTTCGCTAGAAGTAACCTTTAGAGTTTTCATGATCGTGAATCAGTGAGTCAGTGAGTGTCAAAATTGAGGAACTTTGAATTGCTGTACCTTCAACTCTACTGGTTCAAATTTATTGAAATTTTGAGAATATGTCTTATGACATGGTGCCTTTTAGCCGCCGGGAATTCAGGTTTCTATCTTTATCCACAACGGAGTAACAGGTAGGTCAAATATGCTTTGAATGGCTTCCTGTAAAGGATGTTACTGCTGCGCCCGTATGTTTTGCTTTTTGCTCGACTTGGCTTGGGGGCGCTACCGCGCCCCCAGATAAAATAATCACACTCACGCACTCACTTATTTTTTATTATTATGTATTTCATATTTCTATTGTATATCTATCTACAATAATCTACACATCTATCTAAGTACCTGTATTTCATTATATCGTTGAGAGGTGCCTGCGCGGATATCAAATGGTTTCGACTGAAAATCAGCGCCGCAGCCTCGTTGCAGCTATAAGCTGAGTTGGATCCATTTCACTGGCGACGCATGCGTACGTCATCTTCTGAACTCTTCTGTCTCGAAAAATACTTACGTGTTTACTTCTACAATAGGCCTGACGACTGTATCAAATAAATAATTAAAGATTTAATGATTCTAAGGGAAAATATTAAAATAACTTATGCGTGACATCAAAGCCGACTCCATGACACCTGAGAGCTTTTTTCGCGCACTATTACAAAATATTAGAAAAATGGCTTTAAACTTCGTTAAACTTTACCGGAATAAAGTTTTTTTTTCGTAAATAGTAAATGTGTACCCACATTATGGCAGAGGATTTCAAAATCTTTCGTGTTTTTTTTTTTTTAATTATTTATTTTTATGCCTATTTAATGTCGATTTCCTGACTTTTAAATTGCTTGTCGATGTTCTCATGTTTTCTTCAGTGAATAAACGTATATAGGTGCCGCCATCCACGAAGACGCGTGACGTAGCTATTTGCATCTTTGTCTTTCAGCAGAGTGCCCCGATGAAAGAGAAAGATGCAAATAGCTACGTCACGTGTCGTCGTGGATGGCGTTATCTATATCTATGTCTAAGTCTATGTCTAATCTGCTGGCCTTAAACTAGTATACCTTCTGGAAACAGCGTTGCTACAGACATATTCCACACCCGGGGTTTTAGGATTACGTGCCCGAAGGATAAACAACGGGTCCCTATTACTTAAGGTGCTCCTAAATGGGCCATATTTTTACTTTTTCTAACATGTGAGAAAGAGAGTGACACCAATAGTTGCCGGCCACATATAGCAGCAAAACCTGGTCCGTTTAGGCTGGATTTCACCAACAAAAAGTTATACGAGAATAACTATCCCAAATGAGGTGATCTGGGCCCGAATTTTACTGTTCACAAGCATACGACAAGCCTGGCTCAAACTTCAATACGAAGTATTTGGTAATCTACTAAAACCGGAATCCAATTCACAAGCGCCAGCGTGAAGCCAGAATGCTTGTGAACAGTAGAATTCGGGCCCATATATCTGGGTGTCACTGGTGTCTATGAAAAAGTAAAAGATACTCTCGAGTAAAGTTACCCTTTCGTTCGTAAAATCTAGCCTTAGGAGCACCATTATACACCATAGTATACGTATAGACTCCGTTGTCTGTATACTCCAGCACACCTAGTATACGTACGTATAGCTTCGGCTGTCTGTCTGTCCGTCCGGCGGTCTGTATCTCACGAACCGTAATAAGCAGGGAGTTGAATCTTTTTACAAAATCTGTAATGAATAGTGCATTTTTTGCGATGGTTCCGTATGCCGCAGAACTTTTGCAGTCACGTTCAATCAGTCATCGTAACAGCGCGTGTCCGGGGGTAAGCCCTTCGCCGCCGGCTCTAGTACCGTAGCAGCACTGCACCTATAACTGTTCGCAACAGGCCTTAGTGCACTGCCGACCTGGTTTCACAGACAGATGGCGCCTAAGGTCGAGCTGGGACCGGTTGCGCAAAAAGATAACCGGGTGTTAAGTTAATCGGTTAAGTTGTGTCTGTTGTGTTATAGCGGTCGTAATCAGTAACTACATCCGAAAATTTCGGGAAAGTCTGGTAAACTAGATATTCTGACTGAATTCAAGGGTGTGAGAACTGCAATAAAAATATTAGTTTAAGTACGAGTCCGACTCGCTTACCAAGGGTTCCGATCCAAATGAATCGCGTTTTTTGTAAAAGAACTATTAAGATCTACGGTTTTTTGGATATATTTTTTTATTGTGCTATAAGACCTGCTGCTCCGTGGTCTAGTGGGTTTTCACCTTGCTTCTCACGCAGGAGATGCAGGTTCGAATCCCAGTGCTGACCATGTACCGTGAGATGATTAATTTGTCTTAAGTACATTATCGGACACTCCGTGTTTCGGATGGCACGTTAAACTGTAGGTCCCGGCTACTATCACTACTTCGTATTATGTAAAACCCCTCCACCAACCCGCACAGAGCCACCGTGGTGGAGTATGGCTCAATCTTACTCGGATCCGGTTAAAGGCCTGTGCCCCTCGGTGGGGACATTAATGGGCTACATTTACTTTACTTTCACTTTATGAGACCTGCCTTCGTGCAAAATTTTGAATAATAATACAATAAAATAGAAATAAATTCATGATTCTGTTGTATAATCGCCGCATACTTAACCCGTGTTTTTGTGCAACCGGGCGAAGCACCGCTAACGTTTTTAGCTATTACCCGGTTATCTTTTGTAGAAGCCGCGCTATCTCTTTAAGTAAACTGCTGATTAGTTCAAATTAAATATAGCAGATTGTCAAAGTAAATATACCCTAATTACCTATTGGTGAAATTGGGCTACTTGTTTAGCGATATCTTTAACTGCGCTCGAGGGAGGGTATCGTTTTATTTCGAGAACCTGGAAATGTTACAGTCTATTCGTGATAAGAATGCAGTGAAATTTGAATTTAAATCTGTTAACTCACAGGACAAGACACAACCTTCGTGTTCGAAAGTTTGCCTTCAACTGGTCACTATGAACTTGGCTTGATAATTGGAAACGATTTGATTGGTTACGGGGCGTGGCTAGGCCGCCGGACAGTGATGACTTTACTGCATTCTTATCACGAATAGACTATAGTGTTGATTTGTTGCTCGTTAGCACCACCCGGGGAGGATGTGAAGGGCTGTAGGTTCCAAGTGTTTCCTTCAGACGGCATACACTGCCTCCATGATATGTGAATGAACGGAACTGTAGGTCCGTTATCGTGATTTTTGACAATAAATTACAAGGTGTAAACGAATTAACGCAGGACATGACTACTTAGTTAGGGACATCATTCTGAGCAACTTTCATTATGAAACCGATTTGATCATAGCACCTTTATTTATTTATTATACTTTCCAGCACATTTTGGCCAGCTGATTTGTATGGAGAAGTGGAAGATAAAGTTGCTCTGACCAAATTGGTTTCATAATGAAAGTTACTCAGAATGATGTCCCTGACAAAGTGGTTTCTCATTTTGCGTTAATTCATTTACACCTTGTATACTATAATATTAGGCAATAACCCCCTTCAGTCAAGAGATCGTCATTCTCCTGGCGGAAAAGGAAAAAAAAAATGACATTAAAATTAGGGGAAATCAAGTTCTCATCCCCCTGCAATAGACATTAATTGACGTCTTGGTAGTCACTGTCAAAGTCAAGGACTCTTCTGTCCTCTAGCGAAGGGGCCTGTTAAGTTCTCATCCCCCTGCAATAGACATTAATTGACGTCTTGGTAGTCACTGTCAAAGTCAAGGACTCTTCTGTCCTCTAGCGAAGGGGCCTGTTAAGTTCTCATCCCCCTGCAATAGACATTAATTGACGTCTTGGTAGTCACTGTCAAAGTCAAGGACTCTTCTGTCCTCTAGCGAAGGGGCCTGTTAAGTTCTCATCCCCCTGCAATAGACATTAATTGACGTCTTGGTAGTCACTGTCAAAGTCAAGGACTCTTCTGTCCTCTAGCGAAGGGGCCTGTTAAGTTCTCATCCCCCTGCAATAGACATTAATTGACGTCTTGGTAGTCACTGTCAAAGTCAAGGACTCTTCTGTCCTCTAGCGAAGGGGCCTGTTAAGTTCTCATCCCCCTGCAATAGACATTAATTGACGTCTTGGTACCCACTGTCAAAGTCAAGGACTCTTCTGTCCTCTAGCGAAGGGGCCTGTTAAGTTCTCATCCCCCTGCAATAGACATTAATTGACGTCTTGGTAGTCACTGTCAAAGTCAAGGACTCTTCTGTCCTCTAGCGAAGGGGTGTTACGGCTTTTCCGATACGGGGTGGCAGAGGCACATCTGTGCGCACCTTTAACCAGTGACACAGATGAATAAAGCCAGTGATTCAATACTCCATTTCAATACCATACAATTTACACGTGTTATTAATTAGGCTTTGTAGCCTCTACAACTGTGTAAATACCGGCCTAACTTATTGATTGAATCCTTCTCTTTCTTCCTGTGAAATCTCGACGTATTATCACTTAAAATTGTAAATGTAAATGTAGCCCATTAATGTCCCCACCGAGGGGCACAGGCCTTTACCCGGATCCGAAACACGGAGGTCCGATAATGTACTTAAGACAAATTAATCATCTCATTGGTACATGGTCAGCACCGGGATTCGAACCTGCATCTCCTGCGTGAGAAGCAAGGTGAAACCCACTAGACCACGGAGCATCTAACTCACTTAAAATTATCATATTTATTTATATAAGTATATGCACTAGTTTATGATTTGTAAGTAATAATTTACATGGGTCTATCTACTCCTACTCAGCAATCCACCTGTCTCATCCTTTTTTGGTTTGCTGGAAGATATATCTTATTAGAGACAAGCTCGCCTTTGTACACGTTTTCTATGTTTTATGTTGTCTTATGTAACTGTTTGTGTGCAATAAAGAAGTTATGAATTAAAATTGTACTTTTTTATTTTATTTAGCCATTAAAGTGTCCCACTGCTGGGCAAGGCCTCCCCCTCTTGTAATAATTGTACTTGATTAAATTAATTAATCAACTTTTAATTTCTTCCACAGGTCTGGCATAAGGGCTGCTTCAAATGCCAGGAGTGCGGCATGACCCTCAACATGAGGACCTATAAGGGCTACGGGAAGCTGCCGTACTGCGAATCGTGAGTACAGGGCCCCGTGAATCTGCAAGCGAATCGCATCACAGTGGCTATATCGAGGGCTCAAAATTCCAGTTTTGTCTGGTCGACTGCGCCGAGATGTGCCGCGGCGCCGGCTACAACAAACCAGTATTTCGCGCTCTCACTTTAGCTACTGATATGCGATTCGCTTTAAGGATCCGGCCCCAATGGGATCTCGAATTCTTGGGCACGAATTAGCTGATGTGTCTCCTTAAATATTTTAACAAATCAGAGACAAGAAACGTTGCTAGGATGTCAAAGTTGAACGATGGAATTCGGTGAAGGTAAATCGAATAAATCTATTTTTCGGTCTTATACCGAACACGTGAAATGCAAACGGTGCAAGCGACACAATTACCTAACTTTACTTTATCTCACAATTCCGTGCATCATTTGGAACCGTCGTCGCGACCGGGTGCATTCACTCAACATTCTTACATTATTATTACCTTAACATTCAGATACATTCATAAGTTCAAGTGTATTAATAGATTAAATAAACTCTTCTATCATAATACTCGGGACTTTTAACATTCAACAGACACACGCATCACCTCACCCCGAACACTATTGAAGCATTATGTATGTGTATGTACATACAAAAGGGCTGGACAATGACAAAATTGAATATTTCTAATTTCTAGCCGTTTTATTTTATAAAGCTAGTTTTATGTAAAGAAGACCACTATGCACTAGTGCTTCATAGAACTCTTGACAGTACTTAAAAGTATATATTTTGACTAGCAGTAAAACAATGCATTGCATTACATAGTTGTTAAGGCGAGGTATGAATAATTGTACAAGCACATCATAGACGACAGCGGGCGGCGGGAGGCGCGGTCGCGCGCCGCTCAGCAGCAACTCAACTCATCACTTAGAACGAAAGCATTGTCGCGATCGCATCTGATAGCTTTGACTTGTATACATACTCACCTTTTGACCTATTATAACAACTTAAACTACAGTCCACTCTTCTCTTATTTACCTGGCCTATCTAATAATTACAAACCAAGGTCAACGAAGATTGCGGAAGTGAGAAGCGAATATAACTCGGGAATAGGAACAAGTGGGATGGCAATTGTGCGCTCAAATATTGGAAAAAAGGGTTGACTTTGGATTTATTTTCTATCGAGAAATTTTTGTCCAAACACGTTTTCCGTCATTAAAACCCTAGATTATACAGTCAAATTACATATACCAGAAATTGATTACGGTTTGCCGAGTATTTCCTGAAATACACATGAAAAAAGCACCCCTACTTTATTCATGAGGCGCCTTAATTGGGCGCCAAAATTGACGAAATTAAGTTAGTTACGGATTACTATGCCGCAAGTACGTCCGCGTTATAATCATAATGCGCACAGCGCGCGCACTATTGCGACTTCCTCAAGTGAAAGTGACGGCATTATGTCGACTGTCACTTCGGCTACATTCCGGGCGATCACGAGCGACCACGAACGGTCACGAGCGATCACGAAGGTGGTCGGGAGACGCGTGCGACGAATCTGATGATGGATATTAATCATCAAAAACTTAAGGAGAAAAAGAGAAATAAATATATTTAAAAAAAACTGCCGGTAGTTTATGTTGTCTTTCAAAATAAACGTCCGTGCTCTAGTGGTTCCACGCCCGCAGCCACGAATGAGATTCCGGTTCGAATCCCGGTGACCGTAGATCAATACCATACTTTAAAAACTTGAAACTACTTACTTTGCCATCACTCTACATTTACGAGATTGCAGTCTTTGTAAAAATTAACCCTAAATATTTTGTTCGGGTCTCCACAGATAGCAACAAAAATGTTCGCACGCAACATCGCCACAGACTGTGTTTGCAATCATGTAGCACAGCCCTGATGAGAAAAAGTGTATTTTTTATGGCACCATTGATATACAATAAAGTGCCAAATAATATTAAGGATATGCACTTAAATATATTTAAAAGCAGGTTATTCACGTTACTGATTGATAAATGCTACTACCACATTAATGAATTTTTAGATGATAAGACAATTTAGTGTGAATATTTTATTATATTTTTTTTTCTCAAACTTAACTAAGCTTTAAAATTACTGCATGTTTACATGAATTTTCATACGCCCATACGGGCAGTACATGGAATTGCACTGGAATATGTATATAAGACCTGTTTTGTTTACCCATGTACATGAATAAACGATATTTCTATTTCTATTTCTATTTCTAATAGGCCGTGCTAATAGTAATGGAGGAACCTTCATATCTCCATAGCTGCGGCGATGGGCTAGCCCCTCCCAAAACGGAGTATTGAATATCTGGCTAAAGATGGGCGCGACTCTGTCTCTGCCACCCGTATGGGAAAAGGCGTGACGTATGTATGTATGTATGTGTAAATAATAATACATAGAGATATATATCTTAAAAGTACTATAGCCCATTATCATGTCCCTGTCACCCAGATACGAGTAATATTG
Organism: Argyresthia albistria; assembly: GCA_963457715.1. Classification (NCBI taxonomy): domain Eukaryota; kingdom Metazoa; phylum Arthropoda; class Insecta; order Lepidoptera; family Argyresthiidae; genus Argyresthia; species Argyresthia albistria. The sequence goes on along the minus strand of OY735279.1, from coordinate 3,055,623 downwards.
AGCCATACTCCACCACGCTGGCCCAGTGAGGGTCGGTGGAGGGTTTTAAAATCAATATCTTAAAACTTGATATACTTACTAAAGTTTGTCTCAAATCCACAGTCACGTGCCGAAAGCGAAACACACGACAATGGCGGAAACGCCCGAACTGAAGCGAATAGCCGAGAACACGAAGATACAGAGCAACGTGAAGTACCATGCAGACTTCGAGAAGTCCAAGGGCAAGTTCACACAGGTGAGTCTCTGTTGTCACAACACGCAGGCAATCGCGTGCCGCGTGGATCGTGTCATCGATTCATCTTCGGCAGCTGGTTTCTCCACTGCTGGGTATGTATGCCTCCTCTTTTTTGTGCCAACTTATCCGGTCCGGTCTGTGGCGCTTATTTATTTAGTCGTATGGCCTAATTATGACAGCCATTTCGTATTATTTAATTACAAGTTTATGTCAAGGCTTTTAACTCATTGGCACAGAAGAGATAATCCATTGGGCTACGTCATTGGAAAGGGTGAACAGGTCTGCAGGGTCGCCATTGTTTTTTCTGCGGGGGAAGTTCCTAATTATATGGTTCATGTCTTGAGACTGAGCCCCGCAGTCGCACGCCGCGGAACTCCTCCATCCACATCGGCTCATGAACTCTCCGGTACGGCCATGTCCAGTTCGGAGTCTATTAAGTTGGCACAATTGGATCAATTTTCATTGGGAGATTTGGGGGAGTGTTAGCGCTCCACTCTTGCTTCCACGACTGTGGCGCTAATGCTCTGTCTGTATGGCTGAAGTCTTTAGTGTGGGCTACGGTCCTGCCTGGCATACATCACTTCTCTACATACATGCTCGCCTGTTACAGATCCTTATGGCCGTTCTACACTCTCGCCGAGTGGTCTCGTGATGTCTGGCACGAGAGGTACCCTGTACAGCGGTGAGAGTGTACAGTGTACACTCTCACCGCTTCTAGTGCAATGCTCTCGGGCTCCTCGCGAGACATGCCGAGACCCTTTGACTCGGGCCCAAAAACCGCCGCCGGAGCGAGAGCAGGCGAGACATCACGAGACACCCCGAGCGCGGCGAGAGGTACCCTCTACATTCTCCGCCTCGGCATGTCTCGTGTTGTGTCGGCGAGAGTGTAGAACGGCCATTACTTACTTAGTCGCAGATCGTAGATCCTTCAGTCGCACCACTCCACAAACTAAACGCGGACGCAAATGGGAAGCGGTTGTGTTGTCAATGATTGTATTCCCATTCCAGGTGGCGGACGACCCAGAGACTCTGCGCATCAAAGCGAACACGAAGATCATCAGCAACGCGGCCTACCACGGCGAGGCGGAGAAGAAGGCGCTGATGGAGCGACAGCGCGCCATCAACGAGAACGGCGAGATTGTCGGTGAGAGCTGCTCAAATTAACTGCTGCTTCTCTCTTCTACTCTCTTCCCCGTAGTCGATATATCGGTACTCTGCCGAAAGCGATCTTAAAACCTCGCTACGCTCGGGAATTAACTCATGAGGTCGTTCAGGATTCAGAAAAACAGTGCTTTATAGTTGCATACAACTAATGTTTGGCGAGCCCCCGCAGGCGCAGTCAATTGGATATATTTTATAGTCTCTGTATCAATCACACTTCACACGACGTTACCACAAAAAATGTACACAACAAATAATAATTCAAGGTCGTGCGTCAATAGATTGCACCGCTCATTGTGCTCACACCTTTGTTGTCATTTTGCGCCGGGTGCGGGAATCGCATTGTGATTGTGAACTCATCAATGGGTGGTGGCGAAATGTAGGTCATTGGGGAATTTTGTTTATACATTCTATTCGTGATAAGAATGCAGTGAAATTTAAATTTAAATCTGTTAACAGACGCTCACAGGACAGGACACAACCTTCGCGTTAGAAAGTTTGCCTTCGACTGGTCACTGTGAACTTGGCTTGACAATTGGAAACGATTCGATTGGTTACGGGGCGTGGCTAGGCCGCCGGACAGTGATGACTTTACTGCATTCTTATCACGAATAGACTATAGTAACAAATTGCAATAACTGGGCCGGCCTACATTCAACAGGTATAGGCGAAAGGGAATTGAATATTTTTGACGATTTTTGTCAAGCAGGACTCCCTGCTCAGTTTAGTGTTAGTCTGGCCCAGCAATTCCGATTTTTACTATACCTTAACGAAATCTGTGGTAGAGTTCTGATTTTCAAAGGTCCCGGGTTCGAATCCAGTGCTAAATAAGAAGGGGTGTTTTTATGTTTGCGACGTCGCTCCCACGACACAGGGTTGTCCTAGTGTGGGGCCAGAAGCAATGTAAGCGCCTGTATGTGAATGTTTGTGTTATGGTGCTTCTAAACGGGCCAGGTTTTGCTGCAATATGTAGCCGGCAACTATTGGTGTCCCACTTTTACTCTCATGTTAGAAAAAGACACCAATAGTTGCCGGCCACATAGTGCAGGGAAAATATGGCCCGTTTAGGCGGACCTTTATGTTTGCGTGACACCTTTTCCCGTATTAGGGGGCAGAGGAACTTGTTTGATCTCACTGTTATAATATTGTGTGTCAAGTCAACGTTTATAGAGGGTGTTCCGTAACTCAACTAAGGCGAGTACCAGAAGAAAGTCTTGTTTATACTTTGTACAGGGTCTGGCGAAAAAATTAGAGGGAGGTGTCTGCTTCCATAGGTAGGTTAAAAAGAAACCTGTGTCTATGGCACGCAGGCCCGTTCCTCTTCCGAGGTGAATAAGTAAAGTGGTGGTTGCAAAGCGGGAGATTTGAAATTTTGAAATTTTAAATAAGTTATAATAATAATAAAGCTAAAACTAACGTGCAGTAAAATATGGATAGAGGTTGGACAGTATTATAGTGATGTGCCTAAACTTTGTCACTTTGTTTGGGTTATCGAAGTTGAAATATTGACTTAGTAAGCTATAAATACTTAACACGCAAACAGGCACAACACTTCATGCACATACACATAACTCGTAAACACACAGTAACACCCTCACACCCAGTACACATACAGTTACACTCTACACTCATCCAATAACCAAATCTTTTATTGTTTTATCCTTATTTTGTTGTATAAAACAAAACCTTTATAATTATTATTATCGTAATTATGCCAAGTACTTTTTTCTCTAAATATGTAATCCTAATTGTGTATAAAGGGAAGAAACTGTCTCCCAAGACTCAGGTTACCCTCATTTGGGAGACAGGGAAACCCTTCTGCTAAGGACTTGTATTAGGAAATAAACTTATTTTTACTTTAATTACTTTACTTTATCGATAATTTGTTGTCAAAGTTGAGTTACGCGACACCCTGTGTATATTGTTTAATAACCTACTTGTTGCTAGCCTTATATTGAAGCGGGTCGAGACCGGGGCAAAAGGAAATGAAAGTTCAATAATGAAGATTCTCCGGTAGTACTGATGTGTTGCCGGGAATATGGCCATTTGTGGGAACATAATACAGGGTTATTTTTGGACCCCTAGCCAAAAGTTACAGTTATTTTAGGGACATTATCCTGAGCAACTTTCACTAAGAAACCGATTTGATCAGAGCAACTTTATTTTTCACTTCCCAGTATATTTTGGCCTGAGTGGGACAGCTGGTATGGAGAAGTGAAAAATTTCTCAGAATGATGTCCCTAACTTTTGGCTAGGGGTCCAAAAGTAACCCTGTATATGGGGCAATATTGCCCCCATTCATTATATGGTAATATTGCCTGACGAATGGCTATATTGCCGGCAACAGCACATCAGTATCCAGTGACAAGTTGGTTAAATTGCATAATTTCATCGGAATCTGGTGGATTGCGATTCATCTCTCATTAATTCATGTGCCATTGTGTGTTCACTAATATTACTGTTTGTTTTCTTGTTCGCAACCCATGTCTTGCTGTTGGTACCGGCTATCGCACCGCTTTAAATGTCTAGACCTCCCGACCACAGACAACTACAGCCAACAAATCGACAGCTACGCCACCGAGATGCTCCCCCCCAACGTCCCACCGCCCCACCTGCCGCAGAAAACCCACTACCAGACCCCCCAACCCGTCCAACCAACCCGGCCGTACGACGAGTATCGCCAACCGAAATACGACAACGATTACCCGTACCAACCACAGCACACCCCGAATCACAATCACGGCAACGGAGCCTACTACGCTTCCCAGCCAACCCATTCCCAAACACCCCACTCCCAGCCGGCACATTCCCAGCCGACCCACTCGCAGCTGGTCGGGTCCCAACCGAACTACCCGCCTCAGTACGCGAACCCGCCGAGCCAGTATGCCAAATACGAGGACTACAATTACACTTACGGGCAGTATCAACAGCAAAACGTGGGGGTAGGGCAGGCGGCGAAGATAGGAAGGATCCAGGACTATGACCCGCTGAGCGATGGGCCGAGGGTCGCGCCGTCCACGCAGCGGGCGTCGACCACTGTCGTGTATAACAGCACCAGCGGACCTAAAGGTTTGTGGCTGAGCTCTCTTTTGTATTGTGATTAATACAAGAAGTTTTCAAGGTTTTGTTGATTTCATTTAATGAATGAATGTAATGAAACAACCAGCGCTGAGCAGATCATCGCGCTTTTCCCAAATATTAGTATTTATTATTGTTTTGTATGTTTTCTTCTTAAAAGTTTGACAACAAATAATATGCAATTATTTGTTTATTGTTCTTTGTTTCTTTAACCTTTTGCACAGAAACAAAATAAGGACACGTTATAATGGAAATATCTTCATTTAAAGATTTTAATCGTAAATCCTTTCTTTCTTTAATCTGTGAATTCATGGTCGCGGCAGAGACAATTGTGCCCACTTTTAGCCAATTACTCAAAACTCCATTTTGCATGACAGGGGGCTAACCCATCGCCGGAGCTATGGAGTAATAGAGGTTTCCTCGTGATGATGATGTGGTCCGACCGATTTCGGTCTCAGCGACCGCCTCAACTCGTCGTGTGTAGACGTCGCTCGTGGGCTCGCATGTGGCTTATGTAGCCAATCTTCCTAGTAAAGATCCTCGCACATTGCGGGCCTGTGAGCACCATTTGATAATATTTTGTTCCTTGTCTCGTCGCAGGCCACCAATCGTCGCAGGCGCAGCAGCCGCGCAGCATCGGGCGCGTCGCCGACCTCGACCCGGTGGCTGACGAGCCGCGCGCGCAGCCTCATGCGCCCGCCAACCAGGTATACTAGCTTAGAACTACACCCATAGCCAACCGGGTACAGTAATTCCTGGTAAGGTAGTACCTTAGAAGTACCAACCAATCCATAGCCAACCAAGTACATTAGAACTGCACATATAGCTAACCAGGTACCTTAGAACTACACACATAGCCAACCAGGTACCTTAGAACAACACACATAGCTAACCAGGTATACTACCTAACCTACCTTAAAACTATACCCATAGCCAACCAGGTACCTTAGAACAACACACATAGCTAACCAGGTATACTACCTAACCTACCTTAAAACTATACCCATAGCCAACCAGGTACCTACCTTAGAACTACACACATAGCTAACCAGGTATACTACCTAACCTACCTTAAAACTATACCCATAGCCAACCAGGTACCTTAGAACTACACACATAGTTAACCAGGTATACTACCTAACCTACCTTAAAACTATACCCATAGCCAACCAGGTACCTTAGAACTACACACATAGCTAACCAGGTATACTACCTAACCTACCTTAAAACTATACCCATAGCCAACCAGGTACCTTAGAACTACACAAATAGCTAACCAGGTATACTACCTAACCTACCTTAAAACTATACCCATAGCCAACCAGGTACCTTAGAACTACACACATAGCTAACCAGGTATACTACCTAACCTACCTTAAAACTATACCCATAGCCAACCAGGTACCTTAGAACTACACACATAGCTAACCAGGTATACTACCTAACCTACCTTAAAACTATACCCATAGCCAACCAAGAATCTTAGAACTACACCCATAGCCAACCAGGTACCTTAGAACTACACCTATATAGCCAACCCTTAGAATTAAAACTATAGCTACTAGACACTAGTAATGTTTAAATGACTTTGGTTTCTCATTACAGAGAGTATACATCGCGATGTATGACTACGAAGCGAACGACAACGATGAGGTTAGTATTGTCTTCTCTTTATTTCGGTCAAAACATAGCATCCCTCCTATGTATAGCAGTGGTATAGCTTGTTAAAACCGAAATGACGCGCCGCATCGCTCATTTGCGATATGCTTGTGTGTGCAAATGCGGTAGTGGGGCGTGTCTTTTCAGTTTGGACAAACTCTACTGTCAGTTGTGACTATCTTGTCACGTATATTTAGAAGAGTTTAGAAGAAGTTAGACCTTTAGTTAATAGGCTCGCTATCGTGTTTATCGATGACATTCGCATCCCGAACGGGAGGAGATGATAGGTCTTGAAGCTGTTTTTTTAGGGTTCCGTACCCGAAGGGTGCCAAATATTACTGAGACTTCGCTGTCTGTCCGTCCGTCCGTCTGTCTGTCACCAGGCTGTATCTCATGAACCGTGGTAGCTAGACAGTTGAAATTTTCACAGATGATGTATTTCTGTTGCCGCTATAACAACAAATACTAAAAATCAAAAGAAATTTAATATTAAGGGGGGCTCCCATACAACAAACGTGATTTTTTTTGCTCATTTTTGCTCGATATTGATAATGGTAGCAGGTAGACGCTTAAAATGTTCACAATATATTGAGTATATTATTTACTTAAAAAATAAATAATTAAATTAAAATTAAATTAATATTTAGGGGGGGACCCATTTTTTTTTTTGCGTTTTTTTATAGATAATGGTACGGAACCCTTCGTGCGCGAGTCCGAGTCGCACTTGGCCGGTTATTTTAAGTTATTAACATACTGCTCGACCAGTAAGTTTAGGCGTATGACAGGCTTGCTGTTTGGCTTGAATGGCTTAGCCGTCATGCCATGAGGCGTCGTAGCGGCCGAGTAGTAGTATATCGTAGCGTCATCTCTATTTCTAGTGGCACTACAGTTGTGTCCTCTTTTAACTAGTTATTCATTTCTCCAGTTTACCAGACAGGGGGTTAGCCCATCGCCGCAGCTATAGATTAATAATTTCCTCTCCTGTGTTCCCAGTATGTCACACCACCTTTTGTTACACTGTTACATACTAGGACTTTTTCACTTTTTTTTCCATTATGTCACACCTGTGACATGCTGGGAATTTTCAAGGGAGTTTTCAAAAACTCGAACGCAAGTTTGTCACACTCTTATGTCACAAGGGTGTGACATGAAATCCCATTAAGTTACAGGTGTGACATAATGGGAAAAGTGAAAAAAAGTCCCAGTGTGTAACAGTGTAACAAAAGGTGGTGTGACATACTGGGAACACACGTTTCCTCACGATGTAAGTTTTCAACGTGAATTGTTTGTTGTCCAGGTGTCCTTCCGCGAGGGCGACCTAATATCGAACGTGACGTCGATCGACAGCGGCTGGATGACCGGCCAAGTGCTCCGCACGGGGCGCGCCGGCATGCTGCCCGCCAACTATGTGGAGGCGGCGCCCGCGCACTACCGGAACTGAGCTGCCGGGAGGGGGGGTGGGGGGCTGGTGGCGCGGTGAACTGACGCGAAGTGAGCCAACGAGATCCACGCTTGAGGGGGGTGGCCCCCGATTCTACAAATGAATTGCATGCAATTGCGTGCGAGGGTGGAAATAGAGGTTTGTCTGTAGCCGGCGCGGCACGTCTAGGCGCCGTTGCCAAGCCTAAACTGGATTTCTGCGCCCTCGCTGTAGCAATTGGCATGCGATTCGTTTGTAGGATTGGGGGCCTGGTGGCGTGGTAGTTGCGGAAATGCGAGTTTCGGGGAACTGAGGCGGGTTACCGGTAAAGATTCACCGGAAGGATATGGGAGTTCTGAAACTATTCAGTGAAATCTAACCAGAAGATTTTTGTGACGTAATTGGAAGAAAAACTGACAATATCTCTCGCTAGGTGGCGCATTCGTCACTGTACCTTAGTATGACACGGTAACTGTCAAATTGTACGAAACCCTACACTTGACACTAGCGTTAACAAGGTACGGTCAACGAAGCGCCATCTGCGTTTAGCTTTCAGTTTTCCTCCTAATTGTTACGAAACTGTCAAGTGACAGTTACAAAACTGTAACTTAGGATGTCACAAGAGTAAGTGCTACAAGAAATTGTCGCGTAATTGTTCCGGAAATGTTCCGAAACTGTCACGTCAGAGATCCGGAGAGCATCGCATATGTAGGGCGCCTTCTTGAAAGCCACAAACCACGCCATCAGTATGCCACTGAAAATATATCCTTATACATATAATATTATCTTAAAATACATATCGACTAATTGACAATATTTATTGGCAATATGCACTCATTTGATTGCAGCTATCTTAACCTAAAGTTAAATTGTATTACTAAGGAAATGGGTGCCAAGGAACGACACACTGACAGACAGACGCTTCGAACCTCTTTAACACCCCTCTTTTTCGTCGGGGGTTGAAAAAAGTTTCACTGGCTATAATACATGGGATCTTTTTGCATTTACATTTTATTATAAATTCATTCCACTACACCGCCTATAAACAAGCAATAAGCTAATGTCTGATAATGCAATAAGATAATAAATGCAGTTTTTTACCAAGTATAACAAAAGACTAATTTTGCCTTAACTTGATATATTTGTAGCTATCGCTATTATATTTTCTGATATTTTATCAACATTACTTAGTTATTGGTACCTTTTCGGTATTGTGGTCGTAAACATTATGTAGCATCTGTACATAGTTATATATCTTTACATTTAAGCTGTTATGTATAAGGCTTATAATTACCTTTGTCCATTTTAAGATATTTTATTTTATTAACTTTAATTTTTATGACACCATTCTGAATTGACAAGAAAATGATTGCCATCGGCATTTTAATTAACAAATTAAAGAAAATGTAAAAACTAATAATAAAGTATTTTAAACATTCGTATGATATGACCAGCCCTTGAAGAAATTGTATTGATAGAGAAATCCGATATTTGGCTTGCTCACAAATTTCGTACAAAAGCGATCTACGAAATGTATGAGCAAGATAAAATGTGTCCAGGGGTCGTTTCCAAAGGTACTTACATGAATCCATCTATTGTTATGGTTTCCGAACGGATCCACGAAAAACAAAATTTCCCTTAGTAAATTCCCAATGATTTCAAAAAAAAATATTTTTTGTAAAGATAAAGATATTTTATTTGTCTGAATGTGGGTTACAGGGTTGTCAAATAAATGTTGCTCTTGCCACACTACCTTAAATATTAATTTAAATTAAATTATATTTAAATTTAAAATACATGTCCGATCGATTAATCAATATTGCAAATACTTGTACTAAACGATGCCATGTCCATTGGGTCCTTTTGGGTAATAATGCTTAATTTAATTAATTACTTATAATGTCGTGGTTCTTTTGGGAATCTAAATAAGTATGTGTATGTAAGGCATCTTATCGTAGACCTCTGGGAACCACCCGTCTTCAGATTTCTGTAACTAGATTGTCTAATGGCTCAGGTTGTACCTTAGGAAGTGTAAGTAAGTACACGATTAGCACTTTTTTTACGGAACGTTATGTAAAAAATCTATGCTTATTATTTTTAATTGTGTCTTAATTTGTGAGGCCCAGCGAGGAGTTTTCTGACAGCTTATTAAATAGAACAAAGTTTCCAAATATGTCGCTACAGGGAGTGAGAGACATTGAGCGTTGCGGTCGGAAATGAAGAAAATGTGAAATCGTTCTTTCAACGATCTTTTGGCGCGTGAGTGAGTTTACAGGGGGGCGCCAGTTCTTCGCAACTTAATGGATGAACCTGTCATCAACACTGACCTTTCATTACCTTGGTAATTATCAAGTGTTAGTACACCTGTCATCGCACGCCAAAAGCTCATTGCAAAGCCAAAACATTCTATTCTATTCTTCCTGCTACTCGTGATGTAACCGAAAATTAACTATCGCTGTCAGAAAACCCCTGATTGCGCCAGGCATGTAGTAGGCAAATGGCCGAATGCAGAAACTGCTGCTGAATTTAAGTGACGCTTCAGTATCACACATTCACACTGATGCTGTCATTTTCTGAGCGGGAATCGAACTTTTCTTAGGCTGGCCTCGCACGTTAGGAGAAATTCTCCGAATTCAGAAACCTCATCCGGATCTGGAAATCAGAACGCACCGAAATGCATACAAATTAGCTATTCATACAGTCAGTTTTTATTTATTTATTTATTTATTTAATTAGGCACATCAACAGCACACATATACAAAATTACACAATAGAAATAGTTTTTTTAGGCTCGGAATTTTGCGGATTGAGCGGACAATGATACTGTCCTCCCGGAATTCCGGATGCATGTGCATTCCTGAATTTAGTTAGAGCGTATGAGAGTGTAGGTAGATAGACTTGTGCCCACACACGCCTGCAATGAATCAATCAATGGATTACTCAGTTGTCACTTTTAACACAAGTGAGGATGTGTCCCTGAATTTACGTTTGAAGCTACTGGTGTGCCGTTGCCGGACGAATGGCAATATTGCCATATAATGTATAGGGGCAATATTTCCGGCAACAGCACATCAGTATTTGAGGCCAGTCATATTAAATTTTCCCAACTGGTCCGTAGACACATCGAGCTGCAGTGTGTGCAATCGGACATCACACTAGAACAAGATTTATTTATTCTCTTGTATTGTAACAAAGATATCGCGTAGTTCTACCCAGTATTGTGTATTTACGGACTGTCTAGTTAACATCACATGGGTCGGATGGGAAGAATGTTTACAGGGTGTATCAGAAAAGTATTAAGATATCTTCAATTCTCAGGTCATTTTCAGGCCAGGGCCACGAATAGAATAGAATAGAATAGAAAGATATTTATTATTTCTCATTTGACTACATTCTAATGTCTCCCTAGCGGAGGTGTGGTCTTGCAAAATTTTGTCCTGGGCGGGATCTGTTCCAGGGCCACGCTCGCTGCAAGTAGAACAGTCTGTAACTTAGAGGTAGACAATAGTAAGTCCACTTTTAGAGGTAGACAATAATAAGTCCACTAGAGGTAGACTCTAAGGTACAGAAATGAAATTTTCTAAAAGTGGACTTACTATTGTCAACCTCTAAAGTACAGAGATTATTTAAGTGATAGTCGGGACTTTGGTGCATGGAAGTTTTTGTAAACGACTTTCCAGCAGCTATCTAATCTAAATTATATTTTGACTGGTTCACTCTCAGAAGCACACCGGTCGACCAACCGAACAATGGAGAACAATAGATAGATAAGATGTGTCGACGAAGGGGTTAAAGTGTTACGGTAAAACATCGGTTCATGAAGCCGCTACCGCTGAAAGTCATGCAAAATATGACGTGGTGTCTTTCTGGTACACCCTGTACAGAAAGTTTTTCATGGCAGTATTAAATAATCAGAATGACGACGGTCCATTGTTACAGTGCCTTTGTAATTTAATAAAGTTTTAAGCATACCTACGTGTTATTATTTGGCTGAACCTTATCCATTTCAATTCGCAATAATGGCGGCCTAACAACGGGCCAGTGTCGCCAATGAGCTATTATGATTGTACGACTCACTGTTCCCTAGGCATAAACCGTTGCATTAACAGACGGGGCGATATAGAGACATAACTTCAAACATTGTAATTTGTTTGAGATTCTTCATGGTTGGAGTGTCCTTCCTTTTTACTAGACTTGGGCATATCATGAGATGGCGGGGGAAATAACGGCACATCATGATGTGCCCGATTCTTCGATCGGCCGCCGACATGTACAACAAAAGCGTTCCGCTTTTTCCCATACGGGGTGGCAGAGGCACATGTTAGCTGAGTAGGTATACTGAACTTTCCTGTAGTGTCGACACACCGACGTGCGGGAGGGGGTGAGTCGTGACGTCAGGGCCGTGATTCCGCAAGCGAATCGTATGGCAGTGGCGATAGCGAGGGCTCTAAAATCCGGTGCTGGCTGTCGACCACGCCGGCTACAAACAAACCGATATTTAGAGCTCTTGCTATAGCGATTGATTAAACCCCTTGTCTTGCAAAATCTTTCCGCGTTGCCTACGTCTCAGCATCGCCCGTACTCAGTTTTAAAAGTAAAGCAAAAAGAAACATTTGTTTATAGAATTTTGATTTAATTTCGATTAAATAGGTACGATTTAATAACATAAATGCTTTAACATGAATCTTACAATAATAAAGAATACTAAATAAATATTTATCACAAAAACAAAATAACCAGTCAATATGTCGGACTGTTACCCTTTTTGGAGTTTGTACAGTGTAAAGCGGAAACAGCTGGGCCGGCCTACAAAAAGGTGGTTTCAAAAACCCAAATAAACTGTCTACATAGGCCACCTACGCCCATTTATCGTACTGTGTTAGGATAACTAGGCGAAATAATGACTTATTTATTAACAACAACAATTTTAATATTAGATAATAGATTAATTTATTAATATTAGATAGTATTAGTGAATAGCTATGTCCACACTGTGCCTTTTTTTGTTCACTAAGGGCATGCGTCATAGCGCAGTCAACAGCGCACGTGAGGCATGCCCTTAACGCATGCGCGATGACAGTTGAAAGCGAAGCGCGCGCTGTGATGAACCCTATCCGGCGTCGGGTGGTTTTCTGTGCCTCATTGCGTTCAACATCAAGATGGCGGACGAAGAAAAAGATTTAACATTAAAGTTTATAGAAGATTACAGAAGCTTTCCACAACTTTGGGATCAAAATAATAAAATTTACACAAATAAAGTAAAGAGGAACGATGGTTTGCAAGTTCTGGCTTGTAAATATAACATTAATATCGATGCCATCTCGTATCCAAAAGTTTCTCCTGGTTCTTTTTTTTCTGGAATTTCTTATGACCAAGTATGCTGCACATATCCCACCAAGTAAAATATTATCGTCGCACATGTTTCCAAGAGATGCTGTGGACTACGACTGAACTGGGTGTTGCGTTCAATTAACGCATTCAATGTTGAATGCGCCAAACGAAAGTTGAATAGAAAGATGAAGACGAAAGTTGAAGATGAATGAGGCACAGTGTGGACATAGCTAATGTGCAATATAGTGGACATGTCAATCTTAAATATTGATTTAATACATTGTAATGGCTAACATATGGTTGTGTCATTAAACTCTAATATGCATTCAATTAAACCTATATTTTTAAGCACTAAAACAAATCTGAATTAATCTTTGTATCATTTCATCTAAATTCGAATCTGTTTTCTTGTAATTTGCAAGATAGTCTTCCCTCTAACTATTGTGATCTTTCGTTACAATTCAAAGTTTAGACCCAACAACTCTACTTTTCATGTGTGTGCCAAATTTGTTTATTTTTTAATTTGACTACATACATGAAGACAATAACACGATTAATTTTACTTTTAATTTAGTAAAGTGGATGGTTTTATTCATTTTGTTCCTTACGGGGAATGACTATCATTCCAAGAGACATCTGGCCGCAAACGAAAAAAAAACGACCTCAGTACACATCACCTGATTATAAGTTACTACGAGACATCCAAAATTTTTTTCGTTTGCGACCACATGGGGTAAGTTGTTCATATTGATGGGTACTATCATTTCCCGAAAGGAAAAAATATATACAGGGTGACATTTAATTAGCTGACCATATTTTGGGGAATGATAGTACCCATCAATACGAACAACTTTCCCCAAGGAACATACGGTCGCAAACAAAAAAAATTTTTGGGTCTCCCATAGTAACTTGAAATCAGCTAATCGGGGCAATGTACTGGAGGAGGAAAAATTTTTGTCATTTGCGACTATATGTTCCTTGGGGAAAGTTGTTCGTATTGATGGGTACTATCATTCCTCAAAATATGGTCAGCTAATTAAATGTCACCCTGCATATAATTTTACCGTTTAAATATAGTCGAATCACACGACGAGGTTGTTCTGGCAGAACAGAATAAGTGCCAGTTTGTTCGCAAAAAAGTTAAGTCCGGGATACTCAGAATATTCTCCATTTTCACCATGCAAAAAAACTGCGAAAAAAACACTCACTCACTACCAGGATCGGCCAGAACACCCTCGATAATCATCACCTCTCTACACATTGAACCTGGTCTCCGACCCATCAGCCAGCATCAGCGTGACGGTCCGGGAGTTGGTCCACACGAGCCGCGCCAGTCGCGCCGGGTTCAGCCGCGCGACGTCGGCCATCGGCGCGGTCGAGTAGCACTTCACGCAGCGGGTCTGAGCCGCGCCCAGGCCGAACATGCCTGGCGGGATGCAGTAATTGTTATTAAGAGCTAAGTCCTACTGCTGGGCAAAGGCTTCTCTCCTCTCTTCCACCTTAAATTCTCACACACACAAACACATTTACGTCGCAAACAAATACTCAGCCAAAATGCCACAGTTACCTCGCAAACTCAGCCAAAATGCCACAGTTACCTCAAAACACAGCCAAAATTTCACCTTTCTGACACAATTTTACGACTACAACCATCGGTATTAACGTATGAAGTATTAGTATTATACATATCTGACTATCTGTAATATGGACTTAAGGTCTGCAATAAAGATTTATTGTATTGTATTGTGCGCCGCGAGCGATTGCCCGTGCCAATACATGTTCCCGGCGAAGGACTATTAGCAGAGCTACATGATACTGTACCGACGTTATATGGAAGCGGAACCGAAGAAATTCCTTGGCTTGGCTTAAATGTTGGAGGAATCTCTACTAATAAGGTCTGTCTGTAGGTTTCTTTCCCGAAAACACTACAGTTACCTCAAACCTACCTCCCTACCTCCTCTCACATACTTGGCCAAAATGCCACAGTTACCTCACAAACTCAGCGAAAATGTTACAGTTACCTCACAAACTCAACCAAAAGCCACAGTTACCTCACAAACTCAGCCAAAATGCCAAGTTAACTTTAGGGAGTTTTCTATTTACCTTGCGAGCTCTGCCAGAAGGACAGCCGGTTGTCCTGCGTGGCGTACGACACGAGGTACCGTCCGTCCGGCGAGAACGCACACGCGGTCACCGGCCCGCTGTGCGCGGCAAGCGACTGGCAGCGGCCCGCGCGCAGCTCGTACATGGCTAACTGGCCCGTGTGGCTGCCCACTGCAACACGGAGGTACACGCACTTCATTAATTCGTAATTTACGGAAAAAAAAAAAACTTTTTTTATATATACATATTTTTTTAAAGAAATTACGAATTAATTTCTTTATTGTACTCACACAACATTATTATTATTATTACGAGCCTACTATGTCCCACTGCTGGGCAAAGGCCTCTCTTCCCCTCTTCCACTCCATCCGATCCTGAGCGGTCTCCCTCCAGTCCTTATCTGGGTCGTCCCTATCCATCTTTTCCTGGGTCGGCCACACACAACATTATACAGATAGAAATTTCTTCCAGCAAACCGTGTAGGGTATGTGTAATTATTTCGATAACTCGTAAGTAATTTCAGAATGTCTTTATTGTACACAAAGTAAAAGTGTACGAGATTATCTCTAGTAAGAGATCTCTTCCATCCAGCAAACCAGGTAAGGATGAGACATGTGGATTGGTAAATGTAGAATGTTTTTTGATAAAATCTAGACACATGACTAATTAGGAACTGTAGTCACTCTTCACCATTTATGCCAAAGAGGTCGTCAACTTGAGGACTGGCCAATACCTAGCATGGATCTGATGTGGACTTCGATGATGATTATCGGGTTGATGAGGATAGCGATGATAATTATGATGATGATGATGATGAATCAGCACATACCCGCAATCCGCCTGGTGGCCGGGCAGTGAGAGACCTGGTTGTACCGGCAGATGGCCGGGAACACCTCACTGAGCCCCTTGCTCTTGAGGTGGGACTGGTCCACGCAGTGTAGGATTATGTCCATCACCTACAACGCGAGAAAAAATAAGGCCCTCCGCTAATCGAATCTCTGCCATACAGTTTCGATGGGTCGCGGACGCCATGCGGTTAACAAGGATAATTTATGGCGGCGACTTAAAATCGACGCATGCATTGTCTCGCCGCGCTCGGTCGAAGCTTGCCAAATGCCAATACTTGTCACACGCCACCGTTCGCGCATCGCTGTATCAGTATAATAGAACCACAGGGTGCTCATTCCATACAAATTAGAATTATAGTCAGTTCGTGATAAGAATGCAGTAAAGTCATCACTGTCCGGCGGCCTAGCCACGCCCCGTAACCAATGAAATCGTTTCCAATTATCAAGCCAAGTTCACAGTGACCAGTAGAAGGCAAAATTTCTAAGACGAAGGTTGTGTCCTGTCCTGTGAGTGTGTTAACAGATTTAAAGGAGATGTGTACTTTTTCCTAGACAGTTGGTACTTTATTCGAAATAGTCATGAACCACGCTAAAACCATATTTATATGAAGGAATATAATTTATGAATTCTAAATATATATCATGTTATTTTTTAAAAAACGCCGTTTTTTAGTTTTTGTGATTTAAAAATAATTATTATTTTGAAATAAAACTGCCACCCAGAACAATAATTTACTATGGCAACACTGTTCTGTCCCGTCAATGTCAACAGCCCCCTGTTCCGAGTCGCGCCACGGTCGATTGCAGCGTCTACGAAGACGTCCCGAGTCAGTTTTAGCGATACAAAACGATGGCATCGTGGACGCTGTGATCGGTTGTGGCGTGACTCGGAACATGGGGAAAGTGTCAAAATTGACAACTGAATGAATGACAGTTTTTTTTTTGCTGCTTAGCTAAGCAAAGGATACAGGATATAAATCCTACCCATACAAATCATTTTTTCAAAATAAAAATAAAATGGCGGTTTTAATAAAAAAGATATTTTCTTAGGCTTTATTCATATTCGTTTCCCTACCAGAAAAACCGCATATTATTATGGTTCAAAAATCAGTACCGGAAAAATACATCTCCTTTCACTGCATTCTTATCACGAATAGACACGTAAAAAAGAGATGGCGTGAGGAGTAAAATTTGTACTTTAAACGCCATGGTTTCAGTTAAAATACTCCCAGGTGGCGCTAATCTTAGAATACATTATATATATCTTAGCGCCATCTCGCGGTATTTGCAATTTGTCGCTTGTGCTGCACCAAGCGATAATCTATCTGTATTAGTATAATATTATAGTAATTGGGCGGCGGCTTTCTTTGATCGAGTGTCGGCAGTCTTTCAAATAGGGCCGGGGCGGCGAGATCAAAGGACACGCAGAAAATGAACAGAGTATACTACTGTCTGTATTTACTCAACATGTGTGATGCCTTTACTATGAGGCAGAAGAGGCAGTACGTTTCTTACCTCGACCAGCAATTCGGCCACTTCGTTGTGCATTCTGTCAATCAGCAGTTCAATGCCCCTCAGAACCTGAAAGCGAAATAATACAATGTTAAAGACAATGGGGTTTGAAACTGACAGCTCGTCGTAGTAGCAGCACTGTGGAGTGGCCCAAGAACCGTCATATTTGTCTATTGGTTGCACAGGGTGCTCATCTCATACAAATTAGAATTAATAACCCTTCGTAAAAAAGAGATGGCGTGAGGAGTAAGATTTGTACTTTAAACTTTTGTTTCAGCTAACATACTTCTAGGTGGCGCTAATATTAAAATAAATCCAATATATATCTTAGCGCCATCTAGTCGTATTTGCAATTTGTCGATGGTGCTGCACCAAGCGATAATGGCCTCGAACTAAAGAAGCTTCCGTAGCATCTCAGTTTACGCCGGTGTCATATTTTGTTCTTGGTGGTCTATCTGTATTAGTATAATATTATAGTATCTGTTCTTAGAGAGGTCCCTCTCCTCTGCCTACTCCCTTAAACCCCGAGTTACCTCAGCTCACTGCCTACGCCCCTGAGTCCCCTGTTACCCCGCGCCGCCCCCCTCACCTCCGCGCGTCCCTTCTGCAGCGCGTGGTAGGCCGGCGAGGGCTGCCCGCCCTGCGCCGCCGCCGCGCAGCGCGCCACCTCGCGCGCCATCGTCGTGATGAACGCCGCCGGCCTGTGTTAGCAGACACACACATTTACATCCCGGGTGGTAATTTTAAACACGACCTGGAGGGAAAAGTGCTCTCAATAATGGAGATAGCAACACTCAAAAGAAACAGTCCTTTATTTTTGAAAAGAAACAAATCTGCATTCAAAGATTTGTAAAAATACGCTTGCTAAAACCAGGAATCGAAACGGCTAAAATTCGTAAAAACAACACCTGTACTTTTATGACGTCAATCGACAGGATCAATGATATGAATCAAACCCTCTAACGAACATGATTAATTAAATGAAAGGCAAACCATGAAATTCAGGATAAGGCACTTTTACTCCAGGATCCATCGATACGATAACTTATAAATCAATCGAAAACTCATTCATGACAATTATATGTATGAAATTCTATCAGATCGCGGCAGTTCATTCGCTTATTTATTCCTTTCACAAGAAATGTCGGTTTTTAGACTTGTAAGGTTTCGAAAAGTAAGAATGAAAGCAGTATAGACATTTTTGTAGTTTTTAACTTCATCTCTTATTCGGCACCTACCTGGCGGTGACAATAGGAAGCGGCAACTGACCTGGCGGTGGCAATAGGAAGCGGCAACTGACCTGGCGGTGACAATAGGAAGCGGCAACTGACCTGGCGGTGGCAATAGGAAGCGGCAACTGACCTGGCGGTGGCAATAGGAAGCGGCAACTGACCTGGCGGTGGCAATAGGAAGCGGCAACTGACCTGGCGGTGGCAATAGGAAGCGGCAACTGACCTGGCGGTGGCAATAGGAAGCGGCAACTGACCTGGCGGTGGCAATAGGAAGCGGCAACTGACCTGGCGGTGACAATAGGAAGCGGCAACTGACCTGGCGGTGGCAATAGGAAGCGGCAACTGACCTGGCGGTGGCAATAGGAAGCGGCAACTGACCTGGCGGTGGCAATAGGAAGCGGCAACTGACCTGGCGGTGGCAATAGGAAGCGGCAACTGACCTGGCGGTGGCAATAGGAAGCGGCAACTGACCTGGCGGTGGCAATAGCAAGCGGCAACTGACCTGGCGGTGGCAATAGGAAGCGGCAACTGACCTGGCAGTGGCAATAGGAAGCGGCAACTGACCTGGCGGTGGCAATGAGCGTGAGCGCGTGCCGTGCCGTGCGGCAGCTGTCGGCGTGCGGCGTCAGCGGCAGCCCGTAGCTCATCGAAGGCAGCAGCTTGTCGGCGTCCGAGCACATCTCTAGCAGCCCTGCAACACGACACGTTGCTAACTCTAACGTCGAACGGCCAAAAAACACCTGTGGCAGGCTCCGATATTCGTGAGAGAGCTTTGATAACTAATTTGGCACAAGTTTGTGTTTTAGTGGCTCAGTCAGGACAGAAATTGCTTAGTGAGTCGCGGCTCAGTCGGCACATCCACGGCTCAGTCTTAAGAAATACAACGAAGTGTGACGTACTGACTTAGTCCATTTTGCACGTCTGCCTACCATGCGAGAGGTCCCGGGTTCGAATCCCGGCTGGGGACAAAAACCCCATGTCTTGGATGTTTACCTACATGTTTGTGATGTCACTGTTTTGGTTCCCACGACACAGGGTATCCTAGTGTGGGGCCAGAACAGAGACTATAAATCCAATTGACTGCGCCTGCGGGGAAATGCGGCTCGCCAAACGTTTGCTGTATTCAACAAACGTTCGCACACGTAACCTATGTACGATGACGGGCCGCCAGACAGTTTCGCAGCGGCTGACCAATCTCAGCTCTCTTACCTAGTCCCCCGCCGCCCGTAAATTGGTGAGTTGTGTTTCAAAGGAAAATGTATCTATGCGCTCTCCACTGGCACAGAAGAGATAATAGTACTACGTACAGAACGGCCACTCCCTTCCCCGCGCGGATACCGCACCTCACCCCGGAGTCGGGGAGCCTCTTCGGGAGAAACTTTGTTTAGGCGCTGAACGCACACATTCACAAACGAACGAGTTTACGCACACATTTGCACGTGTACAAATGTCATTAGGCTATGTAGTAGTAATAGGTGATTATTTTACGAGCGTTCTATGTAGTGTCCGAGGTGTGCCACTGGATAAGTGCTCCCTGGGCCAGAAGAATGCATGTGCCTGTATGTAAATGTTTATGTTACGTTTATTTTCTCTTTGATGGCAAAGACCATGCAGTTTTGTCATCTGAATATTGTTTTACACTTGTATTCTTGTACACGCACCGAGCAGAACCTTGCTGACGTCGAGGTAGGGCTCCCACACGGTGAATCCGCGTCCCAGCAGGTCGGTGGCGGCGCGTCGCAGCGGCGTGTGAGCGGGAAGGCGCGGCGACGGCGGCGCCAGCAGCAGGTGCGTTAGAGCGAGCGCGGTGAGGCGCGCCAGGTTGTTGCTCGAGCTCAGGGTGAAGCCTGGAACGGATATCAGAAAAGTGTTTCAGCGTATTTATTAACTGACTTCAAAAAAGGAGGGGGTTCTCAATTCGTTCTCAATTGTATATTTTTTATCATTATTATTTTTAATGTGTGTTAAACGACACTGGTACTATAGGGTACTTCCGGTTGGCCTAGGGTCATGAAATTTGGAATGAAGGTTGGTCAACAACAGTAAAGGCACAAGTAAAGGAAAAAATCCGAAAACTGTAAATTACTGTCTGTCTGTCTGTCAGTCTTACCGTCTGTTAAGACTTTTTCTCAGAAACGCATGGAGTTATAAAGTTGAAATTAATATCGATTACTCTAATCTGTGATTTCTTAAAGTTGAAAAAATTAAACTAACGCAATCAAAAGATACCGCATATGTCTCAATTTTGCTGAAATTGCTTGATATTCGCAAGGGAATCAAAACCTAGAGGGTACTTCCCGTTGACCTAGAATCATGAAATTTGGCACTAAGCAAGGTAAAGGACACACAAGGAGCACAAGTAAAGGAAAAAATCTGAAACTGCAAATTTCTGTCTTTCTAAAAAAAAAAATCTATTTGGTTTACATGGATGACATCACCCTTTAGTTTTTTATGTGGAAATCTAATTACACGTGTTACGCTCTCTAAGTGTGATCGGAACCCTTGGTGAGCGAGTCCTACTCGCACTTGGCCGGTTTTTTTTTAAAGAGATGCTTATAAGCTTGGTCCCATTTTTTTTTTTAAACCGGGATCGATCCAGTAGTTTCGTTACAACATGAAAATATCTGTCATATATAAAATATAATATAACGTATTAACGGTAAACCAAATAACGTATTGTTTTCTTTCTGTGACTGTGGGTTGACTTAAGGGACCGATATTCGTCCGAGTTGTGTAATATGTGTGGACTTAAGTCCGCTGTTAAAAGCCAGAATACAGATGCTGTAGGCTCATTTTCGTGTTTTTAGACGACATTCGCAACGCGAGCGGAGAGGATTGAGTAGCAGGTCTCGAAGTCGTCCGTTATTGTTACGTTTTTAACTTTGTGAATTATTTAGTAGTTGTTGGAAAGAATTAATGTTAATATTAGCTCGCTTTTGTACATGTTTTTTCCATTGTCTGTAGGTACTAATTTTTGTGCAATTAAGTAAGAAGTGGTGTCTTGTACTACACCTCACTAATATAAGCCTTCATTTCATTTCATTCGTTTATTTGCTATTTCACAGAATATGAAAATAAATAATACAATCAAATATCAAATACATAAAAAGCCAATTACGAAATAGGGCGAATAATAAAAATAAAATAGGGTAAAGTAAAACTAAGAATAAAAATTAATACAAAAATGAGGGAAAATGGCAACATTTATGTGGGGTGAGTGTTCCTGCTTAGCCCTACGACCGAGGTCTTGGATCGGGTATCGGGCTGGCTGCCCACTAAGCAGGGTGAGTCACTGTACGAGTGGTGTGTGTGTGAGGAAGTTTTAGGAACTGCGGGATGTGCAATATATTTTTTCATATTTCATATTTGTTTATTGCACGCCATAATAACATTCTTAGGTCTTAAAAATAGTGTAGATAATTATGGACCCTGTTGGGCACAAGCAATATTCTATATAATACTATTGATGTGTTTACCTTCAACCACCGAGCTCTTTCGGCTGTCTCCGTCCTTGCGGCGCTTGTTTCCGGCCGCACCTACGAAAGAAAACTTA
Organism: Argyresthia albistria; assembly: GCA_963457715.1. Classification (NCBI taxonomy): domain Eukaryota; kingdom Metazoa; phylum Arthropoda; class Insecta; order Lepidoptera; family Argyresthiidae; genus Argyresthia; species Argyresthia albistria. The sequence continues at coordinate 3,033,491 of OY735279.1, read as the reverse complement.
TATTTAGCTCGCCATCTAGTGATCTCCTCAAGCGACCTCTCTAGTGACATCATACTACAAGCGATTCTTGTTGCAAGTGACCAAACGGACTTTGCTAGTGAAGTGACACCCACCCTCGCTAGTGATGTCCCGCACCTCACTAGTGATGTCCTGTTACAAGTTCCCACTCACCCTCGCTAGTGACGTCCCGCACCTCGCTAGTGATGCCCACTCACCCTCGCTAGTGATGTCCTGTGATAAGTGCCCACTCACCCTCGCTAGTGATGTCCCGCACCTCGCTAGTGACGCGCCACTTACCCTCGCTAGTGATGTCCCGCACCTCGCTAGTGACGCGCCACTCACCCTCGCTAGTGATGTCCCGCACCTCGCCAGTGATGTCCCGCACCTCGCTACTGATGCCCCACTCACCCTCGCTAGTGACGCGCCACTCACCCTCGCTAGTGATGTCCCGCACCTCGCCAGTGATGTCCCGCACCTCGCTAGTGATGCCCCACTCACCCTCGCTAGTGACACGCCACTCACCCTCGCTAGTGATGTCCCGCACCTCGCCAGTGATGTCCCGCAACTCGCTAGTGATGCCCACTCACCCTCGCTAGTGATGTCCTGCCCGAACTCGGCGCCGATCACGCCCAGCAGCACCACGGCCGTGGTCTGCTTCCGCTTCAGCTCGGCCAGCGAGGACGGCTTGCGGACCACCTCCTCCTCCTCCTCGGAGAACTCCTCCTCCTGGTGAAGAGGAACAGTTAGATAATTCACGAAGTAAAAAATAAAAATCGGTCAAGCGTGGGTCGGAATCGCACACGAAGGGTACTCAAAACAATAAAACAAAAAGAAAATTAAAAAAGGTTATGCCCTCACGAGGATTTGAACTCACGACCTACGGATTGTGAGCCTACATCATACCCGCTGAGCTACCTCAACGAGACATGTATGTACCCCACATACATTTTTCATCTGTAATCTGTATTGTACATGTTATATACAAATAAATGAATATGAATCATTAAATGACTCTGTGTGCGGCGGTACGGGGTGCGTTCTCTAAAGTGTAAGGGTAGTGATTTACCGCGGCGGCGGCAGCGGTCTTCTCGTTCGGCTCCTTCGCAGCCTTCGGGTTGATGCTCTCGGTCTGCGTGTAGAGCGGCAGGTACTGAGCCCAGTTGTCGACGAGCACCTTGCGACCTTTGGGGCCCAGTCTGTGGATCACGTTGATGCATGAGATATCTGCGGTTACCCACCCACCCGAATAATCAACAAAAACATCATAACCAGCGTCACGCATTTTACCATACGGGTGGTAGCAAAATGAGCCCACTTTTAAGGACGGCTTTCTCAAAAATTAAATCAGCTGCTAAGCGCAGGATAAGTATTAGTTTAAATAGAATTAGCGAAAAAAATGACATATCGTCTGGCTCCTCGCTGATTTCACTGCTAATTACGATTATCCTCCATTTAAGCTAAATCTACTATAATCGCCCAAGTTTGAGCGATTAAACTACATTTAGTGGCTGTCAAAATTCCATATAATAGTTGCCATGGTTACCAACTGACTTGACGTTTGCTGACAACTCATGACAAGGACAAACAAACAACAACAATGAAAGAGAAAGAAATTGTTTCTCGCTCTGTTTAGTATCTTTTGTCTCTGTCTCACTAACTCAATTGACAACCTTTCATTTTGATAAGGTACTAAAATTAGAAAACCATTTCGAGATTTAAGTGTTCTGAGCACTTAGATATTTTTTTCAGAATTTTTAGATCAGTAATTTAAGAGTTAAATAATAAAAACTGAAATATTGTCCAAATTATCAATGTCAGGATTTATGGCATGTGTTCCATAGGCTAGATATAAATAAAAAAGCAACTGTCAGTCATCATCTGTCATCTAAATTTTGTCACTGCTGGTTGTCAACTTGTCACGAAGTTGCACAACAACAAAAGAGTATTTACACATATTGACAGTGCGTTCCGCGACATCGCCGTCAGCGCCATAATCGAATACAGCGTCTAAGATGCCATCGTTTTGTATCGTCAAAAGCCCAAAACTGACTCGGACTGTAATCGATTTTGGCGTGACTCGGAACAGGGGGTGATATTATGACAGAATAATGACATTTTAATTTTTTATTGATGCAATGACGGGCAAAAGTTCAACGTTTTATAATCCTGACATTGTACTTACGCCCTTTTAGAATGAGTAACTCTAAAAATCTTGAATTATAACTTAAAAATAAGAATAAACACTAAAATAAAAAATACGGGTCCCATCGTTTCCCATCTATTTTCGTATGAGATAATAAAAACAGCTCCTATTTTTTTTGAAATATTATCAATTCACAGAGTAAACCGGAAGACACTCGAATCATTCATTCTTCTGGCTAATTAGAATTAAAAAGTAGTGGTGCAAGAGAAAGGCTAATTACGATTAAGGAAATTGTGATGAGGGAGTTAATTCAAATTAGTTAAATACGATATAATCAGAATTAAGCGGATTTTCTAGCAACTTTTAACCTGATATTAAACACTCTATTTTGCGTGACAGGGGTCTTGCCCATCGCCACAGCTCCTTAGTTGCATCGTGAGAATACTTCATTATCCATTTAAATTTAGGTTTCCTCACGATGTTGTGGGTCGATCGATGGCAGAATATAATAGTCGACGTCGATCGAGAATTTCTACTACGCCAATCTCTATCACACCAATCGATCGACGTCGATCGGCGGTAGAATGGATCGGTCGACGTCGATCAACAGTTCCTATGCGTCGATCGATGCCGTCGATCAATGGCAGAATGATATAGTCGACGTCGATCGATTGGTGGAGTAGCACCCTTAATCACCTGCCAAGTTCGGCCAGCAGCAGCGCTTGCGCAGCCTCGCGCACCTCAAGGCAGTGGTGCTGCCATCTGCGAGCCAGCATCTCCACTTGTGGCCGTTTGAAGTTCTTTGATCCTAAGGAGGGATGATGCCTTATTATTGTTACTCATTAACCCGTCCATAGAAACTTATCCGGCCAGAGGACCAGTAATTTCCAACCTTATGGCAACCCTCAGACCTGAGAGAGGTTTATTAAAACCACAGATTATAACATTATACTAATACAGATAGACCACCTGGAACAAAATATGACACCGGCGTAAACTGCGCGTTCTGGCCCTGGCAGACGCGTCTGTGACATTGCTGAGTCAGGGCCATTTCATTGTCGCGGTACAATCTATACAAATATTGACTTACATGTAACTTACAAAGTAATTTTTAAAAGTTCATACGTCATTAAGTATGTTAAATTTTATTTTATTGCCAACCAAGTATACGAAAGATGCCTGGCTACCCATGGCACAGGGTATCCTAGTTTGGGAGCCAGGAACCCAAAATGTAAACTAAGTAGGCAAATAAAACGTTTTCATTTCATTTCATTTCATTTCAATCACATGGCCCATACCAGCAATCTTGATTTTATTTTGTTTTGTTGTTAATTATTGTGCATATAGTGCTAATTGTATTTTATTGATTATTGTGATTCTTATTGTTGTAATTTATGTGTTTGTACTGTCTAAATGAATAAATCTATTATCTATCTATATATCTAAACTGAGATGCTATGGAAGCTTCTTTAGTTCGAGGCCATTATCGCTTGGTGCAGCACCATCGAAAAACTGCAAATACCACGGGGTGGCGCTAAGATAAATAGGATTTATTCTAAGATTAGCGCCACCTAGAAGGATGTTAACTGAAATCATGGCGTTTAAAGTACAAATCTTACTCCTCACGCCATCTCTTTTTTTACGAAGGGTTACTAATTCCAATTTGTATGAGATGAGCATCCTGTGCTAGTATCCTATTTTAAGACCAATAAAATAAAATAAATAAAATAAAAGTATCCTAGGTACTGAAACCGTCCAGCGTCCCCAAATGATCCAAATCGCAGGTGGGTTTGGCCGACCAAAGTCACGGCCCGAAAATTTAAATCTACCGACATCGAGTTAAAGTTCAAAACCTATGAAAAAACATTACTATGGAAAGTGGAATGGATGAACCAGCGGACCTTTGAGTGCGTAAAGGCCCGTGCCCCTCGGTGGGGACAATAATGGGCTACGTTTGTTTTAGTAGCTAACGTATGTTATGTATACTCTATCCTATCCATACTTAAAAAACTTGACAGCTAACCTAAAACTTCGTAAAATCCATTTTTTAAACACTAGGGATGTTTATTTATTTATTTATTTTATTGGTCTTAAAAAATCCACAACTGATAACAATGTATTTATACAGCTAAATTAAAACTATCAAAACAATCGGAAAGAATCGAAATTGTTTATTCAGTTGAACTAACAGAAGAGTTGTCATCGTCATCACTGCTACCCGCACTTAGTTCATTTTCAACTATATTGTCTATTCTAATGTCTCTTTGCAAATCTTGTAAAATTATTCCCGATTCACAAATGTTTAAAGGGTGTATCGATTATTTTGATTAATCGATTTTATGAGCAACATCCCCTCACTGACATCTTTCAAGTTGCCTGTTAAATCAGCTAAACAATAGTGTCGCTTACCGTTGCTGACCAGTTTGTCCGGCAGCAGCACGCAGTGTAGCGTGGCCAGAAGGGACCAGCCTTGCTTGATGTGCGCCAGTTGAGCGGCTAACTGCTCTTGCCTCTCTTCATCACCGGCCCACGTTGTGGAGCTACGAGTTGACGGCCTGTGGATTTGAACTGGTGGATTACTCTGTGGGAATGATTAGTTGGAACACTCAGCGTGAACACACCTTCCCAATGACAACGACAACTAACAATGTCCTCAAAAGGGATACCATGATCACAGCTTCCCAATGACAATGACCACTAACAAAGTCCTCACAGGACACAGGGGCACCAAAGAAGAACAATCTTGTTCAGAGTAGAATCTTGTTCACACGATGGGCTGAAGGTGGTTGGTGGTCAGCGTGGTGCCAACATCATTGCAATTTGACAGGCTTCACTACTTTGACAGGTTTTATTACGTTTGAAAGGTGTCTTCTTTTTGACAGGTGTCTTATTTTTGACTGGTGTCTCATTGTGTCTTATTTTTAACAGGTGTCTTATTTTTGACAGGTGTCTAAATCATGACCAGTGTATATTTTTGACAGGTTTGTTGACAGTATTGACAATTTTCACAGTCATGATATTTTTGTCAGAATTGAAACCTGACAAGACCATTTTGAAAATTTTCCAGTTAAAATAATTTGATTCAGCTTTGGCGCTTTTGACAGGTTTCAAATGTTGACAGTGTTGACAGTACCTGTGCATGCGCCTCGCGAACTCGTGCTCCGGTATGAAGGAAGCGTTGCTCATCGACATGAGCGTGTTGGCCAGGCTCACGATGGCCAACAGATGGTTGGTGGTCAGCGTGGTGCTGAGCTCCCAATGCAGTTTTGAGGTGAACAGCCTGAGGGCAAAGAACGTGGAGGTTGCAGTCTTTAGGGTTCCGTACCCTAAGGGTGCCAAACGGGAATTACTAAGCCTCTGCTGTCCGTCTGTCTAGTTGTCTGTCTGTCCGTCAGCGGGTATCGTATGAAGCATAGCTAGAAAGGTGAAATGGCATGAAACATTTTAGTATGGAGTTTGGTTTACTGTCCGCCACCTTGAAAGAAGTTAAAAATTCCTCGCCACTCCTGAAACTGGTGTCAATCGATAGTAAACGGTATGAGAAACACAAAATATTGATTGTCAAATTCCCGTAAGACTTTCGGAGATATACATGGTGGAAAAAACTAAAAAGGAAACTACCTAGGTACCTTAAATCCTTACGATATAGCTAAATTATGCTTTCAAGATGTTATTTTTAAGAAACAGCACTTAGGGTTTTCCAAAAAATCCTTGACTCACCCGGGAATAGAACCGACTAAAAATTATAAAAAAATACACTTAATACCTTTTGCACTAGATGCCTAGACCATGCAGTCAATGTTGTAGGTTACATTTCTCCAAGAAACAAATACAAATTCGTTTATTTTGCCAAACAGAGTAGAATAATTATAAAACTCTCTAAAATGTGTGGGTACTTAGAATTTTTAATTATAGTTACTGCGATCTCCGCACTAGGCTAACCTGTATCGCGGAGACCGTCACACATCGAGTGCCATGAACATATCGAAACATTAGGTCTGACACTCGTGTGAGGCCTTCGTGCGAGAGTCCGACTGGCACTTGACGGATTACTAGTAACGGCACAGACGCAAGTGTCACCTGGTGAGCTGCTCCTGCCGCACCAGCTCCGGCGGCAGCGCGGCGCCGGGCAGCGGCTCACACGGCGCCGGCGCCGCGCGGCACGGCAGCTGCACCGACATGTGCCCGTGCCGGGACACCACGCCGAAACAGACCGGCACCTGCGGAAATATAATAAGTTATCGGTAATTTAAAGACGATCCTTGTTTCGGATCACGCTTCAAACTGTATGAAGGAGAGGAGAGGTAATTTTCGCAATTTCGTACAGAAAAGACGTTTACATCTTAGTTCCTGCTTTATTTCTTTGACTATCTGTCTCTCTTTCTTCTCTATGTCTCTCCTTTTCTCTCTTTCTCTCCTCTCTCTCTCTCTCTCTATCTTTTAATTAGGTTCTCTCTTTCTTTTCCTCTCTCTCTTTCTCTCTCTATAGTCACAAAGAGAGGAGAGGGCAGAGAACAGACAACAGGAATCAGATGATAGATGGCAGATGTCTACCAGATGGCTGATAAAATGTCTACCTTGCTAAAATGTCTACCTTGCTAAAATGTCTACCTTGATAAAATATCTACCTTGCTATTTTAAATTGAACTTAATCTTTTTCACCTGCTACCATCATGTATCCAAACATTATAAACAGTAGAGGTTCCCGCGATACAGGCTGTGCCTAGTGCGGGAGCCACAAGCTAATCTTACTTTGATTCCCGTGCCTGAATAGTGCATCTCCAAAACTCTAATGTATTAACATACACTTTTACTTTACATGATCATAGTACCCACCATAGGTCGCAGCAGGCCCAGCTTGGCCTCACACACCCGATCCAGGTCTGGGTCCAAGCCCCACGCGTGCAACAGAGACAGCAGTATCTGCGCGATCTCCATCGTGTGAGGCGGCTCCGCGATTGTCAGGTCGCGGGCCCGTTGCCGCTTGTTGCCCGATGACGCATCTGCGGGCAATGGAGACAAACCATATTTAGCCCGGGTCTCTCAAGAGACGGATAAACAGAAAAAAATTGTACGTGTCAAAAGCCCCAGATAAACAGACAGAGAACGGCACTTAGATAACTTTGTATTTTTCATGGCTATTGTAAAATCGGAGCGGATCGCCCAGGATCGGAACCAGAGACTATATATCCAATTGACTGCGCCTGCGGGGGAATGCGGCTCGACAAACATTAGTTATATTCAATGTAGGCCACCTATGTACGATGACGGGCCGCCAGACAGTTTCGCAGCGGCTGACCAACCACAGCTCTTTTACCTCGTCCCCCGCCGCTCGTAAATTGGTGAGTTGTGTTTCAAAGGAAAATGTATCTATGCGCTCTGCACTGGATAAGTGCTCCCTGATCGGAACTAATGAAAATCTGTACTGAGAGTCTTATACCCCCGCGGGAGCTTGCGACGCGAGAGAGTATAATTGAAACAAAAAGTAAAACTTTAAAAAAACCGACTTCCACAAACCCTATTTGAATAGAAACCAATGTCAAGTGCCCCCCGATTGGGGAAACCATCACCGGTCTAGGCTATGCGTTGCCCGTCAGCCACGCATAGTAGCTTGTATTTGTACCTAGTATTGAGCAGTTCTGGTGGCCATGATTGTATGCTCTTCATCATCAGTTCGCATCACAATATTATGCTTACCACGTACCAGTAAATGCACGAGTTATTATGAAAACCACAAAAATCACTATAGATCCATAATATTTGAAGAGTTCCCTCGATTTCTCCAGGATCCCAGCATCAGATCTTGACCTGGTGTCAATGGGACCAATGGGAAGGTAAACCCTTTCAAACAAAAAATAATAATTTCCAAATTGGTCCATCCGTCTAGGCGCCATCGGGGCACATATTATACGACGAATTCTAAACCTCCTCCTTTTGTGAAGTCGCTTAAAAATAACAGAGGACGTGCTTTACACGTGTTTCCTTCATCTTTCGCTCCCCCTGCACTCGACATGCTAAGGGTGCCGCTGAAGGGTGTTAGGATGAGATGATGATGATGATGATTGTTAAATCTGATATAAAAATCAGACAAGTGTGTAGAAGTCGGACCCGCACACCTCGCACACGAATAGCTCCATGCCATCTTATCTCATCGGTAGCGGGGCGAGTGTAAAAAATAATCGGTTAAGTGCGGGTCGGTATCGCACACGAAGGGTACCGCACCATCGCACAACAAATCAAAAGCACTCAAAACAATAAAAAAATAAACAAAAAGAAAATTTAAAAAGTTTATGCCTTCACGAGATTTGAACCGACGACCTCCGGATTGAGAGTCTACATCATACCGCACCGGCTAACCACAACCATGTGGGTTGACGCGAAATATGCTATCATATTTAAATGTGTAGTATATGTGTCTATGACATGGTTACTATGACAATAAATAAACAGTTTCAGTCAAGATCTCCATTTTGAAATGCGTAAGTGTATCTAAACACGTCTCTTGTATCGGGGCCCCCTTTAATTTGCAATATCTCTCGTATTTCAGTATTTGTGGTTGGTGCGGCAACAGATATACACATTCTGTGAAAATTTCAGCTTTCTAGCTATTACGGTTCGTGCAGACGGACCCGGTGACAGACAGGACGGACGGACGGACGGACGGTCGGACGGACAGACGGACAGCGAAGTCTCAGTAATAGGGTCCCGTTTGGCACCCTTCGGGTACGGTACCCTAAAAAAGAAGTTTATTCACAAAAATCTTTATAATATATTGGTGGATCCCTGTCTCCCTAACTAGTTTAAACCTAGGCTATGGAAACAGTTCTTCCCGATAAGAGTCACAAGATATAACGTTTGTGAAATACAAGAAAATCTATGAAGCATATCGTTAGTGCGACGGCCATTTTACCATAAATTTCGACCACCACCCCACTCCGAGCCCGCCTATGTAAAATAGAATTTTCGAAATCGGTGCATCACCGCTCCGACTACACACACAATACATTTCACAACCACTCAGGAACCACGGCACGCTGCCGATGTATAGACGTGCTCGTACGAACAGAGGTGTGGCAACGCCGCCGAATGCACGGACCGCTACTCAAATTCGCAGTGTCATATTGACCCATATAGCCGAACGAATACAAATACAAAATACTAATATGTTTATTTTGCGTAGATATGGTTAAGTACATAGGTGGTAACATAACAATATCGGCACTGCACATCTAGCCACGTAGTGACATGCAAAAATAGCACTAAAGTAGTGCAATATTTTTTTAAATATTATCTAAAACAGGTACGTATACGTATCTATTTTCAACTAAAGAGATCGGTAATAAAGGAGGACGTCTGATTAGACAGTAGAGAAATGCAGTAAGATCTACTAAACACGTGATTTTGGCGAAATTAACCTTGGTTGTTAGACTGCTGCATTGAATAACTGGCTTACGGCCAAAACCAATAACCTATCTTCAATCCCTAATCTGCAGACTTGAGATTGCTAGTGTCAATTTTGACATAAATCCCATAGCGCAACTGTCAAATGTAACGCGTTATCTGCAGAGCCTCGACCACGAACGTCTTCGAGATCGCAAAACGTTTCCGAGAACGCAGGAAATTATATTTTATGTCATCAAGCCCAAGCCTCGATCACGGATAGAGATAGGCTATTGGTTTCAGCCGTAAAAGTGGACACAGTTGTGCATCTGCCACCCCGTATGGGAAAGGGTGTGACGCTATGTTGTAAGACCGCCATTAATTAACATAAACATTTACATACAAGCACATACATTGCTTCTGGCCCCACACTAGGATACCCTGTGTCGCGGGAACCAGGAACAGCGACATCACAAACATCCAAGACCTTGTTTTTTTTTTGTTTCTTGAATAGCCAGCCGGGAATTGAACCCGGCCGGGACCTCTCGCATGGTAGCGCCACAGAGGCCATCTGCCGAATTATTGAATTCTAAAGAAAATCATCACTATTGATATGAGCGAACATCAAAAATCATCACTATTGATATGAGCGAACATCAAAAATCATCACTATTGATATGAGCGAACATCAAAAATCATCACTATTGATATGAGCGAACATCAAAAATTAAGCATGACCTTCCAATGTCAAGTGATTCGTTTCTTCAGTCATACGGTGAAATGATAGCATGAGTATAAGAGCCCATCAAATTGTAAGCAGCCGTTAGTCTATCGCATGTTCTAATCGCCTCCTTAGACGATTTATTTTGACATTTGCAAGTCAATAATGGAGATCGACATCATTATTATAAACCTGTGGAAATATTGTCTAAACGTGAAACGTGTATTTCAAACTTGCCTAAGGGTCCATTATTACGAGAATATGTTGTACAAAAGGCAGCATGATATTTCATTTACTATGTGATACAGTGTAGCAGATATGAAATGTAAAACGTAAACATTTACATACAGGCGGCACAGCCATTGCTTCTGGCCCCACACTAGGACCAGAAACAGCGACGTCACAAACGTGTAAACATCCAAGACCTGGGGGAGTTTTTTTTCCTCTGTCCGCAGCCGGGATTCGAACCCGCGACCTCTTGCTTGGGAAGCACAGTCTCGACCGCAACACTACAGTGTAGGTATAGCAGTAGAAAATTTACGCATCGAAAAAGTATTCGAAATGAAATGTCAGTGACTCTTATGTAGAATGTCAAAAGGTTCATTTCATCTGTACCTCTAGCACAGAAGAGATAATAGTACTACGTACAGAACGGCCACTCCCTTCCCCGCGCGGAGTCAGATACCGCACCTCACCCCGGAGTCGGGGAGCCTCTTCGGGAGACACTTTGTTTAGGCGCTGAACGCACACATTCACAAACGAACGAGTTTACGCACACATTTGCACGTGTACAAATGTCATTAGGCTATGTAGTAGTAATAGGTGATTATTTTACGAGCGTTCTATAGAGTGTCCGAGCTGTGCCTCTAGCAGGAATATTTGACAGCGCGAAAAAGTGTCCGAGTTCAGATGAAATGAACCTAATGGCATTGTACGGTCGCCTGCGCCTAAAAGTATACAAGCAGTATAAGCGGGATTCACTCGTTAATATGACCTGCCCGTATACTTTTAGACGCAGGCGACCGTACTAAGAGTGACTGACATTTGAATTCGAATACTTTTCCTGCTTCCTACACAGAACTCGAACACTTTTTCACTCTGGTAATCAATCCTGCTTGAGCCACAGATGTCGTCTACTAAGTGAGTATACAGGTTAATCGGTTAAACGCTCGGCCCAATAAAAACTGTTAAATGGGAATCACAGCATGTGTGTTATACAGTAGCTGTCGATGTCGCGAGAGTATTAAAACAATGAAGAGACAAATCTCATGTCATAACTGGAGCTCGAACCCGCGACCCCGAGCCTGGGAAGCGAGCGGTTACCCCATAAACACATCACACAGTGTTCAATTAAAAGTTATAGTAATTCTGTAACAATATAGTGTCAAGCCTTGGCCCATATGGGGCGGCAGAGGGACAATTGGAATCACGTCATAAAATATAATTTACCTAGTTAAAAACTTTAAAAAAACCGACTTCATGACCTATCAGTTAGTCCTCCCCGCTCGATACACAAATATCGCCTACAATAGTCCCGGGTTTTAGGGTACCGTACCCGAAGGGTGCCAAACGGGACTCAATTAATAAGGCTCCGCTGTCCGTCTGTCCGTCCGTCCGTCCGTTACGGGTCCTAGAGCACGAACCGTAATAGCTAGAAAGTTGGAATTTTCACAGAATGTGTCATATCTGTTACCACAATAACAACAAATACGAGAGATATTACAAATTAAAGGGGGTCCCCATACAAGAGACGTGTTTTTAATTTTCTTTTTGTTTTTAAGTTGTGCTGTAGGATGGTACGGTACCCTTCTTGTGCGATTCCGACTCGCCTTTTGACCGATTTTTTGCTTCCTCCCCAGCCGGGATTCGAACCTGAGATCTCTCACGTGACGTCACGTAACGCGACGTAGTCAACAGTTCAACTATAGGGTAAAGATAAACTGATGAAATACTTGTGCAGGTGAATAATAGCGGGCATTACTCAATACTGAGCTATGTATCGACAAAGGCGACAGACAGACACACGGACAGTCGTTGTAACTAATCTGTGTTGTAAGGTTGACGCAGGCTCGTGGCGGTATTATGGCTGTTTGCTATGGCTATGGATTTATTGCTATCGCTTTGAGAATTAAGGTTTAAAGACGTTTATTATCTATCACTCAAGACACAGGTCACTTACGTGATAACATAGTTAAAAATACATTGTAATGTCCGTCGTCGACATAATTCTAACATAATACGAGGTGAGGGTAGGTACGTCAAATAAGTTATCGAAGTGCTATAGGTATGAATAAGGTGATTAATGGATGTATGGTTATTCTGATAAAAAATACAGTTCAAATTGTAAGTAGGTAAGTAGGATACAGATTTGGAAAAGTAGATATTTAAATGTTTAGTTATGGTATTCTTATTCCGATGAAATATGTTGAGTTAATAGTGTTTTGAATGTATACATTGATTTCGCGTTTCTTATAGATGAGGGAATTCTTCGAATTTCTCCTTATATGCTAATACAAAAGACATAGGCTTGTTACATGCCCTATATCCACGGAAGCTGCAGACGAGGTCCCGCCGCCCGGTACCTCGCTTTGATGACGGCATCGCGCGTTGTCTACGTTGTATTTATTTAATTAATTTAATAATACACAAAGTGAGATAAAAATATTTTTTTTCAAGGCTTTCTTTCCCATCTCCCCACTCGGGATGCGAATGTCGTCTATAAACCTAAAAATTACAGTCAAGACCCCAGATGTGAAATTATATAACGCCCTTAGCCAGAACTCATCTCACGACAATGACCATAAACACCACAAAGTCACAGGAAGATGAAGTGACCAGGCACGGCACTACCCGGCGAGGACGTGAAGGGCTGTGGGTACCAAGTTCTAGCTGTCACCCTATCGTAGTCTTTCTCATGATCGATATGTTTTGAAGTAAAACTTCTTGGGGCACGGGGGTAAAATTTATTTAACCTCTCAACTGTGGGTTATTCATATATTTGCTTTTCAATTGCTACTAGGCGGGTGCTATCACGAGTGGCTAAGAAATGTAACGGAAATTGGAATCGATGACGTCAGGGTCGGCTGAAGACTTTTAAAACCGCAACTATTTTCAATACGGTTTTTAACTAATCAGATAAGATAATAATACATTCGTACAATAAAGAATGTTAATTAGTGAGAGAAAAACCTGATGAAACGTTAACAAATAAAAATTATTTTAAGCATTCTTCCACGAGTTCTTGATTTCCGGTATGGCCAAGATGGCGCTCACTCTCTTTCGCTAGATGGCGTTAGTAGCCTAATATCTAGCATGACTCAAACTACATCGTTCAACCTCTTTGTTGGAACCGGAACTTATGTTTGACAGCTGTGCGATGCGATCCATACAGTTTGTAAGAAAAGAGTTTCATCAATGTCACACGGGTCGATATGGATTTCTAAAACAAGCAAAGCAATGCATACATTTGAGCGAGACGGCTTAAAGACGTGACGTCAGATGGTATATAATCTGAGCGAGATGCAAATAGTAGTGACCTCAGAACAATAACTAAAGGTAGTGACACTATTGAATGAGTTAAGTATATCACCACGAGCGCGACAAATTGTAGATAAGGAATGGTGGGAAATAAATGACATGACGTATTAAAAGTAAGTACAAGTATAAAATAATTTAAAATAATCGGACGTCTGAAACTTAAAAGTAACTTGAAGCAGAGATTGGATCTCAAAATTGGAAATTTAAATCTCTTTTAGTATAGGTAGGTATAGGTGTATAGTATAGGTACCACTTAATGATCTAGCTACAGAAGTTTTACTTCTAACACGTGTACGGTGCTACACGCGTATCTTTTTTTTTTTTACATACAGGCACATACATTGCTTCTGGCCCCTGATACCCTGTGTCGTGGTTACCAGAAACAGCGACATCACAAACATGTAAACATCCAAGACCTGGAAATATATTTTTTTGTCCCCAGCCGGGATTCGAACCCGGGACCCCTCGCATGGTAGGCAGATGCGCATCCGCTGCGCCACTGAGCCCGTCACTGGTAACAATGATAGCCATATTCATAATACACAGTCCAGCTTAGGGCGCGGTCCGGTCTAGACTAATCAACCGTATTCTAGATTCTAGACCGGCCTTGGGTGACTGTACTCAGTAACTTGGTTTAACTACAGTATAGTTATGCGATTCATAGAAGGATTTACGCAATACTGCCGGCGGGGCAACCACAGACATTTGTGCGTCGAGTGGTTGAGAGTGAACCTTACGAACAAACAAATAGTGGTTTATGCGGAACTTTATCGATACTTCAAAATTTTTTAGGGTTCCGTATCGTGAAAGAACCCATACAGGATTTACTTTGTTTTCCGTCCGTCCGTATGTCAAGTCAAGACATTTTTTTCGTGACCGCGCGTCACGATATATTTATCACCTGTGCTGTGCATGATGAGTGCGACTCGCGCTTGGCCGGTTTTTATTTTGGCTTTGAATAGTCCTTAAAATTTTATGTTTTACTTGCTTTTGTTTTTTTATTTCCTTGTGTATGTAATGTTGTGTGTGATATCGCAGTCCAAATATATTTTTTTCTGTTCTATTCAATTTCAATTTGCTTATTTGGTGTCTTTAACAAACGACAGTTCCCGGGTTAGACATTTAGAATCCTGGATGGTCGATATGGACATTTACTGTGTGTACTTGTATTATTAATACTATTTCAAGATCGTACGGAACCCTAGATGCGCGACTCACACTTGGCCGGTTTTTTTACCGATACTTAATACGACAAAACCACTGACATTAGAGCAGGCGGGTTGACATTTCGCTCCCTTTTTCGCCCTTGACATTTAGACAGACAGACCAGTTACACAGCTGTTATATATATATATATATGTCGGCGGCCGATCGAAGAATTGGGCACATCAAGATGTGCCCAAACGTGAAATGTCATGAAACGTTGAAATCTCACTGCGGTAGCTTAGGTGAAGACTAAAGGGGGCGAGCGCAGTGAAGCCCCCGAATAGTCTTCGTGTTCCATTGACATGTATAACACAAAAAAACATCACGTAGTGCTGAATAAAAATGCTTTTAAAAAGACATTTTTTCGTTAAAACCCGCCATATCATGATGTGCCCAGTGCCTGTAGACAATGTTAAACGCTAAGGATAGCGAAACGAAAAGATAACTTTTTATGTATGCGATTTGGCGTCACCTTAGCGAAACCAAATGTCAAATCGCATGCATAAAAAGTTATCGTTTAGTTTCGCTAGCGTTAGCGTTTAACTTTGTCTAGGGGGGCTGTAATGGCTTGGGCATATCATGATGTGCCTGAATTTACGATTGGCCGCCAGCATATATTGTACAGTTAGACACAGATTATCTGCGCCGGCCCACGTAGGTACTAGGTAGTAACTGCCTGGACTCTATTCACTGGTGTTAAGTCCGAGTTTACGGTGAAATTGTAAAGTTATATGTTTTGTCAGCTGTATGTTGTATGTGGGAAGTGGTCAAATCCGGAAGTGAGCAAATTGAGACGTGGTTTAATTGGAAAGTGCGAAAATTGGTCAGTGGACAAAATTGGAAACATTCATTTGAAACCTTCTCATCATGGAAAAGAAACAGATGACGAAATGGGAAGTTGTCATAATGGGCCTAAGGGTAAATAAAATGATAATTTACATGTTTTCGAAAATCAAAAGAAAAATACAGTGCAGTGGTATACTCCATTTAATTTTTACGACTAAGCCTTTAGGATTTTACCACAGAAACTATAATATTATACTAATACAGATAGACCATCTAGAACAAAATATGACACCGGCGTAAACTGAGATGCTACGGAAGCTTCTTTAGTTCGAGGCCATTATCGCTTGGTGCAGCACCATCGAAAAATTGCAAATTCCACGAGATGGAATGGATAGAAGTATGTTAACTGAAACCATGGCGTTTAAAGTACAAATCTTACTCCTCACGCCATCTATTTTTTACGAAGGGTTACTAATTTGTATGGGACGAGCTCTGTGATTATATCAACGATAGAGTAACTTTTACCCGAGAGTATCTTCTACTTTTTCATAGACTCTAGAGACACCCAGATCTGATGACCTCATTTTGAACTGTCATTGTCATACAAGTTAACCCCGGGATAGTTATTCTCATATAACTTTTCGTCTGCGTGCGATTGGCACAGGACCGGGGAGACTGGCGCTATAGAGAAGAGGCCTATGCCCAGCAGTGGGTCGTTGTGGGCTGAGGATGATGATGATGATGATGATGAACTTTTTGTGGGTAAATCATATTATTTAATCCACGCTATCCTGGCTTCTTGCGAGATCGATTTGAATTTTTGTCTTCGGATAGGCCCAGGAGACCACACGCTCGGTCACTGCTTATAACTCCGCAACAGAACACATCCGCATATGAGCATGGGTTCCGTCTCCGTGCTATCGGACTTTGGAACAAACTTCCCAGTGCTATCAGGGACAGTCCTTCACTCAACATTTTTAAAAAACGCTTGAAGGAACACTATCTTTCTCTACCTTAATATACCTTAGTATCTATTTATATATTATATTTTGTTTTTTGTTTTTATCTGTATTTATGTATTTATTAGTAAGTAGTCTATTATTTTAATATTTATCGTTGTGCACTTATGTAGGTCTACCTTTTATTAAATTATCCTCTCCATCCTAGGTTTGCTGGAAGAGATCTCTTATTAGAGATAAGCTCGCCTTTGTACATGTTTTTTCTATATTGTCTGTATTATGTTTTCTGTGCAATAAAGTATAAAGTAAAATCCAGCCTAAAATATACTTTTCAAAAATCTACAGAAACGTCACACCTTGATAGTTTTGTGGCGTTTTATTGTCGGTAATCAAAAAGTGCCCTATACGAGTAGCAGTTGAATATAAGGTTCCAATTAAATTGCGCACTTCTCGGCCCAGCGTCGGAAGTTACCTCAGTGTGTGTGTGCGTGTGTGTGTGTGTGGGTAGAATACCACACATGTCATGGTATTTCCTTAACAAGCTTCTGAACTTGCTCTTGAATTCGAACTCTGATTCGTTGGCCAGTGAAAGGTTGTTCAAGGTGGTTGATAGATTAGCAAAATGATTTAGGTAGGTACTACATGTGCCCCAGTCGGCAGAGATTTTCACCTTAAACAACATTCAGAATTTAACGAAACTTAAGTATGTTGTTTGTGACTGTTCAGTAGTGCTACACCCAATTTTCCGAACAAATAAAGCTTGTGCTAACTTGAGGAGGGGCGAAAAACCGTTTTTTTAGGACATTTCCCAGTCTTTCACGTTTAATCTGAAAACATTCAACTATTGCAAGAAATTGCCTGCGATTTTGGGAGGCGACACGAACTATACTAACTAAATTAATTAAAATGCTGTGTTTGAAAATGAAATCTGTGGCCACCGCGCAAGAGCCGTCGGGTTTGAGGTTGTCAGTTTAGTGCCTTTAGTTTAGTGGTTTTGACACCTTCCAAATAGCCCTCATTGTATGAGCAAATTAAAGATGACAAAATTTCGCGTCGATAACAAAAAGAAATACTAAAATTGGTCCAGTACGGATGGCATGTGTCTAATAAAAGAGCCCTCGCCCACGGCGACTTTTTGCAACGATGCAGAAACGCGCGACAGCGTCGCTACTAACGCGCGTTATTGGAGACTTGGAGTAGATAGTGGCGCCATCGCTCATTCTCTAGCTAACGTGGTGGCAATGTACATACATTCGACAACATTGACAAGCCGCCCCCGCCCCGCCCCGCTGGTGGTAAGCCGTAGCCTTTAGTTATATTTAAGATTGAACATTCGCCCGCGCCATATAAATCATAGTAAATCTGGAATCCAATATAATTCACGTCAACATTCACTTTGCGTCCTTGTCCTTTAGTAAACCCCGTTTTGAGATTAACGAGAATTACGAACGCGGGCAATTGCACCCGGATGTGACACAGACACACACACTATTCCCATATGGTGTAGCAGAGGCAAGTCGAGAGAGACATCACACTTTGGTATGGAGAGAGAGACATGAATAAGCTAGAGACAAGATGGCGGCGTGAGAATTGGCTCGTGACTCACACAAACGCATTTATTTAATAAAAGGTATACCAAGAAGAAATGCTAGACATTAAATGATGGCAACATTTGAATTTTTTCTTTAATGACATATTTGGTTTGTCAATCAAAACACGCAGTGGTGCCCTAATATGTCACATTTCTTGCCAAAGTGTATAATGTGCACAACGATAAATATCGTCGACGCTTCTATAGTTCTCCATACTAAAATTGTTCGACCGGTGTGCTTCTGAGAGCGAACGAGTTACAATACTTGAACTACTATGTTATTCAAAAGTTTTGCACTTAATTATAATTAATCTAATAATTCAAACACTCGTTTGCATTTTATTTTCAGCGCAGATAAGCGGGCGCCTTGAGAATCGCACATATTTGAAGTAAAACGTGCGCGATATGATCTAAATACGTCATTTAGTGAGGATATTATAAGTTCTTTGGCCTGATTTCCCAACCCGCGAATGGGAAGGTTGTTAGTGATACAAGTAAATATGTTTATTCAAGCCCCTCCACCAACCCGCACTGAGCCAGCGTGCTGGAGTTTGGCTCAATCTTACTCGTGTTCGGGTAAAGGCTTGTGCCGTTCAGAGAGTGACATTAATGGGTTACATTAATGGTCAAGGGAGAGGCAAATAGGCCTTAAAACACAGGTTTATTAAACTTAGTTTAAGGCGCCAATGTATCTTTCATCTGTATATTACTTTGGTGGATAAATTTCATTTTCATTTATATTTGTAAAATATACGGTGATGGAAATCATCGTGAGGAAACCTTCATTGCTTCATAGCTGCGGCGATGGGCTAGCTCCCTGTCACGCAAAATGGAGTATTGGATCACTGGCTGAAAGTGTGCACAGTGGTGCCTCTGCCACTCTCTGTTATGTTATTTATATTTGTATGTTTTTATTGTGTTAGATTTCGATCCTGAATACCATTGAGATAAGTAATCATTGTGCATCTGCCACCCCGTATGGGAAAAGACGTGACGCGGGTAAAACACTTTAATCTAGGCCTCAGCGACCCAGATTCGAAAAGATGTGACAATATGAATGTAGAATGGTAGCGCCATTTTGAAATCAAGATATTATCTAAAATCAAATGATTTATTGATATGGAGTTGTATTGTACGCGCAGGGGCCCAAATCTCGCTCATGCAAATTGAAAGCAATTTGCGTCTTCAAATTGTTTTCAAAATTTCATATATGATGTCAATATTTTACGAATACGCTTTCATTTCGCATGGTTGAGAATTGGGTCTTACCCCGCTCAAACTATAACACCTTTCCCTTTCCATATGGATCGCTGGAAGAAATCTCTTGTCAGAAATAAGCTCTCCTTTGTACATAGTCTATAATTATGTCTGTTTTGTGTAGTGCAAGATATTACGATAACCTTATTTCTGTAGCACAAAATTGTCTTCCGTTACCCCGTTGAACTCTTTTGTATGAAACCTCAACTCGTTTTTCCAGCTTGCTCAGAGCCAACGAAACGTGGGGCGCTGCCTGTAAAATGGAATAACTAATCTCATGGCTAAAAGGCAAGCACTGGTCAGTACCAAATACTTGCCAAGTGCGAGACGAACTGGCGCACCGGGTTCCTCACAAATCTCATTTGGCGTTTCCGAGAAAAATAATCTTGACAGAAAGACAGACGCACGGAAAGTGATGTTATCCTCTAAGGGTCCTCCTTTTACTTTTTAGGATTAGAACATTAAAACTATACTAGTGGCTCTGTGAGCTGTAGACCTCGCGAGTATGTCGGTGGGAAAGCTGAACTGCTAACACACATAAAAAAATAACCCAAATAATTTTCTTTCAATAACACATACAAACTTATGAATGTACCTGGTTACGTACATGCAGTATGAAAGTAGCCGCACCAATAACTTTGTAAACTACATTTCGCGATCTTTTATACAACCTATTGTCTTTTTACTAAAATTATATAATCTGTTTCACTCTCATAGTCTTTACAAATCCAACGACACCTCATTTGTTAATATCCATCGAGCCGTTTGGGTTGTAGCGATTTTTTTACATTTTAAAACCCCATATCTCCGCCATTTTGAAAAAAAACAAAAAACTGGCTCGAGTAAAAAATTCTATTTATTTTTTCAACCTGCTCACAAAATTTCACGAGAATCGGTTCATAAATGCGACCTGTAGAGGAGAACAACCGGACATACAAAAGCATTTTTGCCCAAACCTGAAACGGAGACGCTTCGCTCGCTTCGCTCGCTCATCTGTTTCACTCTCATGGTCTTTACGAATCCAACGACACCTCATTTGTTAATATCCATCGAGCCGTTTGGGTTGTAGCGATTTTTTTTCTCCGCCATTTTGAAAAAAATCAAAAAACTGGCTCGAGTAAAAAATTCTATTTATTTTTCCAACCTGCTCACAAAATTTCACGAGAATCGGTTCATAAATGCGACCTGTAGAGGAGAACAACCGGACATACGAAAGCATTTTTGCCCAAACCTGAAACGGAGACGCTTCGCTCGCTTCGCTCGCTCGGTCAAAAATTAACGTCAATGTGAAAGGTTCCGCACTGGTCTTAGTTTCCCTTTTCGCTACGAGATCAGTAATTCGAGTATAGCACAGCTATCTTCGCCATCACAAAAACGCCGCGCCACTGACATTGAGTGCGCTTGCGCAACTCGAACTTGCACTTGAATCAATCCACATGACGCAATGTAGACTGGCGACGCGCAATTGTGGGCGACGGGCTGGGCCCCTATCACGCACAATATGAATAGGTAGGTATAGCTTTTCCCATACGGGGTGGCAGAGGCACAGATGCGACCACAAATAGAAAATGGATTACACACGCCTTAAACACAACGTTTTGTAAAAGATATAGATATAGATAAATCATTTATTTATTGCAAACATCGTACACACTAAATTTGGCTGACTTGTTTTCTTTTTACGCTGATTACCCTAAATAGTTAAAAAGTCAGCCAAATTTTAGACTAATGGTTTTTATTGTTTGTGTCCAGAGTATTTTAAATTGTCCGTGCGTCTAGTCGTGAAAAAACCCGATGTGCCGATGAGACAATTACTTTATCAATGTTCAATGAAAGGACGTTCACGGTGATGGAAAACATCGCAAGGAATCCTTCATGTCTCCATGTCCAAGGCAATAAGTGTACACCCTATCACGCAACATACCACAGTACCTAATGAATAACACGCCATAAGAGCAACTGTGCTTCCCCTTATAAGTAAAGGCCAAGAGACTTTATAATATTCTGCACGAATGAATAATACTTTATACTTTACTTTATACTTTATTGCACAAAAACAGAATACAGACACTTAATAAAGAAAAAAAACATGTACAAAGGCGAGCTTATCTCTAATAAGAGATCTCTTCCAGCAAATCTAGGATGGACAGGATTAATTAACAAAAGATAGACCTACAATATGTGCACAACGATAAATATTAAATTAATAGACTACTTACATACATAAAAACCATACATAATATTTAATTATATAGATATATATATAAAAAAAAATACATAAATAATATAAACTTAAATATATTAAGGTAGAGAAAGACAGTGTTCTTTTAAGCGATTTTTAAAAATACATTAAATGTAGCCCGTTCATTTTCCCACCGAGGGGCACGGGCCTTTACACGGATACGAATAAGATTGAGCCACATTCGCACGAATATTAGGAGGGATCAAAATGCCGGACTGTGCAATCAGGCCCGACTTCTGATATTTAAAAGTAAATGACAAGGCAACGGGTGTGGGCCGATGGCCCCAAACTGTAATTATTCTTAACCGCAGCCTCACCGATCGAGAGTTAAGGTCTACGCGGGAATCAACTTTACTACATGTACTTTACTTTATACAAAACCAAAATACACACACATACATTTTTTACTTCCCAGTACATTTTGGCTTGAGTGGATCAGCTGATTTGTATGGAGAAGTGAAAAAAAAGTTTATCTGATCAAATCGGTTTCATAATGAAAGTTGCTCAGAATGATGTCCCTAACAAAGTAGTTTCTCATTTTGCGTTAATTCATTTACACCTTGTATCGTGGAAAGAAACATGTACAAAGGCGAACTTATGTCGAGGCCAAGCTTCTGATGACAACAGATATGTATGTAAAATAAAATAAAATATGTGCCAAACGATAAATATTAAAGTAAAAAAATAAATTAACAATACATTTCGATTTCATTAAAAATACTTTATACTTTGTCTATACAGAACTGGGGCTACTATAATTGAAACAAAAAGTAAACTTTAGAAAAAACCGACTTTCACAAACCCTATATATTATGCTCTGTGCATTTGCACGAGTTGTTATGAAAAACACAAAAATCACTATAGGTCTGCCTATAATATTTGAAGAGTTCTCTCGATTTCTCCAGGATCCCATCTTCAGATCCTGACCTGGTGTCAATGGGACCACCCTTGAGGTATTACCTATACGCCGAAAAAAGATTTGTTCAAATCGGTTCATAATTGGCGGAGTTATCGCGTAACAAACATAGAAAAAAAAAACATACGGGTCGAATTGAGAACCTCCTCCTTTTTTTGAAGTCGGTTGAAAAGCATGATAATTTCCGCAATAGCGAAGCTTCTAATATGCCAGCGTCCTTCAGACAATATCATACTATATACGCCATTTTCTGGCGTTGGCAAGTTTTCGACATGCTTCTAATAGGCTCTCTTTAGAAAATTACCCCCTGGTTATATTGCCGCTCTTTGTGACGTTGGAGCTTGTGCAGTTTGAAATAAAATTGAACTTATTCATCTGAACAGCTGATCGCATTTTTTATGGAATACCTACGAGAAAAAAAAAACACTCGGGAACATAAGTTCATAAAAAAATGATCATCTTAATGAGTACTGTAGTTCCCCAAAAAATGGTCAGCTAATTTAATTCCACCCTGTATACTTACCTCCTTAAAAACAATAAGCCGTGTAAATAGTAATTTAAATTTAAAAATGTATGGATTTTCTATCTGAAATAAAGTATTAATAATAATAATAATATCATATCATCGTGAAATTCCGAACAACTTCAGGTAGCGCATTTACTACATAAAGTTGTTCAATTATATGGAATGTTTCGAATGATATACCTATGTCCGTATAATCGGACCAACTTTACTTTTGCCCGACTGTTCTGGAAGGAGGGGGATGATGGTCATGCGCTTGTGTCACCTTGTTTTATGTTTGCGTTGTTATATTTTACTTGTTTTATATGTTACTGTACCGTCATTTAATATGGACCTAGTCCCAAATAAAGAAATTGAATTGAATTGAAATTTAATCGCCATTTCTTTCACACATTGTCCAAAAGACTTGGAGTTTTATCATACGTATTGATGTTATGTTGAGTGCAATCCTTTAGTTATGTAATTGTTTGTTAGGCATAATTTAATGAACCGTCTAAATACTCGTACCAACGAAAGCAATGTCACTTCTGTATCAGAATCAATCATTACTAATAGCATTACAAAGGTTACAGTGACCGTGGCGAGCTTTTACTCAACAAAGCTGGAGGTTTGAGCTTTGTTACCGTACGTCTAGTATTTTGATGAATTGTGATGATATTGATACGAAATAATAGCTATTCATTCTGATATTAAGAACAATATACAATATGAAACGGATGGCCGTTTGAAATACAGGGTCACAGATATTTTAGAGTTTTATAGGAATAGCGCAAACGGACAAATAGGCGAAATCAGCCACTGAATGGATGCCTACAGTTGGACTACGGCGCGACGGCGTAGGGGAAGGCTCAGGAGGTGGAGGGATGACCTGGATAAGTTCCTACCAGGATGGACCGACAAAGCTTCGGCTAGAGATGTGTGGGCTCGAACCGGTGAGGCCTGTGCCCAGCAGTGGGACACCATATAGGATATTAAATAACCGGCCAAGTGCGAGACGGACTCGCGCACGAAGGGTTCCGTACCATTTATCTATAAAAAACCGCAAAAAAAAAAAACGTTGTATGGGAGCCCTCCCTAAATATTAATTTAATTATTTATTTTTTAAGTAAATAATATACTCAATATATTGTGAACATGTCAGGATCTGATGATGGGATCCTGGAGAAATCGAGGAAACTCTTCAAATATTATAGGCAGACCTATAGTGATTTTTGTGTTTCTCATAATAACTCATGCAAATGCACATGGTAAGCATAATATTGTGATGCGGAACTGCTGATGAAGACCACATATGGCCACCAGATCTGCTCAATACTAGGTACAAATACAATACGTGGCTGACGGGCAGGCAACGCATAGCCTAAACCGGTGGACCTAGAGCCTTGAATCTTTGTACAGGGGTTCCTTAGTAGCGTGGGGTAGCACTGAGATGGGATTTGAGAAAATTAAGTCCCCAAGGGGGGGGGGGGGATAAGGGTTGCAGTTTGTATTAAACTCAATCTAATCAAATAGGGACATATAATCAAATAGGGTTTGTGGAAGTCCGTTTTTTCTAAAGTTTACTTTTTGTTTTAATTATAATTATGTAAATAGCGTAACTTCTTTTCCCTTATGGTGCTGCACAGAGATAGCCGCGGCCACAGCTATTTAATACTTCATTTTGCACATTTTACATGACAGGAGGCAGGCTCATCGCCGCAGATATGGTTATGATACAGGATACTAAAATGTCCATGAAATAGGATCTACCGCATTAAGGTTGAGTGTGGGCATGGCTGTGCAATTTCCATTGCTTATTGCACGTAAAATTACGCAAAAGTCCTGTTTTGTATCCTGGCTTAGTCATGGTCTTTTGATACTTAGTCATAACGATATAATAGCCGTCACGCCTTTTCCCATACGGGGTGGCAGAGGCACAGTCGTGCCAATTTCAGTCATCCCATCGCTGCAGCTACTTGTACAAATAAAGTATTTAACTGGAAAATAGCTCAAGTAATCATAAAGCTTCTTCAATGCCTAAAAGCAATATAAATTATGATGAATTAAGCTACATTCGTCATCATTATGTCAGTGTACCGTTAATATAATCTCCGCATTAACAGAACACAACTCTACCATTCATGAAGATGTAAATAAGATTATTCTTTTGCATCACAGCAGATACGCAACTTCAATCAATCTAACAAAGCGATAACAGTATCCTATTATTGTAACCAAACACATACGCAACCTATTTGGTACCGATTAGAAACAAAAAGAAAGACTGGCTGTTCACATGAACGCCCGCAGCGAATACTAAATTAAAAACAAAAACGGACACGAAATTCGAAGGAGGTTGAGTCCGTTCTATATTCGAAATCCGTCTGTCAAAATTGCCGCGCTTCCTACACCCTTCCCGCCCTTGACGTAGGCCGCTTACTTTTTTTTTCACACGCGTTCCGATTGACGCGGGAGGCATTAGTATAAAAACCGGCCGCGCCGAAACAAGAGCAATCAGTAGCTATCGTGCAGTCTGACAAACAGAAGTGCAAGATGAGATTCCTGGTTAGTTAAACTATTATATTAGCACGTACAAACATGGCGCGTAAAACAAAGGATTGTGAAATAAGTGCCTGTGATTCATTGGATTGTGGTGCCGTGAACGTTAGCTTGCGGGGCTCGGGCCGCGAAAATTATACACTGGCAGTGCTATTATCCTTGTTCAAATAATAAGATTGAAATTAATATCAGCCGCGCCTTATGGAAAGGCTAAAAAAAGTTTGCTTTAAATCTAGCAATTAATCTTCCTAATTTCTGAACCGCAAGGAGTTTAGGTCAAATCAATTAATCTTCCTAATTTCTTAACCGCAAGGAGTTCAGGTCAAATCAGTTAGTCGATAACATAAATAATTGCCTTTTCGTTAATATGGAACGTAACCCCAATAAACATATCAGGATTGGAGTCATCAGTGAAACTAACAAAAAAAAAATTTCCTCCCACCAGATCGTATCCGCCGCCATCCTCGCCTGCGCCGCAGCCGCCCCTTCGGGTGCCCTGCTGGCCCCCTACTCGCACGGGCTCGCCGCCCCCTACGCGCACGGCCTTGCCGCCCCCTACGCGCACGGGCTGGCGTACGCCGCCCCCGTCGCCCACCTCGCGCCCGCCGTTCCCACCATCTCCGCCGGAGACGTGCAGGGCGCCGCCATCGAGGCCCACGTCAACGCCGAAGACCACGCTCGCGCTTCTCTGGACGCTGCGAGGGAATACCACGACCAGGCTTCGGAGTTCCAGGGGCGGGCCATCAACGCTGCCGAAGACCACTCGTGGCAGGCCGTAGACGCTGTCAAGACCCACGAAGCTCAATTGGACGGCGCTGCCGCTGGTGCCGCACCCATCCTCGCTAAGTCCCTGGTCGGACATGTCGCCCCGGTAGCGTACGCCGCCCCTCTGGCTCATGCCGCCCCCTTGGCATACGCCGCCCCTCTCGCCCACGCCGCACCTGTTGCGTACGCCGGTCACGGGTACGCCGGTCACGGGTACGCCGGCCACGGATACGCCGGCCACGGATACGCGGGCCACGGATACGCCGCCAGCAAGTCCATCTCCACCCAGTCCCTGAGCCAGAGCCACCCCGCCCCTGTGCACCACGCTGTTTACGCCGCCGCCCCTGTAGTGGCTCACGGGTACGCCGCCGCCCCCTACGCCCACGCCTGGTAAACTGTGATAACGACCCTAGCGAAATAGCCAAATACTCAACCTCCTTTTGGAATGTACATATTTTGTAAAAAAAAAGAAAAAATGTTATGCAATAGAGGCGAGGATGTGTGAATAAATGAAATAGTGGATTACACTTTGTTTTTGTGTCTTTTTCTCCAAAATTTCGATAGTCACAAATTCATAATACAGCTTTTTGCAGATACCTAGATAGTAAGTAGTATATAGTTAATGGCAAATGACGCTTGAAAATGCCTCCACTTGAGTAGAGTCAATGCTACTTTTTGGCTCTATTGAAAATATGTAGTGACAGTTTGCTTATAAATGCCAACATATTCCGAATGGGGCGCTTTTCTTTGGCACCAAAATAGTAAGTTTCGTTAGTTCCTTTCGTAAGCGCTTCCTTACATTATTGTAGCTTTTTGTTATTTTCCTAAAATGTCATGGGTTCGATGGCCAAATCCCAGCCAGCTTAGGTACAGATATTTGATATTGAGGTCATTCTGATTTGACCTTATGCATATAAATAATTGATGCAGTTGTATATCAGCATACCAGACCATTCGCGATCCTGTTTGACTAGAACTCTAATACCGGGTCTGTTTACATTGTCAATTCCATTTTTGCGATAAGTCTTTAAGCTAATATTAATTAATCGTACTCAAAAACTATTAAAACTTTTTGCCCGATCAAAACTGGCTCCGAACTTTTTTGCAGCAAAAACTTGAATGTCAGCCAGTTATTCAGCACAAATACCAACAATATAATAATTAATTTGCCACGCCTAGCAAAAGCGGAAGTCGTGAATGGTCAAGACCATACGCAGAAAGCCTTGAGAGTAAATTCCACCGCGCGTGGACGCTTTAAAAAAAAATAGATCACGGAATTGGAACGTACCGATCTGTTCTAAATTTAACGGCATAAAAACTGCCCATACATTTAATAAAACGAAACGGAGTGGCTGCAAAAATTCGAACCTTTGCCAGTTTAAAACTTTCTAAAGTCAGAATCAAAAAAATTGCACCTTTCTTTAATTAGTATCTCAGCTCTACTTACGATGCAACCTGGCTTGCAATCTGTCGCTGACTCTAAGTATGTATCAAGTGATTTGTGTAGTCAACATCATTACCTTCCCAATGACAACTAACAGTGCCGTCATCGGGGTCCCAAAGAAGAAATGTCTTCAAAGCAGAATTTCAAAGATGTGCAATTTTTTTTTAGGTTTGCCCCTCAAGGGTTAAAGCAAAGGTCTACTGACCATGCAGCAAATTCTTAAGTCTTTCGTCCATTTCATAAGTCTGTGCAATATTAATATTTAGGAGTGTATATTTTTTATTTCAATGTAAATATGTACGCAAGGGAAACGGATTTACAATGCCATTGCGCGTTGAATGGTAAATTGTAGTGGCGTGCAGTCAAAGTGTATGGAATTACGATGGTATAGCGGACAGTATGTCGAGGTCAACGGACGGCAGGCAAGTACATAACAGCAGATCTAGACAAAAATCAAGGAGTGTAATTCAGTCTTAATGACTGAATGCATATTTGCTGCTCAAGTAGACTGTCGCTTAAATGTTATCAGGATACGTACTTCCCGTGAATTTGAGTGTACGATCAAGATTAAACATTTGAAACACACCCGTCTCTTATCTAAAGCAGTCTAGGTTCACTGTTTTTTTTTTCTTAATATAAAATCTAATAATATAGTAATACAATCTTGTGTATTAGCGAAGTTTGCTACCAAAAGCGAAATAAAAACTATCTATCCGTTTGATCGCTAGTACGCCACAGTCAGACACAGAAGGACACACACAGGCAAAGGAGCGATTACACTTGAGACTTCCTTTGAATACATAGAGTCGTTTACTACTATACTTATGTGCGAGATATGGCAAAAATTGTATGGTAATAAAATGGCTTTATGCCATCATAAAATGAACATTAAAACCACTTTTTATCAGCATATCTTATATTTAAATAAACATCTAAATATAAGACGAATGCAATTTACAGCAAATAAATATGAGGCCATTGTTAATTAGCCTAAAAATATCTACTTAGACAAGTTAGTATTATATGATGTAATATTTGTTTGTTTTTGCCGGGGTGGCCGGAGGTGGCACAGACCAGGGATGTGTGGACGAAAGAGGGGGAGGCCTTTGACCAGCAGTGGGACACTTTAAAGGCTAAATAAAAAATATTAGAGTTCAGAATTTTTAATTAACTACTATTTTATAAAACAAAACATGTCTTATGAAATAAATATCAAAGTTTCGGGAACTACAGCCCTTTTAAAGGTAAAAACACAAAAGCAGCATTACTTACATTATTTCGCAAATTAGGTAATAGGCTATTTTGGGAGACAGGGGTTTAACCTATCGCTGAAGCGATGTCTTCGATTACCGCGTAATACAAAGTCAGCGGGGACCCTAAACTAAAACATTTCTCAAAGTATTGACTGAAACTAAAGCCAGTATAGCAACAAGTTGAAATACCAATTCCAAAACGGGACCAGTATAACATCCTGGTTGGTACAGTTTTAATGAAGGTCCTGGTTCAAACAACTCAACACAGGGCGCCTGCTCAAAAAAGGCAAGCAAATAACTTACTATTCGCAGCTGCTGTGCATAAACAATACTACTCCGAAAGGCACAAAGACAAACAAGGCAAAGAAACATGAAACTTAAACGAACCCAAGGCGAGCCCTTGGGGTACTCCATTTGGTTACAAGAGTTATTATGAACTGCATTAAAATAATGAATTAACATCATGAGCATACATTAAAAACGCATCATTTCACAACAACTAACGGGAGAATAAAATGCACTTCAAAATCATAATAAATGACTTTACAATGTAGTAACACAAGCCATTTACTGTCAATGATTGATGACATGCGCTTTAGGCATAACGAGTTCAAGTTCACGGCCGATCGGATTAAAAAAAAACACGTTTCACCGATTCGCGCACTTTTCGCGGTGACAGTTGAAGATGACTTAATAAATTAATTCAACGTGCGTGCCCTACCTTGACTTTATTTTGCTACATAACTTTCGTCGTGTTTTAAAACTGTGCAAGGGGTTTTACCATGCCAGAAACAAGGATATTTAAATAGGGCAAGGAGTATATACTAATGGAAAGTTCACTTGTCTTCTGTCTGACATTTTCAGAAAACGGGTTGATACAAAGCTTTTTATGTGGAGCAAAATAAACATGCGTTTAACAAAAAACCAAAACCGGATCGAAGACAGTTAATTAAAAAGCCTACTAGTAATACTAAACTAGTCCTAACAGCGGACAGAGAAATTGAAATTAACAGATGTTAAAACAAAATCTAGTCGAAAACAAAGAAAAGAGATCGTCAATCAAAGATGGCGCCTAGCTGTCAAAAAGCGCGCGCTTCCTGCATTCTTCGCGGCAGCGGCCGTTGACTTTTAAATTTTTCTTTCTTTTTCCTTTTTAATAGAGCACTGGCGGCGTCCAGTTTGTGGGCAGTTGCTGCAAAGAGGTTTGATGACGTGGGAATATAAAAACGGATTGCAGTGAGATGGGGGCGATCAGTAGCCATCGTGCAATCAGGGACGTGCAAGATGAGAGTTCTGGTTAGTAGATTCAGTTTTCCTTTGTTCGTATAAATAGATCATATTGGGGAAAAAGTGCGTGTTTTGTGCATTTTAGGGTAAATATAAAAAAGTTTGTGATCTTGGATTCTATCAATCAATAAATGTAACTCTTTAATGTCCCCCCGAGGAGCACAGGCCTTGGATACGAGTAAAATTGAGCCTTATTCTACCACGCTGGCTCAGTGCGGGCCGGTGGAGAGTTGTCGGTCTAGTGGCCAACCTGACTGTCAGAAGTTTTTGAGCTATCCAAATATGGCCTCTGATAAAGCTTTTCGATAATTTTCATCAAATTTTTCGAAAACATTTCACGAAAATTACTCATAGCTTTATCGAGTGTATTAGCTTTGTTTAGATTTCAAAAACATCTCCATACTTATTGGGAGAAGTGAAGAATGAAATTAGTCTGTTAGAATTGGTTGTATACTGAAAGTTGTTCAAAACTTTGCCACTAAAATCCTCAATATGACTCGACTGCATCGCTGAAACAGTCAAACTATACACTAGTGTTCGCTGTCGTTGTAATAAACGTTTCTTTCTTTCTTTCTTTCTTTAATATTTATATTTATGTTTCTTTCTTTCTATAGACCAACCCCCTTACTAATGAAAAGTTCTGCAGGTTGTATACATACGGGTGGCGCAGCGGGACAGATCTATAGGCTAAAATGATTGCAAGTCTACCCCACCCAACTCTACCCCACGAACGGAAAAATCTTAGCCATATAATAGTTTTCTTTGTATTAAAACTAACACTGCGTTTCAAGGTGGTATACTTACATACAACAATTTGCAAAGTGATCTACCTTCACAGTTATCGATAAGGAATGTTCTGAATACTATTACCATAAATCTAGATTAGACTACCCACTACATGAGCAGTTCTAGATTCTAGCTGATTACCATCTCAAAGTTAATGAACATGTGAAGAACAAAAACAACGTCACGCCATTTGCCATACGCGGTGGCAGAGGCACAAATGTGCCCACGTTTAGTTTTATCAATACCCCTTTCGCGTGACAGGGGATAGCCCATCGCCGCAGACATGAGCATTGAAGTTTCGTCAAAATATGGAAAGGGTTTCTTTATGTCAGAGAAAGAGAGAAAAGAGGCAAAAAGTTACGTGTTCTGTGTTTATTTTAATTAGAATATCTACAGAAATAAAGACATTCTGACTTTGACTTTGAGTCTCCGGTATTTGTTTGTCAACGCAGAAAAAAAAACATTGTGAATTGTTGGTGCTGAAAGCTCTACTTACCAATATGAAAACTGAAACAACAGAAGAACAAACTTAGAGCGGCATTTCATAACACCACTTTTTTCCGGCAGGTTCTATCCGCCCTCCTGGCGTGCGCGGCCGCCGCCCCCTCCGGCACGCTCCTGCCCCTCGCCCCCGCTTCCACGTTCCCCGTCGTCCTCCCCGCCGTGCTCCCCACCATCCCCCCCGGAGACATCCAGGCCGCCGCCATCAACGCAAAAGTCGCCGCAGAAGACCAAGCAAGAGCTCTCTCAGACCAAGCGAGGGAACTGTCTGAACAAGCCTTGGAAAAGAGCAGTGAAAAAATCGGTGAATCCACTGATGACGTGAAGGAAAAAACTGAGGAGGTATTTTGGGCTGGAGAGGAGAAGAAATGGCAGGCTTTGGACGCTGTGATGACCGCCCAGGCGAAACTTCAAGGGAACATCGCGAATATTGAAGGGAACTACGCGAACATCGAAGGAGCGATCGCGAAGAATGCAGAGATTCTAGCAAAGTCTGCTATAAACGGTGTTGTTATTCCTTCTGCTATCTTAGCTCCTATCGTACCTGGGTTCGTGGCACCAACTCCTTTAATCAACACACCAGTGATTGCAACAAAGAGCTCCATACCAGAACCAACTCTAATCGAGGCGATCAAACCAGAAGAATCCAACATAAAATTCCCAGAAATCACTCCAATTATCGCCACTAAGTCTGCAGAAATCGAGCCACTAAAAGAAGACAAACCTCTCAAATCTACAGACGAAAAGCCCCAGATTCTAGAGGCGTCGCCACTCACAGCTCAGATCATACCAGCGCCTATAGCCTTTTCTCCAACATTAAAGCTTCAGCCATGGGTTGGTTCCATTATGTACATAACACCAGGTCTAAAAACCTTGGATACTGCTGCTATTGCATACCAGACTCCATACCTGCCTGGTGTGTTCCCTTTGCTTAGGACATGGTAAAACGGTTTCGGGAGAGAGAATGACTATATTACGATGTTTGTAAGTCGAGTACTTGACCGGGTTTTACAAGGCTGTTTAAGATCTCATGTTTTTGTACTGATTTGATTTGGATGTCGAATTGGAAGTCGATTAAAATGTGATTGGAACTTATCTGTTGTTTTGTTATTTCCTGCCCATCCAAGGTTTGCTGGAAGAAATATCTTGAATTCAGTAAAGGAAAGCAAAGCAAATCCACGCTTTTTCCCATATGGATTGGCAGACACACCATTTTGCGTGACAGGGACTAGCCCATCTCCACACGACACAAGAAGTCCGTGTGTAAATAGTTTGAAAGCAAAAAACCATCAAGAAATTATAAAAAATAACCAGAATCAATAACGGAATATCAATTTACGTGCATTAAAAACTCAATGACTTGTCAACTAGAGCATACAGTGGCGTGCAAAAAATGGCTAGTCTTCTAACGATATTTTGGCGCGTGAGTGACGTTTACAGCAGGCGGGCTCCAGTTCAAGCAACGAACCTGTCAAAAAACGTTAGTTCCACCCATCACCGCAAGCCGAATTGTTTGAAAACTTTGAAAGCTGTACACTACTAAATCTCTAAAATTGCCCGACCTGTTTCTATAATAAATATTTGTTATTATTTCCTCACTCCGGAGGAGGTTGAGGTAAAAAGAACGACAGGAAAAACCCAAGGCAACAGGCAAAAGAAAAACTTTCGTATCGTTATGACAATCACTGGCTCAAGCAGGAATAATTACCAGAGTGAAAAAGTGTTCGAGTTCAGATGAAATGAACCTTTTTAACCGACTTCCCAAAGGAGGAGGTTTACAATTCGTGCGGATGTTTTTTTTTATGTATGTGCCCTGATAGCGCCTAGACGGATGGACCGATTTGGAAAATTATTTTTTTGTTTGAAAGGTTTTACCTTCCCATTGGTCCCATTATTGACACCGGGTCAGGATGTGATGATGGGATCCTGGAGAAATCGAGGGAACTCTTTAAATATTGTATGCAGATTTTTGTGTTTTTAATAATAACTCGTGCATTTACTCACGGTAAGCATAATATTGTGATGCGGAACTGCTGATGAAGACCACCAGAACTGCTCAATACTAGGTACAAATACAATGCGTGGCTGACGGGCAGGCAACGCATAGCCTAAACCGGTGGAACTAGAGCCATGAAACTTTGTACAGAGGTTCCTTAGTAGCGTGGGGTAGCACTGAGATGGAATTTGACAAATTTAATTCCCCAAGGGGGGATAAGGGGTTACAGATTTTATTAAACTCAATCTAATCAAATAGGGTTTATGGAAGTCGGTTTTTTCTAAAGTTTACTTTTTGTTTCAATTATGACATTCTAATAAGAGTCACTGACTTTTCATTTCGAATACATTTTCGATGCGTAAATTTTCTTTCTACCTACACAGATGGTTATCTTTAAATCATTAGGTGCCTAAAAAGGTAAGGACGAAAAATGTATAATTATAACTACGAGAATACCACCTAGCCAGTGGAATATAAATGTGATTTCAAGATTAGTCCTCCTTTTAGCCTTTCTAACCTGAAAGTCATAAAATTATGACCGCCACTGTACGTACAGTGGCAGAAGTAAAAGGAGACACACTAGACACGACATAATTGATATATCACACGCCGAGACATATCTTAATCCACATTCCTGGCTTTGAGTGCATTTCTGCATAAATTAGTACTTGGCAGACATTGGAATTTTACAAGAAAAATTATATTTCAAGAGCTCCGTGGTCTAGTGTTATAAAATGGGCCCTGGCAGAATTACCAGCGTTGCAGTTATCTGCAACACATGCTGAGCCAGGGCCTATTCACTGTGGAATATGCACATGTATAGTTTCTTTCTGTGTTTCTTCCTATATTTTTTTGTTTTGTAAGAATCTTTATTGTATTTGTGTGTATTCTTATCGTGAATAAATGGATTATCTATCTAGTGGGTTATAAGCTTGCTTCTCACGCAGGAGATGGAGGCTCGAATGCGCCTGCGCCGACAATGTAAGTGAGATTATACGGTCGTTCTAACGGTGATGGGAAACATTGCGAGGAAACTTCATTAATCCACAGCCGCGGCGATGGGCTAGCCACCACTCGAAACGGGGACTGCTCCACGTATGGGAAAAGGAGTGACGATTTATGAATTTTCATAATTCATAATTCTTTATTGCACGGAAAACAATGTGATGCATAATCTTAAAACAAAGGTAAATAGGCAAAGGCGAGCTTATCTTAAGAGATTTGTTATCAAAGAGATTTCTTCCAGCAAACCTAGGCAAGATAGGACAGATTGTTCTGAGAGAATAGTCCAAGTGCACAATAAATAAAATGAAGCTAGATGAAACTACATATAGGTACTACTACTACATAACATATATCTACACAATAAAAATGCTACATAAACCTAAATATGAATACATGTATAAAAAAAATAGAGTAGAATACATAAACATACATATACATCAACTTATATAATAAAGATACCTATCACGAAAGAGAATTTTCAATAATTGATTGCCAACTTGTTTGCCCTCTAAGTAGCTATCTATAAGGTGTAAGAAATGTTGAATATTTCATCACGTACTTCACTCTTGGCACTTACAACGTAAGACGTAGAGTGCAAAATGCTAGTTTTAATTTATTTAATCGCACAGTATTGTGGGTAACCAGTAACCACGCAATTTGATTGAAACTTAATTTAAGTCAGACGTTCTGAGATTAGCCCAATTTTCCGTGTTCACACTGCGTTGCAAGTGGCCATAGCGATGGTGGGTAAGGTAGGTGCAGTCACTATCATGACATAGCATTTACATACAGGCACATACATTGAAAGAAAGAAACAAAAAACCAAAAAAGAAACTCACTTACAATATATTGTAAGTGATATATATCATTCACATTCATTCATTTATGAAGTTATATCTGACGCTGACACTACTTATAAGTAGTTCTGGTCTACAAAGTCTAGATTCTAATAGATATCTGATAAGCTAACTTTCGCCACTATACAGGTGTAACGGAGAGGTGTAGTCTAATTTAAATGATGTTATTAGGGATATACAGGATATATATATACTACTATTTTAGGGACATCATTCTGAGCTACTTTCACTAAGAAACCGATTTGATCAGAGCAAATTTATTATTCACTTCCCAGTACACTTTGGCCTGAGTGGGTCAGCCAGCTGATTTGTATGGAGAAGTGAAAAATATTGCTCCGATCAAATCGGTTTCTGAAAGTCACTCAGAATGATGTCCCTAAAATAATATTAACTTTTGGCTAGGGGTCCAAAAGTAACCCTGTATTTCAGCATACCTGTGAATTATATTTCCTTATGGCAATAAACGATTTTTCATTTTTTCATTTTTTTTTCATTTACTTTATGTAGCTAAAAATCCGGGCGTCATTCCTCATGCGGGGGATGGCAGAGCCATAATTATGTCCACAGTTACTCAATACTCCATTTTGCGTGATTAGGAGCTAGCTAAACGCCGCAGCCATGGAGTAACGAAGATTATACCTCGCGATTGAACTGAATGGGTAGTTATATCATCATTATTGCTGCCAAAGACCTCAATCACTCACCCTGCTTTTCAACACCTTTAATTAAGTGTATAATACTACATCCTACCATTTCGGAAGAGCAGCCACACTCTTTACATTCCTACACAACATTCCTATTTTTCCTATTTTTTCCAAATTCTATATCCATAATTTTTGTTTCTCGCCCCAGTACCTAGCACCAAACACAATCTACTTGAGAAGTAAGTTGCTCATCCCTTACATGTAATTTATTGAGTACCATTTGACAACCGAGATACAGTGTTTTCACTAGATCGGTTGTCACTGATCCCTCCTATTTTACGATAAATGTTCCTAATTAAGTATCTCCTTATTTTAGTAAGTAGAACCTGTGTAAACCATGTTATCTGTCAATAAACAAATTTCATTCAAAAACAAAAATGATAACAAATAATTAATTCAATCACAAATTCATGATGAATGAATGGATAAATGAATGAACGAATGATAACATTTATTTGACAGCCTGTGTTATGCAAATCACCTTCAGTAGGTACTTAGCCGCTGTATCCATTAGTTATCCAGATAATTTCATTTAACAAGATAATGAATGACTGTAAAACAGTTCGTCAATTACACTTGCTCTATAATTAGCATAGTCTGAGGTTGAGTACTAAACGTTAGTATGACAACCATTTAAATAGATAATAATTAATGTAACTGTAGCCAATTAACGTCCCCACCGATGGGCACAGGCCTTCACCAGAATACGAGTAAGATTGAGCCATACTTAGTATACATAGACCGTTTTCGAAAGAGTGGTCTAGTAGGCGATTTATCGATGATTAATTCAAAATAGCAGCACGTGATTGGCTGAAATTAGCTTTACAAGAGTTTGACCGGTTGTTAAAACACATCTTCGACTTCGACTGCGACGTCTTCTATATAAAAGGATTAGTTTCCAAAGCAGAGGCCTTTACACATTACGCCGCTGCACTAGTCTTCCTTGGATTTGTATGGAGTCCTACACACGACGCTCGCCGCTGCGCGCTGCCGTGGAATAAAAAAACCGGTCAAGTTCGAGTCGTACTAGCGCACAAAGGGTTCCGTACCATTATCTATAAAAACGGCAAAAAAATCATATCTGTGGTATGGGAGCCCTATTTAATATTTATTATAATCTATTTTTTAGTTTTGTTGTTTTAGCGGCAACAGAAATACATCATCTGTGAAAATTTCAAAAGTCTAGCTATCACGGTTCATGAGATACAGCCTGGTGACAGACGGACAGACGGATAGATGGACAGCGGAGGCTTAGTAATAGGGTCCCGTCTGGCACCCTTCGGGTACGGAAACCTAAAGTCTCTAAAACGTCTGCCATAAGCTTTTGACAGTAGGCGCCATTCACAGATGTTTTAAAAGGCGTTCGTTTCAATTCTTTCAATAACATTTGCGTGCGTTCTGCTAACTCCCTGTATAGTATAGGAAACCTAAGGTGTGTAGGGCGAGAAATGGACCCGCCCAACACGGAAGGTCGTTTGCATAGCAACAAGAGATGATGAAACAGAACCTACCATTGCACGGTAAAGCCGTTCTAGAGCCCATTCTATAAAGCGACAAGTTACAATTTTAAAAGGCTAATCGACAGCTTGGGTGCCAAGCAACGGACACGTTGCCGTGTTGTGTTATGTAGTTCGATATAACAAAGTTAAATGTAAAAGCGGGGGACAGTGGTCACACTTAAACCTATCAAGGATTTAGTGGCCACACGTAAAGTTAAGTTAAGAACAAGTGTAAAGTATTTTGAATAAATTTATTAAATTAAAAAACTTGCGTAGGGGCAGCCCTATGCCCAGCAGTGATGGGTCGACGTGGGCTGACTTATATATGAATAACAAGTGGTCTAGAGCAGATAGCTCAAGTTTGGATGGAAACTTGTAGAGTTTTTATTTAATCGTATGGCATCTAGGGACGTCACAGGCATATATCCCTTAACCAGTTAACTTGTAGAGTGTAAGAGCATATCTTGAAAATGTGACAACTTTAATATTTTATAGATTTTTAGGGTTCCGTACCCGAAGGGTGCCAAACGGGACCCTATTACTGAGACTTCGCTGTCCGTCTGTCCGTCCGTCCGTCCGTCCGTCCGTCCGTCCGTCCGTCCGTCCGTCCGTCTGTCACCGGGTCCGCCTGCACGAACCGTAATAGCTAGAAAGCTGAAATTTTCACAGAATGTGTATATCTGTTGCCGCACCAACTACAAATACTGAAATACGAGAGATATTACAAATTGAAAGTGGTCTCGGTACAAGATACGTCTTCACAACACGCTTGAAAAGTTTATACCAAGGCCATTTTGTTTTGGTAGGTAAGCCTTCTATTAATGAAACTAAATTTAAATGATATGTCAATGTCGTCCCCGGACTTCTACAAAGACTTTAAATATTAATTGATGAATTACGACGTCTCTATTTAGTCTGTAGAACTTTTAGAAAATAATTATAAAATCAATAGTTTTTAATTACTTTTGTTTTCATACATATCTCAGAGCTCAGAAATTATTTTGACGTGACAACGTCTTATAAATTGGTTTGCCGGGTGACACTTCAAGAAACTGCGTTACGCTCCGCTCACGTTATGCGCTCACAATGAGAGCGAGTGAGAGGCACGCGTCCCTTCCACTCGGTCATGGTTAGCCCGCCTAAGAGCGAGAGAGACAGACATAAAAAGTGAAAGGCACGCGTCCCTTCCACTCAGTGCGAGATTCTTTGTATAAATTAATGTTTTAAATATAATTCTTTGTATAAATAAATGTTTTAAATTGTTACTATTATTTCATCCTTCTTCCTACTATACGAATGAATATTCACATTAAAATTATTTTACCACTCAAAGTCGTTGTCACGTAAAACTTTCGCCCGTATACCGACTTTACAGGCAACCAATTTTTTTTTCCTTTTGGCCACTTCAAGTTTGGCTGCCAGTGATGTTTTAATTAAATACTCTTTGGTGCGTTGAAATGATGTTTTGCAGTCTGCATGACATTGACATAATGAGTGAGTGAACCTCATTGTACGGAAATTGTAGATGGGTGTCTCACGTTTTCCAGTAGGAGTAGGTTGTAGACAGTGCTGCTTACGGCGGCGTTTAGTAGGTACTAAAGGCCCTAAAAGCGCGGCAAGCTTTGAATCAATTCAAATGTTATTTTTCAACTAGCTACAAAGTTATTCTGACATAAGATGATAATTTGAACAAAACTTTTTGGGTATTTCATGAAAAATACAGTTACAGATCACACATATACAGGGTGGAAAAAACGAATGGGCCCTGGAGGGAAAGTACCTTAAAATCTCAAGATATCCGTCCGTCCGTCTGTCTGTCACCAGGCCGTATCTCATGAACCGTGGTAGCTAGACAGTTGATATTTTCACAGATGACGTATTTCTGTTCCCGCTATAACAACAAATACTAAAAACAAAATAAATTTAATATAAAGGGGGCTCACATACAATTAACGTGTTTTTTTGCGGTTTTTTTAACCGACTTCCCAAAGGAGGAGGTTTACAATTCGTCCGGATGTTTGTTTTTTTTTTATTTTATTTTTATGTATGTGCCTCGATAGCGCCTAAACGGATGGACCGATTTGGAAAATTAGACCGATTAGACCTATAGTGATTTTTGTGTTTTTCATAATAACTCGTGCAAATGCACATGGTAAGCATAATATTGTGATGCGGAACTGCTGATGAAGACCACATATGGCCACCAGATCTGCTCAATACTAGGTACAAATACAATGCGTGGCTGACGGGCAGGCAACGCATAGCCTAAACCGATGGACCTAGAGCCATGAAACTTTGTACAGGGGTTCCTTAGTAGCGTGGGGTAGCACTGATATGGGATTTGACAAAATTAATTCCCCTGGGGGGGGGGGGATAAGGGGTTACAGTTTGTATTAAACTCAATCTAATCAAATAGGGTTTGTGGAAGTCGGGTTTTTCTAAAGTTTACTTTTTGTTTCAATTATATAGATAATGGTACGGAACCCTTCGTGCGCGAGTCTGACTCGCACTTGGCCGGTTTTATTACTATTTGCGTGGTGTATATAGTTACATTAATATTACTCGTATCCAGGTAAAGGCCGGTCCCCTTTTAGCCCCAGATATTTATTTATTTATTTATTCAGGTAATCAACAGCGTTACAAAACAGATATATCCTTAAAATGAACAATAATTACATAGCCAATAATAGTATTACCACAAAAAGATCCTTTTGTTATTACATGTTTTTTTAGTAAGGCAAAAAGAAACGGACTAGTCGAAGCATAACTGCTGTTGTTTTTTTTTTTTTTTATATTGACGTGACAACGTCTTATAAATTGGTTTGCCGGGTGACACTTCAAGAAACTGCGTTACGCTCCGCTCACGTTATGCGCTCACAATGAGAGCGAGTGAGAGGCACGCGTCCCTTCCACTCGGGCATGGTTAGCCCGCCTAAGAGCGAGAGAGACAGACACTCAAAGTCGTTGTCACGTAAAACTTTCGCCCGTATACCGACTTTACAGGCAACCAATTTTTTTTTTTACAGCCAGTTTCACTTGTAAAACTAGTTTCTTTATGAAATGGTCCTTATAGATACTATTTTGAGTCTGTGCGGCAAAGGTAATAAGTATTGTTTATTTAAAGTAAGTAAAGCGACGTAAATGTTACTTGCTGAGCAATTTCCATTTTAGGCAATACTTGTGAAAAATAATGCAAAACTATATAAAGTACTTGCCTAAACATATTAAGTGGGCTTTTGTACTATCTTTATGGCTTACAAAAATAGAGGCCCTAAATGTGGTAGGTACTTGACGAGATGGCACCGAGACCCATGATATATCTACATATGCACATTAAAATAGGACTAATAAGCAAATCATCGATTTAATCTTTCTTAATTAATAAAGAAACGTTAATAGATGCATTAACAAATCGTAGCCTGAAATAACCGGCCAAGTGCGAGTCGGACTCGCGCACGAAGGGTTCCGTACCATTATCTATAAAAAACCGCAAAAAAAAAAGTATTAAATTTTTATTGTAATTTAATTATTTATTTTTTAAGTAATACATAATATAGTATACTCAATATATTGTGAACATTTTAAGCGTCTACCTGCTACCATTATCAATATCGAGCAAAAATGAGCAAAAAAATAGCGAGATGGAAAAAAATTACTTAGTTTTCTTTTTTATCCCCGGCCGGGAATCGAACCTGAGACCGCTCGTTTGGTACGCAGAGCCACAACCGCTCCGCCACAGAGGTCGTCAATGAGTAATGGGTAGAGTATGCCTTATGCATATATTTTTTTCCAAATAAAACAGGAATTTAAGAAAATAGTTCAAGATCTTCCGGTAAAAGCTGACTACCACCGTAACGCGGATTGCACAGAGAAATTAACCTGCGGTTTAGATCCGGTAGGGTTTGCTAATACGCTGGGATCAATGGTTTTAGCGCTTGTGAAATCGGTTCACGGATATCTGATTTCAGATAAGGCAAGTTCGTAGAAAGTCCTTTGTCTCTGGTTAGCCCCTCTTCCTGTGAAAATGCCGTGAGGTTATGTACAAACTTAAGTACTACCACAGAAGAGATAATAGTACACAACAAACATAGAATGAATAGACATTTTCCCCATAGGGTGGTAGAAGCGCCGCTGCTGTGATCACATTTGCTCCATTTTACGTGAAAGGGGGCTAGCCCATTGCGGCAGGTACGAATATATGAAGGTATCCTCATCATTTTTTCCATCACCGTTAGAATGTCCGTATGACGTAGGTATGTAGAATAAATGACATAAACATTTACATACAGGCACATGAGGAACATACAATGCTTCTGGCCCCACACTAGGATACCCTGTGTCGTGGGAACCAGAAACAGCGACATCACAAACGTGTCAACATCGAAGACCTGGGCTTTTTTTTGTTCCCAGCCGGGATTCGAACCCGTCCCGCAGATGCGCAACCGCTGCTGCGCCACAGAGGTCGATGCTGAACTCATTGTAACATGGTCAGCACCAGTATTCGAATCAACACCTCCTGCATGAGAAGCGAGCGTGATACCAGTCAGACCACGGAGCTCTTCATAATTATTTGACCCTAATCTTTAATAATGTTAAGTTATTTAAAACCAAACGTATGCATATCAATTATTTCAATTTTCTATTCCATTAATAACATAACTAATTTCATTATTTCATTTTGTTTTCCCTAGGTAATTACTTATATAAATTAAATTGTGTAAGTACTTGAGCCACTGTTGTGCGTCCGTTTTGGCCCTGGCAGAATACAGATTCGTCTGTGACATTGCTGAGTCAGGGCCATTTCACTGCCGTGGTACAGTCACATAACCACACAGCTGTAGGTACCTACTGTTTTTTGTTGTTATTAATTATGTGTGTGTTGTGTACCATGTCCAATGAATAAATGAGTTATCTATCTATCTATCATATCTACTTATTTACTATTTCAGATCGCGTCTTTAAAATCTGATGGCATCTGTCATCTTTTCTTTTGTCTGTGCTCGCGTTTTATTTTTCGGTATCGAGTTTTTGAGTAATCCGCGTTAATCTAGCGGTTTCCGATTGTTTTTTAACCTGAATTGTTAGGCGTAGAGTGACGCGCAGATAATTGTGTAATTGGGGGGGGGGGCTTGTGTCTACCACGGCTGACTGATCCTGTCGGGATCGAAGATATCAGGGCGCGCGCGCCCGAGGGCTGGAGAATATTGTAATAAGTACTCGGTGCGTACGCCGCTAGTTCAGGTTCCCCGGCACGGTGCTGGTTAGAATCATGGTATAGGCTCGTGTTCACGACGGCACCGTGGCGAGAGACTGAACAAAGTATAGTATACTAATGCCAAATGTCATAATCACGGATAATGCATTCTCATCACGCTATAGATAGTCCAAACGGGGTGACCAGGGCGGCAGTGTGGTAATAGTGACGATTGATAGGTATGTGATACGAAAGGTGATATTCGACCTTTATACATCTGTCATCTATTGTACTACTTGCTACTAAACTGGAGGTTGACAATGGCCAGTCCAGATATACAGGGTATAACAGAAAGAAAGGTGAAGTCTTATTTTAGGGTTAGGGGGTCGTTAGGGAGACCAATTTGAGCAAATTTTACTATAAATTCGATTTAATTAGAGCAACTTTATTCTTTACTTCTCCATACAAATCAGTTGACAGCTCGGACCGAAATGTACTGGAAAGTGAAAAATTAAGTTGCTCTGATCAAATCAGTCTCATATTGAAAGTAGCTCAGAATGGTGACCCTAAAAATCTCCTAAAATAATATGACCATGGCAATATTTCCATTTTTTGTATGGGGCAATACTGCCGCGTTAGGACGTTAGGCGTGACCTAAAGTTACGAAACCGATTTGGGAGGGCCTAGTGCTTAGGTGCCCCTAAACTGACACATG
The DNA here is from genome assembly GCA_963457715.1 of Argyresthia albistria. Lineage (NCBI taxonomy): Eukaryota > Metazoa > Arthropoda > Insecta > Lepidoptera > Argyresthiidae > Argyresthia > Argyresthia albistria. The sequence goes on along the minus strand of OY735279.1, from coordinate 2,989,686 downwards.
TGACAGTCTCATGTGTTAGAGAGAGACATGTGATAGATTAACGAACTAAACCACGGACAACTGTTAAAAACTGGGCTACTCTTAGGATAGGACAAATCGATTGGTGAAACGGAACTTTGTGCTTAGCTTTGCCTTAAATTAGGAGTTACTTAGTTAGGCGTTTCCTTGTTCGACGTTAGTGAAACAGGCGAGATTTGCCTGCCGCCGCCGTACTGATCTGAGTCGCTTGCCTCTCAATATAAGACCAGACCAGAGTATCTGTCAATCATATCCTTATTGGATTTTTCTTCAACATTATGACATCCCAAAGTCACTTCGTCACTATATTACAATAATGGTCTTTCATTCCGTCGGACCGACACGCAATCAATTCTATTCCTATGAAGGTATATGTCAAAGTCAGATGACAAATGTACTAGGCGTTTTTTTAGGGTTCCGTACCCAATGGGTGCCAAACGGGACCCTATTACTGAGACTTTGCTGTCCGTCTGTCCGTCCGTCCGTCTGTCCGTCCGTCGTCCGTCCGACCGTCCGTCCGTCCGTCCGTCCGTCCGTCCGTCCGTCCGTCCGTCCGTCCGTCCGCCCGTCCGTCCGTCCGTCCGTCCGTCCGTCCGTCTGTCTGTCTGTCTGTCTGTCTGTCGGTCTGTCTGTCTATCTATCTGTCTGTCACCACACGAGGCTGTATCTCATGAACCGTGGTAGCTAGACAGTTGAAATTTTACAGATGATGTATTTCTGTTGCCGCTATAACAAAAAATACTAAAAAAGCTTTTAAAAACAAAATAAATTTAATATTAAGGGGGGCTCCCATACAACTAACGTTCGGTACTGTTACGGAATGGTACGGAACCCTTCGTGCGCGAGTCCGACTCGCACTTGGCCGGTTATTTGTTGCTGGAATCTTTGAGTTCCGACTCCACCCAACTGATTGACACATTCATTTGTATGGAATCAAGTGTAAATGTAGACTTACGAATGTACAGACAGGACGATCGATGTTTTGTTTGAGATGTACGTTTGATTGAAGACCATGATAATTGGCTAATAGGGAGTTTGAACACAATGTTATGTGATATTGAGTACTCAAGCGTCCAATACCCACAAAAGACCCAGGGGTCCAATTCTCGTAGCGTAGACGTAAAATATTGTCATTTTTAGGGTTCCGATCCTTAAAAGGAAAAAGGAACCCTTATAGGACCACTTTGTTGTCCGTCCGCCCGTCTGTCTGTCTGTCTGTCTGTCTGGCCGTGAGTCACCACCTTTTAAACTAAGAACGCGTGAACGTATCAAGCTGAAATTTATATCAATTGTTAAGGTCTGCGGTCGCATATAGATGTGAAAAACTCAACCTTCTAGGTCAACGCAATCGAACGATACGACCGTTTATGCTGTAAAATTGTTGGATTTTCATAGTAATCGCAATGGACCCAAAACCTATAGGGAACTTCCCGTAGGACTACAATCATGAAATAAGGTCTTATAGCATAAGTAAAGGTGAAACTGAAAACTGAAAACTTCTGTCTTTCTACAAAAATATTCAATTTGGTTTACATGGATGACACGCATGGATTACATGCAACGCTCTCGAAGTGTGATCGGAACCCTTGGTGCACGAGTCCTACTAGCACTTGACCATTTATTTTGAGAGAAGAGGATTGGGCCCAGTTCTTTTGTTCGGTTTTTTCATAGGTTTTGAAATTATTTTTGTTTAGGATTCTAAGCTGGATCGCTAGAAACGTTGTGGTGTCCTTTTCATGAAGACCTCATTGGTCGAGGTTTTGGCCTCCAAAGAGGTCCTGAGTTACAATACCTACTGGCCGAAGGGGAAATAAATTCTTCACGACAAAGGTAACATAAATGAGTAACCAGAGGTCTGAGAAGGCATAAGCCTTTTAAATTCATCGCAAAATAACCTCTTAGCTGAAACATGGGACTAGGAGGCCACATCAGTTTACACCTTTAGAAATTGGTTATTGTATTGCATTTCATATAAATAATATAGTTTTTGACCGTCAAGTTTTTAATAGATGTGCGCTGGTCAATGCGAGAACGTAATATTTACATGTAGAGGAATTGGTAAATCCAGCCACCAAACTCTCTTATCATTAAACCAGCCACTTCTATCCATTGCAGTCTGCCAGCCGCGATAAAGTACAACTTTCAATAATACTTCAGCAGGACATACGCAGGCGATGCCGGTATAAAAGACCTAGCTAGCAAACAACAGGCACTCAGTAGCTTTTGCGCAGTCAACTAAAGAAGTGCACAATGAGATTTCTGGTATATACCCTTTGCCTTTTTACAAATTAAGAAACAAAACTGGAATCGTGATAACGGAACGCAACGTTTTACCGCGAAAAAAACAAACAAATTAAAATTAGAACGCACCATTTTCCCGCGGTGGGAAAAACAAGTGAAGTTGTTTTTTTTTGATCGGGCTTAGGGAGTGTTTTATACAGCCTAGTGTTTTAACCCCAAATTGAAAAGGGGTGGTAGCGTGTGGTCCGTTATCCTGAATTTTCGGTTGTCTTGTGATGAAACGTGATTTGTGAATTTGGATGTTCGTTTTTTTGATTTCGAGGATAACTTCTAATAATATTGCTATGTTACAAAATGTACAAAATCATCAATTTTGTGTACTTACAACTTTATCTACGATACAAACAATATAACAAAACAAAAGATAATAATCTAATTATATCAACATCAAAAACAATGCTTACAATGGAAGTGCCAACGTACCAAATCGTTCTTTATCTTCAATGCGGCAAAGCCTACTTTCGTCTAATGCTATAACTATGCCACGTGGACGTTCAACCAATCAAATAAAAACATCTATTCTTTGCGCGATAGCATTCAAAATACTAGGTATTCTAACTAAAATAGGCTCCCGTGGTTTCGTCTGCCCTGTAAAATATATTTTTTCATTACGGTGAAGATTTTTTGTTTTACCATACAAATATTCATCCCCCATTTTACCCCCAGTTTCATTTTCACTACAAAAAGTACCCCTATGTCCTTTTTCGAGATCCCAATAAACTCTATTTCAAAAACTATTAAAATCGGTTCAGCTGTGTAGGCCAGAAAACGTAACAAACAAACAGACAGTTACAACGCATAAAGCATATCAAAACAATAAGCCTAGACAAAGGAATATAAATCCTACCACTTTTGGAATAGAACTCAAATAATCTTTGCTCCACATAAGGTTAAGCCATCATAGAGATGCTTTCTGCATACAGAATGATGCTATTGTTTTAGTTCAAGGACAATATTGCAATTATTTTGATGTCTATGACATGCAATAAGTATGGGCTAAATGAAGGAATTATATAAGTGCATTCTTTACTGGGGCGAAAGGTTCGCCTCTGTCGCTCAAAATGGACTTTTGTTATTTTTTTTGTATTATGTTTTAATTAGTACCAACACCAACCTACAGTATGTGCTCTATGTTCTAATAGCAGCACGATAAGTAAATAATAGAGTTTTCATTTACAAAATAAGCAGCTAAATAAATAAAACCGGCCAAGTGCGAGTCGGACTCGCGCACGAAGGGTTCCGTACCATTATCTATAAAAAACCGCAAAAAAAAAAGTATGGGAGCCCCCCCTAAATATTAATTTAATTTTAATTTAATTATTTATTTTTTAAGTAAATAATATACTCAATATATTGTGAACATTTTAAGCGTCTACCTGCTACCATTATCAATATCGAGCAAAAATGAGCAAAAAAAAATCACGTTTGTTGTATGGGAGCCCCCCTTAATATTAAATTTCTTTTGATTTTTAGTATTTGTTGTTATAGCGGCAACAGAAATACATCATCTGTGAAAATTTCACCTGTCTAGCTACCACGGTTCATGAGTTACAGCCTGGTGACAGACAGGACGGACGGACGGACGGACGGACGGACAGACGGACAGCGAAGTCTCAGTAATAGGGTCCCGTTTGGCACCCTTCGGGTACGGAACCCTAAGAATCAAATGACAAGTGGGTGAGTGCATTTCATTACTTACAGTGTAAGCCTTACACGATCATTTGAAATCAAGCGTTATAATTATGATTAAAAATAACCGATCGGTCTCGCACACGAAGGGTTCCATTCCATACCATGCAAAGAAACAAGCAAAAAAACATCTCTTATTTAGTTAGTCCTTCAACTTGTGGAGGAGTTGGGTTGGCTGAGATAAGGGAGTGGGAGAAGGGGACATGCACAAAGGCCCCGCACATGTGGGCCACGTGGAGGCACTTCAACCCCCTTACAGAAGAATAGAAGATAGTTAGTCCTTTTTTAACAACAAACTGAAGACTACATCCAGCGCCGTACAACAACAAGTTTTGTCTATGGGCCATGCATTACCGGAAGTGGGCAGAAACTGAGTAGGAAACCTTAAAACCGTTATTTCAGCTGTTTCAACTTCCGGCCAGTTACAAAAAACTTCCTGAAAAACTGCTATTTTTGCAACGAAATACAATGACCGCCGCAAGTTAATGCTAATTTCTATTCTGAAACGCAGTGTTGTGAAAACCTAATTGATATACTTTGAACGGCCGGCCAATTAAAGAAAAACAGGCAATTTAAAATCGGCAACTCGGTGAAGCATGCCTGCAGGATTAACTAAAGAAATTGCATCAATCGTGGGTTCTAATGAATTTAATGGTTCTAATCCACCTTGTTTGATGAAATACTGGTATGTGCTTGAAATCAAGAAAACAAAAACTGGCGATGCATTATAGCTGTGTGTGTGTGTGTGTTTTGACCCACCCTAGGATGCCCTGTGTCGTGGGAACCAGAAACAGCCGTCATAAACAATAAATATGACACATATCGCTATCAACTATCTCACAAATATTTAATAGAGACAGATGTACAAAGGAGAACTCCACAATTGACGGAAACTTAAAGTCTAAAGACTGTCACACGGAAATTTGCAGCGTTATATTAAGCGGAACTTTACTTGAGCAACAGATACAAATTTTGATAAATTTAACCCATTTTAGTCCTCACCGGGGGGCACGGGCCTATAACCGGATACGACTAAGATTGAGCCAGTCCACCACGCTGGCTTAGTAGGGTTGGTTGGGGTTTTTACGACTACTACATTGTTCGGTCATGAGTTTAGTAAACTCTTTAGAACAGTATCTGTCATCGAATGATAAAGTTAATGGAAGTTTGCGTCAGAAATGTCTAAAGCGTGGGCTTGCCGCTGAACATTCCGCACTCACATTATTTATTGTGTTTGATACCAAAACCAGTTTCAGCATTAGCTTAGATTTCAATCTTGCAAACCAGTCATAGGCCTTATAATAGGGCACACGCCGCCACCTGCACTGAGCCAGCGTGGTGGAGTATGGCTCAATCTTAATTTTATCCGGGCCAGCGTCCCTCGGTGGGGAAACTGATCAGCTACATAAATTTTTGATGTCATTATTTTACTAAGGTTATTTTTAATTGAATTTATGATCCGAATAAATCTAAGCAAAAAGGAAAATAACAGTCAGTACAAAACTTTCGCGAAATTAATAAAAAAAATGATTTCATTCAAGTAGTTTTTCTTTATCTCAAAAAACTTTCCATGTAGATATTCATCTAAGCCTTAGATTCTAAGGGGTGGGTGGTTTTAAAACGCCATTGCTAGTTGCTACCAAAACAATAGTTAGTAAATTAGAATATCAAATACAGCCATTAATATGTAAATAAATTACTTATAATAAACTCTAATTATACATACAGCGGAAGCCTAACTTAACGGATGCAACGACCACTCGTTATGACATGAGGATTAGCATACGAAAACGTTTAAGCTAGAGTAGCTCGTGGCACAAGCGGCACAAGGTCGCAATTTGAATAGTTTGCGATAGAAGGTTGTGAGACAACTCTATTACTTTGTAATTAGTGTTGGAATGTTTCGTTTGATTGATACGTTCATTGATTTAATTAAGTTTTTTATTGGTGTTCGGTATTTATGCAGGTTTATTTCGTGAAAGAATAAATAACTTAATAATGTACTAGTGGCTCTGTGAGCTGTAGACCTCGCGAGTGTGTCGGTGGGAAAGCTGAACTGCTAACACACATAAAAAAAATAACCCAAATAATTTTCTTTCAATAACACATACAAACTTATGAATGTACCTGGTTACGTACATGCAGTATGAAAGTAGCCGCACCAATAACTTTGTAAACTACATTTCGCGATCTTTTATACAACCTATTGACTTTTTACTAAAATTATATAATCTGTTTCACTCTCATAGTCTTTACAAATCCAACGACACCTCATTTGTTAATATCCATCGAGCCGTTTGGGTTGTAGCGATTTTTTTACATTTTAAAACCCCATATCTCCGCCATTTTGAAAAAAATCAAAAAACTGGCTCGAGTAAAAAATTCTATTTATTTTTTCAACCTGCTCACAAAATTTCTCGAGAATCGGTTCATAAATGCGACCTGTAGAGGAGAACAACCGGACATACAAAAGCATTTTTGCCCAAACCTGAAACGGAGACGCTTCGCTCGCTTCGCTCGCTCATCTGTTTCACTCTCATGGTCTTTACGAATCCAACGACACCTCATTTATTAATATCCGTTTGGGTTGTAGCGATTTTTTTACATTTTAAAACCCCATATCTCCGCCATTTTGAATAAAATCAAAAAACTGGCTCGAGTAAAAAATTCTATTTATTTTTCCAACCTGCTCACAAAATTTCACGAGAATCGGTTCATAAATGCGACCTGTAGAGGAGAACAACCGGACATACGAAAGCATTTTTGCCCAAACCTGAAACGGAGACGCTTCGCTCGCTTCGCTCGCTCGGTCAACAAGGTTTATGATATTGATGAATTGTTTATAATTCGAAAGACTTGTTAAAGTTTCCCGAGTGTGATAGATTAATCAGACACACACGCACGTAATCTGTGATTAATTTATCGACTTTTAAAAATGCCCAAGTAGAAATCATGTAACTCATAACATGGGGTTTAAGAGTAATTAATAAACAAAACATACAGAGCGTCACGCTTTCTCCCATACTCTGTGGCAGAGGCATTGTTTTGGCAAATTTTAAACAGTTATTATTAAATACTTCATTACTGTTTTAACCCCCAGTTTCTGAAAGAGGGGTCAAATGTAACAAGCGTTTAAATGAAGATATATTCAAAATAGCCGTGCCGATTGGCTGAAATTAGTTTGAAAAGAGTTTAACAGGTTGTCACCGCTAATTTTCCTTTCGGCGACTGGGCGTAAGTCCTGTAATCCCACAGCCCCTAAAAGCCTCTCTGTCCACAGATCGTCTTCACCGCCGTCCTCGGCTACGCCTCCGCCGGCCTCATCAGCCCCTACCTGCTCGGCATCAACGCCGGCGACGCGCAAGCAGCCGCCATTGACGCCACAGTCTACGCCACAGACAACGCGCGCGCCATCGGCGAAGCCCAAGTCAGAGGCGCTGAAGCCGCTGTCCAATACAACACGGAGGCCGTCAGGCAGAACCTTGAGGCCAACAGGGACTTGCAGCAAAATGCGTACTGGAATTCTGTGGCTGCCGGACAGAACGTTGTAGCTGCTGCTCAGAGTCAGGCTGCTGCCTTAGATGGAGTAGCAGCTGCTGTTAGAGGCGCTCATTTGGGAGCACCATTGATTGCTGGACACGGAATCGCGCCTCTAGGACTTGGGGCTTTGGGACTTGCCGGCCCTTACGGTTTAGGCTTGGGACACTTGCGCGGCTGGTAAATGACTTGGAATCTGTTGCGGGCAACACTATTTTGAGTTTGGGTTAAATTTGGTTTAGTGTTGCCCGGGACTCATGAAGGATTGATTTGCGTACGAACTCTTTTTGTAATGGAAATGTAATTAAAAGTAAAATTGTTTTAATAGCGTAACGGACGTAACTCTCTTTGTAGACAGAATCTCATGCCATCACTGCCAAAGTGTAAATAAATACACATTTTTTTACAAAAGTATCTCAAGAGTTTTTATTGTTTTTCCTTTAACCCTGTATCAACCAATACATCACCTCTACGATATTAGAGGCAATATCAGGGGCCTGCAGGGGCCTAATTTCTATAATGGAAATCACTTCTCGATATATTGCATATCGTTCGCTCCGAAGAGACCAAAATTCAGTCAGAATCTGAATAATTAACCTGTAGATATCATAATTGAAACAAAAAGTAAACTTTAGAAAAAACCGACTTCCACAAACCCTAATTATTTGATTAGATTGAGTTTAATACAAACTGTAACCCCTTATCCCCCCCCCCCTTGGAGAATTAATTTTGTCAAATCCCATCTCAGTGCTACCCCACGCTACTAAGGAACCCCTGTACAAAGTTTCATGGCTCTAGGTCCACCGGTTTAGGCTATGCGTTGCTTGCCCGTCAGCCACGCATTGTATTTGTACCTAGTATTGAGCAGATCTGGTGGCCATATGTGGTCTTCATCAGCAGTTCCGCATCACAATATTATGCTTACCATGTGCATTTGCACGAGTTATTATGAAAAACACAAAAATCACTTTAGGTCTGCCTATAATATTTGAAGAGTTCCCTCGATTTCTCCAGGATCCCATCATCAGATCCTGACCTGGTGTCAATGGGACCAATGGGAAGGTAAACCCTTTCAAACAAAAAAATATTTTTCCAAATCGGTCCATCCGTTTAGGCGCTATCGGGGCACATACATCAAAAAAAAAAAACAAACATCCGGACGAATTGTAAACCTCCTCCTTTGGGAAGTCGGTTAACAAAAAAGATCCCTTTGATAAGCCAAATACGGCATTTTACACTTGTGAGAAATCATAGCGATTCGATTTCTCACAAATGTAAAATGGCGTATTTGTCTTGTCAAAGGGATGCGAGTTCCATACAGCTCAGCGGAAATCAACGCGCTCTGATTGGTCAAACATAAATCAAGAGTTGGTGAACATCCTTCAGAGCATGAACATGAAAGATATCGGGGTTAGTTCTACAGCTGTACAATACAACACTGAGTAAAGCGAGAGTATATGAGAGTATAGTGAGAGTCAGATATATATAACCAGACAGGATGCTCAGACAAATGTAGGTACACATCCTAAACAAACAGAATTATCTAGTCAGTCAAATGTGTCCGACTGTACTAGGATGATTAAAACTCTTAGTACAGTCAGGATCAGTTACATGTGAGTACGCGAAAGTGACAGACAATTAACCATCCAACCTACCAACCAACTAAACATCCAACCATCCATCGACCCAACCAATCAACCGACGAACAAAGAGTATACGAGAGGCCTGCCAATTTTTAATAACGCAGAGGTAAAAGTAAAGTAAATGTAGCCCATTAATGCCCCCACCGACGGCACAGGCCTTTATCCGGATACGAGTAAGATTAAGCCATACCCGACCACGCTGGCTCGGTGCGGGTTGGTGGAAGCGTTTTACGACTCTACATACTACCAAGTAGCGATAGTCGTGCCATCCAAAACACGGAGCGTCAGATAATGTACAAACTTCCCAGTGCTATCAGGGACAGTCCTTCACTCATTTATTTTTTTAAATCGCTTGAGAACACTATCTTTCTCTACCTTAATATACTTAAGTTTATATTTATGTATTTTTTTATATTATGTTTGGTTTTTATGTATGTATGTACTTATTAGTAAGTAGTCTATGAATTAATATTTATCGTTGTGCACATATGTGGTTCTATCTTTTGTTAATTAATCCTGTCCATCCTAGGTTTGCTGGAAGAGATCTCTTTTTAGAGATAAACTCGCCTTTGTACACTATTTTTATTTACTTTGTTTTATTTCAACTAATTGTGTGCATAAAGAAATTATGAATTATGAAGGTGTAACAGAAATGTGTAGTCATATTTGAGGAGGTAGTTAGGGACATCATTCTGAACAAACATCATGAAACCGATCTGATCAGAGCAATTGACTTTTTATTCCTCCATACAAGTCAGCTGATCGCCCGGCACGAGACGTAGAGAAGTGAAAAATTAAGTTGCTCTGATCAAATCGGTTTCATCGTGAAAGGTGTTCTGAATGATGTCACTAACAAACCCAAATATGACTACACCTTTCTGTTACACCCTGTAGAGAGAAGAGACCCACAAAGTGTCTCCCAGAAAATGCAAAGAGGATGCATGGCCGACCCTGGCCCCCGATTCTTGCGCTATCGAGACCATCTCCCCAGTCGAGATATCGGTTTTGATACCGCCTAAATCCGTCGAAAACGATCTCGATTTATATTTATTTCGATCGAAAACGGGTCGAGATATCTCGGTTGGTCGAAAGGCTGGTCGAAAGGCTAGTCGTAAGAATAGCTTTTTCTTGTTTTTGATAGAGATTTCAGTATCTCAAAATCGATATTTCGACCATGGACATGATCTCGCTAGCGCCAGTGCCCCCCTGGAAGAGACGGAGTGATGAGTTAGGTCTACTATGGGATAGGGACTGGAGGGAGACCGCTCAGGATCGGATGGAGTGGAAGAGGGGGGGAGTGAGGCCTTTGCCCAGCAGTGGGACATAGTAGGCTCGTTATAATAATAATAATAGCGAATCTGACCCACCATACCCTGTGTGGTGTGAAACTAATTTAATTTAAACTAATTTTAAAACACAACTTGAATACAATGCTTTAAAATAACCGGCCAAGTGCGAGTCGGACTCGCGCACGAAGGGTTCCGTACCATTATCTATAAAAAACCGCAAAAAAATTGTATGGGAGCCCCCCCCTAAATATTAATTTAATTATTTATTTTTAAGTAAATAATATACTCAATATATTGTGAACATTTTAAGCGTCTGCCTGCTACCATAATCAATATCGAGCAAAAATGAGCAAAAAAAAAAAACACGTTTGTTGTATGGGAGCCCCCCTTAATATTAAATTTCTTTTGACTTTTAGTATTTGTTGTAATAGCGGCAACAGAAATACATCATCTGTGAAAATTTCAACTGTCTAGCTACCACGGTTCATGAGATACAGCCTGGTGACAGACAGACGGACGGACGGACGGACGGACGGACGGACGGACAGACAGCGAAGTCTAAGTAATAGGGTCCCGTTTGGCACCTTTCGGGTACGGAACCCTAAAAACAAGTTAAATACAACACGGGCACCGGCTGGCAGGCAATAACTTCACCGAGCTTGACTGCGTAATTTTACTGCGTTTGTACTAAGGTGTGTTTAATTTAAACTATGATTAGCGACTGTTAATCGCCTGGTTCAAGTCGCCTTTATTATCAATAAAAAGCTGCCAAGTGCGAGTTGGACTCCCGTTGAAAGGGTTTCGTACAACAATAAGAATTCAGGAAGTGCCCTAAAATTCAGTTTTTCATACAAACTTTGCACCCCAGATTTAGGGGGTTAGGGGGTTAAAGTTGAGGATTTCGGAGTTTTTATAGTATATGGGTGCAAACATGTGCTTGCATACCAAATTTCAGATTTTTAGGACTTCGGTAAGTATCCTAGAGGTTTTGATGACATGCGAATCGGTCATATTATTGAGCATAAATTTTTCAAAATTAGTCTTAAAATTATTATAAAAATACATTTAACCCTATGGCTCACAGAAGCACTATAAAGTGATTGACTTTGACAGTGACTACCAAGACGTCAAATAATTGTCCATTGCAAGGGGATGAGAACTTAATTTCCCCTAATTTTAATGTCATTTTTTTCCTTTTCGGCCAGGAGAATGACAATCTCTAGTCTGAAAGGGTTAAGATCTTCACATCATTTGATATGGCGATCACGCGAATTAGCATAGCGATACAGCGAGGTAATGGTGCCAGCATGTTGGGCATCACCCTGCCACTCGACGGCGGCGGTGACCTTAAGGATATTTTTTATTTAATTTAATTGTTTTTAGTAGTAAGTTAATTGTATATACATATCAATAAATTTTATAAGTATACATACATTTGATATGTCACACGGCATATCTTGAATTTTTTTTGATTTTATTTTTCACATTTACAAAATACAAAATACAAAATTGTTTATTTCACAGCAAAACCACGATTACATAGACGGAATCTCCTTTTAAGTATAAATTTACCTGTATCAGGAGATACCTACCTTCCACAATGACATTTAAGAAACAATTTTATAGAAGTTTTACATTATATAATATTACTTATAAAGTTAATTCTAAATTACTAAATTACTGTTAATTATTTAAGTTACAGATTGATGTGATGGGCTTATTTGTTTACTCAATATAGGCTATAGGATATATTGATAAAAATAGGTAAGTACACTATTAAATGGAACGTTTGAACAAAGATTCAACCTCATCATAGTCTAGACTTATAAGCCATTTTATAAGTGATTGTTTAACATCTCTAGTAGTAAGTTTGTAAATACTTAGTATTTTATTTATTTTGTTGTAAATATAGCTTGCTTGTATTTTATACTGTCTTTGGGCAAAATTTGATTTGTACTGAGTAATATCTGAGACTGTGTAATGTCGTCGGGTTTCAAGTAGATTTTGGTTAAATGGTAATTGACGGTGCTTTTTAATAACTGTATTAAGAATATACAATTTCCTTATAGAAAGTAAGTTGGATTTCTGATAGAGTTGAGTGGTGGGGAACCTATATGGTAGAAAATACATAACCTTTATGAGGGAACGTTGAGATCTTTCAAGTTCTAGGAATCTCGTTTTAGTTGCTCCACCCCATATTGGGATGCAGTAAGAAATAATGGATTGAACAAGAGCAGTATATATTTGATTAAGTAGTGATCCCTCTGTAACATGCCTTAGTTTTTTAAAAATCCACATCATTTTTCTAATTCTATTCATTATCAATTCAATATGATCAAACCAAGACAACCTTTCATCCAACATAATACCCAAGTATTTTACTTTAGTAACTTTATCTAACACCGGGCAATCACACGTATCAGATGGTTGGTTACAACTGTGTATTTTAATTTTGAAGTTAGATTTAGGTTGGGTTCGCTTGTTCATAGTAAAACACATATAGTTAGTTTTGGACGTGTTGAGGGATAACATGTTATTTTTGAGCCAGTAATTGATTTTTGACAGTCCTATCTCTGTCAGCTCATTGATCTCTTCCCAAGATTTACCATGGAAGACAATTGCAGTGTCATCTGCATAAGAAAATATTTGAGCATTACTAAGCTTTAGTGAATACATGTCATTAATATAGATCAATGACAACATTTGGCCCCCCAAAATTCGCCCCCATATTCCATATTTATACATTTTACACGCGCGGGAGCGAGCGCCAGCATGACATTAAGCGGCACTATATATGAGCAGCATCCAGTGCATTCAACACTGACGATAATAAATACTGGTTCCAGTACGAAGTCGTACAAAACAAGAAAAAAAAAGCACCGCAAATGTGAACTACTTTCCGTAGAATGCAGAAGAAAAAGAGCAAAAAATCTAGTTAACCTATAAAATATCCAGGAAGCATTGAAAAGGACCTGCTTTTGAATTAAAAATTAAACCATACACACATTTATCTTTATTTATTCATTACTAGCTGACCCGGCAGACTTCGTACTGCTTCAATTTAATATGAACTTTATTGAATAGCAATAAAGTTCAAATTGACTCTAGAAAACGTTTGTATGGGAAATAGAAAAGGGCTGTTTTTAGGGTTTTCACGGAAATTATTCGATTTTTTCTCGCCTTTTAAACCTTCCCTAGACCTCCACGAACATTTCAAGACTAAGATAAGATAAATCCGTTCAGCCGTTCTCGAGTTTTAGTGAGACTAACGAACAGCAATTCATTTTTATATATATAGACCAGCTGACCCGGCAGACTTCGTACTGCCTCAATTTAATGTGAACTTTATTGAATAGCAATAAAGTTCAAATTGACTCTAGAAAACGTTTGTATGGGAAATAGAAAAGGGCTGTTTTTAGGGTTTTCACGGAAATTATTCGATTTTTTCTCGCCTTTTAAACCTTCCCTAGACCTCCACGAACATTTCAAGACTAAGATAAGATAAATCCGTTCAGCCGTTCTCGAGTTTTAGTGAGACTAACGAACAGCAATTCATTTTTATATATATAGACTAGCTGACCCGGCAGACTTCGTACTGCCTCAATTTAATATGAACTTTATTGAATAGCAATAGAGTTCAAATTGACTCCAGAAAACGATTGACTCTAGAAAACGTTTGTATGGGAAATAGAAAAGGGCTGTTTTTAGGGTTTTCCCGGAAATTATTCGTTTTTTTCTCGCCTTTTAAACCTTCCCTAGACCTCCACGAACATTTCAAGACTAAGATAAGATAAATCCGTTCAGCCGTTCTCGAGTTTTAGTGAGACTAACGAACAGCAATTCATTTTTATATATATAGATAGATTGGAGGTAGTGGGGTTATTAATAGGCTACATTTATTTCCACTGAGCCATCTTAGTGGAATATGGCTCGATCTTACTTGCATACGCGTAATGGCCTGTGGCCCTCAGTGGGGATATAAACAAGCTAAATTTATACCTAAAATTTAAAATAGCACCAATCACAAACACAATTTTACCTACAAATCAGGAAACCTGAACTCAACAATCTAGATCTTAGTCGCGCCCAAGATAGTATTCGCTCGTAATTAGAGCCCTACGCCCTTGGTAATAAGAGCTGTGAAGGGTGGGGCCGGCAGCCTATAGTTGTGCGATAGTTGGACCTAGATTGCCTTGGATGGCGTAGGCTTTTAAGCGAGGGACTTACGGGGGACTGTTATGGCGAGTCGAAGAGAAATTATTTATGTATTTATTGCGCATAACAGAATAAATCACAAGCGATACAGAGAGGATACAGACAAGCAGAGATCTAATTAAAAATCGATTTATTCTGGCTGACATATGGCTGAACAAACTTTGTTCGACGTGGGAAGTGTGGCTGTTGTTGTAGCTTGAGAAAAAAAAACTTTGTTCACACAAACAGGTTAACGATGACACATCTTGGAGACTGTACTCTGATTGGTGGCGAAGTCGCAAACTTTGCATTGTGCATACAAAATATATGGTAAACAAGTCAGTGATTGAAAATAAAGTAAAAAATAGATTTTACTTAACGCCGATGCCGATGGTGCTGCTTTGATGTTGTAAATCTTGTTCATATTGATTCGTTTCGATTCGCACTTTATACCTAGTTCCATGTAATCATTACAAAATTCCGAAAAAATATCAATAATTTAAAAAGCCCGGCAAAAACTCTGAGGCATATCCATGTTAATATATACGTTTGAGGTCACTGACCCCAAATCATTCTCCCTACTACGATCACTGCTCATAACTCAAATCCATTAAAACTACACAGTTACTTCTAAATAACATTTTGGATAAACTACGTCATACTAATTTTCTTTAGGATGTAGGATCTGTAGGATCTATACTTCAGGAGCACAATGGGCACAATTTTCCATTTTGCAACATGTATATTATTTTGTGCATTAAAGTGTAACTCGCACAACTCAGCCGCCCGTATGTGCCCTCAGCTATACATACCAAGTTAACATTTATGAATGTAGATCACCTTGGTACGAAAGGAATTATTTAAATATTAATTACACGGCTTATTAAAATGACAAAGAGACTATAAAGTGTATTATATCTTTTGTAACGGACGTCAAATGCTTCCGTGTTTGTATACAATACAATATCGCTACTAGTTTATTTAGTATTTTCAATGTTATTGTTACAATAGAAATGTTATTGTGAATTGTTGTGAATATGGGGCTAGCCCATAGCCGCAGCTATGGAAGGATGCAAAAGGCTTGGATATCCTATAAATCTAATACAGCTAAATGCTTGTATATCTAATACAGGGGTGTAACAGAAGGGTGTAGTCATATTTTAGGCGGTTGTTAGGGAGACCATTCTGAGCAATTTTCACTATGAAACCAGTTTGATCAGAGCAACTTTATTTTTCATTGCT
Organism: Argyresthia albistria; assembly: GCA_963457715.1. NCBI lineage: Eukaryota > Metazoa > Arthropoda > Insecta > Lepidoptera > Argyresthiidae > Argyresthia > Argyresthia albistria. The sequence goes on along the minus strand of OY735279.1, from coordinate 2,973,773 downwards.
CCATACGTTTTGGTCCGGACGGTCAGCTGATTTATGTAGAGAGGTGAAAATTAAAATTGTTCTGATCAAATCAGTTTCATAGTGAACGTTGCTCAGAAAGATGTCCCTAACAACCCCCTTAAATATGACTACACCTTTCTGTTTCACTCTGTATAGCTAAAAAACTATAAAGCATGGTATTTTCCATGACTACTACAGATTTTATTCAGCTCTAATTAACCATAATTAGCATAACGTCACACCATTTTCCATACGGAATAGCAGAGGCAAGAATGTGCAAACTTTTAGCCAGCATTAAGTAATAAATAATAACCATAAATACAGAAAATACAGGGTGACATTTAATTAGCTGACCATATTTTGGTATGATGATATATGATAGTACCCATCATTATGAAGAACTTTCCCCAAGGAACATGGGGTCGCAATCGAAAAAAATTTTTGGGTCTCCCATAGTAACTTGAAGTCAGCTGATCGGGGCAATGTACTGAGAGACGAAAATTTTTTGCCGTTTGCGACTATAAGTTTTATGGTGAATGTTGTTCATATTGATGGGTACTATCATTCCCCAAAATATGGTCAGCTAATTAAATGTCACCCTGTATAATTAATATTACGCCCAACCACTGTCATAGCTAATCGGCGTACCATTACATCACCGCGAGTGTGATCATGAATTACAATATTATTAATCATGATTGTAGTCTTGTTATACAGAGGAAATATAACCGATATAAATATGTACAGTGGGGCAGAAAAATAAAATGTAACTTCATTAAACGAAATGAAATGATGAAATGAAATATATTTTTATTGTGTTGTTTCTTATTTCCTAATTATAATTGTGGCTCTAACTCCCAAACTAGGGCGAGCTGTGTGTCAGGTGATAGAGGCCATACGGAACATAGTTTAGTGTTTATAGCTACGTAGGAACAGTGTTGTTAATTACTTTCTTAGTTAAAACGATCGATAGAATGACTATCACAGTTCTAAGGGAACTCAGTAATTGATTTAGATTTCAACTTGATACCTCCACGCATCCTTGAGAATAACCGGCCAAGTACGAGTCGAAGACGCGCACGAAGGGTTCCGTACTAATATCTATAAAAAATTGCACAAAAAAACACGTTTGTTGCGTGGGAGCCCCCTTAAATATTTATTTTATTCTGTATTTTAGTATTTGTTGTTGTAGCGGCAACAGAAATACATCATCTGTGAAAATTTCAACTGTCTAGCTACCACGGTTCATGAGATACAGCTTGGTGACAGACATACAGACGGACGGACGGACAGCGAAGTCTCAGTAATAGGGTCCCGATTGGCAACCTTCGGGTACAGAACCCTAAATAGGGTCTTCACAAACGGATAACGCAGTGAACCCACAAGGGTTCCTTCTTAGGGTTCCGTACCCAAGGGTGCCAAACGGGACCCTATTACTAAGCCTCCGCTGTCCGCCTGTCCGTCAGAGGGCCCTTCAGCACGATCCGTAGTAAAAGCTAGAAAGTTGAATTTTTCACAGAATGTGTCATATCTGTTGCCGCTCCACCAACAAATACTGAAATACACAAAATATTTAAAATATAAAGGTGTCCCCATGCAAGAAACGTATTTTAGAGTTCCGTTTGAGAAACAGGGAACCCTTATCAACTCAAGTCTGTCTGTCTGTGTGTCTGTCCGTCCGTATGTCACAGCAATTTAATTCCAAAACTAGGACTACACAGTTGAAACTTGTTTTTACATTTTTGGTACGATTGTTGCGCAACCCTCCGTTTGAGAGTCCGACTCGCACTTAGGCGATTTTTTTCCCTTTTAAGAACCCTAAAATCATATACAAATGCAAGCGTATCTCAAACAAGAGATTTCTCTTGCTATACAAATGCAAGCGTATCTCAAACAAGAGATTTCTCTTGCAACAACTCTTTGGCTTCACAGGTGCCGAGTCTACCGCCACTTTCTGTCACACCCCGTATTCAGGTCCAGTCCGGTCGACAATACCATTTCGCAAGGTGAACTACGCCTACATGATTACTGTAGGCTTTGAAGGTATTTATAGCTTAGCGTTGCAATGATTGCGGCCATAGTAGGAAGTATCGTTTAAAACCGAAACCAAATCCATTTCCTAGGCCTGTATTAGCAAACCACTCTTCTCTTACCCCGCTGACGAAGAGGCTATCAAATGGCTGTTCAAACTGCCACCTTTATGAGTTGTGACGTTGACGACAGCGACCAAACGCTAAATAAATAAATAACCTCCGGTTTCGGAGACGCTGATCAAAGGTTACGATTAGCTAACAGGGCAATTGTCAAATTTCACGTGCCGCTATTTTGAATAAAATAAAATAAATAAATAATAATTTATTGCATCATTAAAGGTTCGCAATTAGATTGCAGACTTAGTTAATACAGATCATTTGTGTCAGACAAAACAGAATCATCTGAACGTGAATCATCCATCATTCACCTGTATTTCAGATTCAGCGCTCTTCCTAGTTGCATGATACGCGGTGGTGATAACAAATATTAATCATCGATAGTTAATCGTATCGTAACCGTTGTCTCGGAAACCGGGTGTTGCGGATGCAACCTCATTTCACCATTTCATTGTAAATCAAATAAATCACTTCTTCATCACGATCTCACTACTGCTGTTTGGTTTCCTAAGTTAGCTATCGAAGTCAACCTTTTCATTGGATCCGCTGCGAAACTGTCTGGCGGCCCGTCATCGTACATAGGTTGCATACGTTGAATACAACTTATGTTTGGCGAGCCGCACTCCCCCGCAGGCGCAGTCAATTGGATATATAGTCTCTGGATGCGTACAAGCATAGCGTACAAGTTGCCTAGGAAAACCGCTTCTATTACATACGCGTTAGGGGTTAAAACTTCATGGGCGTGCACTGTCAAAACGGGTCGTTTATTTTGTGAAGACCTTAACTTGTCGACGACCACCAACAAACCGTTATTTCGCGCACTCCCTATAGCTATAAACATGCGATTCGCCTGCCATATCCAGCCCCAGTCATGGTGATGGTGATGATGAATCAGTCGATGATGATGATGGACTCACCCTTCGCCTCAGCGTGTCCCTTGAGCTGGTCAGCCTTCGCTTGCAACTTGGTCTGCATTGTCTCCGCACCTTCCTTCATCTTGGCCAGGATGCCTGTTGGCAACCGTTGGAGATTAGATTAGCTACTCATACGTCCAGTGTCCACAAAATACCACGATCTGTTGGCCCGTTTTTAGGGTACCGTACCCGAAGGGTGCCAAACGGGACCCTATTACTGAGGCTCCGCTGTCCGTCCGTCAGCAGGTCCTAGAGCACGAACCGTAATAGCTAGAAAGTTGAAATTTTCACAGAATGTGTATATCTGTTGCCGCAACAACAACAAATACTGAAATACGGGAGAAAGGGGTTCCCCATACAAGAGACTTGTTTTGATACACCCACGCATTTCAATATAATATACCATCATATTTTGCGTCAACCCACATCGTCGTTGTGGTAGCTCAGCCTGTATGTTGTAGGTCGTGAGTTCAAATCACCGTGAGGGCATAATCTTTTTTAATTTTCTTTTTGTTTTTGTTTTATTGTTTTGAGTGCGGTACCCTTCGTGTGCGATTCCGACCCGCACTTGACCGATTGTTTTCAAAGATTTTGAACTTTATCTCGATGTGGGTAGGTTCAAAATCGCGGGCCGTGGACTTTGGGCGGGCGGGCTGGTACCATAATATGGCACATATATGTTGTCATTATTTAATGTCTAGCATATACAGGGTGTAACAGAAGGGTGTAGTCATATTTTAGGAGGTTTTTAGGGAGACCATTCTGAGCAACTTTCACTATGAAACCAATTTGATCAGAGCAACTTTAATTTTCACTTCTCTATACAAATCAGCTGTCCGCTCGGACCAAAACGTATGGAGCAATGAAAAATAAAGTTGCTCTGATCAAATTGGTTTCATAGTGAAAGTTGCTCAGAATGATGTCCCTAACAACCCCCTAAAATATGACTACACCTTTCTGTTACACCCTGTATATTTATTGCACACATAAAAAAAAACACAAACAATACAGAAAAGGCAAGCAAACAAAGGCAAGCTTGTCTCTAAAAAGAAATTTCTTCCAGCAAGCCCAGCTCTCTCTCTCTATCTCGCATTTCTTGCCAAAGTGTAAAGTCCCGCTTTTTTAAATAGAACGAGTAATACGCACCATGCTTGTCCTTCTCCTTCAATATGCGCTCCATATCGCCTGCCTTGTCTTTCACGCGACCAAAGAAATCTATCCGTAAGAATGCGTGAAAGAAAGTTTTACCACAGATGAAGTATTTCAAACACGTATGCGCACGTATTTTCAAAATAAATATGTAAGTTTATTGAAGCTGACATCAACAAGCTAGTTTATAATCAAAAACAATCTGTGGTCGTTCCTTAGTACTTTTTCTTTCACAGTGGTCCAAAGTAGAGAAAAGGTGAAAAATCTATGTATATTTTCTTCCTATAGATAGACAAAATATACTATAATACATAGTCTGGTCATAAGTTTTGTCACATATGGAAAGTTATGTAGTATGGTAGTACATGCAAATAGGCTAGATGTTAGAGTGAACTACAACATAATGTACGTAGTGCTGTGTTAGCATTAAGATAGGTATATAAGTACACACATAACCAATAAACGGACTTCGATTACCGACATCTATCTTTCAATACACCTTCCTATATTTCATGGCGACCTTGCCTTGAGCCACAAGAATCTACTGACTACTCCGAAGAAGACCTTGCCAGGCCAGCCTACTTCTCGCGAGGTAGTGCTGTGCCGAATGGCAGTAAGAAGATTTTAAAGAAAAAACCAAGAGGAGACCATGAAGACCACCACAACGACCACGCGCTTCAACGGTGATTGCCCATGTTACACGGTGCATCACAACAACGACGTCAACATCGCCGTCGTTCAACACAACAAGACGACGTAATAGAAGAAAATGAACATGTACGAGTGAATCCCGATTTTTATGAAGTTTTACTGCGACCGGACGGGGAGTTCAGGGGTTTCCCGTCTCGTTTGAAGATTTACTGCGACCGGACGAGGAGTCAGGGTATCCCGACTCGATCAAGAGGTATCCAGGGTTATCCCGGTCCAGCTCAAGAAGATGACAACTACGTGCATCTTCGTGCAATATCCGGTATCAACGTGCGTCACGTCCGCCCAGCTGTCGTTATCACCATCCACGCGACGATGACAAGCAACGAGCGACCTACTTCGACAGAATGTTGTACTGTGAGTTAAATTAATTAATAATTTCAGGCAGAATTAGGAACGTACATATTTTTTTTTTATTTTTAATCACAGTTTTATCTAACATATTTTGTAATACCTAGTGTCACAGTCAATGAGTAAATATTCGGTAAATTCATAATCATTTAAAAATCAAAGTAAAGTTAAAAATAGCATACGAGTTAGGTATTGCTAATACAATGCATTCCGAGTTGAATGACTGCAGAATTTCTAGGTCAAGTGGAAAATACCGACGACCTAATGACAATTGAATAGAGAGATTTAGAGTAAATGAATTAATAAGTAAATGATATTTTTTTTTGTGTTTCGAATTAGAAAAGTTTATGGATCGGTACATAGTAGGAATAGAAATATGAGATAGGGAACTATTCCTTCTAGTCATACAGACAGATTGGAGGCCATTGCCTTAAATTGTAGCGGCTCTATTCTCTATTATACAGGTGCACAAAATAGGTGGCCTGATATGCCAATGTGTAGGGTGACCATGCCCACAAGATGAAAAATATGATATGTAGTGTAGGGTGACCATGCCCACAGGATGTATAATGTATGTAGATAAAGGGTGTAGAGTTACAGCCCTAGGAGAATTATGTTCTTGACCATAGTGTGGACTGTCGTGCCCTCGGTGGAAGACTTAATTATTAGAAGTAGTAAGGCATTAGTAGAAAAAGTGTAAAAGAGTAGAATGATGAATGATCGAGGACATGAAAGGTTAAGGAGTTTTGACCAACAAGTGGATTCATCACCCAAATGTTACGATAGATCTCACTTCCCAGAGTTCATAATGGCAGTAATCAGAGTGATGACTGAGAGCTACAGGATGCTCGAATTGGGTTAAAAACCAAAAGTGTAAATGTGTGTTTGGAAAATGTGTATGAATGTGGAAAATGTACCGATACCACGATAGGAAGATTTCAGGTAAATTGCATTCACATTTTAATATACATATATTATTAATTTTTTCGATTGATTTAAAAATTTACGTGACACTTGGTAGGTAATAATTTTTCTTTTCAAGTAAATAAATTAATGAGTAAATAGAAATGCAGGTTCATTACTTATGAAATGTAATAATTACTTTAAAACAGGGAAATATTCAGTTAAAAATAATTTTTGTGTAAATTAATAAATATTATTAAAGTTTAGGAAATGAATTATAGGATCACTCTGTACATGTTGTGTTGTGTTATGTTATGTATGTTTTTTCGATATTATGTCATGATTTTAGAATAAAAATGTAATAGTTTGAAGAATAAAGAATTTAAAATAGTAGTATATTACGATAAGATATTTTGGTTTCAGATATTTAGATGTGTTGTTCGTTTTTTTTCAGTATATAAAGTGTTTCGATTTATAGGATTTTTACAAAATTAAAATGTATAAATTGTGTTTTTTTTTGTTTAGGATAAAATGAATTACTTTTCTTTTTCATGAGAATAGGAGATAATAATTAAAAAGTATTTTGATGTGTTTATTCGTTTTAATAGGTGAATTTGAGTTTATAATGTGTTTTCAAAATTAAAAATGTATAAATTTGTTATATTTTATTTTATTGATTTAACAGATATTATCCAGGAAATTATTGATGTTTAATTACATGTTTTTCAGCTATTAATATGTGTGTGTATCTTATAGGAAAATAAAGTGTACCTATTTCATTCAAAATTTAATTTCAAGACAGGTAATTAGCAATTATCTAGGTCATTATTTTGTTCAAGTATTTGTCCATAGCATACAGCAATCTAACACTAGGAAACTTGTCAGCATTTTTACAATAGCTCTGCCTTGCACTTTTATGCAATGCAGTTAGGTGGAGTAGGATTTCGTAATATTGTAATGTAGGTACGATCATACCATTTAGGTTTGAAAAATAATTTCTTTGTTGAGAAATTATTTTTCTTTCGCTACCCCGAGGGTGAAGGAAGTTAAAGGGGAGGTGTAGTATGGTAGTACATGCAAATAGGCTAGATGTTAGAGTGAACTACAACATAATGTACGTAGTGCTGTGTTAGCATTAAGATAGGTATATAAGTACACACATAACCAATAAACGGACTTCGATTACCGACATCTATCTTTCAACACCTTCCTATATTTCAGTTAAATAAATGACACAATGAGTTACGCACTACAACCATTTATATATCAAATGAAAGGGTACAAAATACAGATTTAAACCACACTAAAATTATTCAAAATGTCCTCCTCTGGCTTCGATACAAGCCTTCAATCTGCTAGGCCAGTCATCAATCGAAGTACGCACGACATTCATGTCAATATCGGCGACTGCTTTAATCAGAGATGCTTTAAGTGACTCCAAATTGCGATGGGGTTTAGCGCAGACCTTCTCCTCTAAGTGCTGCCATATTTTATAATTCAAAGGATTCAAGTCTGGATTGGAGGAGGGCCAATCCTCGTGCCTGATAAAGACGATTCCATAGGTCGTGAGCCAGTTTTGGGTACTTTTCGCCTTATGGGCCGGTGCAGAATCCTGCTGGAAAACCCAGTACCTATTTTTGAACATTGTCTGTGAAAGAGGTTCCACAATGTTTGTTAGGACTGTGTTTTGATATACGAGGGCACTGGTTTTCACTCCTTTTTCACAAAAAAACACCTCTGTTGGACCCAAATAGGAGACCCCAAGCCAAACCATGAATGCCGAAGGGTGATGGCCACGCTGAACACGTGGCACACGTTTGCTCGCTTCTTCACTAGACTGTGCATACACTTTATCATTTTGTTTGTTGTAACTCTCCTCAACATTAAAAAATTTTTCGTCCGAAAAAAGTATTTCGCGGTATTTTTTACCTGCGTACCGCCTTAACAAAACCCGGCATCTTTCGAGTCTGATTTTCTTCAGCCGTGCGTTAAGAAAATGTGCTGTTCTTTTTTCTGTAAGCACGCAGTCCTAGGTCTTCATTCAATACTCTTTTAACAGTGGTTCTGCTTAGTCCCATCTGCAGAGCCAACATTTTTTGCTTGCGGACAGGATTTCGTTGGATTCGCGCCTTCACTGCTTTAATGACCGCTGGAGTCCGAACAGTACGAGGTCGACCGCTTCTTTGTTTATCATCTAAACTTGAATCTTCCCTGAATCGTTTGATAGTACGATAAATGAATCTCAGTGGAATTTTCAAATTTTTCAGCAGTTTAAAAAACACTGTTGGTGCGTGGCCGCAACGATGCAATGCAATTATTGCGACTCTGTCTTCTTTGCGCGTCCACTCCATATTGGAAAATGAAGAATATTCCAGAAAACCTGTATTTTTATTTTCTTGAAATATTCAAATTTCGAATTCCCATAACTTTTTTTGTGGCCTCTATTCTAAATTCGAAATTTTACCCATGTGACAGAACTTATGGCCCGACATACAGATAGATCACGTGGAACAAGATATGTGACCGGCGTAAACTGAGCTGCTACGGAAGCCTGCTATTACTCGTAACGCCATCTCTTTATTATGAAAGTTTACTATTTCTAAGCTCCATGGAATGAACACCCTGTCTTAGAACACGTAATTTTATTTAGATTTTCTACAATAACTATTGGCTTTATTCGCCGTCTTAGGCAATACCACAGAAGAGATAATAATAGTACTCCGTAGAGAACGGCCACTCCCTTCCCCGCGCTGATTCAGACACCGCACCCCACCCCTGGCGTCAAAAGATTGGTTAAAGGATCAATAGACAGGGCTGAACGCCGGACGAGTGACGACGCGTATACTTTAATATCGCTGCATTTGTCGCGCCACCAGCCCTAGCAAGGTTTACGCACACATTTGCACGTATACAAACATCATTTGGTTATGTAGTAGTAATAGGTGATTATTTTACGAGCGTTCTATGGAGTGTCCCAGGTGTGGCAATACATAAGATACTATGATGATGATGACGATGACTGACCTGAGATCTTTTTAGTAGCATCGGGACTGGCGGACTGCGTCAGTGCTGCCACCTTCATGTATTCACTTGTGATCAGACCCGCGGCCTGGTGAACAAGGAAGCTGTTAAACTTTTGGCACAGGATATCCGAGTGTGGGACCAGTGGCATGATTCTCGCGCCTTCGATATACGGATATCGAGACCAATATCGACAGATTTCCTACAAAATCACTCGATATGGGTGTAGATATCCTATATCGAATGCGCGAGAATCATGCTCCAGAAGGAATGTATGTGCCTGTATGTAAATATGGTGTTTGGCACATTAACGATGGATCGGGACAAGGGCGGTAGGACGGTTCTCAATGTTGGCAAATCATATGACAGCCACACTGACACCCAGCCAGTACCTGTCTCGGCCTCTCATTCGCTGACTCAGTAATGATCAGTAAAAATTAAGAAGCTATTGGTGTCGTTCAATTATCGTGTAACCAAAGGATATCAAAATAAGTCGGCCAATATTATCCGACTTATTTCGATATCCTTGGTTTACACGATAATTGAAAGACACCAATAACTTCTTAATTTTTACGGATCATCAGTTTAGTTGTTGTTGAGTTGTTTATTGCCTGACACGTTTATAGATCTTATGATAAGTACAGTAGGTAATGTATCAGTGTAAATTTACCCGTATGGGTGTGGCAACTAATTAATTTTAACGTGATTACGATTTAAATATCTAACAAGGCAATTATAATACAGTAAGTGATCATCACTGAGTTAGCGAATAAGGGGGTCGGTCAAATGTTGCTACCCGCTCGATCGTTTCTTGTGCGCGAATACTGCTAGGCCACGGACGCTTCGGCCGGCTACATCAATCAGGACATATTGTCTTAAACTTCTTTCTCTAATTATTGAAACACTGGCTAAAAGTCGGCACAGATGTGTAAAATGTATGGGAAAATGCGTGACGCTAACTGTTGTCGATACTTCCAGGGTGCTGTTGTGACATTGTGATGGGGGGTTTTGTATGAGGTTTATGATAGAAACTATAATTTAAACAAAAAGTAAACTTTAGAAAAAACCGACTTCCACAAACCCTATTTGATTAGATTGAGTTTAATACTAACTGTAACCCCTTACCCCCCCCTCCCTTGGGGAATTAATTTTGTCAAATGCTATATCAGTGCTACCCCACGCGACTAAGGAACCCCTGTACAAAGTTTCATGGCTCTAGGTCCACCGGTTTAGGCTATGCGTTGCCTGCCCGTCAGCCACGCATTGTATTTGTACCTAGTATTGAGCAGATCTGGTGGCCATATGTGGTCTTCATCAGCAGTTCCGCATCACAATATTATGCTTACCATGTGCATTTGCACGAGTTATTATGAAAAACACAAAAATCACTATAGGTCTGCCTATAATATTTGAAGAGTTCTCTCGATTTCTCCAGGATCCCATCATCAGATCCTGACCTGGTGTCAATGGGACCACCCTTGAGGTATTACCTATACGCCGAAAAAAGATTTGTTCAAATCGGTTCATAATTGGCGGAGCAATCGCGTAACAAACATAGAAAAAAAAAGAAAAAAAAAAAAAAAAAACATACGGGTCGAATTGAGAACCTCCTCCTTTTTTTGAAGTCGGTTGAAAAGACGAATGAATGAAGATGATGCTTAGAATTATGTAAAAGTACCTCCAAGCTGGCCGGACTCATGGCGGAGTACTCCTCACTGAGGAGTTCCACGATCAGACCCTCGATGTCGAAGAACAGGATGTGGCTCTCGGGATCTGCAGACCAAAACAAGTGCTGACTTGAAGTTGCCTTTGTATACTACTAGATGGCGCTACAGTAAATAAAGCGTCTTCGTATTGATCCTGCATCGCGGTATCGGACGGGATGATAGTTCGACGCGTTAGCATAGATGTCGCTACTGTATTTTATCACTTTTTACGAGTTCTGCGTCGCGATATCAACACGTTTATAAATCTTATTTGATATCCAACTAGATGGCGTTACTGTAGATAAATATATTTTTGTATATATCCCACATCACGGTATTAAAGTTTTCTAGTGTTTTATGCCTACAACCTACCTTTGGGGTTGGTCCTGAATCCCTGCACAGTGGTGGGGGCTCGCCTGGCATGCTCGGGCTCCGCTAGCGGGCCCGGGTTGTGTGGCTGGGTGCCACCGAGGGCTTGCGAGACTCATTTATACCAATAGATGGCGTTACTGTAGACATCCCGTCTTTGTTTGAATCCTACATCGCGGTGTCAAAGTTTACCCAAATCGTTACGTATAATAACTTTGCGTGACCTACCTTTGGGGTTGGCCCTGAAGCCCTGCACGGTGGTGGGGGCTCGCCTGGCATGCTCGGGCTCCGCTAGCGGGCCCGGGTTGTGTTGCTGGGTGCCTCCGAGGGCGGCGAGGCCGCGGGCGGTGGCGGCGCGCATGGCGTTCAGGTTGCGATGGCGGAGACCTCTGTGGGTGTTATCCAGAGTTTTACCAACTTTACCCATTCTATTTCTTCTTCAAGGGGGTTACACCGCCTGCAATTGGCCCACATGAGCGGGGCCTTTGTGCATATCCCCTTCGCCTGTTCATCTAATTCAGTCATCCTTAACAACATTACATACCATACATAAATACTTTCATTTTATTACTTTAACTTCTTTCATTTTAAAAACTAAGGGTGTACATTTGTAGTACTTATCCGCACTCCCCCCTCTAGAAGGCAAGAGCGTGCTTATCATTAATACAGGCTATTAAACTAGCCTAGCAATGAAGGCATCAACTATTGCTACATTACTGCTATGCTCAACTACTGTATAACTAACACACACTCAAAATGTAATGTACATGTACCCACCGTTTTGTTTAATAAATGATTTTTGATTTGATTTTGATTTGATTTGATTAACCACATTGCCCATATAGATCATGCCAAGTCTTAGCACCTATGTGTGGCGTGGAGGGGCTAGTGGTGCAATGGTTACAAGAGAGATGCAATGGGCGAGAGGTGCAAATGAAAACTAAAAAAAAACCAACTTCATGACCACATAAAGTCCCCCCCGCTCGGTACACAAATGTCGTCTATAGACCCGAAAAAGAGCCTACGAAATCTGTCTCCTGACAGTGAAGTCCAAACGTATTACATAATATGAACGAATATACGATCCTAGCAGCCAGAATTTATAGGTGTACACGAAAAATGCGACATTTCAGGTAATTTACACTGTAGGTATATGTATACAGGGTTATTTTCGGACCCCTAGCCAAAATGTACCATTATTTTAGGGACATCATTCGAAGCAACTTTCACTAAGATACCGAATTAATCAGAGCAAGTTTATTTTTTACATCCCAGTACATTTGGGTCAGCTGATTTGTATAGAGAAGTGAAAAATAAAGTTGCTCTGATCAAATCGGTTTCAAAATGAAAGTTGCTCAGTATTATGTCCCTAAGATAATAGTAACTATTGGCTAGGGGTCCAAAAGTAGCCCTGTATAGTATCATATAGTATCACAGAAAGCTTAGATTTTTTACTTGCTTATTTTTATGAAAGAGTGCGTGTGCTGGATCGACAACTGTTTGACATATATTCACTTATCGCTTTGATTGTTTAGGTTGGTCATGTCGATCGGCACAAATATGCTATTTTTATATAATCACGTAGTTTTCAAGTAAGTTGTATTTATGCACACCTCGGACATTCCATAGAACGCTCGTAAAATAATCACCTATTACTACTACATAACCAAATGATGTTTGTATACGTGCAAATGTGTGCGTAAACTTTGCTAGGGCTGGTGGCGCGGCAGATGCAGCGATATTAAAGTATACGCGTCGTCACTAGTCCGGCGTTCAGCCCTGTCTATTGATTCTTTAAACCAATCCTTTGACGCCAGGGGTGGGGTGCGGTATCTGAATCAGCGCGGGGAAGGGAGTGGCCGTTATCGGAGTACTATTATCTCTTCTGTGGTTTAAGCCAAGTACTTCTAATAATAAACCAGTTTAGTAATCTCAAGCCTTTTACTCTACTCCCGAGGGAGTCAATCATCATATAATTGCCCCTGCCAAAGTGCATACCTGAAGAAGTGTACGGCGGGGTTGGCCTCCCCCGCGCCGCCCCCCGCCGCCAGGCTGCCACCCAGCTCGTCTGCGATTGTCTCGTCGCAGGCGGAGAGCACCTCCTCTGCTATCATGCCTGCAGACCACACATAGGGGGTCACAGAACGCATATGCTATTCTATATAGCACTAAAGGTCTAAGGCGTCATTACAAAGGACCCAGGGGCCCTACCACGCAGCCGCTGTCGGCATCGGCTTCGTGTTTGACTTGCCGTATTGCCATAATGATAAAGTTCATTCTTGAGCGTTTAAACACGATGCCGATGCCGACACCGGTTGCGCGGTAGGGGGGCAGTTGTTTTATTCAGATTTTTCGGTAATTTTTAATTTCTTTATTGTACTCATATAAAATTATACAGATAGCTTATTACAGAAAAAAACTTATTACAAAAGCAAGCTTATCTGTATTTTTCATGTTTTGAACTTTATTAACCACTCAGAAGGTTAAAAATCTCGAGCCGTGGACATTGGATTGACGAATGAGTCGACTTTAGTTTTTGATGGAGATATTCGACATCTCGATAGATATTTCAACCAAGGAGATGATGTCGATAGCGGGATCTCCGGCGAAAACAATAAAAGCTATTCTCGCTGACCAATCGCGTCGCTCACAACTCGTCGTAGGTGTATACCGAAACCAATCGGAAGTTCCAGCTGAAACCGAAGACCATCCCTAGTTCCCACAACACGGTATCCTAGTGTGAGACCAGGCCCCCGATTCTACAAACGAATCGCATGCCAATTGCGACAGCGAGGGCGCAAAATTTCATTCATATATGTGACATTACATTACATGTGACACTAGATTTATAGTAGGTTATGAAACTGTTGCATAACGAGGGGTATTAAAACACGAGTTCAGGTTCGAGGGTGCGAAATACTGGTTCTGGTTCAAGGGCGCGAAATACTGGTTCTGGTTCAAGGGCGCGAAATACTGGTTCTGGCTCGAGGGCGCGAAATGCCGACGCAGATCGTCTCGGTGCGGTCGACAGGCAGAAAACCGGAATTTTAAACCCTCGCTACACCCACTCTCATACTATTCGCTTGCAGAATAACGGCCCAGAAGCCTAACTTACCGTGCAACACTCTGTCCAGATGGCCAGTCTCCATCTGCCACACATACACCGTTCCGTCAGAGCAGCCAACCACCATGAAGTCGTCAGTGGGACGCCATTTTATCGCCACTACGGGGAAGAGATGGCGCGAGGCTAGAGTCACACACTTGCGCTCCGACAGACCTGGTGATGAACAGAGTTACCGAAGCTTCAGTCAAAATATTTATCTATACCCTTATTACTATAAATACGAAGTAAACTGAGAACATCAAACGTCACTTCTCGAAATAATGTTGCCATGTTCAGTTTGATACTGATTTTCTCATTCATTCTAAACAGAATGAAAATGAATGAGAAATTCTTTACGTTCAGAATTTGTAATAAATCAAAACTGACGGACTTTCATACAAATTTTGGACCCCCGTTTCACCTATGTGCCAAATTTGGAGTCTCCAGACCCAGCGGTTTGAGCTGTGCGTTGACTTTGTATACACAACTTCATCCCCCTTTTCACCCCTTAGGGGGTAGTAGTTTCAAAAACGCTGAGACAAATATTCATTAGTTTTAAATTGTCATCTTAAACACAAAATTTTAACACCATTACTTCAAAACTGACGGACTTTCATACAAACTTTGGACCCCCGTGGACGGAATCGATGATTATTTTTCAGGATAAAATGTAGCCTATTATTTAAGTCAGGGTATGATCTATACATTTCAAAATTCATTCAAATCCATCCAGCCGTTTAAGCGTAGAAAACTCACAAACATATAAACAAAAAGAATTCATTTTCTCTCTATTATTACTACAACACACACTTCCACACATGCTCACGCACACACACCCTCACACACACTTCACGCTTCACACCTCTCCCTCCCTCTTAACTTCTAGATAAATATCTCTTAAAACTTTTATTAAAATAAAAAATTAAGATGTATGAATGGTATTTGCAAAATGTTAAAATGTAATGTTAGTATAATAAGAGCCCCTAATTGGCCTCGGTATAAGTTATTTATTGTGCTGTACATTTTTTATATTGTGCTGAGGGCTCAGTTCCCAAATGAACACACACACACACACACAAACTTTCACATTTATAATATTAGTGTGATAGAATTTTCTGTTTCGACATACGTTAAGGTTTTTAGAACGAAGGAATGCTATACTTACTGAGCAAAGTCACGCTGTGGTCTGAAGCGACGGAGCAAATGCACTTCTGAATGCGCGGCTGAAAAAATACAGAACAGTTTAGAATAGACTAGGGGCACGTATGTCCGTAACATAGAACGTAAGAGAGAGAGAACGAGACACACAGCAAACGCTGGGCAGGTTACATTCCGGGAGTTATTGACGTAGGCGTTAACATACCATACGTTCTTGGATCACGATACGCAATGGTACGGACGAAATAACATATCTGGACCCACCTTTATAGGTCAAATGGGTAAGATTGAGGGTTTTAAAAGCAATCGGTACACCACCGCCGCCGAGTCGATACCAGGGTGGTTGACAAATACAAGATACCTACTCTCTGATGAAAATAATTAAAACAGAAAGTAAACTTTAGAAAAAACCGACTTCCACAAACCCTATTTGATTAGATTGAGTTTAACTACACATATCTCATTCATTAATTACTTTTTAGATGGTATTTTATTAAATTTGTTACAAAATTCAACGACTAAATAATGGAAGAGCCCTGCCTCCTGAAATACAGGTGATAAACCTAGTTTAGGAGACTGGGATCCACACAACCATGTGCCTAACTTTTTATCTGAATTTATTTTATATGAATTATGAAAAAAAATACAAACTGTAACCCCTATTAATTAATTTCATTAAATCCCATCTCAGTGCCACCCCACGCTACTAAGGAACCCCTGTACAAAGTTTCATGGCTCTAGGTCCACCGGTTTAAGCTATGCGTTGCCCGTCAGCCACGCATACTAGATTGTATTTTTACCTAGTATTGAGCAGTACAGGTGGTCATGTGTGGTCTTCATCATCAGTTCCGCATTACAATATTATGAAATGCACGAGTTATTACTAAAAACACAAAAATCACTGGGTCTGCCTGTAATATTTGAAGAGTTTCCTCGATTTCTCCAGGATCCCATCATCAGATCCTGACCAGGTGGTCCGTGGTACCAATGGTAAAGTAAGGTATGTCAGTAACTAGTTATTGAACTAAGAGCGTCTGCCAACAAACTGTTACGCAGTTTGGCAGAAAATAAATTGTAATAGTCTTAAGTTTTGTGATAAATAAATGTCTTAAAAAAAAACCCTTTCACCCAAAAAAATAATTTTCCAAATCGGATCATCCGTCTAGGCGCAATCGGGCCACATACATAAAAAAACATCCCGACGAATTGTAAACCTCCTCCTTTGGGATGTCGGTTAAAAATGCTTGTCACACCAAGCGGGCATGCGGTGTTGTGTCACAATGTGTGTGTCTAATATGTGTGTTTGTGTCTATGTCACTCACGCTGCAATTAGACGGCGGTACGGACAGCTGAGTGATCTCGCCGGCGTGTACGCAGAAGCGGTGCAGCAGCGTACCGTTGAACAGGTCCCAGAGACAGACCGCGAAGTCTATGCCGCCAGAGACTAGGTACGACTTGTCATATCTGAAACAACACGATGGCTCCAGATGTGTCACTAGATTTCAAAACCAGTTAAATCACCCGCCAAATTTTCATTGATATTGGACTTTATTACCAAGGCGTAAGGTTGCAAAGATGACATACTAGGCTTGTTTAAAATTGACACCTTGTTCCGAGTTAGAATTTTGAACGCCACGGCGTCTACAAGGCCCTTACGAGTCTTTCAAAATGGTTGCTATGACGTCATGAATGACATCATCAACTCCGCCATGTTGGAATATCAACGACTATCGTCCAGGGCCCGAATTCTACTAAGTTCACAAGCGTACGACAAGCCTGGCACTAACTTCAATACGAGATATTTGGTATTATACTAAAACCGGAATCCAATTCACAGGCGCCAGCGTGAAGCCAGCGTACTCCGTATTCTACTGTCCAAAACGAACTTACGCTGGCGCCAGTTTGACGCCAGCGTACTTCGTTCTACTGTCCAAAACGTACTTAAGCTGACGCCAGTTTGACGCCAGCGTACGTACGTTTTGGACAGTAGAATACGATGTACGCTGGCTTCACGCTGGCGCTTGTGAATTGGATTCCGGTTTTAGTAGAATACCAAATACCTCGTATTGAAGTTTGTGCCAGGCTTGTCGTATGCTTGTGAACAGTAGAATTCGGGCCCAGAGCGTGAGCACTGATTACTCTGACAGGTGTAGTAGTATAGGTGCCGCCATTCAAGAAGACGCGTGACGTAGCTATTTGCATCTTTCTCTTTCATCGGGGCACTCTGCGCGTCACGCGTCTTCGTGGATGGCGGCACCTATATAATGGTAGTTTCTGCGCTATCAGGTATAGGTAAATAGATTTTCAGTATATTGGCACCTCGGATGCACGTGATTCGGGTAGAGCAGACAGTTGACTCTCCCGTTATGACCCAACAGGAGCTGGTGCGGCGGCCAGTCTGTGATGAGAAATATAATTGAAACAAAAAGTAAACTTCAGAAAAAACCGACTTCCACAAACCCTATTTGATTAGATTGAGTTTAATACAAACTGTAACCCCTTATCCCCCCCCCTTGGGGAATTAATTTTGTCAAATCCCATCTCAGTGCTACCCCACGCTACTAAGGAACCCCTGTACAAAGTTTCATGGCTGTAGGTCCACCGGTTTAGGCTATGCGTTGCCTGCCCGTCAGCCACGCATTGTATTTGTACCTAGTATTGAGCAGATCTGGTGGCCATATGTAGTCTTCATCAGCAGTTCCCCATCACAATATTATGCTTACCGTGAGTAAATGCACGAGTTATTACAAAAAATCACAATAGGTCTGCCTATAATATTTGAAGAGTTCCCTCGATTTCTCCAGGATCCTATCATCAGATCCTGACCAATGGGACCAATTGGAAGGTAAACCCTTTCAAACAAAAAAATATTTTTTCAAATCGGTCCATCCGTCTAGGCGCAATCGGGGCACAAACATAAAAAAAAAAACATCCGGACGAATTGTAAACCTCCTCCTTTGGGAAGTCGGGTAAAAGGTGGTGATTCGACAACCTCGGGGGCTAGAGGGAATCAGGGCTGGGCTTTCGGGCGCGGGCGTTTTTTTCATGGGATAAATTGGATGGAATTCGAATCAGGGGGTGATTTACCGTCGTGTCGAAGTTAGCACGGAGTAGGGGGACGGTACGAGGAACAGAGGGGGGATTGCGGAAATAAAAATGAAATCAGAAGTCTCAAGGGGGGAAAGGGGGGAATTATAGGTTGATAAGTGAAATCAAGATTGAAAGGCGCGAACGGTTTTATAGGATAAAATGGGGAAATGGGGGGGAGGGAGGGATCATTCCCTTCTAGCTGCAGCACAGGAGGGGGGGGATTAAGGGGAATGGGATTTAGGCTGGATTTTACCAATAAAAAGTTATGCAAAAATAACTATCCCGGGGATAATTTGCATGACAATAGACAGTTTAAAATGAGGTCATTCTATGAAAAAGTAGAAGATACTCTCGAGTAAAAAGTTACTCTTGGTTGGTAAAATTCGCTCTAAAGCTGGGTCCAGATATGTTCTTTTGTCCATTCCGTTCCTCCGTATCGTATCAGCGTCGCGATCCATGGACGCGTAGAAAATAACGCGTACCTTCATTCTGTATCTCCGTATCGCTCCCGTCGCTGCGATCATCGCGTATTCATTGCACATGCCTGCCTGCGCATGCCACGATCACGTCCACACGGGCGCGTGCGCGCACCGTCACACCGTACCGTATCGTATCGCCTTTGAACGGGGCGAAAAAGCCGACTTGCATGGATCAGGTCGTACCTCTCTCCGATAGAGTCGCCGCCGTACCACCGCGGTGGTGGTGCACCGTTCCGAACCGAACAGACGTCCAAACTAGCGGTTTTGGATTGCGACCTGATACGATACGGAGGTACGGAACGGATATCTGGACCCAGCTTTAGGGTGTTAAATGTGTGAGTGAGAAGTATTGTGGGATAAAAAGGGGAATTTCAATTTAGGGATGGAAATTTAATTAAGGGGGTGACATACCGTCTAGCTGCTGATGCGTGCCGTGCAGTAAATGTAGCTGCACAGTGTGCGTCGCGTTCACAATCACTATGGATCCGTCCTCGCGACCAACCACCAGCCGGTTAGCGGCTAGCAGGTAGATGCATGCTGTGAGCTTCACCTCTGTAATCAATCACAATAATAATTATAGTGTATATAACAGGGACCTTGACAGATGTCAATCATAGCCTGTTTTTGAGGGGATACTGCTCATTAAAATCGATTAATCAAAAGAATCGATACACCCTTTTAACATTTGTGAGTCGGGAATAATTTTACAAGATTTGCAAAGAGATATTAGAATGGACAATATAGTTGAAAATAAACTAAGTAATTATAGACCTGAGTGCGGATAGCGGTGATGACGATGACAACTCTTTAGTTCAACTAAATAAACAATTTCGATTCTTTCCGATTGTTCTGGTAACATCCCTAGTTTAAAAAGTGGATTTTATGAAGTCTTAGATTAGCTGTCAAGTGCATGCATCGTACCTGGTTCATCGGGGATGTGCAGCTGGTCCAGTATGCCCACCGGGCTCGGGTTCATGTCCGCCCACGCCATGTCTAAACTCGTCATCACGATCGGAGCGTGCGCTGTGACAGACAGACAGACAACTTAGTTAGTAGTTCTACTGCACATACACTGATCCAGTGTTCATTGGATAAGTCGTCTGTGTGGTCTCTGTGTTTTACTGCGCTTTTGGAAGAGTAAAGACGCCGGATGACGTATTGGCGAGGGGGAGAAAGGGAGAGTGAATGTGGAAGGAGGATGGGGAGGTGGGGAAAGTAGGGAATGGGGGAAAAATTGTGAGAGGGGAAGGGGTAAAAGTGGGAAGGGGGGGGGATCCACAGCGATACGACGCCGTGCGAGTCACCGCGCAGTAACAGCCGCCGCTGCCACACTCCCGATGACGTCACACGGAATACCACACCACAGCGAGGGGGAAATAAGGGGAAGAAGGGGAGATACGAGGGAGTGTTATAGAGGGGATGAGGGGGAAGGGGGGAAAGGGGGGAAAGGGGGAAAAGGGGAGGAAAGAAGTTAAGTGATTTAATGAGTTGGTAACAACACTGACAGGCGACGTCGCCGGCGGCGGGCGTGGCGGCGTCGTCGACGCTCCACAGCGACACGACGCCGTGCGAGTCGCCGCGCAGCAGCAGCCGCCGCTGCCGCGCGCCCGATGACGTCACACAGAACCGCGTCGCCGGCGGGCACGACAGCAGCTGACGACACCAAAAGTTAGTAAGTGCTGCTAAACGGGCCATATTTGCACTGATAGATAGATAGATAGATAATTCATTTATTCATTTGACATGGTACACACACATAATTAATAACAACAAAAAACAGTAGGTACCTACAGCTGTGTGGTTATGTGACTGTACCACGGCAGTGAAATGGCCCTGACTCAGCAATGTCACAGACGAATCTGTGACGCTGGTATTCTGCCAGGGCCAAAGCGGACGCACAACAGTGGCTCAAGTACTTACACAATTTAATTTATATAAGTAATTACATCAGAAAAACAAAGTTAAATAATGAAATTAGTTATGTTATTAATGGAATTGAAAATTGAAATAATTAGTATTAGAAATTTAATTGGTATTGAATTGGCAATAACAATGCAATATGTGGCCGGCAACTATTGGTGTCTTTTTCTAACATGTGGGTAAGAGAGGGAAAACAATAGGGAACTATTGGTTTTGTGGAAACTTTTTTGAAAAAAAATTGAGGCCGTGATAAATAAGTAGAAATTTTATTTAAATTTTGTGAAACCGATAAATACCTTAAAATCATTAATAAATTTACGATAGTGCATTGTCGCGCGGAAACGCTAGCCGCCATGATGTTTCGCTGGTGACGTCACTCCGTTAGTAAACACACGACGACTGCAAAGACCAGGGTACTAATTACGTCGATGGGTACCATCGGATTGACGTCAACTCGGAATCAAAATGGCGAATGGTGTTTTAGTCAAATGACGAACTCGACTTTTCAAATTGAATTATACAATTTACATTGCATTTTTATGGGTTATTAACGACGATTCTCGTTTAGCGTTTTGGGTTTGTACCACGGACATGCATTCTTAGATTTATTCTTACATGTGTTAGAGTTTGTGTTTAATATACTTATAGAATTGTAGCATAAATTAAAAAATGTATTTGGAATAAGATATACCAAGCTAAACAGTAATATAAACATCAGTTGCTTAAAGGCGGCAACTGTTAGCGGTAAACAGGTGCTGCCATCTTGTTTTTAAAAAGTATAAAAGGGACTGTTTGGCTTAGTCTCGAGTCAGTCCATTTACGAATTTTGGAGAATAAACAACTATTTTTAAAAGTTATGCTGGTTTATTTGGAATGATACGCCCCTGGTCTTTTATCAGAAGTGGCACGAATAAATTAATCAGTGATAAACAGTGATATCGCTATGGGTAAACCCCACCCCACGACGATGTAACCTAAAGCGCCAACTGTTTCAACTGTGAGTGAAAAATGGATGGAGATTCCAGCCCAATACGGATTTCCGATGAAACTTCTATTAAATAGAATGGATTTTGGAACAGACAATAACAGGCGAGTACCTATATTTTTCTATTCTTACGCATTACACGTTATGTTAATACATTTCCTGCACTGATTAAGATGCAAAACATATCATACTAGGCCAGACTATTGAGACTATATACTTCACGTTTGTGAGACTTCTCCCTACACGCAGAAACGCGTGTTTGCCTCGATTGTTGTGAAATCGTTGTCCTTAGGTAAAGCCCCTTTAACTGTGTGTAATTGTGGAAATGGCCCGCAATTCTCGAACTTATGGCTTGGCAATGGAAATCAGGGTCTATGAGATAGACGTGCCGGATCGGGAATCTCGCACACAAGGGGTGGCCTGTGCCTCAAGACATACAAAGCAACGAATTACGTGGTCTGCCTACCTTGCTGCTGACCACAATTACAACCATCGATCTCATAGCGGGGCGGAACAGGTGGATAGGCACTGTTTTTCTGTCTCTGCGTTTCAGAAAGCTGCTGCCACCATCACAGGGCTGAGGGTGCAGTAACCGGATGGTTTCCGTACTTGAATATGAAGAACCTTTGAAGAGGCAGCAGGCCTCTGGAAACTGGTGACGTTGTGACGTGTTGTCCAGTCCCCGCAGCTATCGCAGGCCTGAGTATCGTATCGACCCGTAGTCGAGCCCCATCCGAAAATTTAATGATTCGGAGGTATGTGAATGAAGCCCACAGCAAGCGGTAACGAGTACTTTGTGATCTGATACGGGACGGACCGACGATGGAATGGTAATGTTGTCATAACCCGATGGATTGGGCATACCGATGGACTGGTATTATCGACACAGAGCCTATAGATTGACTATTGTCAAAAACCCGATAGACTGGGTTTAGAGCCGACAGACTGGCTTTGCTGATACTTAAATGTTGAACCTGAGTTAAAAATGGACTTAGGTGTTTTTTTTAAAGAGTTGACCTTTATTTAAAATTTTCATATATCGTCTGCAAATTATATTATGGTAACTGGATGATCTGGTGAAAGTTTAAAGTTAGATTGCCTACCTACTTTGTAGAGGCTTGTGAAATGGGAAAATGGCGAGAGGGTTTACGGAATTATTTGATTCAAACCATGGATGGTAAATGTACAGCTAACAAAGAAGCTTTGTTTATTTGATGGTATTGGATATTCTGTACATTGCCTATAATATTTTCGTTAATACAGTGTTCACTGTTCAATACAGTGACTAAACAATAATTTCATGACCCTGAAGAAAAGAATGTGGGCAGGATCATATCTCAGCTTAGTAACGCGTCTATGAAGACCACCTATGTCAAAGAAAATAATTTATTTTATTTTTATACTACTAAGAAAGACATAACAATTCACATAAATAAGGAAAGTAAACATAACCTCAAAATAATTACACTCTTATTAATTTAATAAAATTGGCGATAAAAACAACAACAAAAAAAAACTATCAAATATGAATATATCTTGTGAATCGACGTTACAAACTCGCTCGAGATAAATCATATCCAGTGTTATATCAGTGCTAAACGTTGTTGTCAGTAGTATATCAGTGGTAAACGTTGTTGTAATCAGCTAGTAAAATGATAATGAACTGAGAATAGATCAACTATGTGTTCACTCATTCGCTTGATCTCCCACAAGAAACGCCCACAAATATAATATGATTGTCATGAAGAGTCATGCTCTATATTATCCGTTTCTCCGACATATAAATAAACTTTGATTGAATGAAGTAGATACAATGTAATGAGACATGATGCACTTACACACATATAAGACATAAGAATCGAATTATTTTTTTGGTTTTTTGCGGAGGTCACAGGTAATTGAGGAATTACACTGTTGACTCTGCGTTGCTTATAGTGAGATTATGTCTGACTGGAAGTCCTTGAGTGGTCAGCATTGATGAAGTCCAATGGTGCAGCTGGTTGACGGCTGGAAGTTATTGGGTGGTTAGTGTATTGGCGTAGCTCTCGGTGCAGTTAGCCATGATGCAATCATAGAGATTTATGTCTAACTGGAAGTCGTTGAGTGGTCAGCATTGATAGTCCAATGGTGCAGCTGGTTGACGGCTGGAAGTCATTGGGTGGTCAGTGTATTGGCGAAGCTCTCGGTGCAGTTGGCATACATTTCTATGCGGAGGTGTCAATGAAGTCCATGGTGCAATCAATAGAGATTTATGTCTAACTGGAGTCGTTGAGTGGTCAGCATTGATAGTCCAATGGTGCAGCTGGTTGACGGCTGGAAGTCATTGGCATTGGGTGGTCAGTGTATTGGCGAAGCTCTCGGTGCAGTTGGCATACGTTTTGAGATTGGAAGTCATGGGTGGTTGGCAATCTCTTGATTACTTTGATATGGAAAGTAGAATTAAAACAACAGCTACCTAAAGAGCAATATTATGATTGAATGTGTGTGAGTGTTGAAGAGGATCATTTATTTGTGAATGTCAAAACAATTGGAAAATAATATGATTAATGCTGATTATGTCACATTATGACAATTTAAGATCCCGATGCTTACAGAAGCAGTGTAAAGTTGTTAATTGCTTGTTAAAAATTCTTAATACACATATATTCGTAAAACATTGGTACTTATCTACAGACTAGATACTTAGTTTGAGGACAAACTCTTGGTCAGGAAGGCCGAATGTTAGAGTTTGTGTTTAATATACTTATAGAATTGTAGCATAAATTAAAAAATGTATTTGGAATAAGATATACCAAGCTAAACAGTAATATAAACATCAGTTGCTTAAAGGCGGCAACTGTTAGCGGTAAACAGGTGCTGCCATCTTGTTTTTAAAAAGTATAAAAGGGACTGTTTGGCTTAGTCTCGAGTCAGTCCATTTACGAATTTTGGAGAATAAACAACTATTTTTAAAAGTTATGCTGGTTTATTTGGAATGATACGCCCCTGGTCTTTTACATGGGCAATAATTGAGGATTGACGATTTCTTTGCAATAATGAGAAAGAGGATTGCCTCGTTAAGAAACAGGTTTTCCGGCAGCTCCAACACTATCCTCAGCACTCTGGCTGGGAAGGTGGACAGCCCTATGTTGAAGTACTGGATGGATGTGCACCTTCGCAGTAACAAACCATAATTATAATCATATTTTAGGATGTATTTAAATGATGTATTTAGTTTAATTTTAAACTGTTTTATAATTATAAAATAATATCTACCTATGGATGTATATGTGTCAAAATGTATGCTATCTGAAATAAATATTTTGAATTGAATTGAATTGAATAATACCCTTTAGTTGCCGGCCACATATTGCAGCAAAACCTGGCTCGATCAACCTGCGGGAGTTCCTTTGCCATTCCTTCCCACAGTGCAGTGGTCCAAAGTAGAGATCACACACACATACAACACATGGCGTCACGCCTTCTGCAAGTTATTCAACACTCCATTTCGCGTGACAGGGGACCAGCCCATCGCCGCAGAGAGCGGAGTAATGAAGGTTTCCTCACGATGTTTTCCATCACCGTTAGAGCATCCGTAACGTACTTATGATAAATGAATTATCTCATTGGTACATGGTCAGCACCGGGATTCGAACCTCTTCTGCGAGAGAAGCAAGCGTGCAACCAACTAGACCACAGAGGCCTATACAGGGTGTAACAAGGGGGTTGTTAGGGAGGCCATTCTGAGCAACTTTCACTATGAAACCGATTTGATCAGAGCAACTTTATTTTTCATTGCTCCATACGTTTTGGTCAGGACGACGGTCAGCTGATTTGTATACAGGGTGTAACAGAAGGGTGTAGTCATATTTTAGGGGGTTGTTAGGGAGACCATTCTGAGCAACTTTTACTATGAAACCGATTTGATCAGAAAAACTTTATTTTTCATTGCTCCATATGTTTTGGTCCGGGCGGTCAGCTTTTTTGCATAAGAGAAGTAAAAATTATAGTTGCTCTGATCAAATCGGTTTCATAGTAAAAGTTGTTCAGAATGATGTCCCTAACAATTAAATATGATCCCTGTAGATAACCTAGACAATTAAATTGAATTTTACCTTATTGTCGGGGTGTGCTAATATAGCAAATAGTTCGGGACTGTCGTGTGCCACAGTAGGACCATGGAAGCCTTTGTGGTCAGGCACGGAGCTGCAAAAATATGATTATCGAACTATGACACATTCCTGCTCTGTGGCTTCAGAATGGAGTTGCGATAAACTTTTAGAAGTCAGCAAATATTGGTTTGCGAAATCCGCTGGATATAATTTTAGATATGGCATTGTACTGTATCTCTCTTCACTGACAAGTTAAATTGTGTTTTGCTAGTTTGTCAAAATAGAGGAGCTTTTATGTGTATTTTGATTAAATATAAGTAGTCAAACATGACTATTTCACTTGTCAGTCAAAACAGATTAAACAGATGATTTTGATACATTTCTGGAAAAAGACACTTTATTGTTGTTATTGCAATTGCATTACTATATTGTAGATAAAGACAGTCTTTTTCTACAACATAGCAATGCAATTGCTTAAATATCTAGCGAAATGCAAAATATGCCTTTACAAAAGTAAAAATAGGTTTTTAGTGGCTTCTAAATTTAATATCTGCAACTCAGAATCGACGTATTTTTTTTATATCTTTAAGTAGAAGTATTTATTGTAAGTTGCTGTAAAGGAATTTTGTGTGTTGTGTCAAAAACAATAAAAAAAATGGGATGATAGAGTAAAACCAGATAATACAGTCTTTAGAGAATAACTATAGTCTAGACTCTAGACAAGTAGCTACTTAAATTATGTAAACAATGCAGTTAGAGCTCGTCTAAGCTGAAATGACGCGCCCCACTCCTTGGTTTTGTATTTACTTGTCATACAAAACCAAGGAGTGGGGCGCGTCATTTCAGCTTAGACGAGCTCTACCACAAAAAAACAAAAAATCTTAATTACTGTATCTAAAAACATATTTCATAATTGATACATTTTTGTGTTGGCATTCTGTTAAGTACCAACTACTACCAACCTGTCCAGACTATAGAAAAAAATACGACTGTGTTGTATGGTTTTTCTGGAGCATGGCAGTGCTCTACGCAAAATATAATTACAACTAGATTTCTAAAAATATCAACAAAAATTAAAATCTTACGTACGATAACCAAAATCACCGAATAATCATTCCAAGGTAAACTACTTTGCATAAAAGTAAAAAATACGCGATACCACCAAAATACTACTATACTACTATACATAAAACTAATGAATACGTAAAATTAACCATAAAACAAATATGAAACAAATATGATTTTGGTACTTAGACCCACTTGCACCAAGCTGGCAAGATACAGATAACGAATTATTCTGTAAATTATCCATTATTCTGTTCAATGTAAGACCACAGATACTATAATATGTATTATACTAATACAGATAGACCACCTAGAACAGAATATGACATCGGCGTTAACTGAGATGCTACGGAAGCTTCTTTAGTTCAAGGCCATTACCGCCGCTTGGTGCAGCACCATCGAAAAATTGCAAATACCACGAGATGTCGCTAAGATATATAGAATTTATCCTAAGATTAGCGCCACCTAGAAGTATGTTAAATGAAACCATGGGGCGTTTAAAGCAGTTTAAAGTACAAATCTTACTCTTCACGCCATCTCTTTTTTACGAAGGGTTACTAATTCTAATTTGTATGGGATGAGCACCCTGTGGTAAGACCCAGCTTTGGTGGTTCAAAAATATGTTTTACTAATTAATATCTATGACTGTTTTACTTCACGTTTAACTTTGTGATAAGTGTTCGGTACAAGTGGGCCTAAGACCATCTATTTAGAGTACGTAAAAATAAAATAATGGCTCTTACAAAATAATAGGTCTGAAACCGAACTATGTATAACTAAACTATAGTCTATTCGAGATAAGAATGCAGTAAAGTCATCACAGTCCGGCGGCCTAGCCACGCCCAGTAACCAATCAAATCGTTTCCAATTATCAAGCCAAGTTCACAGCGACCAGTTGAAGGCAAACATTCGAACGCGACGGTTGTGTCCTGTCCTGTGAGTGTGTGTTAACAGATTTAAATTTAAATTGCACTGCATTCTTATCACGAATAGACTGTTAACATACTCCGCTGAGAGAGAACTAAACGAACTAAACGCGATTGTCAAAATGAATATGAATATGAAAAATAATGGCCAATACAAAAAATATGATATCTAATAATACGTCTTGTAATGGCCTTTTTGCTAAGAAATTAATTACTAACACCCAGTTTCCTGGGCGCTGATTAAAGTTACCAGGTTGGTTAAATCAGTTTCGGCCAATCAGGTTCCGTCATTTTGAATAATAGCGGTTCGTGATTGGTTGAAGCTGATTTAACCAACCTGTTAACTTTAATCAGCGCCCAGGAAACCGGGCATAAGGTAACTAAACAAATACAGTTCGCATCAAGTTTCATTAACTCGGAATGACCAAACACCTCTATCTCTCTCTCGTTATCTCTCACACAGGTCACAGCTCGCTCAGAGCGAAAGAAACTGGCGCGGCTTGTAACAAACTAAATAACTAACTAAAAATAAACATGCAACTTGTTAAGTACGGAATGAGCAATGAGGGTGCTGACCTATTCACACTCCGTCCACGAAGTTTGCTAAAACAGAAATTGTTAGCGATTCAGGGCCCCGTTCCACTAAATAAAGGCTAACACTAACCAAATGTCACAATGGGTTTTTTAAACTTATTAAACGTAAACTAACCTCGAAACAAACGTCAATTATAAACAGCCCTCATAGAGAAAGTGAAACGCTAACCGTTGCGAAACGAAACGATTACTTTTTAAGTATGCAATTTGACATTCGGCTTCGCTAAGGTGACGTCACGTAGCGATTCCAAATGTCAAATCGCATACATAAAAAGTTATCGTTTTTTTCGCTATCCTTAGCGTTTAACATTGTCTACAGGCACTGGTGTTGAACGTGAGGTTTTTTTTTTGTAGTAAGGCCCTGTGTGTTCATTTTAATTTCTAGGTTCAGTCCAGTATGGTTCATCCATATTATGTGTAATGCGAATAGTGGAATAGGGCCCCAGATGATGGAGTTTGATATATTCCGTCCCCTTACTCACTAACTCAAATCAACCGAAAATAGGCGATTTTTCAATCTATGTGACAAACGAAATTCAACTAATTCTGTCAAATTCATCAAATAGACAGATATAAATCTGCCAGCGTGATGGGGACCTTTGCATCAGGAATGGTCCGGGGGGGTTTATTGTTGTGTTATTGTGGGTGCGTGTGCCTTGAGTGTGGGTGTGTGTGTGTGTGTGTGTGTTTTAGCACTTTTTTGTATAAACTGTACATTTTCTTTTTGTAAATTAGGTTAAGTTGTATACTAATCTGTATATAACTAAGTATTTGTTGAATAAACGAGCTTTTACATAATATTCGTTATCTGAAGATTGAAAAATCCGCCGAACATGCATTTTGCTACCGATTGGAATTAGTGGATAAGGAAGACGTTGTCACAAAAATATTATGCCCGCTGTACACTCCCACGCGAGTCGGCTGTGGAATACATAGCACAACATACAAAATTAGTTTTTATTAGTGCAGACAGTACAGTTCTAGGTACCAATATTAGCAAAACTTAGATCCATTTGCACCAAAAACACTAATTGTGCATTTTTGTCGCATTTCATACATTTTGACAGCTTCAAAATAGAAATAGAACGCTAATCGTAATTAAGTTTTTGGTGCAAATTGCTCTTAATGTACTACCCGACCAAACCAAGTTTGCACCTCGCGGACGGGGCGCCGCATTACAGCGAGGTGCAAACTTAGCTCGGTCGGGCTATACATGAGACTCGGAATGTCTGAGAGTGTACAGCGGGCATTAGGAAACTAACTCGAAATATGATCGAAGATAAAGTATTTTTTTTAATAAAATCTCGAGTGAGCCTGAACATGCTTTACCCCGAAAGAGATTTATATGGAGATGTCACAGTTAATCCGAGAATATTGCTAATTTAATGTGGTCTAGACTCTAGAGTAATCCTCAGGTTAACTCGAGTTTTGGTTTAAGATACTGAGCCTAAAACATCTGAGGCGTGTGCTCTCATGAAATCTAGATGCGGAGTTACACATAAAAATAATATATAACGGTTGTCGTTACAATTTTATTATTAATTTGTTAGCCTTACCCAAACGAGGTGGCAATAGTTTTATTATTAATTTGTTAGCCTTACCCAAACGAGGTGGCAATAGTTTTATTATTAATTTGTTAGCCTTACCCAAACGAGGTGGCAATAGTTTTATTATTAATTTGTTAGCCTTACCCAAACGAGGTGGCAATAGTTTTATTATTAATTTGTTAGCCTTACCCAAACGAGGTGGCAATAGTTTTATTATTAATTTGTTAGCCTTACCCAAACGAGGTGGCAATAGTTTTATTATTAATTTGTTAGCCTTACCCAAACGAGGTGGCAATAGTTTTATTATTAATTTGTTAGCCTTACCCAAACGAGGTGGCAATAGTTTTATTATTAATTTGTTAGCCTTACCCAAACGAGGTGGCAATAGTTTTATTATTAATTTGTTAGCCTTACCCAAACGAGGTGGCAATAGTTTTATTATTAATTTGTTAGCCTTACCCAAACGAGGTGGCAACAGTTTTATTATTAATTTGTTAGCCTTACCCAAACGAGGTGGCAACAGTTTTATTATTAATTTGTTAGCCTTACCCAAACGAGGTGGCAATAGTTTTATTATTAATTTGTTAGCCTTACCCAAACGAGGTGGCAATAGTTTTATTATTAATTTGTTAGCCTTACCCAAACGAGGTGGCAATAGTTTTATTATTAATTTGTTAGCCTTACCCAAACGAGGTGGCAATAGTTTTATTATTAATTTGTTAGCCTTACCCAAACGAGGTGGCAATAGTTTTATTATTAATTTGTTAGCCTTACCCAAACGAGGTGGCAATAGTTTTATTATTAATTTGTTAGCCTTACCCAAACGAGGTGGCAATAGTTTTATTATTAATTTGTTAGCCTTACCCAAACGAGGTGGCAATAGTTTTATTATTAATTTGTTAGCCTTACCCAAACGAGGTGGCAATAATTTTATTATTAATTTGTTAGCCTTACCCAAACGAGGTGGCAATAGTTTTATTATTAATTTGTTAGCCTTACCCAAACGAGGTGGCAATAGTTTTATTATTAATTTGTTAGCCTTACCCAAACGAGGTGGCAATAGTTTTATTATTAATTTGTTAGCCTTACCCAAACGAGGTGGCAATAGTTTTATTATTAATTTGTTAGCCTTACCCAAACGAGGTGGCAATAGTTTTATTATTAATTTGTTAGCCTTACCCAAACGAGGTGGCAATAGTTTTATTATTAATTTGTTAGCCTTACCCAAACGAGGTGGCAATAGTTTTATTATTAATTTGTTAGCCTTACCCAAACGAGGTGGCAATAGTTTTATTATTAATTTGTTAGCCTTACCCAAACGAGGTGGCAATAGTTTTATTATTAATTTGTTAGCCTTACCCAAACGAGGTGGCAATAGTTTTATTATTAATTTGTTAGCCTTACCCAAACGAGGTGGCAACAGTTTTATTATTAATTTGTTAGCCTTACCCAAACGAGGTGGCAACAGTTTTATTATTAATTTGTTAGCCTTACCCAAACGAGGTGGCAATAGTTTTATTATTAATTTGTTAGCCTTACCCAAACGAGGTGGCAATAGTTTTATTATTAATTTGTTAGCCTTACCCAAACGAGGTGGCAATAGTTTTATTATTAATTTGTTAGCCTTACCCAAACGAGGTGGCAATAGTTTTATTATTAATTTGTTAGCCTTACCCAAACGAGGTGGCAATAGTTTTATTATTAATTTGTTAGCCTTACCCAAACGAGGTGGCAATAGTTTTATTATTAATTTGTTAGCCTTACCCAAACGAGGTGGCAATAGTTTTATTATTAATTTGTTAGCCTTACCCAAACGAGGTGGCAATAGTTTTATTATTAATTTGTTAGCCTTACCCAAACGAGGTGGCAATAATTTTATTATTAATTTGTTAGCCTTACCCAAACGAGGTGGCAATAGTTTTATTATTAATTTGTTAGCCTTACCCAAACGAGGTGGCAATAGTTTTATTATTAATTTGTTAGCCTTACCCAAACGAGGTGGCAATAGTTTTATTATTAATTTGTTAGCCTTACCCAAACGAGGTGGCAATAGTTTTATTATTAATTTGTTAGCCTTACCCAAACGAGGTGGCAATGTTTTTCTTTTCTATTTTGGGTTGACTGCTTCATCGCCATCTAAAGGCCTTCAATAATAATGCGGTTCTGGCTGCTGGCAATGGCATTACTTATTTTTAGGGTACCGTACTCGAAGGGTGCCAAACGGGACCAAATTACTAAGCCCACGCTGTCCGTCTGTCCGTCATCGGGTCCTACAGCACGAACCGTAATAGCTAGAAAGTTTAAATTTTCACAGAATGTGTATATCTGTTGCCGCAACAACAACAAATACTGAAATACGAGAGATATTACATATTAATGGGGTCCCCATACAAGAGACTTGTTTTGATACACCCACGCATTTCAATATGATGGTATATTTCGCGTCAACCTACATCGTTGAGGTAGCTCAGCGGGTATGATGTAGGCTTTCAATCCGTAGGTCGTGAGTTCAAATCCTCGCGAGGGCATAATCTTTTTTATTTATTTTTTTGTTTTTGTTTTATTGTTTTGAGTGCATATGTTTTGTTAAACGATAGTACGGTACCCTTCGTGTGCGATTCCGACCCGCACTTGACCGATTTTTTTATTTGTAATTGGATTTGTCCATAACTAACTAATCTTTGTTTTACTAACAAAAAATATTTTGATGTTTCATACTCTGAAGTCAGTAAAACCTTGGACTAATGCTTACCCCCTAGGCCCTAGATTAATCTATGGTATATGAGCATAACCAACTTTTACACACATGTACTACTACACAGGGTGATACCAAAAGATGCAGTCATATTTGTTAATTATTAGGAATATTGTTACTTTTTACTACAAAATAATGAATTGAATGATACACATTGGTCCCGGCCCCACACTTAGACAACCTGTGGGTCGTGGGAACTTAAACCACCGACGTCACAGACATATAAACATCCAAAACCATTTGAGGAGTTGAGTAACAAAAGGTGTCATTTTCACTTTTCCTTTTTTTGAGTAAATTGAGAAAATATATATTCACATTGATCTGTTTTGATTTTTTGTACCGGAAGCAGCTTTTGAGGTTGATTTTTCTACGAAATTAGTCGCCTTTTGAAGTTGATCATAGAATTCAGGGTTTTGAGTCGGATACCAAAAAAAAATAATCGAAAAAAGCCAAATACGTAAATGACACCTTTTGTTCCTAACCTTCTCATTTATTTTCTTCCTCCCCGGCCGAGTTTTGAACCCGGAACCTCCCGCTCGAAGACAGAGCCTTGAACCACAACGACACAGAGGTTTATCTTTCACTTGTTTGCTTTTAAGTGGGCACAGTTGTGCCTCTGCCACCCCGTATAGGAACAGGCGTGTCGCTTTGTATTTACGTTGTTTGCTTTTAATGACTCCATAAGTGACAAGGAAAGCTGTTCAATCCTATTGCAATATGACCAAACCATTTTGTAGCATCCTGTAGGTAGATCGATGAATAAAATATATTCATGCCAATTTGTTCCAAAGCGTGTTCGGTTCGATTTTGTATGTAATTTTGAATTCGTGTTATTTCGACGGCCGATCTTTCAATCCTCAGCTAACGTTTTGTTCATCTGAGGAATTTAACATTTCGGAGATTCATGGGACGTCAAATAAAGTTATTTACAGGGTGTAACAGAAAGGTGTAGTCATATTTTAGGGGGTTGTTAGGGACATCATTCTGAGCAACTTTCACTATGGAACCGATTTGATCAGAGCAACTTCAAATTTTCACTTCTCTATACAAATCAGCTGACCGCCTGGACGAAAACGTATGAATCAATGAAAAATAAAGTTGCTCTGATCAAATAGATTTCATAGTAAAAGTTGCTCAGAATGGTCTCCCTAACAACCCCGTAAAATATGACAGAAGGGTGTACCTTCTGTTACACCCTGTATCTGGGGATTGAAAAATCGCCCCCGAGTAATATTATTATAGCACCAAAACTGATTAAAATGCACTCAGTTTGAGGTAGGTTAGTAAGTATTAGTACTTTAAGACACGACAGATAGAATCATGGCCGATTACACAAACAACCCCTATCTTTAGGGGACACTTTATTTCCTTATAGGGGCCACCTACCGGTTGTTCCGCTTTGACCCAAGTTTAAGGGTCAAGGCTAGGGGACACGCTAAATTTAAGAGGCCGGCCTCCGAAACAGTCGCTAGACAGCTAAGTGACCCCTAACTGTTAGTGAAATCGGGCTAGTCTCCCAACGGTATTTGGCGCTTAAGTGACGATTACAGGGGGGAGCCAGTTCTGCGCAACTTAATGCAACGAACCTGCCAAAAACCGTGGTTCCCCCTGTCACCGCATGCCAAAAGATCGATTGAAAGCTGTAGTACCATTCTTGTCATTGTCATTTTTTTTTTCAAAATCCACAAATGAAGCAACAAAAGCGGTACATACTTGGCAGGCAGTCGGTATAGGTATCCCTTGCCCTCAGTCGAGTTTACGAGCACTCTGTCAGTCGCCAGGAAGTCGCCCGACATCCATCGCTCGCCAGATGGCGCCTGTATGGAGCAGAGGACTGAGAAGTCACCTGCGGAAGTCATTTAATCAAAAACTTGGTCATTTAGTCAAACATTTGGTCATTTTGTCACACATTTGATCATTTTGTCAAACATTGAGTCATCAAGTGCAGCCTGAAATACAGGTTTACACCTAGCTCGGGCTCAGTTGTTCCAATATTTAGGTGTCACTTTTTAGCTAAGTTCCTCAAATTGTGTAAACTTTTTCTGTTTTTCTTTTTTGAATAAATAAATATAAATAAAGTGAAATATTTCTTCATTTAGTCAGTGATAATTTGATAATTTTGAAAACATTTTAGAATAGGTATCTCTGCCCTCAGTAGAGTTGACGAGCACTCTGTCAGTCGCCAGGAAATCACCCGACATCCATCGCTCGCCAGATGGTGCTTGTATGGAGCAGAGGACTGAGAAGTCGCCTGCGGAGGGGGACATTTGGTCATTTAATCAAAAACTTGGTCATTTAGTCAAACAATTGGTCATGTAATCAAACATTTGTACATTTAGGTCCATTTGCATCAAAAACACGAATTGTGATTAGCGCGTTAATCACAATAAGTTTGACATACTTCATAAATTTTGACAGCTGCTAAATAGAATTAAGAAGCTAATCGTAATGAAGTCTTTGGTGAAAGTGGCCCTTGTCAAACAATTGGTCAGTAAACTATTTGCTAATTTTGGTCATTTGGTCAAAAATTTGGTCATTTAGTCAAACATTAAACTCAACCAGATAGTCGTATAGTAAAACAATTAGTCACTTATTCAAACGCCTTACCGGCGTCGTATATCTGGCAGTATTTCGCGCACACAATCAGCACGGTCCGCTGGTTGTACGCGCAGCAGTTGAGAGAGAGCGCGTTCAAGCACCGAATCTGCTTCGACTCGTTCTCGTAGATCGGCTCCGATTGCTTGTTCTCGTGACCCAGCAGCGACCACACCTGGAAGAAAGGTATTGCTCGCCATGAAACCCAGCCTTGAAAAAAAAACGGTCAAGTGCGAGTAAGACCCGCGGGCCAAGGGTTCCGATCACAATTGGAGAGCGTAACATCATAAAAAACTAAAGATTTTTGTAGGAAGAGCGAAATTTGCAGTTTTCAGATTTTTCTCTTTACTTGTGCTATAAGACCTTGCTTTGTGCCACATTTCATGACTGTAGGCCTACGGCAAGTACCCTATAGGTTTTGGGTCCATTGCGATTATATGAAAATCCAACAATTTTACAGCACAAACGGTCGTATCGTTCGATTGCGTTGACCTAGAAGTTTGAGTTTTTCACAGATTTATGCGACCACAGTAATTGATACGTCCACGCGTTCTTGATATAAGATTGTGACACACGGACAGACAGACAGACAGACGGACGGAAGGACGGACGGACGGACGGACGAACTGACGGACGGACGGACGGACGGACGGACGGAGAGACAGACAGACAGACAGACAGACAGACAGACAGACAGACAGACAGACAGACAGACAGACACAGACAGACAGACAGACAGACAGACAGACCGACAGACATACAGGCAGGCAGGCAGGCAGGCAGGCAGGCAGGCAGGCAGGCAGGCAGGCAGGCAGGCAGGCAGGCAGGCAGGCAGGCAGGCAGGCAGGCAGGCAGGCAGGCAGGCAGGCAGGCAGGCAGGCAGGCAGGCAGGCAGGCAGGCAGGCAGGCAGGCAGGCAGGCAGGCAGGCAGGCAGGCAGGCAGGCAGGCAGACAGACAGACAGACAGACAGACAGACAGACAGACAGACAGACAGACAGACAGACAGACAGACAGACAGACAGACAGACAGACAGACAGACAGGCAGACGGACGGACAACAAAGTGATCCTTTAAGGGTTCCTTTACTCTAAAAATAGTAACTTTGCCACACAAGCGTCTAGCCTCAAATCAATGGCCCGCGATTTTTGACCGAATGACAGCAATAAAGTTAAAATCTATGAAAACCAAACAAAATAATTTGCCGGCTCCCGCAGTAGACACCGTCCGAGGATAAATGACATACTGCGTGTTTTGATAGACAAAACAAACAGAAACCACGCAGTCATCTGCAATCGTTGCCATCATTTAATTTCTAGTATTTCCTGCCAAGATCGAGAGCGAGTTGCAGTACAGCTTCACAACCATACATAATATTACAGAAGATGTTGGTTGACATAATTTACACACTTTCGCTGTGAGGATGTTTCTGGTTGCTATTCTAGTATATAGCATGCATATATAAATCTGATGCTGAACTGCTGACTGAGTACAGTACAGACTGCTCATTCCATACAAATTAGAATTAGCAACCCTTCGTAAAAAAGAGATGGCGTGAGGAGTAAGATTTGTACTTTAAACGCCATGGTTTCAGTTAACATACTTCTAGGTGGCGCTAATCTTAGGATAAATCCTATATATCTTAGCGCCATCTCGTGGTATTTGCAATCTTTCGATGGTGCCGCACCAAGCGATAATGGCCTCGAACTAAAGAAGCTTCCGTAGCATCTCAGTTTACGCCGGTTTCATATTTTGTTCTAGGTGGTCTATCTGTATTAGTGTAATATTATAGTATCTGAGGTAGCAGACTGAATATCGTTATGTTAGTTAAGTAAGTTCTTACTTTCACCGTCCCAGTGATGGATATCGCCAACACGACGTCATCTTTCCTTGAAGACGGACGCAGCACCTGAAATAAACATTACATTCATTAGTATAAATCATATTCACGAAGAGCAGCCACACTCTTTACATTCCTACCACACCTCGGACACTCCATAGAACGCTCGTAAAATAATCACCTATTACTACTACATAGCCAAATGATATTTGTATACGTGCAAATGTGTGCGTAAACTTTGCTAGGGCTGGTGGCGCGGCAAATGCAGCGATATTAAAGTATACGCGTCGTCACTCGTCCGGCGTTCAGCCCTGTCTATTGATCCTTTAACCAATCCTTTGACGCCAGGGGTGGGGTGCGGTATCTGAATCAGCGCGGGGAAGGGAGTGGCCGTTCTGTACGGAGTACTATTATCTCTTCTGTGTTCTTACACAACATTCCTATTTTTCCTATTTTTTCCAAATTCAATATCCATAATTTTTGTTTTCCGCCCCAGTACCTAGCACCAAACACAATCTACTTGAGAAGTAAGTTGCTCATCCCTTACATGTAATTTATTGAGCACCATTTGTCAACCGAGATACAGTGTTTTCACTAGTTCGGTTGTCACTGATCCCTCCTATTTTACGATAAATGTTCCTAATTAAGTATCTCCTTATTTTAGTAAGTAGAATCTGTGTAAACCATGTCATCTGTCAATAAACAAATTTCATTTCATATTAAACACTAGCTATAACAACAAATACTAAAAAACAAAATTTTAATATTGAGGGGGGCTCCCATACAACTAACGTGAATTTATTTTTGCGGTTTTTTATAGATAATGGTACGGAACCCTTCGTGCGCGTTCCGACTCGCACTTGGCCGGTTATTTATAATTATTTTCTTTGAAATATCCTGTAAAAGGGTATATATTTCATTATAAATTAGGCCCAATATCTTACATGCAGAGCAGATATCCAGTCGGGGTTCATCTTGGAGCTCAGTGAGAACAGCAGCTCGAGAGAGAACGGATCCATGATTAGTATCTCCGCGTAGTATCCGTTGCAGAACAGACGCAGATCTTCACTGTTGCACATGTGGTATGCCTGGCGAACAAGTTGCTTCAGATAACACATCATCATCATCAAAAATGTTAGGACAAGTAGGAATCTAAATAGATATATGTCGGCGGCCGATCGTACAATCGGGCACATCATGATGTGCCCCGCCATTTCATGATATACCCAAGCAATTACTGGGCACATCATGATATGGCGGGTTTAAACGAAAACATGTTTTTTATTTTTATCTAGCTCTGTGATGCTTTTTCAACCGACTTCAAAAAAAGGAGGAGGTTCTCAATTCGACCCGTATGTTTTTTTTTTTTCTATGTTTATTACGCGATAACTCCGCCAATTATGAACCGATTTGAACAAATCTTTTTTCGGCGTATAGGTAATACCTCAAGGGTGGTCCCATTGACACCAGGTCAGGATCTGATGATGGGATCCTGGAGAAATCGAGGGAACTCTTCAAATATTATAGGCAGACCTATAGTGATTTTTGTGTTTTTCATAATAACTCGTGCAAATGCACATGGTAAGCATCATAGTGTGATGCGGAACTGCTGATGAAGACCACATATGGCCACCAGAACTGCTCAATACTAGGTACAAATACAATGCGTGGCTGACGGGCAGGCAACGCATAGCCTAAACCGGTGGACCTAGAGATATGAAACTTTGTACAGAGGTTCCTCAGTAGCGTGGGGTAGCACTGAGATGGGATTTGACAAAATTAGGTCCCCAAGGGGGGGGGGGGGATAAGGGGTAACAGTTTGTATTAAACTCAATCTAATCAAAAAGGGTTTGTGGAAGTCGGTTTTTTCTCAAGTTTACTTTTTGTTTCAATTATGTGTTATACATGTCAAAAGAACACGAAGCCTCTTACTTGAGCACATGTTCTGTATTTTTTAACCGACTTCCTAAAGGCCCCCATGTATGTGCCCCGATAGCGCCTAGACGGATGGACCAATTTAGAAAATTATTTTTTTGTTTGAAAGGGTTTACCTTCCCATTGGTCCCATTGACACCAGGTCAGGATCTGATGATGGGATCCTGGAGAAATCGAGGGAACTCTTCAAATATTATAGGCAGATCTATAGTGTGATTTTTGTGTTTTTAGTAATAACTCGTGCATTTACTCACGGTAAGCATAATATTGTGATGCGGAACTGCTGATGAAGACCACATATGGCCACCAGAACTGCTCAATATTAGGTACAAATACAATGCGTGGCTGACGGGCAGGCAACGCATAGCCTAAGCCGGTGGACCTAGAGCCATGATACTTTGTACAGAGGTTCCTTAGTAGCGTGGGGTAGCACTGAGATGGGATTTGACAAAATTAATTCCCCAAGGGGGGGTGGGGGATAAGGGGTTACAGTTTGTATTAAACTCAATCTAATCAAATAGGGTTTGTGGAAGTCGGTTTTTTCTAAAGTTTACTTTTTGTTTCAATTATATTTTTCTCCGTCCATCCTGGGTTTGCTGGAAGAGATCTCTCTTTAGAGATAAGCTTGCCTTTGTAAATTACTTCTCTGTATTTTCTGTTTTTTGTCTTCTATGTGCAATAAATATATACGACATATACGAAGACTTCTAGTCTTCATCTCAGCTACTGCAGTGTTTTGCCTTAAGGGTGGGCCCCAGGCAATCAGAACTTAGAATTTCTTCCTTAACTTATTTTTAGAGGAAATTAAATAAAAATATAAAATGTTTAAAGCCAAACTAAGCAAGTCTAACCGAGGAACATACTGTGCCATTTTTAAAATGATTAGACAAATAACAAGAACACAAATTCAGATGCGGTGCGAAATTGTAAAATAAAACATTGTGACAGACAGATTTTCTGGTAACTTCAGGAGACTTTTCTATCGAGCAAAAATAATAAAATAACGTTTATGGGAAAGCGAAGTCACGCTGACACTCGTGATAAAAAAGCTAGTGATAAAACATACAGCAATAATACTCGTCATTCCGAGCGATTTGTGTGTTGCTAAAGGCTGTTTTTGGCTGAGGCGCCGCCGTGGTAAGAGATTTCATCGTTTCATGATATTTCACGTTTGCGCACACCATAATGTGCCCAATTCTACGATCGGCCGCCGACAGATAGATAATCCATTTATTCGCTGTTAAAATACACACAAAATACAGGTAAATACAGGGTGTAACAGAAAGGTGTAGTCATATTTTAGGGGGTTGTTATTTATTTATAACGTTTATTCATGAAAAAAGCACTTATTTAATTAATTTAAGTCTGCCAAACTGCTAGGCAGTTTGTCGGCAGGTTGGTTTGGCTCTTAACTATAACATTATGTACTTTTTTAATACTAATCCCATCCCCCGTTCCATTTTTAATGATATTTAAAGATTTTTAATATAATATTGCTTCAACATACATTTAAACTTTCTCTTGGGAATTGCATCTGTAATGAACTTATCTGGCATATTATTTAGTATCTTAGGCAGCACCCTACAAGCTGTTCTAGACCCATAATAGTTTATGTGTCTTGGAATAATGTATTTGATCTTATTTCTATTAGTGCTACGAGTAGGGTAGCCATGGACGCTCCTTTTTAGTTGGGGACATCATTCAGAGCAACTGTCACTATGAAACCGATTTGATCAGAGCAACTTTAATTTTCACTTCTCTATACAAATCAGCTGACCGCCTGAAGCAAAACATATGGAGCAATGAAAAATAAAGTTGCTGTGATCAAATCGGTTTCATAATTAAAGTTGCTCAGAATGGTCTTCCTAACCCCCTAAAATATGACTACACCCTTCTGTTACAGCCTGTATGTGGGAATTTTTCTTCATGGTAATTGTTCCTGAACTAAAAATATGTTGATTGATTTAACCAAAAAGTATCAGTGATATTAAAGTTAAGTTTGAATAAACCGTGAAAGACAGACTCGCGTGCAAATGGTTCTGTGTGTTATCTAACTCTACTAGCTTTCTAAACTTTTAATTAGTATGTGTTTCATTTCTTGTATTTACCAGGTCACATCTGCATAGACTTTTTCGACGGTATACTACCTCGCTATTGCATGTTCCCGAACATCTTCCAGGTCCAAAAGTTTTTGGGCCATACCCACTCATTCTATAGATTGATTGTTTTGGGAGTATTTTGGATACCGATAAAAGTCAAAGTACTGGAGTAAGTTTAGTATTTATTTTCTCATGCACTCTTTCTTACAATTATTCAGTGTTTTTAAATTTAACGTGAAAATCTGAAAAACGTCCCAAATAAATAGGTTTTTCGCCCCTCCTCAAGTTAGCCCAAGCTTTATATGTTCAGAAAATTGGGTGTAGCACTACTGAATAGTCACAAACAACATACATAAATTTTGTTAAATTCGGAATTTTTTCGAGGTCTCTCTGCCGACTGGGGTAGTAGTAGTAGGTACACCAACCTAAAGCTATTTATAGCTATACCAACCTGTATGTTAGTGTGAACTTGTGTCAGCTTGACACTCTCGCGACACTTGCCATCGACGAGGTCCCATGTGCACATCTCTCCCGCCTCCGATGATGTCACTATGAAGTTGTTGTCCTGGAAAATAAAACGCAAAAAGGTTAAGGGTATTTATTCAAAGTAGTTGAAACAAACATTGGATTCTTGTGGCCCCACACTAGGCAGAATAATAGAAAGATAAAAAATTGGTAAAGTGAGAACCATTAGTCAACCCTAGATAATCAAATTAATAATAATAATAATAAAGCCATTTATTCCTGAAGATAGAGTTTTTTCATTCTTAATTGCTAGGTTGTTCTTTGTTTTCATAATATGTCTCTCGTCTCAGTGTGTCTTTCGACAAAGGCCTCCTCCAACCTCTTCCACTGCTCACGGTCTGCTGCTACTCTACACCAGTGTGGGCCCAAGGTCTGTTTGAGGTCGTCCTCCCACCTTCTCAATCAAATTATTAATAAACAATTTCTGTAAGGGAAAGTTTAGTAAAATGAACTGAATCTACAATACAGAACATTGCTTTGTAGCAACACTGTACCTACATAACTATGTCCATAAATCTATCTATGTATGTATCCAGACTCTAGCACCCATTGCAAAGTATAGGCCTCTTCATTAATTTATTTATTCATGATGAATGATCAATTAGACCAGAAAAATGTTTTCCAGTAAGATATATCTAGAAATATTGCATTGTTATTTTCCCAACAATATTTTCAATACAAAAGTAAATTATAGTAAATTAAAAAACACTTTTTAAATCATAGGTCTTGTTAAACACAAAACTCTACACAAGTAAACATTCCAGGGTTCTCTCTCTCATCAACTAGTTGGTACCATATCACAGTAAATCATCTTAACTACTTACACACACAAACACATAAATATAATTACTTAATTACAAAGTAGGTGAAAATCCATTGCTTGATTTGGAATGTGTTGCACAATTTGTTATTTTTACAAGTCAACCTAATAAAAGTGTGTTTAAAAAAAGAACAAGCCCAAAATTCACAGTACCAAGCCAAAGATATCACCTGAATAATAGAAGCCCTGGAGATGCAAGTCACAGGCGCTGTATGTCCGACCAGCAAACATCTCGGAGTCATCTTCAATGAGTCGGGGTCCACCTGCCAGATGCAGACCTGGCCGTCATAGCACCCGGTGACTAGGGTCTTCTGGTCCCTGGACAGGTATACCGCAGAGACGCAGTGGGTCGGGGCATATTTGCCCCACAGCACCACGGGAACTATCAAGTTTGTCCCAGGCATTTTGTGCTTCAAAATTTGTAAAAACAGTTTAGTTACGATATGTTATGGGGATTAAATGGTATCGGTGGAGAAGGAATTGTTTACGCAGTGATTGAAAGCCCAAACGTGCCGTTAAGATGTTTTGTTTGCATAACAATAAGATA
Organism: Argyresthia albistria; assembly: GCA_963457715.1. Classification (NCBI taxonomy): domain Eukaryota; kingdom Metazoa; phylum Arthropoda; class Insecta; order Lepidoptera; family Argyresthiidae; genus Argyresthia; species Argyresthia albistria. Next base: position 2,930,430 of record OY735279.1, on the reverse strand, counting down.
AAACTGAGATAGTCCTTACAGCTATGATGTCACAAGGACTAATCAATAATACAACGTACCTAGCAAACGAACACACTGGTTATATGGTTCACAACACTGCTGGATCAGTTACGATCCATTTGTAAGCCTGCAAAGGACAATAATGTTAATTACAACAATTAAAATCGAATTCGAGAGCAAAAGCAGCTGACATGTGAAATGTAGACAACAATATAACAAACAATATGTTGACAGTTAATTTTTTATGTTGGCAGTTCTGACTTTGATCATTTATGTTCGTTTAGGGTACGGTAAGGGTCAACGTTCAATGGGATTTTTGTATTCAGCATGAACAAAACAGGGTCATCTATGGCCGAGTAGCAAAACTAATTTGAACAGAACCATCTAGTGCAAAGATTTCAAACTGAATTTACGCAGGGCCATCTAGGGTTGAGTAGTAAAACTAATTTGAACAGAGTCATCTAGTGTGAAGAATTCAAACTGAAACTACGCAGAGCCATCAAGGGTTGAGTAGCAAAACTAATTTTAACAGTCATTGAGCAAAGATTTAAAATTAAATGCGCGCAGCGCCATCTAGTGTTCGGAAGCAGAATAAATCTCAAATATAAAAATATTTCACACCAAAGCGGTTCATTGGCGATTTTAGCACGACAGATCACGGATTTTCAAATAAAGAAACTGAAATGTCAATGAATGTTTGGATGACTGATTCAAAGAGTACCTATATAAATAAACTTACTATGACTGATTGATGATCAGCTGGTTGTTTTGTTGCGGCTTAGAACAAACCAATGTTATTTGTCGTATATTAGATCGTAAACACAACACAACTACATCAAAACATAACAACTATGGCAGCTAAGGGAAAAACAAAAGGTCAGTCAAAGGCGGACGAAAAGCTGGTAGACCTCGCTAACAAAATTGACGAAACTGACGAAATGAAACTGAAAATGTTGGCTGCGCTAGACAAGCCTGAGCCCGGGGATGCCCTGTACCCCCCGGAACTTAATGCGCACTTGATTGAGCAACTGAAGGTTGGTAACACATATGCTCACACCCTGTTCCCGGATGTGGAGTAGGCAGAGATTGTAAAACACATCTTAACATAGCGTAAGATAATTAACGGCTTTTCACATTAGGGGTGGCAGTGGCAGAGCCACTTGTGCCCATATTTGGCCAGTTAATCTTATACTCTCTTTTTGCAACTGCAACTCTTCCTAACTCTTTATTTCTGTTAACATATAAGCGTGCCCGCTATTTAACAGACTTCAAAAAAGGAGGGGGTTATCAAACGGTTGCGTTATGTTTTTTAGGGTTCCGTACCCGAAGGGTGCCAAACGGGACCCTATTACTGAGACTTTGCTGTCCGTCTGTCTGTCTGTCACCAGGCTGTATCTCATGAACCGTGGTAGCTGATGAACAGTTTAAATTTTCACAGATGATGTATTCCTGTTGCCGCTATAACAACAAATGCTTTTTTTTTTTATGTGCCTGTAATATCCCACTGCTGGGCAAAGGCCTCTCTCCCCCTCTTCCACTCCATTCGATCCTGAGCAGTCTCCTTCCACTCTTTATCCCATAGAGCCAACTCATCATCAACAACAAATGCTAAAAAACAAAATAAATTTAATATTAAGCCTCCTTAATATTAAATTTATTTTGTTTTTTAGCATTTGTTACATTGCTCCCATACAACTAACGTGTTTTTTTTTTTTGCGGTTTTATATAGATAATATATGGTACGGAACCCTTCGTGCGCGAGTCCGACTCGCACTTGGCCGAATTTTTTTATCATTATTTTTATGTATGTTATACCTCGAAATTGGTATTATTTGTGATCCGATTTCAAAATTATTATTTTTTAAGTATATGAAAGAATAGATCTTCAGGTTGGTCCCATTTTTTGAAAATCAGAAATCGGTCCGTTACTTAGGTTTCTACATAGAAAATAGTCATCCAGGTATCCAAAATTACATATTTTGCCTTTCTGTGATTATGTGGTGTAGTGTAGATGAATTCTGGCTGTAAGAACCGATTTCGTTTATTTTGTGTAATATTGTGAATTGTTAGACGTCATTCGCATTCCCCGCGGACAGGACTAAGTAAAAGATCATGAACTCTTTAATCGGTGTCATGAAGTCGGTTTTTGTTAAGTTTTTAACTTTGGTGAATTATATTTTAGCCAGTTATTATATAAAGTATTTTGCGTGGTAGGTGGCGAGTCCATCGCCGGCGCCGCCGCCGGCTCTACGGAGTAATTCATGTCACGATGTTTTCCGATGTTTTCCATCATCGATAGAAATAAATTCCTTACTTGTTAATGCAAGAGCTTTCCTAACACAGGTGATGACGTGTGAAAACAACGAGCTCAGAAAATGTGTGTTCACGAAAGAGCACGAAATCAAGGAACTCAACAAAACCGTAACGGAGCTGAACCAACGCATCCGAGATATCATCTCTGGCTCCGGACCTGCCATATCCTCCAAATCAGCTGGAATCATCAGCGCCAAGATCACAGACCTCTGCAAGCAAAACAGACATCTGGTAGCAGAACTAGAAGGCTACAAATCTAAGAACGCAACATTAGAACGCAAGATAATGCAGCTAGAAATAATTCAAAAAGACCACGAGAAACTAGATATCTGCGTATGCAAAGAAGAACCTATCGATGTCAACCCAGACGAACTGAAAGAGCTGAACATCAAGCTAGCTACAGTCAACAAGAAGTTATACGAAAGCAAAAATAAGAACTTGGAGTTGAAAAACGATATTCTACTGGCAAATAGAGTGCTACAAATGGAGATGGGTAATAAGTTCACAAGTCTGAAAGAACTGCAGAATGATTTGGCTGGCTGGAAGGGAAGAGCGCAGCAGATAGTGTTACTGCAGGGTAGGATAAGTGAGCTGGAAGAGAAGCTGAACGGGAATCATAAGGACTTGATTGATGCTAAGAGGAAGGACCAGTCACAGGCAAGTAAAGCTAGTTTGTAGCTAGCTGTAACTGCAGACGTGGCGTGTCGCGTGAGTGTGTGTGCGTGACAGCAAGCAGTTATATGGCGGATGAACCAGACAGCCAGCGTAGGCATCTGCCGCTAGCACACTCGCTCGTGTTTGATAGTACTTACCTAACTTTTGCCTAAGTACGTAAAGTCAGCATCAGTCAGCGTCAATACGTGCGAAAGCTACTTATGTACCTACACAAATGTATTACACATCCCACCAATCTAACACAATCCACAGCGAGCGAAAGTGTCAAAAAGATATCACGGAGGATGTTGACATAAGTGCAGCATTTTCTATCAGTATGATGATAACCAATGGTTATCTGTTCGAATATTGCGGTACACAAATGGGTACTTTGCTTTGCCTTTTGTTTTCACAATGAAATCAAAGCAAAACTTATTCCAGATTATCCGAGACATTGAAATGAAGAGGCGGAAGGAACTAGAGCAAGGCATGAAAGAGCTGCAGATGTTGAAAGAAGAGAACAGTGAAATGAAGAAGAAACTGGACGGAGCGAGATGCAGGGTCAAGAATCTTGAATGTGACGCCGTGATCATAAGACAGAAAATGCTGACTCTACTGGAGAAGAGTAATCATGATGATCTGCTGATCAATGAACAAAGGGTTTGTACAACCGCTGTCTCTATTCATTAAAGATTGCCTTCGATGTCTGAAGTACTTAAATAGCACCATAGCGCACATAGCCCATCCTGCCTCTTTCGTACTGGGAAATGTTGTTGTTTCCTCAGAAAGGATGTCGCAAATGAACGTCCCCCCCCCCCACCCACCGACAGATTTCAACAAACTTAACTCAATTGAGACAACTAAGTATACCTAACTCTAATTACATACTTCTTCTTGACCCCTTCAGACAAGACATTGTCATTCTCCTGGACGAAAAGGAAAAAAAATATTAAAATGAGGGGAAATCAAGTTCTAAACCTCTTTCAATAGACTAATTGACGTCTTGGTACCTAGGTACCCACTGTCAAAGTCAAAGGACTCTTCTGTCCTCAAGCGATTGGGCGTATCTGATTCCCCCTTATTCATACGAGGGGTTTTCGTGCAGAGAAATTGCATCTATTTACCTATGTGGAATGAAAGCGCACGCGCGCCTGTCTTTTTAAGCATTTTAAGTGTTTGTTGTTTTTTTCTCAACTCGATATTTGCATGTAAATGAATTTGCGCGGTCCTTTATTTTCAGAATCAAATCAAGAACGTAGAATTACACTATCAAGAAGTTCTCAAAGAAAACACAATGAAAATGAACAAGATGAACTCGGAGATCGGTGAATACGAGAAGGTGGTCAAAAATACCGATTCAAAGATCGATGCGTTGAGAAGACAGGCCACTGAAAAAGCGGCTAAAATAGAAGAGCTTAGAGGACAGCTGCTGAGATACGAGGAATGCTCACTACAAAGTGTCTTCTTTACACCAATGAAAACAGCCACAGACAACGAAATAAAGAAACTATCAGAACTAGTGAAAGTCCTAAACGAGAGACTCGACGAAGCAAGACGCAACTGGGACGAACTTGACACGAATTACAGAAAGGTCAGAGAAAAGAGAAGCAAGCTGGAACGCAGAGTCAATAGCCTTGAAGACGAGCTAAAGATCCTAAAGGAGGTTAGAAAAGGTTCGCGCGTTTCAAGGACTTCCCTAAAACCGGATTCTGAAGGGGCTTCGGTCACGAAGAAGATTTCGGCGATAACAGAGGTTACAGAGGCGACATCAGAGACGCATGAAACTTACGAGAATCTTGATAAGGAAGAGTTGAGAGACAAATTGGAGCTCGCGAGTGAGAAGTTGAAGATCATGGAAGATAAGCTGAAGATGATTGAGGAGGAGAAGCAGGAAGATTATCAGCATCTGACTGAAATGATTCAGGATTCGAAGCAGCTTTTTAATGAGGCGTTGAGTGTGTTGCAAAAGGAGAAGTGTCTGTGCATTTAGATTGATATTTTATTTTAATAAAGTTATTTTTATCTACTTATAACTTTTATTTTTCCTTTATTCCCAGTAGCAGGTACCATTTGCCTGCGATTAGGGAGGGGATACCAGAGTGAGAGCAACGCCAGAGTACGCTGACTGGCAGACAGACAGACAGACAAGACGGACAGCGGAGGCATAGTCATAGGGTCCCGTATGAACCCTACAAAACGTGTGTTTGAAAATGGAATCTTCACAAGGTCATTCCTGCAGGAGGGCTACCATGAGGCACGCCACTCACCTCAGTCGCGCATTTTGACTCAATTCAATGTCTTAATCAATGCTCGCAAGTATGGAGAAACGTCATTATACTCTGGCCGCTGAGAGAATGCTCTCCTGTCTGACACATGTATATCTCATTGTCTGTCCCGCACTACTTTTGACTCTGTGGAAGTGAGATAGTCGAAAGGGGGTGTAAAAGGCACGAGTCGCAAAATTTGACATTTATATATATATGCGCGACTGAGGTGAGTGGCGTGCGGTGCGGCGGGCGTGCCTCTGTAGCAGCCCCGTTGTTAGGGTTTGCAAGATCCGGAACTTTTTACTATCCGGATATTATCCGTTTTGTAATTTGATTATCCGGATATCCGGATAACATCCGGATATTTAAAAAAACAAAAATACAGAGTAAAATATATGGAAATAGTTGTTTATTTAACTAAATGGCCTGCGGATATTTAAAAAAATAAAAAACAAAATAAAATGCATGGAAATTGTTGTTTATTGAACTGAATGGACTGATGTGATCGTATGTAACAATAATAACAGCTTAAGTAATTTGGAAAGTTAAATCTTAACGAAATAACAATGATTTTCTTATCAAATGAAAATATTATCAAGGAAAAATAAACGATGATTTTTAGAAACTTACCTCATAGTAACACAATTATTCGCGTGTAATGCGTCACCAAAAAAAACAACAACACTGTCACTTCGCAAAAGGGTTTACCTGAGACTGAGACAAGGACCCTCCCCTCTGATTACCTATTCCATCCAACGCTACTGCATGCAACGCGATTGGCCCGTTTAGCACAATGACTCTACAATGCGGGCACGGCGCATGTAGCAACTGCGTGGTAATGATTAATTGCTATAGTTGGACAAATCTAAGAGGTGCCGTATGACGTTTACTTAAGTCATGAAAATATGGTTCAATGTTGTGTGTGCAGCTGATTTTTTTTCTATGGATATCTTAAACGTCAAATGTCACCTAATGACTTTGTCCGACTGTAATGTATGAAATTAAATTAAAATCTCTCTCTATCTATATTTAACATTACATTAAATAACTCTTTGAAATTGTCATTAATTTATACAAAGCAAAAGCAAAAAAGAGACGTATACATATGTAGGTAGACATAGAAAAAAAAAAAAAAAAAGATTTATTTTTTAGGATGTTTTCATGTTAATCTGACATAACTTTAAGATCCGGATATCCGGATTTTACGACAGTAATTATCCGGATCCAAAAACTGGACGGATATCCGGATAATCGGATATCCGGATATCCGGATCGCAAACCCTACCCGTTGTATTTATTTAACTTTTTTTTCTAGCCTATGCTGATTGCTGGTCGATTTACTAGTCGTATTGAGAACAAAGCCTTTAACCCCTTCACTCTCAGAAGCATACCGCTCGATCGACCGAACAATGGCGAACTATTGTTCTAAAAGATTTGCCGGCGAACCAATTAAAGGCCGATTTAGACGTATAAGAGATCGATCTAAAAGATATTAAATAAATAAATACAGTTGTCAGTCAGCACTGGCACACGAAGACGGCTGGCAACGTCTATTGGCGCCAGCAACTGGATACGTGTAAATCGACCTTCTTTAATCTGTGCTTTAGGTGAAGTAACTGTTTATCAAATAACAGACATATTAGGTGTACGATACGATACATTTATTGACTATCATTTTCTATGATACTTATCTAACCTATTATTTCAACAGTTTGTATTTAAAATACATTTCATAATATGTATAAAACTTTAAAAAATATATTTATAACAAACAACTCATCAATGCAACATGTGCAAACACATTTTATGTTTTTAATATTATGTATAGGCACATTTAAAAGGCACGCTGCTAAGTTTTTTTTCGTTTTTTTTTTATCATTTTATAAAAAACACAACTACCTAATTAAAGATATCTTATATCGTAAACATAATCCAGCGTTAGCTGCCACCATCTCTCAAGGTATTTAATACCATAAAAAACAACACAATGTAAAGGCTTTCTTACCATGAACTGATTAAATCTAACTATCTTTAACCAATAAGGTATTGGACTGCTTGTCAAAGTGGATGCCTTTTAGAAACTGACAATACGGTAATTAAATCTAACTATCTTTAACCAATAAGGTATTGGACTGCTTGTCAAAGTGGATGCCTTTTAGAAACTGACAATACGGTAATTTTGTTAATAATAGCATGTGGCATATTGTGACATAATATTTAATCTGTCATTACAATACTCAATACTAGGTAGTCAAATAAATCTGGGAGCTCTACTTTTCATTCGCTCGTGTGATATATGATAATATGATATATGACTTGCGCAAGCGGTTCCAGAGCAAATTGAATATAACGAACGAAAATCGGTAGAAAAGAGCGCTCGTTTGCAAACTCGGAAGATGTTTGAAGTAGAAGCATGTACAAAACTAGGAAGATGTTTGAAGTAGAAGCATGTACAAAACTAGGATGATGTTTGAAGTAGAAGCATGTACAAACTCGGAAGATGTTTGAAGTAGAAACATGTACAAAACTAGGAAGATGTTTGAAGTAGAAGCATGTACAAAACTAGGAAGATGTTTGAAGTAGAAGCATGTACAAAATAGGAAGATGTTTGAAGTAGAAGCATGTACAAAACTAGGAAGATGTTTGAAGTAGAAGCATGTACAAAACTAGGAAGATGTTTGAAGTAGAAGCATGTACAAAACTAGGAAGATGTTTGAAGTAGAAGCATGTACAAAACTAGGAAGATGTTTGAAGTAGAAGCATGTACAAAACTCGGAAGTTGTTTGAAGTAGAAGCATGTACAAAACTCGGAAGTTGTTTGAAGTAGAAGCATGTACAAAACTAGGAAGATGTTTAATGATGACGTCATTTGGTTAGTACTACATAAAAACCACGAACTTTGTCGTTTTGAGAGTTCCTGAAAGTATCTATTTTGACCAGCAAAAAATAGCGTACATAACGAGTTTATAAATTACAAACACTGGAAAAATATACAATTCTGATTCTGTACATAATGCTGCATCTTCAGATGTTTTTAGATTTATTTGACTACCTTGCCCAATACCAAATTGAGTAAAAACAAAAACGGGTTTTACCCGGTTTACGTCTCCCATTCATAATTCCCCGTTCATACCACTCATTCGAAACAATGGCAATCTTCCGACGATCATTTGGCTAATGAGTGACGTTTACAGCGGGGCCCCAACTCTATGCCGCGAACCTGTCATCAACACACACCTTTCATCCCTCATTGGTCACCAAGCGTTAAAACTAACCCGTTGGCTTGCGCCCCCGCATCCGCCTCGTTGTGACATGAAGTCGGAATGAGGTCGGGTGGAAGTATAGAATCAAAAGATGGTTAAGTGCACTTACTTATTTTCAAACTTACGCCTTGGCGTTAGAGTCTAAAATGGTCCAAATTTAGGGGTGGAGTTAACCATGTTTGATTGTATACCCGTCATCAAGCGTTAGTTCCGTCTGCCACCGCGCGCGCCGATCGTTGGAACTAATCTGACAACTTTGACATTATTATTTTTTATAAGGAATGTCAAACTTGACTTAACATTAGTGTTGTTGCTGGGCACCCCGGCACTTACAATTTCATCTTCAACTTCTAGTCTACAGTAAAGGATTTAAATGTTAAAAAAGCCTCTTAGGCTGGATTTTAAAAACGAAAGAGTAACTTTTACTCGAGAGTATCTTTTACTTTTTCATAGACACCAGTGGCACCTAGATCAGATCACCCCATTTTGAACTGTCATTTGTCATACAAGTTATCCCCGGGATAGTTATTCTCGTATAACTTTTTGTTGGTGAAATCCAGCCTTAGTCGATGTATAAAGGTCAACAGAGTGACATAACTAAATATATTTCACAACGATTAAATATATAACAAGTACATAAATTCAAATCCAGTGCGAAGTTGGAAAAATATTGTGACAAAAGATTCTTCAAGACTTCTATGAAGCAAAAATTATCAAATCATGACGTTACCGTGAGAACTACGTACAATAGATAAGAGTTAATTAATCTAACTAATTGATTAATAATATTTCGACATTCAATCACACAACAAATATTTTAAATTATAAGTGTAAGTATTAGTGTTAACTCGTTGAAACGGTCGTTTAGCAAATACGAAATTATATAATTGAAAAAAAATACACATCCAGTCGACTTTTATGTACAGTGCCACCACCTTACCTAGAGAATGGACCGAGGCGCCACCATCTACGCCATCTGAACAGCAAAGAGTTTCAATTACCTCAAATAGGTACACTACAACATCTGACAGCCGAAGAACCGCTTTCATAGTGGCTTCAGTAGACTGCGTCAAGGAACACTGTGCACCTGAAGGGTGGCGTGCGAGTCGTTCCTTGGTAATGCCAGTAAGAACATTGAAGACAAAATGGCTACCCATCAAATTAGTTCGACTTTTCACCGCGCGCAGTTCCGCCTCGGCCGTTCTCTAGATAAAGTGGTAACTCTGTATTTCTGATATAAATCAAAGTTGTTCGATGTTCAGTGGCTAGTGCAGCTGAGTATGATGAGCGCACTGTCGTCGCAGTCTAGCCGGTAGGTGGCGTTGTCCAGCAAGTGACGTACGAGCTCGTCTGTGACGCGTCAGTTGTTATGCCGCGGTCAGCACGCACGCAGCCCGGCGCGCGCCGGCGGCCCAAGCAAGCTGTTCACACGCACTGGGGCACGCCAGTCAAAGCAATCATGGCGGACGCTACGCTCGGCATTCACGAGCACAAGCGAGTTCACATTCAGCCTGTTCACATTGTTGCGCCCGTTGAATGTCGCTTTGAACGCGGGCGTCTGAACGCAGCATTGAGTGTTCAGTGGCTAGTGCAGCTGAGTATGAGCGCACTGTCGTCGCAGTCTAGCCGGTAGGTGGCGTTGTCCGGCAGGTGACGTACGAGCTCGTCCGTGAGGCGCACGCGCGCGCCGTTCGGGCCGGACACGAGCACGCTGTCCGAGTCCTGGTGAAGAGACATTTAATTAAATCGTTAAAGTATGTGTAAGTATAGCGATTTATATTAAACTTGTTTTTATCTACTCGTTGGAATCTCAGGAAAATTCTCACGGAGACAAATTGAATGAGCCATACTCGCAATTGGATGACTCTGTTTTCCTTTTTTTAAGTTTTGGGAAAGTTCTCACAAGAGAAAACATGTGACTGGTTCACTATCCGAAACACGGGTCGAACAAACGAACAATGGAGAACAATAGATAGATAAGATGTGTCGACGAGAGGGTTAAACAAAAATTTAGGCGAACACTATCAAAATCAAATCTATTTCACTTGTTTTTTGCCACTCGCCGACAAAAATGTGACCTTTATCCAGCCCCAACGCTAACAATAACAACCAAGAATCCGATGATGATGACCGATTTTTTCAAACAGCTCGATAGGCTAGAAACTCCAGATGAGAAGGTACGAAGGTTAAATACGAGGCGCAAAGATATCCGCAACAATACTGTGGCCCCCTCTCTGAAAGTTGTTGAACATAGTGCTCGCTACCAAGCTGTTAGATTCTACAATGCGTTACCTCTAAGTCTGAAGATAATCGAATCTTCTAGTATTTTTAAAACTGATCTCAGGAAATACTTGCTTAAGAAATGTCTGTATATACTTGATGACTTTTTTCTTCATTAGTGCCTTAGTTTAAGTTAATTTATAAGATTTTGTTTTCTAATACAATGTAAATTGTTTAAAGAAATAAATAGACTGAACTGAAACTGAATCAACCCAATCACCTTTCCGTTCGGCAGCACCATCGCCCTCAGCTTGGCTACCAGCTCCGCCGCGCGACAAGCGTGGAGATACAGCGCCTGGTACACGGCCCCAGCGGCCCCAGCGGCGCCGGCGCACACGTAGAGCGTGAGCCGGGGCCGGATGCTGGCGGCGCGGAGGGAGTTGTGGAGGCGGATGCCGTCCGCGAGGCCGCAGATCTGGATGAGGTCGTCGCGGGACAGCCTGTGGGTGGGTTTGGTTAGTTGGATATAAATTATGTATAGTTGATCCAAACGCCATTTTCACTTTTCAACCGACTTCAAAAAAAGGAGGAGGTTCTCAATTCGACCCGTATGTTTTTTTTTTCTATGTTTGTTACGCGATAACACCGCCAATTATGAACCGATTTGAACAAATCTTTTTTCGGCGTATAGGTAATACCTCAAGGGTGGTCCAATTGACACCAGGTCAAGATCTGATGATGGGATCCTGGAGAAATCGAGAGAACTCTTCAAATATTATAGGCAGACCTATAGTGATTTTTGTGTTTTTCGTAATAACTCGTGCAGATGCACATGGAAAGCATAATATTGTGATGCGGAACTGCTGATGAAGACCACATATGGCCACCAGAACTGCTCAATACTAGGTACAAATACAATGCGTGGCTGATGGGCAGGCAACGCATAGCCTAATCCGGTGGACCTAGAGCCATGAAACTTTGTACAGAGGTTCCTTAGTAGCGTGGGGTAGCATTGAGATGGGATTTGACAAAATTAAGTCCCCAAGGGGGGGGGGGGGGATAAGGGGTTAAAGTTTGTATTAAACTCAATCTAATCGAATAGGGTTTGTGGAAGTCGGTTTTTTCTAAAGTTTACTTTTTGTTTCAATTATTCGGAAATAAGAAACGCGGTTTTGTTGATAGTATAAGTCAAAGGATATTTTCGAAAAAAAAACCACATAATAGAGGGTAGCTTGCACTTCTATATATTCATTGTCATAAAAAAACAAATGAGTAGGACTAGGACTGTCCTCATGCTTCCACATTCCTGTCCTGCCTAGGTTTGCTGGTAGAAATCTCTCTTTAGAGATAGCTCGCCTTTGCGTATAATATTTCTTGTAAATGTTTTTTTAAGTTTCTGTGCAATAAACAATATTATACACTAACTAATTATACACTAACAATATTATACAATAATAAACAATATTATACAATAAACAATATTATGCATAATATAACAACGAGAGATGGTGGCGCCATCGCATGTAAACACTGAGCTCCGTAATAATAAACATTTTTAATTCCTAAATCCACATAAAAAAATGAGTATCCAGTCTAAATGTGTAAATAGTAAACCGATTAAGCAGTATAGTTGTTATATAGTGTCTAAAACAGTGCTAATAATAAATACACTATAAGTGAGTAAAAAATTGACTACAACATCTAAACCTTTTAATAATGGAAATATAACATAAACAAATTATGCGGAAAGGACAACAGTGATGAACGTGATTAGTGCAACATACTAATACTGTGTAAACGTGGCTATAAATACATGAATATTACATTATCATAATAACAAAGTAACGGGACTTTAACGGCTAACGACCACAGAGACATCTATCCAAAGAAAGAGCAACTATAACAAATTACAGAGGAGTACTATTATATACCGGTATCAGTCCCGAGGAAAAGGTTTACTTAATCATTGCACTAAGTAATTACACTAGTCTGACAACAGATGTCACCACTCAGCACACTTTGTAATTCCCATTTTCGCACTGACCGCTAACTCCTCCGGTGGCGTAAAGTGTAACAGCAGCGATCCTGATACAAAGGACTCGGGTTCGAGACCCGCGTAGCAAATCTCTAAAAATCACTTTTTATTTAATTTCGTGTGACTTTACGATGGATCCGGTGTATATGAACCATGAAAACATCACAATCAGGAGATTCAATAGAATTAAGAGTGCAAGTGCAATAGAGTTGAACGAAAAAGAATTATTTGTAAACTCCACACTTCTTGACAACACGTTGTCCAATAGCTTACCAGACATATCACTATGCGACAAATCTCAGTTATTGGAGCTTAGGAAACAAACAGATGAATTAAAAGCTGACCTGGAAAGCGCCAACGATGAAATCGCCAAACTTGTAAGAGAAGTATTTGATTTAAAACGTGAAAACGAGTCATACAAGAAAAATATCGAGTTATACAAAAAGGTCACAAGCACAGATTTACTTAATGACAATTCCACAAAAACACCCAGAAGATCTTCAATGCCATTCCCATTTAAGCTGGCCTATAGATCAATAAGCAAACCAACTCCAGTGAGTTTTACACGCGGCCTTCACAAGCAATACTCACCGTCCGTATGTCAAGAGCTTGAGAGATCTTTCACAGAACTCGTGAAAGACCCCGCAAAAATACTGAATATGAAATCACAACAACATAGTATAGAATCAGTGTCACAGCAGCCGATAACACGAGATAACGTCACTTCACGGACCGCACCAAACAAATGCAAACGCAGAATAGTCATCATTGCTGACCAACAAGGGCGAGATCTTCGTAGCATACTACAGGAACTAATCGGAGAAGAGTTTTTAGTAACCTGCTACAGTAAGCCAGGTGCCTCTATAGGAGACGTTGTCAAATCAGGAGGACAAGAGATAGCAACACTTACAGAAAAAGACTACGTAATATTGCTTGGAGGAACCAATGATACGCACCCTTACAAGTTTCAATTCGATCTGCATTGCTGGATAAATACGACTACCAAAACAAATGTTATAATATGTAACATACCGTACAACAGGAACCTGAACAGATGGAAGCTCAACTACGAGTTGAAGTTTATATGTAGCCAACACAGTCACCTTTCATTAATCAACCTGAACTACAGCAATTACAGACATACACCACGAGTATTGAATACACAGCTATGCAGAATGATACTAAAAGAGACCCTGCGTATTGATTATAAAATTAAATCATCAAACTACAGTAACAAACAGAGTAACTACACTGAACAGAGAAATCTAGTCAATCAATTTACGCAAACAGATACTTTAAAAAATGACAAAATACACGAGAAAAACAAGGAACCTTTGAATAATGACAATAGTAGAAATGAAATACATATAGATACTAATGAAGAACACAATATTGGCAATAGGGAGCTTTTTCGTGTATAACAAGATTAACTTAGTGCATCAAAATATAAATGGACTAATAGCTAAAACAGACGAACTAGTGGTACATTTGAATGAACTTGAAGGCAAAGATAGATTTATAGATGTAATATGTGTCACCGAACACAACATGATCGAAAATGACCAGAATCAACTTACAATTCCCAATTTCAGACTAGCGTCAAGTTATTGTAGGAAAAAAAGAAATGGTGGATCATGCATATTAGTAAAGAATGCCCATGCATTCAGGGAAATTGAACATATACGTAAACATAGTATCTCTAATGTGCTTGAATGCAATGCTACAGAACTAATTGAACATAAAATTATCATAATCTGCATCTACAGAGTCCCTTTATATGACAATAAGTCTTTTGAAATGTTTTTCTGTACACTAGACGATATATTACACGATTTGGTGTACGAAAAGAACAGAAAGATTATACTATGTGGTGACTTCAATATTAACCTACTGAATGTTAACAAAAACACCACACGGTTTAAGCAGTTAGCTATGAATTATAATATGACAATTGAAATAAAACAACCAACTCGGCTTTCCAGCTCTACCTGTTTAGACAATATATTGCACAATATTCGTGGATGCACGAGTGAAGTGATAGAATTCGCCTTGTCAGACCATTCCGCACAACTTTTATCATGTCCAGTAAAGAAAAGTTACTTTCTCAAGCAGTGGCATACTATGAAGCGTGACTACAGTGACGAGAATATGGTGAAATTCTCAGAACATCTTAAGTCTTTATCATTTAACCAAGTACCTATATGAAACAAACGATCCATGTTACGCGTTTAAGGAATTCTACGATATATTCGTCCTTTTATACAAATTATGTTTTCCTGTAATTAAAGTGAAAATCTCGTCAGTTCATAAACAAAGATGGATTTCTAAGGGAATCCGGTTCTGTTGTAAACATAAAAGAGAATTACTGTGGAAATTTAGACGACACAACACAAAACAAAATAAAGAAATATTTAAAAATTATGCCAAAAAGCTTAAAAGAATAATCAAACTAACACAAAAATGCCAAAACAATTATAAAATTCTAAATGCAAAAAATAAATGTAAAGAAACATGGAACGTAATAAAAAAATCACAACTAAACATGCCAAAAGAATATATTGAGAAAATCATCCACGAAGGTAAAAATATAACAAATCCAATAGAAGTAGCTGAGTCATTTAATAATTTTTTTATTGATATTACGAACAATGACAAAATAAACAAAAATACCAGTAATAAAAATAATGAATCAAATATGACAAATAATAATAATGATATCAATGACCTAAATATGACACTACATAATAATAATAATAACAATGATTTTAATTTGACATTAAATAATAATAGTAATAATAACAATGATTCAATATTGACATCAAATAATAATAATCCTATCTCTATCAATACTTGCAAATCAATATTTTTAACCCCGGTAACATCATTTGAGATCCTCCAAATAATCAAGTCTTTAAAGAACACTAACAGTACAGGTTATGATGAAATATCCACAAAGGTCTTAAAATATGTGGTTAATATAATCTCTCCGATCCTGAGTGATATAATTAATAAATGTATGGAAAACGGCATGTTTCCAAATGAATTGAAAATTGCAATTGTTAAACCCCTATTTAAAAAGACTGACAAACATAATATGAACTTTTATCGACCCATTGCATTGATACCCATCTTTTCAAAAATATTTGAAAAGGTCATTTACAAAAATATCTATACATACTTTGAGAAGCAAAACCTATTTGCGCCAGAACAAAAGGGGTTTCGACAAAATAAGACTATAAATATGGCCATCTACGACTTTCTTAGTAAAGTTATATCAAACGTGGACAGCAGAAATCCAGTAATCAGTATATTTATGGACATGAGTAAGGCCTTCGATTTTGTGAACCACGAAATACTTATTAGTAAACTATCAAAATATGGTATTAGAGGTAATGCGATAGAACTAATTAAATCATACCTGTACAAAAGGCAACAAATGACACAAATAAACAGGATATGTACTCGAACAAAAACAGAAAAGACATACACATCAAAACCCAGAGATATAGAGCGTGGTGTACCACAAGGTAGTGTGATGGGTCCATTGCTGTTCTTAGCTTACATTAATGATTTGCCGAATGTTGTTAAGTATCCTATGGTATTATTCGCCGATGACAGCACAGTAATTATACCCTGCGACGATACAAATGAATTTGAGAATGAAATTAATACCACACTAAATAACATAATTAATTGGCTTAATAATAATAGTTTAGTTGTAAACGTTGACAAAACTAAAATAATCAGTTTTAAAAATAATTCTAGTAATGATAATACGAAATTGGACATACGATATTCAGGTGAAAGCATCGAACAAACTAATCATACAAAGTTTCTGGGGATTTATATTGACAGTAATTTAAAGTGGAAAACACAGATTGACAAAATATGTAATAAATTGAATTCATTTGCTTATGCTCTGTACAAACTATCAAAAACCGTATCTGAGGAAGCAGTATTGACGGCATATAATGGTTACGTAGACTCAACTCTGAGATTCGGTATCATATTCTGGGGCAATGGAGTTAACAAAGGATCCGCTCTAATTGCTCAAAAAAAGTGTGTAAGGGCTATTTGTGGTCTCTCTCGGAGGGACAGCGCCAAACCACACTTTAAAAGGCTTAATATACTGACGGTGCCTTCTTTATATATATTTGAGGTAGTTATATTTATTAAGTCTAACATGCACCTATTTACAACTTATAATAGTAAACGGCATATGAATCAAATACGTATGCCCCAACACCAAACGGCACTATTCAAGAACAATATTTTTGGCATGGGACCTATAATTTGGAACCACCTACCTGACAAAATTCGTAACATAGTTAACATATTGCAATTTAAAAAAGAACTACGAAAGGTCTTAATTAGAGATGGGCGGTCTGGGTAAAAAGCATTTGGTATTTTACTGAGTTTTTATCAAAATTGAGTATTTACTGAGTTTTTATCATTTACACTGAGTATTTATCCGAAATCGAGGCATTTTATTTTTTACTTTATGTAGTCTTGTTTTTATACAAGATCGTGGATTACTTGATAATTATGAAGTAAAGGGTGTTATGGGAGCGATTTAACACGCTTTTATTAGCTTCACTTGTATGTCTGTATGTTTGTATGTTTGCATGTTTGTATGTAACGGAATCTTCGAACGCTCTTTTAATCCACTTCCCGTGATCCGATTGAGCTGAAATTTTGCTTACGTATGTAAGTTATATGACAATGCAATATTTTTTGACTGATAGCTGATCTCACGATGGAGACGGAAGGAGGCCAAGGGATTTCAGTTGCCAAAAGACGCAACCCTATCATGTGTGGGCTCATTTGATTCGTCTTGACGAGTACTTTGATCGCGCATGGGGTCCAGGGTCTGATGTTGGAACCCGAAGATGGAGCCGGAAGTTAGCCAAGGGAACTATGTTACTAAACGATGCAACCCTATCGAGTTTGGGCTCATATGATTCGTTTTGACGAGTACTTTGGTCCCGAATGAACTCCAGGGTCTGATGATGGAGCCGGAAGGTGGCCAAGGGAACTCAGTTAACAAACGACCCAACCCTATCGAGTTAAGGCTCATTTGATCCGTCTTGACGAGTACTTTGGTTCCGAATGAGATCCAGGGTCCGATGATGGAGCCGGAAGGAGGCCAAGGGAACTCCATTACTAAAAGACGCAACCCTATCATGTGTGGGCTCATTTGATTCGTCTTAACAAGTACTTTGGTCCCGAATGAGATCCTAGGTCTGATGATGGAGCTGGAAGGTGGCTAAGGGAACTCTCTCTCTATATCTCTCTCTATCTCTCTCTCTCTATATCTCTCTCTATCTCTCTCTCTATCTCTATCTCTCTTTTACTTTTTCTCTCTTAGTCTATCTCTATCTCTTAGTCTATCTCTATCTCTATCTCTATCTGTATCGCTATCTCCATCTCTATCGCTATCTCCATCTATATCTATATATATATATATATCTATATCTATATCTATATCTATGTCTATGTCTATGTCTATGTCTATGTCTATGTCTATGTCTATGTCTATGTCTATGTCTATGTCTATGTTTTTTCTATGTCTATGTCTATGTCTATGTCTTAGTCTATGTCTATGTCTATGTCTATGTCTATGTCTATGTCTGTCTATATCTATATCTCTATCTCTATCTCTATCTCTATCTCTATCTCTATCTCTATCTCTATCTCTATATCTATCTCTATCTCTATCTCTATCTCTATCTCTATATCTCTCTCTATATCTATCTCTATCTCTCTCTCTATCCTTCTCTCGCTCTTTCTCTCTCTCTATCTCTCTCTCTTTCTCTTTTTATCTTTTTATCTCTTTCTTTCTTTCTTTCTCTCTCTCTCTCTATCTCTCTCTATCTCTATCTCTCTTTCTCTCTCTCTCTCTCTCTCTATCTCTATCTCTCTCTATATATCTCTCTATCTCTCTCTATCTCTTTTTTCTTTTCTCTCTTTCTCTTTTTCTCTCTTTCTCTCTTTCTCTCTTTCTCACTCTCTCTATCTCTCTCTCTCTCTATCTTTATCTCTATCTTTCTCTCTATATATCTCTCTCTATCTCTATATCTATCTCTATCGCTATCTCTATCTCTCTCTCCCTCTCCCTCCCTCTCACTCTCCCCCTCCCTCCCTCCCTCCCTCCCTCCCTCCCTCACTCCCTCACTCCCTAGATATAGATGGAGATAGCGATATAGATGGAGATAGCGATAGAGATGGAGATAGCGATACAGATAGAGATAGAGATAGACTAAGAGATAGAGATAGACTAAGAGAGAAAAAGTAAAAGAGAGATAGAGAGAGAGATAGAGAGGGATATAGAGAGAGAGAGATAGAGAGAGATATAGAGAGAGAGTTCCCTTGGCCACCTTCCAGCTCCATCATCAGACCTAGGATCTCATTCGGGACCAAAGTACTTGTTAAGACGAATCAAATGAGCCCACACATGATAGGGTTGCGTCTTTTAGTAATGGAGTTCCCTTGGCCTCCTTCCGGCTCCATCATCGGACCCTGGATCTCATTCGGAACCAAAGTATTCGTCAAGACGGATCAAATGAGCCTTAACTCGATAGGGTTGGGTCGTTTGTTAACTGAGTTCCCTTGGCCACCTTCCGGCTCCATCATCAGACCCTGGAGTTCATTCGGGACCAAAGTACTCGTCAAAACGAGTCATATGAGCCCAAACTCGATAGGGTTGCATCGTTTAGTAACATAGTTCCCTTGGCTAACTTCCGGCTCCATCTTCGGGTTCCAACATCAGACCCTGGACCCCATGCGGGATCAAAGTACTCGTCAAGACGAATCAAATGAGCCCACACATGATAGGGTTGCGTCTTTTGGCAACTGCAATCCCTTGGCCTCCTTCCGTCTCCATCGTCAGATCAGCTATCAGTCAAAAAATATTGCATTGTCATATAACTTACATACGTAAGCAAAATTTCAGCTCAATCGGATCACGGGAAGTGGATCAAAAGAGCGTTCGAAGATTCCGTTACATACAAACATGCAAACATACAAACATACAGACATACAAGTGAAGCTAATAAAAGCGTGTTAAATCGCTCCCATAACACCCTTTACTTCATAATTATCAAGTAATCCACGATCTTGTATAAAAACAAGACTTCATAAAGTAAAAAATAAAATGCCTCGATTTCGGATAAATACTCAGTATAAACGGCATTTTACGGCTTTTTATCCAAGCTTGGATAAATACTGAGTCTTTTGCCCATCTCTAGTCTTAATTAATAAAACTTACTATTCCGTTGCTGAATATCTAGACGATAAGAAAATGTGAATTTCAACTGATTCTGGTCTGAATTTATGATTTGATTACTCTTGTGCCGTAAGTTTCTATCTATTGTATAATTATATTGTATTGCACTACCATAGTGCTATTTTGCATGTCACTGCGTGACTAGATGTGCAGTACCGACCGATACATGTTATGTTACCTTCCACCTTCTATGTAACCATATCTACGCAAAATAAACACATTTGTATTTATTTGAGTATTATCTCGAAGGTATAGCAGAAATTGCACTCGAACTCGCGGTCAATTTGGTTATTTTGTTATGCATAACCTGGTCAGACAGATCGACAGAAGTGTCTTTTGGAACATTAATGCCCGATTTCACCAACAAGCGTAACAAGCGCTAAGTGGCCCCTAAAATAAAATAAAGTGTCCCCTAAAAGATAGGGATTGGTGGTGAAAACGGCCATAAATATATTAAATTTTGAATGTATGAATGTTGTAGTAGATCATTCGTTATGAGCATGATTGATGATTGATGAATGATGATGTTCACCTCAGCAGATCGGCTCCTGCGAAGTTGGCGAACGTGGCAGCGTGCTGCTGAAAGCGTTGCACAGTCAGCCAGGCTTGCGTCTCCGCTGCCGTCGCGTCCTTCGACAGCCCGGCGTTCTGTTGACACACAATATGAATAGCTAGATTTAATTTTAAAGTAGTTTATGAAACTGTAGCATAATGAGGGGTATTAAAACACGAGGCGAGGTTTTTAATAGTATCCCACGAGAGTTTTAATACCTAGTTTTGTGCAGTTTCATACACTACTGTATCTACTCTCATGCTTAAGTGTCTCTCCTACAATAATTAAAGTTAAAACACAACAATATTTCCACATAAATCACGTTAAAGTTTTGTTGCCGCCAAAACCCGGCATATCACAGCGCATGCGCGGAGCATGGGCCGCAGTATCAAATCTCAGATCAATGAACCTCTTTGTTTAAATCTTCCTGCCTCCAAGTACTTATCAAACACTGAGTGGCTGTTTGGTTGTCAACTATAGTTAAAAAAAACTTTCGATACAGACTATCAAAGACCCTTGCTTTTCCCAAAAAAAAGTAGAACTATATCGTTATGGAAAAAAGTTTAATAATAACATTAGTTCTGTTCGAGAAGTAGTGTTATTATTAAAAAAAAAAATACTGTATTGCGTTTATAAAGTACGTCGTTATGAATTCGATTTCAAGTTTGTAATTCGAACTTTATGACATGAGAGTAGATAAAATATTTTTATTGTTACAAGCCTATTATGTCCCACTGCTGGGCAAAGGCCTCTCTCCCCTCTTCCACTCTATCCAATCCTGAGCGGTCTCCCTCCAGTCCTTGTCTCATAGACCCAACTCATCACTCCACCTCTTCCTGGGTCGGCCACGCTTTCTCTTTACATTTTCTGGGACATATTAGCCCAGCTATTCGGCAACATTCGAGCAACACGGCCGGCCCAGTCCCCCTTTAATTGGGCAGCCTTCTGAGCTACATCTAGATAGAATAAACCCACGAAAAAAATACGTTAAAACTGCCTGAAAGCAGGCACTTTTCCATTCTTCCACCCTGTAAGTCACTGTATTTTATTTGGGACATTCAACAGCTTAGAAAATAA
Source organism: Argyresthia albistria (assembly GCA_963457715.1). Taxonomy (NCBI): domain Eukaryota; kingdom Metazoa; phylum Arthropoda; class Insecta; order Lepidoptera; family Argyresthiidae; genus Argyresthia; species Argyresthia albistria. Next base: position 2,908,763 of record OY735279.1, on the reverse strand, counting down.
ATGAGTTACAATGGTAATAAATACTAAAATTAAGCCGGTAACAGATATCCACAGAAGAGCAAGTAAAAGAGAAAAAAAAACGGGAATAGGCTAACGGGAAAATGCTATGTTGTTGTTGTTGTGTCAATAAGACGTCTTGATACTGAAAGTGTGTTCTTAAACTACTACAATTTATTTATCTCTCTCTCTCTCTCTCAATGACGATACGTACCTTGTCGCCGTCATCGTTGGCCGGCTGCGCGGGCGCCGGCGGCGGCGGCGGCGGCAGGTCCGGCAGGATGGCGGCCGGCGAGTGGCAAGTGGGCGAGGACACCTTCACGTCAGCAGCACTGGGGAAGACAACGTACTTGAGGAATTGTGATTAAATACATTCGACCACATTGTTAAAAAATTCACTTTCCAATTTTCATACATACATTATGCACACGCCTTTTTCATACATACATTATGCACACGCCTTTTTCATACATACATTATGCACACGCCTTTTTCATACATACATTATGCACACGCCTTTTTCATACATACATTATGCACACGCCATTTTCATACATACATTATGCACACGCCTTTTTCATACATACATTATGCACACGCCTTTTTCATACATACATTATGCACACGCCTTTTTCATACATACATTATGCACACGCCTTTTTCATACATACATTATGCACACGCCTTTTTCATACATACATTATGCACACGCCATTTTCATACATACATTATGCACACGCCATTTTCATACATACATTATGCACACGCCTTTTACATACATACATTATGCACACGCCTTTTTCATACATACATTATGCACACGCCATTTTCATACATACATTATGCACACGCCATTTTCATACATACATTATGCACACGCCTTTTTCATACATACATTATGCACACGCCTTTTTCATACATACATTATGCACACGCCATTTTCATACATACATTATGCACACGCCTTTTTCATACATACATTATGCACACGCCTTGTTCTTGCAAGACGAGTAGGCGGAGAGCATGGAGTGAATTATACATAGAGCTTAGAGTAATTTTATTTTTGGACCCCTAGCCAAAAATTACTATTATTTTAGGAACATCATTCTGATTGAACAACTTTCACTAAGGCTGGATTTTACCAACAAAAAGTTATACGAGAATAACTATCGCGGGGATAACTTATATGACAAAATGAGGTGATCTGATCTAGGTGTCACTGGTGTAGAAGATACTCTCGAGTAAAAGTTACTCTTTCGTTGGTAAAATCCGGGCTAAGAGACTGATTTGTTCAGAGCAACTTTATTTTTCACTTCCCAGTACATTTTGGCCTGAGTGGGTCAGCTGATTTATCTGCTACACCCATATGGGTAAATTTACACTGATACACTAGCTACTGTACTTATCATAAGATCTTTATAAACGTGTAATTTATGGCAATAAACGACTGAACTGAACTGAACTGATTTGTGTGGAGAAGTGAAAGATAAAGTTGCTCTGATCAAATCGGTTTCTTAGTGAAAGTTGCTCAGAATGATGTCCCTAACAACCCCTAAAATATGACTACACCTGTCTGTTACACTCTGTAGAGTAAAGACCTCCACTTGCTACGATCCTGGAACAGTAGCATGAGGAGTGCGGCGCGGGTTTTGTCGCGGGAGTGTGAGGGAGAGACATGCAGCGCATAGCTCTGTCCCTCACTTTACCGCGACGAAATCCGCGCCGCGCTTTTCATGCTACGGATGCAGGCGTACGGCATACATCTCCCGCTTCATCAGCATTCGTAATTCTCTTCGTACATGCTCGTTTCTTATTGAATTTTCAGTGATGGTATGTACAGAAAAGTCAAGTTAGGCTTAATTCCATGAATCGTTATACAGGATGTAACAGAAAGGTGACAATTTTAGGGGGTTGTTAGGGACATCATTCTGAGCAACTTTTACTATGAAACCGATTTGATAAGAGCAACTTTAATTTTGTATACAAATCAGCTGACCGCCCCGGACCAAAACATATGGAGCAATGAAAAATAAAGTTGGTCTGGTCAAATTGGTTTCATAGTAAAAAATGCTCAGAATGGTCTCCCTAAAGACCTTCTAAAATATGACTACACCCTTCTGTTACACCCTATATTGACTTTGCATTACATTGCAGTACGATCAGGGTCCATTGCCAGAACCTCCCACTGTAACTGTGAAACCTTCACAACCACACTGTAGTAATTTGAATTTGACTTACTCCTGGCAGTATACTGGCTTCATCTGGTTCGGGGATGGCAGCAGAGCTGAAACATCAGGTTTTAAATTAGTGGTGATATACAATGGGGGCTATTTGGGGGGTATCAAAACTAGAGGAACTAAAGGCACTAAACTGACATCCTTCAAATCAGACAGCTCTTACGCGGTGGCCGCAGATTCCATTTTCAAACACACCATTTTAATTAGTTTAGTTATGTAGTATAGTTTGTGTCACCTCCCAAATCGCAGGCAATGTAATCTTGTTCTAATAAATAATTATATGTATTGTACACATGGGTCTACTCCTGGTCAGCAATCCACCTGTCTCATCCCTATTTGGTTTGCTGGAAGAGATCTCTTATTAGAGATAAGCTCGCCTTTGTACACGTTTTCTATGTTTTTTACTGTCCTATGTAACTTTTTGTGTGCAATAAAGAAATTATGAATTGTGAAAATAAGCTGCATGTAAATCTATCACAGATGGCGGGAAATAAACGCGGGAGGGCAGGAGCAGATGGCGGGAAATAAACGCGGGAGGGCAGGAGCAGATGGCGCGGTAAGGAAGAGGCCTATACCCAGCAGTGAGTGTTTCTGTGATTCGATTATGGATTCTCTAAATACAAATATAATGTATGACTTTTACCACAGCACTGCTAGGAATAGCAGGTAGCTATGGACATGCTTCACTCAAGACCGAGTAGGATTTAAGTACCTATGCAAGGTGTAACCTCAACGGTGTGGGTTCCAGCTGATGATGATGATGAGTGATGATAAATGTGTTCAAATCTCACCTGGTTGTGACAGCAGCGGCTTGCCCCCCATGACCGGGCTGTCAGCAGTCTTCGGAGGTCCACTGCAACAATAGATAAAAAATGATAAATATTTTGTCAAACAAACAAACTAATATAGGGTTGTCACTTTTTTTCCCTAACAGGGTGGTAGCGGCACCAGGGTGGCCACCATTATGCAGTTATTCAATACTGTATTTGGTTTGGCTTTGTCCCATCCAGTCACTTTATGCGTTTCAATAATCTGAAAAGGAAGAGTTTGCAATTCCAAATTGTGGCAATTTTACCAAACAAACAGATAACAATCTACCTACTACTTCATTCCCTGATTGGTCCCAAATTAACAACAATGACCATTTGGTAAATAACACATCTATTCTTAGAATAGTCCCTCCCTTGGGATCCTTTCAGTCCTATCTATTTATAAGGCCGACCCAATTGACTCAATTAACATGGCCGCATTGGTACTGGAGATCAACAATACAAAGCCAATATCTAATCATCTACTTGGTTACGGTCACTTTAACCATAAGCGTCTAAATAGGGCCTATAGTCACGAGAATTTTTTTTTTTTTTTTTCATATGTATTTGGCCAACTTGCGATCGGTTTTGCAACCATGAGCAGTTTTTATGAATATTTATGGCGCTTTGGGCATTCCATTCCAGTGTTTGGTAGCCCTTCTTGGTACTTTTGGGTTTTCTATATATTGTCCCAAACATGTTTTCTCTTCAATCTCCTTTGGTAGGGAATATCACTGAGTGCTGAAGCCAGCTGGTTTTGATGATGGTTGATCCTATCTCTGTAGGTTCTGGTCATTTGTGACACCTCCTCTTTAATAGTAGGCATTTGTAAGTAGTCATGAACTTCATCATTTCTTGTGAACCAAGGTGCATTTACTATTGACTTCAAGGCTGAATTTTGGAAGCGTTGTAGGATTTCAATGTTAGAGTTACTTGCAGTCCCCCATAATTGTATGCCATATGTCCATATCGGTTTTAGCACAGTCTTGTAGACGAGTACCTTATTGTTGACTGATAGCTTAGACTGTCTTCCAATGAGCCATTCCAGTGATCTGTATCTGTGGTTAAGCTCATCACGCTTTTTCCTTATGTGGTCACGCCATGTTTGTTTACGGTCCAGATGGAACCCAAGGTACTTGACTACAGTATTGTGTGGTAATGTGTCCTCGCCAAGTTTCACCGGAGGGCAGTCCTGTCGTCTCAGAGTAAATGTGATATGATTGGATTTGGCTGCACTGGCTTTGATGCGCCACCTTTTCATCCACGCGTGCACTTCGTTGAGATGAGTTTGCAGCTCATTAGAGGCAGTTTCTGGGTTTTTATGAGACGTCAGTGCAGCTGTATCGTCCGCGAAGGTAGCAGTCATCACGTTGTTGGCTTCTGGAACATCTGATGTGTACATTAAGTATAAACTTGGTCCTAGTACAGAGCCCTGGGGTACTCCTGCCTTTATTTCGTAGAAGTCTGAGGATGAATCGTTGATTCTGACGAAGAATATGCGGTCCTCCAGGTATGACTTCAACAAGGAATATAGGTTGTGCGGTAAGCTTTTCTTCATTTTATACAGCAATCCATCATGCCAAACTTTGTCAAAAGCTTGTTGTACATCTAAGAAGACACCAGAGCAATATTCCTTGTTTTCCAGCGCGTTCCTTATCTTGTCACAAACTCTGTGTACCTGTTCTATAGTGGAGTGTCTCATTCTAAATCCAAATTGGTGTTCAGGTATGATTTTTTCCTTGGACAGAGTTTCGTTGAGGCGTGAGGAGATTATCTTTTCAAACATCTTTGATAGGACTGGCAGGAGGCTAATTGGCCTATATGACGAAGTTAGGTGTTGTGGTTTCCCAGGCTTAGGTACCATGGTAATCTGTGAGACTTTCCATACTCTTGGGTAGTATGCTGATCTTAGAACGGCGTTAAACAGCATTGTCAGAAATAATATGACTTTCTGAGGAAGCTGTCTTAATATTTCTGCTGTAATCAGGTCGAAGCCGGGGGCTTTTTTAAGTTCTAATTCAAATATTGTTCTTCTTATTTCAGTAGGAGAGCAGCTTTGCAGTGGTAGACTTAGTTGCAGATCACTTTTCAGAAAAGTTTGTACTTCTTCATCTAGTTCTTTGTCCCCCATGTTTTCATTTGGAGTAAACACATCACTCAGAAATTCCCCGAAGGCTTCAGCTCTTTCTTCGTCCGTTTTAGCCCACTTTCCGTTCAGTAATTGAAGAGGGTACTAGGTTAATTGAGGCTTTTGTGATGATTTAACGGTTTTCCACAGTGAGTACTCATTAGTTTTAGATGGAGATAGTAATTCTAAGTGTTGTTGGAGTGTGTCATTTTCTATGTTACGCAGGAATTCCTTAAACGACGAGAATTTAAGTAAACAAAGCTGCCCCCTACCGAGCAACCGATGTCGGCATCGTCTTTAATCGCGCAAGAATGAACTATCATAATGACAATACGGCAAGTCAAACACGAAGCCGATGTCGACAACGGCTGCACGGTTGGGCCCCTGATTATATTTATTGAGCACCATTTGTCAACCGAGATACAGTGTTTTCACTAGTTCGGTTGTCACTGATCCCTCCTATTTTACGAAAAATTGTTCCTAATTAAGTATCTCCTTATTTTAGTTAAGTAGAATCTGTGTAAACCATGTTATCTGTCAATAAACAAATTTCAATTTAAAAAAAATAATATAAGTTTCTAGCTTGCTTCTCTCACAGGTTTTTTTTGTTAACTACTTCACTCGCAGAAGCACACCACTCGAACAATCATGGCAAACTATTGTTATATAAGATGTGTTGGCGAACCAGTTAATAACATGTTTTTTTTAGTTTATCTTGCAATCAGTCATTGACTATGAGCAGATTTTTTGAATGATGGTGTTGCGTAAGTTAATTCCCCTTTGGGATTACTCACTTCTTGTCACACAGGTGGTGCAGGTTTTAATCCCACTGATTTCTATTACTTTTAGAATGTCCATCTGTATAATGCACTACCCATTCAAGTTAACTTGAGACCTACATACTTTTAAAGATGTGGTGATGTACCTGATGAAAGGACACATGATATACAAGAACTTAATATCACAATATTTTGGGATATTTGTGACAAAGAGTCTTATCATTATTGTTATCAGATAACATTAAAGGTCAGATGAATGATTCAATGTTATTTATCGCCAATACTAAATGAGTTCAATAAGTATTACATAAAACATATTAAACATCTTTCCCACAATAAATGAAACTGTCTAAAAGGTGGCTTTTATTTGTGAACCAAGTTCATAGCATGATACAATAAGTTTTCTTTGTTATGCGTGCCTTTTGAACCAATCACCATTTGACCACTAGGTTACAATTTACAGACACACACACAGGGAGACATGCTTCAAACTTATAACACCCCTTTGATTTTAAGATATTTAATTTCAGATAGTTTTATTTCTACCTGCACTTAAATATGTGCCCACTGTACAGTAGTGTAGAACAAAAGGTTAGCTTAGGCACAGATTAATAAAGAGTTAGGAACAGATTGGACACTGTACATAATCATTCAACTAAAAAGCGACCCTTGCTACAACGCAACAAAGTACAATTCATGCTGTGTAGTGCGGCGCCCGCACTTTGATTACTTGCCTAAAAGTTGCCTCTCTTTCTGACGCGTAACTCTACCCTCGTCTGAAGCAGCTCGTGAAACTAAGGGTTGTCTCTTGTGTTGTGACAAATAAAACTGGATATTTACTTAACTACTAACTACGAACCACTTACTATTATTCTAGATTTGTGAATAACATTTAATATAGGTAGTATAGGTACCTACCTAACCTTTTACATAATGGCCAGAAATCCTATTGACAGTCAGTAGGACAGTGACCTTTATTCATCTGTGCAGTGACGAAACATCATCAAACAAAGCATGCAGTGGCATGCAGTATTTCTTCGCCTTCATTTTAGTAAGTAACTACACGCGGGCGCGCGGGGCTAGATAGAATGGCACGTGCAACCCGGGCGGCGCTCGGCAACCCGTCTACTTGTGGCTTTGCAGGTAAAGAGCAGAGTGTCACACGCCTGGCTTAGGTTAGGTTGAGGTGCAAACTGCATTGCTCTAGATTTAAGAACAGGTAGAATTATGAGTGATTTACAAAGTGGATTGTGTACTTGCCACTGCCAGATACTTAAATATCTGGTCATGACCTGTAGGTCAGTTACACAACTCTGTCTATATTGGGGAGAAATGGGTCAGAGTGTACATAAGGGGGCAGAAGCGTTTTTTTTTCCTTGGCGCCCCCTTATCTAAACTCCAACCGAGAAATGGGCCATAGGAGACTTTATCGACACTCTGACCAAGGGGACCCACTCCCGAAAAATTATATGAAAATCAACATGACATATGGCTGTAAATAATCTCTAAGTATAAGAAAATGTACGGTAACATCGTTAAAAACTTGTGAAAATGAAACGGGACAAAGCTACATACTACACCGTCCACAGCAGGAATTTATAAACAGACAATGGCACAATAAAAAGCTATATTTACATTGCTCGTCGCCTGGCGGGTCTGACGAAAACATTCGCGGCCTTCAACCGCCGGGCTATGTCCAGGTAGGTCGCGGGGTCTGCATCAACCTCAACCTCTGCCTTGAGGAGAGAAAACTTCATCCTCCAACCCCTTGCCATCACTCCATGGACCAACCGGGCCCTTAGAAAGATCCCGCGGGCTGAATGCCGCGCAACTACAGTTTGCTCTATGACGAGCATACTTCTCGTCAGCTATGGTCCTGGCGGGTTACGTTGGTGAAGGTGAAGGCGCCTGCTGTGGTGGTGATCACTCCTCTGTGCACCATAGTTATTTTACAGGACGCTTCAACAGTCATTTGGTTTGTTGTGTGAGAGTTGGTTGCACTTCAGTTTGCGCGGTCACTTGTCTAACATTATGCACGCACGTTTCTGGTTTTCACTCGCGGTAGTCGGTTTTGAGTGGTTTTCGGGATGTCGCCGGTTGGCAGTTATGTTTAATTTCAGCGGAAAATTGTTGGGGAGAGGACAACTGACAACAAAACAAACTGTAATGGCTGGCGGCTCGAAAACAATTGCTGACTGAGTGAGCGGCTGGCTGGGCGTTGATTGGTCGAGTAGTGAGGGGCGCTTCTCGATTGGATTAAAACCGGTTAGAATCGGTTCTCGGAGGACTCGGCCGGCTCGCTGCGGTACGTCACTCTAGTGGTGTGCGCGACTTTATCGATTGTTGTTAGATATCGATATTTATGTAAATGTTTAAATGGTTATAAAACACCAATCCTTTACAATTATTTCACAAATCCCCTGCGAGGGCCTGCGACTATCCCCTGCGAAGGGGTTTTGTGGGCTTTTTTTATATTTTTCCATAAATCCCATTCCGGTATTAAAAGCACAATATAACAGGATAAATCCAACTGCGAAAGATGGGGCGCACTGAGCAGTAAGTGGATAGTTGCAGAGGATTTGAGGAATTAGCCTAGTCAATAAAACTAACTTTTTATTTAACTGGCATGTACTATGTATAAAAAGTTCTTAAATAAAGTGAGATTACAAAAAAAACTTTTTATTAATAAGAATAAAATTAAAATTAAAGAAAAGCTGAATCGAAAATGGGATTGTGGTAAACAACTACAACAAGCAACGTTAACGTCACGCCTTTTCCCATACTGGATGGCAGAGGCATAATTGATTGCCCCCACTTTACTATTCAATACTCCATTTTTTGTGACGGCCCATCTTCGCAAATTAACGTAAATTAACCTATTCGTCATTCCTTTTGTTCTTTCAACTCTTGGATTGCATGAATTCCTAAGTAGGTAGCCACAATTAGTAAACAATAAAAATCTGCACAAAACCACGCCGATCTACCTTCCCACCTCGCAACAGAGATTAACCGACCAAAACTGGAAAAGCCAATGGTAAGACGGAGCTAAATGATCACGAGAATCAAAAAGATTCTAGTGAAGAATACAGACGATACGAATGTCCTAGCCCTAGCCTAGGCCGAGATTAGCACATCGTCGTTTAAGATAAGGACCTAACCCAACCTACAAGTGTATGTACTCGAGTAAAATTGTATTCTATTTATAGTTAGTAAAAAATATCTACATTACTTCCTATATTTTGCACGAGGAAATGTTCATTTGAATAATTGGTTTAAAGTGGGCATACTTGTGCCTCTGCCACTCCATAAGAGAAAAAAAAGCGTGACTTATGTTTGTTTTGTTTGTTTGTCTTATGCTATGGACATGTACTCGTAGGTTCTTTCACAGTGTCCGTTGGCATTTTAGAAGTATTTTATTCTTTATAAATATATTTTTTCCCTTTTAACCAATGCTAGGTACCTACTCAGATTTTTATCGAAATAACTGTACAAAATACGGTCTCATAGCAGGGAGACAAATAAAGACCCACTTAGCACATAAAGAGCATAGATCTTGCAAATGCAGAGTCAACGACCTTAGCGCCAAGATCCCCCACTCAACAGAGCTGAGTGCTTGAGCTAGCTAATGAATTAGTCATTTTGTGAACAGTAGTAATGTAGCCCATTCATGTCCCCACCGAGAGGCTCGGGCAAGTTTTCTGTATGTCAAGTACAGTCGAGTTCGTATATTTCGTATAAATTTATTGCACATAAAAGACAAAAAAAAAACAGAAAATACAGAGAAGTAATTTACAAAGGTAAGCTTATCTCTAAAGAGAGATCTCTTCCAGCAAACCGAGTTCATTAATATATTATGATATGAGCAAGTCTTAGGCTTTAAATATAAATGTACATGGAATGGTACATTTATATTTGAAGCCTTGGATTTGCTCATATATTATTTTCCTTGACCGTACAATAAAATAAAATGCGAATTGCGAATATGGAGCATGCTATGGAGTTTTCGAAAAAACGACTAGTCTCAATACAAAATTATGTTGGCCATGACGACTCAGTAAAGGCCATCGCAACTGCATTTTGATTACACCAATCACAAATCGCAAGGCGGCTTGGCAATATGTGTGTGATGTTCAATTCCGCGGAAACTGGGCAAACAGCCAGTCTATCCAGCAATTACCCCTCAAACTAACACAATCCGGTGCACAGCTCTTTCACTTGGCTTTCTTTGAAACCCAAACTGGATCAAACTGGTCTACAGGAATATGACGGTTAAAAATAACTCCACAATGGCATGAGGGCGTCGCAGTAGTGATTTGAGGACGCTGTCATTCACAATTTAGGCAGGGAGCGGCAATTTATGTAAGGAGCTGAATTAATTTTAATGCTGGCTTACGTAACGGGTCTTTGTATGCAGTTTTTTTTAGGTTTGACATGCAATTTTCTAGGTCAGTTTGGTCACGCGTCGGGAGATTACCGAAGAAATCTAGTTTGGGCAAATTGTCAAAGCATAGAAGCGTTCTATGCCCAGCAGTGGGTCGAAGTGACCATGACGATAATGACGAGAAGAATCAGACAAAAACCGATGCGTCGAGCAGAGTAGGTAGCGTATTTTAAACATGATATTAACACGCCTTTTTCAATACAAAGTGCCAGATGTATTTTCAAAGACATAAACAACGATTGCGAAGCATTTTGATAAATTGAAAATTATCCTGATGAATTGGAGGAGATTGCTGTAATTGATAACCAAGCTATGGATGACCCCATTACTGTCGTCAACAATAATGTATGCAGCCAATTGAGGACCTCTTCAACAGTTTTCAGCATGCGACTTGAATTAAGGAAATGGGTTGAAACTAAATTGCTCTTATGCCACTTGTGGCAGCATAGCATGCGATCTATTTTTATCACCAGTCTAAGGAATAGTGTTGGAATATCCGCGAACGTTAATATCGATGATAGTATTTTTCCGTAACTAGGAATAGGTAAAATGGAACACTCAGAATAATTCCAGAGGAATCGCAATACTTATTTATAAGAACCTATGGCAACCAGACGAAAACTGTCATGTAGGTATATGTTACCTGAAAATATTGGAATCCCGTCATTTTATAGAATACCTAGGCATTGTATTGTATAGTATAGGGGGCCTCTTTAGTCAATGTGTGAAATAATAAAGTATCGAAAAAAAAAACAGTTTCATTGGTATTCTATAAAATTACGGATTTCATACTTTACCGGTGACATATTTTATATACTATACGGACTTGGAGTAGCTGTGATAATTCTTACTCCATAATGTTCAGTTCAGTTCAAAATTTTTATTGACCATAAAATCATACATATTACTTAGTCAACGTCAATATAATATTATTATTTTTGTATACTACCGCCCGTTCGGAAGTTGTGGGCTTAGGGATGGAGCAAAGAAGGGCAAGAAACCTCCCCCATACCTCTTTTAAAATATCAGAGCCTTAAAAATACAATGTTATGTATTTCTACTTAAGTCTAAGGAAATACACCGAGGAGAGACGTACTGACTCAGTCCATCGCCCCTCTTTGGATTTCTGTGCGCTGAGATGGTAAAGACCATGCAGTTTTGTCATCTAAATATTCTTTTACACTGTAATATGACTTCTTCAATAGGCCGTTTTTGACATAGTTTTTGAACCTCCTTTCTGGTAGGTCCGTTGCTTCATTAGGTATTTTATTATAATAACTAACACATACTCTCATAAAAGAGTGAGCAACCTTACTGAGTCTGAACGCGGGCATAGCAATCTTATTTCTATTTCTAGTGCTTATACTATGATTATGACCTAAAGTCTTAAATAAACCTATGTTTTTTCTGGTATACATGATATTTTCATAAATGTATTGACAGGTAACAGTAAGTATATTGATATTTTTGAATTTGTCCCTTAGTGATTGCCTAGCATCTAGTTGATAGATAGCCCGAATGGCCCTTTTTTGTAAGACAAATATTGTGTTTATATCTGCCGCTCTCCCCCAAAGCAGTATTCCGTAAGACATAATACTATGGAAATAACTAAAGTAAACCAATCTGGCAGTTCCTACATCTGTGATGTGTCTGATTTGCCTGACCGCATAAGCAGCTGAGCTAAGTCTTCGTGAGAGACTAGTTACATGAGGACCCCATTGAAGTTTCGAGTCTATAGTGATTCCAAGGAAAATTGTTTCTTCAACGAGGTCTAGTCTTTCCGTTCCTATGCTTATACTCGTGTCCACCTGCCGCACATTCGGTAAACAGAATTTGATACATTTTGTCTTCTTCGAGTTTAATAAAAGGTTGTTTACATTAAACCAACTTAACACATGAGAGAGCGTACTATTTGCATCGTCTAGAATTTCTTGTTGTCTTTTCACCTTAAAGATAATGGATGTGTCATCAGCAAATAGTACAATCTGAGTCATTTTCTCCACCATATACGGCAGGTCATTCACGTAAACTAAGAAAAGGAACGGACCCAGAATAGAGCCTTGGGGGACACCAATATTCATATGCGTTCCGGTAGACTTATTTCTATTTATATCTACTTTTAGTACTCTGTCTCCAAGATATGATTCCATTAATTTTAAAGCATTGTCTTTAATACCATAGTGTTGCAGTTTGAGCAGAAGGGTTTGATGATCCACACAGTCAAAGGCCTTGGAAAGATCACAGAATACACCAACAGCATCCTGTGATCCCTCCCACGCACTATAGATGTGTTGTACTAGTGCTACTCCGGCGTCAGTTGTTGATCTGCCTTTAGTGAAACCAAATTGTTTTTTGTGGAGTAGCCCTGATGCGTTAAAGTGAGATTGTAGTTGATTCAGTATCACCTTTTCAAACACTTTGCTCAACACTGGCAAAACAGATACAGGTCTGAAGTTCGCAGGGTCTTCCTTGCTACCGGATTTGAAAAGTGGTATTAATCTGCTCATTTTCATGAGGTCAGGAAAAACACCTTCTGCTATACAACTATTGAACATGATTGCCATGTACGGAGCAATCACATCAATTACCGATTTAACTACTTTAACCGACATGCCCCATAGATCTTCAGTCTTTTTAACGTTTAGAAGTTTGAATGTTTTAAATATAGTTAGAGAGTCTATTGGTTTGAAGTTGAAGCCACTCTTGTGTTGGGGAACATTTTCAACCAAGTAATCTAGAGACTTTTCAGAAGAGGATGGTAGTGCTTCTGTTGTTATTATGGGTATAGTACTGAAGAACTTTTCAAATGCGTTAGCAACGTCCTCGTTAGATGAGAGTAATTTACCATTAACTTTTAAATTAAAACTAGATTCACTACACCTGACCTTGCCTGTCTCTTTTTTAATAATGTTCCATATAGTTTTAATTTTGTCACCCGAAACTGTAATTTGATTGTTTAAATATGAGCATTTGGCTTTATGACATTCTTTCCTAAAATTATTAGAACAATTTTTGACAAGGGTGACAAATTCCGGACTGTGGTCATAAGATTTTTGTTCATACAATTCATATAGTTTGGACCTACTCTGTCTTAATTCCTCTGAAGCCCATTCAGAGAATTTTATTTTATTATTATTTCTCACTTCGGTCAGATTAAACACATTTTCGAATTCCGTAGATATAACTTGGAAGAAGTTGGAATATAGTGTGTTCGGATCTTCACAGTAAGGTGTTGAAGGTAGACTTGACACAAGTCTATTTCGAAATTTTTCCATCTTCTTCAAAGTCACTGGTCTACATAAAATTTTAACGGGTTTTTCCGCATTAATTTCCTCAAAAACTACCATCTGACCCGTGTGGTCTGAACTTAATGCGTTAACTATTTGTTTATCGTAGATACTACATAATTGCACATACATATTTAAAGGACATTTATTATTTGTGTCGGTAAATCGAATTTCATCGTTACAAAAATGTATCTAATAATCACTTTGACACTGTGAGAGAACGACTAAAAAAGATAGATTGTCAGCAAAGTACACAAGTTAAATTGTGATGGATATAAAGTCTTCTATTTATATTCAAGTAATTTAAGAGCTAAACGATCAGTTGAGTAATTCTGATGTTATTGTCGTCGCAATGCGGCCAGCGCGGGAGTTATTCTCGGTGTTCTATTTATAAACACTGCTAGTGATGTAACAAATATCGTAAGAAGTATCGATAAACGTGTAGTAAAAAATCGCTTGTAATATAGAAGAAAGGAACTGAGAATGAAACGATAAACGCATAACAACAAACAAAAGATGAAACGAAAATATCTAACCACGGTTACACACGAAGCAGTTAAGAACCGGTATCGACCGGTAATAACCTAAAAAGTTCTGGGCTGCGCAGGTATTATAGGATTTCCATTTCATTCGTTCGATTTATTCGATCCGTTGTTAATTTCACGTTTCGATTACTTTTCCTTGTTTTTTCCCCCTATTAGATTGAGATTAGATTCTAATAGGGGGGAGGGCGGAAGAGACGCTAATATACTTAGATTTCGGCACCTTCTGAAAACAGCACTTAAAAAAGTGGCCAAGTGCGAGTCGGACTCGCCCATGAAGGGTTCCGTAGTAGCAAGTAATTATAAGACTGGATGTTTTTGTTGTAACTTCGTTTTTTAATAGTGTTTGTATGGATGACAAAGTTATCTTTGCAGTTTTTATTAATGTCTTATATCTTAATAATTGAAACAAAAAGTAAACTTTAGAAAAAACCGACTTCCACAAACCCTATTTGATTAGATTGAGTTTAATACTAACTGTAACCCCTTATCCCCCCCTCCCTTGGGGAATTAATTTTGTCAAATGCTATATCAGTGCTACCCCACGCGACTAAGGAACCCCTGTACAAAGTTTCATGGCTCTAGGTCCACCGGTTTAGGCTATGCGTTGCCTGCCCGTCAGCCACGCATTGTATTTGTACCTAGTATTGAGCAGATCTGGTGGCCATATGTGGTCTTCATCAGCAGTTCCGCATCACAATATTATGCTTACCATGTGCATTTGCACGAGTTATTATGAAAAACACAAAAATCACTATAGGTCTGCCTATAATATTTGAAGAGTTCTCTCGATTTCTCCAGGATCCCATCATCAGATCCTGACCTGGTGTCAATGGGACCACCCTTGAGGTATTACCTATACGCCGAAAAAAGATTTGTTCAAATCGGTTCATAATTGGCGGAGCAATCGCGTAACAAACATAGAAAAAAAAAAAAAAAAACATACGGGTCGAATTGAGAACCTTCTCCTTTTTTTGAAGTCGGTTGAAAACGGCTTATTTTATTTAGTTCAAACCAATTTTCGTTGAAAGATTGTTTATATATTTTTGTTATATTTTTCACTCTCTTACTTTATAATCACAAAGATAAAAACTAAAAAAAACCGACTTTGAGACCTATCACGCAATCCTCTCTGCTCGCGTTGCGAATGTCGTCTAAAAACACGAAAATGAGCCCATATTACACAATATGGACGAATAATTTTGGTCCCTTACGTCAGCCCACAGTCACAGAAAGGAAACAATACGTTATTTAGTTTACCGTTACTTCGTTATGACATTATACTTTTCAGACATTTTCATGTTGTAACCAAACTACTGGACTGATCCCTTATTTTCAAAAAATGGGATCAAGCTGATGATGAGTAACACTTTCAAACAAAAAAAGAATTTTTGAAATCGGTTCATAAATAGATGTAACACACATTAAACATAATGATAAAATAACCGGCCAAGTGCGAGTCGGACTCGCGCACGAAGGGTTCCGTACCATTATCTATAAAAAACCGCAAAAAAAATATTGTTTGGGAGCCCCCCCTAAATATTAATTTAATTTAAATTTAATTATTTATTTTTTAAGTAAATAATATACTCAATATATTGTGAACATTTTAAGCGTCTACCTGCTACCATTATTAATATCGAGAAAAAATTTGCAAAAAAATCACGTTTGTTGTATGGGAGCCCCCCTTAATATTAAATTTCTTTTGTTTTTAGTATTTGTTGTTATAGCGGCAACAGAAATACATCATCTGTGAAAATTTCAACTGTCTAGCTACCACGGTTCATGAGATACAGCCTGGTGACAGACAGGACGGACGGACGGACGGACGGACAGCGAAGTCTTAGTAATAGGGTCCCGTTTTTACCCTTTGGGTACGGAACCCTAAAAAACATAAAACCGAATTGAGAATCCCCTCCTTTTTGAAGTCGGTTAAAAAGTTAGAGGGACACACAATAATGACGATAAAATAAACACGCAGTATTCCACAAATGTGGCCATCATTTAATTTATAGCTTTTCTTGCCAAGCTGAATTTAATCAATTGGTGTTAAAAGCACAATGTAACAGCCAATTTACGACTACAACGTGTTCTAAGTCGATTTGTCATAGTTAAAGGTCAGAACGAATGGACATGTCATTCTAAAAGGCAAATCTATTATCTATTTACTCGGCCCGTTGCTAGCCCATTCAGCAGAGAAATTTTCAGCTAGATTATACAGGTTGTAACAGAAAGGTGTAGTCATATTTTAGGGAGTTGTTAGACATCATTATGAAAAACATTCACTATGAAATCGATTTGATTAGAACAACTTTATTTTTCACTTCTTCATACAAATCAGCTACATAGGTACTACTACAGCTGGGCAGCGAGTCTCGTACAGGTTTGGCATGGCAGTGGCTATGGCGAGAGCGCAAAATCTTGTTTGTTTGCAGCGCGCGCGGCGTTTCTCGGCACCGTCGAAAATCAAAACAGGTATTTTCCGCCCTCGCTATTAGCCATTCGATTAAATTCAAAAGAATGACGCGTCATTCGTGTGACGTGAATCGACCTACGAACGGTGTTACGCACGCTACAAATAGCGTCGCAAGCGTTTCGAATCTGCTACGAACGCTGTTACGGCACGCTGCAAATAGCGTAGCGCAACGAATCTTCTACGAGGGTCGATGTCACGAATTTTTATGTCACACGAATGAGATTAATTCACACGAATGACGCGTCATTCGTGTGACGTGAATCAACCCACAAACGGTGTAACGCACGCTGCAAATAGCGACGCAAGCGTTTTGAATCTGCTACAAACGCTGTTACGGCACGCTGCAAATAGCGTAGCGCTACGAATATTCTACGAGGGTCGATTTCAAGAATTTTTGTCACACGAATGAGATTAATTCACACGAATGACGCGTCATTCGTGTGACGTGAATCGACCCACGAACGGTGTTACGCACGCTGCAAATAGCGACGCAAGCGTTTCGAATCTGCCACGAACGCTGTTACGGCACGCTGCAAATAGCGTAGCACTACGAATCTTCTACGAGGGTCGGTCATTCGTGTGACGTAAAGTCGACCCTAAAATATGACTACAGCTTTCTGTTACATCCTGTACAAGATAGCATTTAATTCGCTGACCATATTTTGGGGACCCATCACCGTCTCTCAGACAACAGGATAATCATCACCCGATAGGAAGCTTGTGCTTTCTCCTTGCGCGGTGGGTATTCTTTAAATGTACTTGCATCATGCAAGTTGCATGGACAATCCATTTGATCATAACTTTTTCTCCCGCTAGTAACGAAGTTACAGTCATACAATAAAAATATGTCTTTCGAAGAAAATACCTTTCTAATGGTACAGGCCAGTATAGTGCGTTCATCCAGGATGTGTCGGTACACCCGCAAGAAAATGTGGTGATTACAACAGAATATTAACATAAATGATACACATAAGTCAGAAACAAAGAAGATTTTAATAAAACATAAACATACAGGCACGCACATACATTGCTTCTGGCCCCACACAAGGATACCCTGTGTCGTGGGAACCAGAAACAGCAACAACACAAACATGTAAGCATCCAAGACCATAATTATGAGTAGGTACACGTAATACATGGAATAAAGTAATTTTCGCTATAAGTAGCAGAGTCCACTTTTTTATTTTTTTATTTAGCCATTAAAGTGTCCCACTGCTGGGCAAAGGCCTCCCCCTCTTTCGTCCACACTTCCCTGGTCTGTGCCACCTCCAGCCACCCCGGCAAAAACTTGTCGAGGTCGTCCCGCCATCTCCGTTTCGGCCTGCCCCTACACCGGTATCCGTCCTGTGGCACCCAGTCAGTTGCGATTTTCGCCCATCTGTCTGTCTGCCAGAGTCCACTTATTTATTTATCTATTTTATTTTATTTGGAACATCAACAAACAGCACATAGATAAACAAATTAAAAAGAGCAAAGATACAGAAAAATACAAGAAATAAATTTAGATTGAGAAACTTACACAACCTTCGGCGGCACTTCGAAACAAACTCCAAGTTGACATGCGTGAGTACTCTGCAGCGACTTTCTTTGACCGAGTGTCAGCGTTCTTTTAAATTAGGCGGCAGGTGGCAAGGCGGCGATATCAAAGGGTGACACAAACTAAATGAATGGACTATAGTTCCTTACAAAAAACCGCCGGTGACAAATTTTGTTCCACGTGATATATCTGTACGTATAGCAATAATATTCGGGAATCAAGGCACTTACCACATCTCCGGCGAGTAAGGCGGGGAGTTGCCGAGCAAAGATGGCGGCGGCAGTAACGCGTCGTTGGACAACTGACGACAAACGAGATTCACACATCAACGTCATTATACATCATCATCGGGGAGGCAGTTGCTCACGTCCGGTCCGAAGGAATTACTTGGAACCCACAGCCCTTCACATCCTCCCTGGGTAGTGCTAACGAGCGACAAATCATCATCATCATCATCATCAAATCATCTCAAGACATTATAATTTCCAGGTTCTCAAATGAGAACCTGACCACTTGACACTGGCAAAATTAACCACAAAAGAGGTTAGGACGCCATTAATAAAAAGAAGAAGAAGAATACATCATCATCATCGGACTTATCATCTTTTCATCCGGGAGTCGCGTACAGGATTGGCACATCGATGATTGTAGCGACGCGCAAAATACCGGTTTTAGCTTGTCGAGACGGTGCCGAGACGCGCCCCGCCGCCGGCTACAAAAAAAACTGGAATTTTGCGCCCTCGCTATAGTTATTGCCATGTGATTCAGTACGTGACTCGTCGCCCAGATGTTAAACAAACAACATCATCATCATCCTCAGTCCACATGTCGATGTGCTGGGCATAGGCCTCTTCTCTATAGCGCCAATCTTCCCAAAGAACATACGATAAACAAATAAGACCAATGCAGAAATCGTTAGATTAAAGAAAGACTGGCTATGTTCAACGATTACGAATACGTTTTAGTGCGATTAGGGGTAAGCCTACCGTAGTCAGCACGGTAAACTTCTCCAGGTCAGCTCTCGGCCAATAGATGGCGCTACTATAGAAAACTCCTGTTTACATACAATCCTACATCGCGCAATCGCAAAAATTTACAAGTTCCCCCACTATTTCTCTCTGGTTTGCTTTACGTTTTAGTGCGATTAGGGCTAAGCGTACCGTAGTGAGCACGGTCGCCTCGCAGCCCGGCTGGTATTTCTCCAGGTCGGCCCTCGGCCAATAGATGGCGCTACTGTAGAAAACTTCTGCTTACATACAATCCTACATCGCGCAAACGAAAAATTTACAAGTTCCCCCACTATTTCTCTCTGGTTTGTTGTACGTTTTAGTGCGATTAGGGCTAAGCCTACCGTAGTGAGCACGGTCGCCTCGCAGCCCGGCTGGTATTTCTCCAGGTCGGCCCTCGGCCAATAGATGGCGCTACTGTAGAAAACTCCTGTTTACATACAATCCTACATCGCGCAATCTAAAAAAATTACAAGTTCCCCCACTATTTCTCTCTGGTTTGTTGTACGTTTTAGTGCGATTAGGGCTAAGCGTACCGTAGTGAGCACGGTCGCCTCGCAGCCCGGCTGGTATTTCTCCAGGTCGGCCCTCGGCCGGCGCATCACCTTCTCTCGGTCCTGCTTGTGCTTGCGATCGGCGCCCTTCAGCTTGAACACCTGTCGGGAGTTACGGGAAGCTTATTGAGTTGTCTAGTTGGGGGCAATACGGTTAGCAAGCAAAGAGTTTCGATCATTTTATATTATTATTATTATTATTTATGATGCACAAGCAGCTTAGAGCTGATGCGTGCATATCAGTTCACATTTCACTGCTATACAGGGTGTAACAGAAGGGTGTAGTCATATTTTAGGTGGTTGTTAGGGAATCCATTCTGAGCAACTTTCACTATGAAACCGATTTGATCAAAGCAACTTTATTTTTATATGCTCCATACGTTTTGGTCTAGGCGGTCAGCTGATTTGTATAGAGAAGTAAAAATTAAAGTTGCCCTGATCAAATCGGTTTCATAGTGAAAGTTGCTCAGAATGATGTCCCTAACAACACCCTAAAATATGACTGCACCTTTCTGTTACATCCTGTATATGTTTGGAATTTATTTGTAATTGAATTGAATACCTAATGGAATGCATTTTTATAGTATTTGTATAACGCATTGGACCAGTCTTTAGTGTTGCAGCTTAGGTGAAGACTAAAGGGGGCGAGCGCAGCGAAGCCCCCGAATCGTATTCGTGTTCGTTGACAATGTATAGTACAAAAAAACATCACGTAGTGCAGAATAAAATTGCTGTTAAAAAGACATGTTTTCGTTAAAACCCGCCATATCATGATGTGCCCAGTAATGGCTTGGGCATATCATGAAATGGCGAGGCACATCATGATGTGCCCGATTCTACGATCGGCCGCCGAGAATAAAATAGCTATTCTATTCTATTCTATAGAATAGAATAGAGTATGCGTTTATTCAAGCGTCACAATCAATATTTATTTATTATTTGATTAATAAATAAATAAATAAATATTGGCTCGGACTGTCACCTTGATCTGGCAGGCGGCGGCGTGCAGCCTGCTCTCTTCGTCACTAGCGAGCGACGTCTCCACCTGGATTCGAAAGGGAACCCCCTTCTCCCCGCCATGCTTCTTGGCGGTGAACTCTGTGGAGATGCAGTTCACCTGCCGATAGACAAATCATTGGTTAATAAATAACAATAATAATAATGATCAACAACAAAAGGTAACGATCACACCTTCCCAATGACAATGACAACTAACAATGTCCTCATAATAAAGGTGGAAACTGACCAATGTTACGAGAGAGACATTACATTCGCATCGAGCAGGAAGCCAGGAACAGTTTACGCTCGTTGCTCCCTGGTTTCCCCGTAATACTACGTACTGACTGCATGATTTCTCGCTGTGTAATATGTTACATTACACCTCGTAACGACCACCGAGTAGTGATAGTAGCCGGGACCTACCTACAGCTTAGTGTCACCCGTAACACGGATAATAAGTATGACAGATACTAAAATATTATACTAATACAGATAGACCACCTGGAACAAAATACGACACCGGCGTAAACTGAGATGCTACGGAAGCTTCTTTAGTTCGAGGCCAATATCGCTTGGTGCAGCACCATCGAAAAATTGCAAATACCACGAGATGGCGCTAAGATGTATAGGATTTATTCTAAGATAAGCGCCACCTAGAAGTATGTTAACTGAAACCATGGCGTTTATGAGTACCCGTGATAATATTAATGAGCACACATTAATAACTGCTGGACAACAGTGGATGCATGTGAGAGTAGTATTTTTGACTCACTAGTCTGAGACTCAATCAATCAATGACAATGATTATGATTACATTTGTGTAAAATAATACATTTTCTATTTTGTTCTATTCTAAGTAAGTATTCACCTTGATGTAAACGCCGACATCCTTGAACGGGTCCCAGTAGACGTGCAGCGCGTTGAGGCTCGGCGGATGCTGAACCCTGATCACGCCGTACGAGAGCGGCACGTCCACCTGACGACATAGACGCATACATCCATTACAGACATACGCATCATAAGGCATAGACTAAACACATTCACCTGCAACGTTCCTTGCTATACAGGGTGTAACAGAAGGGTGTAGTCATATATTTAGGAGGTTGTCCATTCTGAGTAACTTTTACTATTAAACCGATTTAATCAGAGCAACTATATTTTTCATTGCTCCGTACGTTTTGCGAAATGCAATGTAAATTTTATATTTCAATTTGAAAAGTCGTGTTTTCTACTCAGTTCGTCATTTGACTAAAACACCGTTCGCCATTTTGATTCCGACTTGACGTCACTCCGATAGTAACCATCGACGTAAATTAGTACTTGGTCTTTGCAGTGGTCGTGTGTTTACTAACGGAGTGACGTCACGAGCGAAACATCATGGCGGACGATAATGCACTATCGTAAATTAATTAATGATTTTAGGTATTTATCGGTTACACAAAATTTAATTAAAATTTCTACTCGTTTATCACGGCCTTAGATTTTTTTCCAAAAGTTTCCACAAAAGCAAATAATACGGTATTAAACTACAAATAAAGTCGCCCCCCACCTCGACGATCCGTTCCGTAGGCCTGTCCGCGTGCCACTGCGCAATCTGTTCCCGCTCCATGTACTGCAGCCGACGCTCGTGGAAGCAGATCTTTATGATGCTCTGTTGGGCAGAAGCACAGATACTATAATATTATACTAATACAGTTTGACCACCTAGAAAAAAATATGACACCGGGGCGTGAACTGAGATGCTACGGAAGCTTCTTTAGTTCGAGGCCATTATAGCTTGGTGCAGCACCATCGACAAATTGCAAATACCACTAGATGGCGCTAAGATATATAGGATTTATTCTAAGATTTGATCAGAGCAACTCTATTTTTCACTTCTCCATACATTTTACCGGGCGATCAGCTGATTTGTATGGAGAAGTGAAAATGTTGCGGTCTTGTGCTCCCCAAGATACCGGTTTCAAATCCCGGCTGGGGACAAGTAAGAAAAACCCCAGGTCTTGACAACGACAACATCTTTGTGATATCCCTGTGATTCCCACGACACCAGGCTAGCCTAGTATGTCGAGATCATCTCCATAGTCGAGATATCGGTTTCCATAACGCATTGTCCGTCGAAAACGATCTCAATTTATTTCGATCGAAAACGGGTCGAGATATCTCGGTTGGTTTTAAGGCGGGTAGTGAGAATAGTTTTTTGTTGTTATCGATGGAGGTATTCGGTATCTAGAATCAATATTTCGGCCATGGACATGATCTCGATAGCGCGGGAATCGCTCCCCAGTAGCAATGTGCATGTTACCTTGAGGATCTTCCCCTTATAGTGCGAGAGGTCTCCCAGCTTCTTTAGCTTGATCTCATATGGCTGTCCCTGGTTCAAATAGGTGAGTGACTCTTCGTTGGTCTTTGTCGCAATCGAGGTGGCAGCGGCGAGCACGTATTGGAATCTGGTGGAGATAGATAAAATGTTTGTTGAAATCGTTTCAGTAGTTTCGGCTAGTAGAGTGCTTATACTACACTACAGGGTGTAGTCATATTTTAGGGGGTTGGACACCATTCTGAGCAACATTCAGTTCAGTTCAGTTGTTTATTGCCATAAATTACACGTTTATAAATATCTTATCCCAACAAAAACATGCATAGGCATATACAAAAACGCCAGTCTCGCAGCCTGCGCAGTTTATTCTACCGTAAAAAGTTGTGAGATCTAATTTTAAACCAAGTCGGTTAATTTAACCAGTATCTGTGTATGGTAGAATCTTTCCAACAACTTTATTATCGTATACTGTTAAGTACCTACCTAATTATTTAACTAATAACATTTATAGTGATCGGTTCAATATAAGACATCTTTATTTCTTCAATAATAATTAGAATGACTTGGCAATCGCACGTAGAAAAGTTGTCGACTATAGGACCGTGTGTGCAACGTAATGTACCTATTGCTCTCGCTCCGAAATAATTCGTTGTTTTCTTATTAGTTAAGTTTATCTTTATTTAGAGATATGTTGTGTTGAGTAATAATATTCATTTGTGCTCTGGGTGCTATAGAGTGGTCAGTTGAGCGCGATTGCCAAGTTATTCTAATTATTATTGAAGAAATAAAGATGTGTTATATTGATCCGATCACTATAAATGTTATTAGTTAACTAATTAGGTAGGTACTTAACAGTATACGATAATAAAGTTGTTGGAAAGATTCTACCATACACAGATACTGGTTAAATTAACCGACTTGGTTTAAAATTAGATCTCACAACTTTTTACGGTAGAATAAACTGCGCAGGCTGCGAGACTGGCGTTTTTGTATATGCCTATGCATGTTTTTGTTGGGATCTCATTTCTTTTTGTAAGTAACTTTCCTTTTTTAGGGTTCCGTACCCGAAGGGTTCCAAACGGGACCCTATTACTAAGACTTCGCTGTCCGTCTGTCCGTCCGTCCGTCCGTCCTTCCGTCCGTCCGTCCGTCCTGTCTGTCACCGGGTCCGCCTGCACGAACCGTAATAGCTAGAAAGCTGAAATTTTCACAGAATGTGTATATCTGTTGCCGCACCAACCACAAATACTGAAATACGAGAGATATTACAAATTGAAAGTGGTCTCGGTACAAGATACGTCTTCACAACACGCTTGAAAAGTTTATACCAAGGCCATTTTGTTTTGGTAGGTAAGCCTTCTTTTAATGAAACTAAATTTAAATGATATGGCAATGTCGTCCCCGGACTTCTACAAAGACTTTAGATATTCATTGATGAATTACGACGTCTCTATTTATTCTGTAGAACTTTTAGAAAATAATTATAAAATTAATAGTTTTTAATTACTTTTGTTTTCATACAAATCTCAGAGCTCAGAAATTCATTTTTTCCTTTTGGCCACTTCAAGTTTGGCTGCCAGTGATGTTTTAATTAAATACTCTTTGGTGCGTTGAAATGATGTTTTGCAGTCTGCATGACATTGACATAATGAGTGAGTGAAAGTGAACCTCATTGTACGGAAATTGTAGATGGGTGTCTCACGTTTTCCAGTAGGTTGTAGACAGTGCTGCTTACGGCGGCGTTTAGTAGGTACTAAAGGCCCTAAAAGCGCGGCAAGCTTTGAATCAATTCAAATGCTATTTTTCAACTAGCTACAAAGTTATTCTGACATAAGATGATAATTTGAACAAAACTTTTTGGGTATTTCATGAAAAATACAGTTACAGTTCACACATATACAGGGTGGAACAAACGAATGGGCCCTGGAGGGAAAGTACCTTAAAATCTCAAGATATCCGTCCGTCCGTCCGTCTGTCTGTCACCAGGCCGTATCTCATGAACCGTGGTAGCTAGTTTTAGGTTTTTTTTACCCGACTGCCTTTAGAAGGGAGGGTTTTTACCCGACTGCCTTTAGAAGGGAGGGTTATGTTTTTCGAGTGCATGTATGTATGTATGTAGATTTCTATGTTCCCTGCTACAGCCTGAATGGCTTGAAGGAATTTAACCTTTGAGGTGTCGTTAGATTTGTCTTGATAGTGCGAGTGACACTGGGTACCTACATTAAAAACAATAAAACTCAAAAGGGAAGAACGAATCACTGGGTTCGAATCCTCGTGAATATTATTTTCTTTTTGTTTATTTTTTATTGTTTTGAGTGCTTTCGTTTTGTTGTACGATCGATGGTACGGAACCCTCCGTGTGTGAGTCCGACCCGCACTTGACCGATTTTTTATTTCCTTTTGGCCACTTCAAGTTTGGCTGCCAGTGATGTTTTAATTAAATACTCTTTGGTGCGTTGAAATGATGTTTTGCAGTCTGCATGACATTGACATAATGAGTGAGTGAACCTCATTGTACGGAAATTGTGGATGGGTGTCTCACGTTTTCCAGTAGGTTGTAGACAGTGCTGCTTACGGCGGCGTTTAGTAGGTACTAAAGGTCCTAAAAGCACGGCAAGCTTTGAATCAATTCAAATGTTATTTTTAACCGACTTCCCAAAGGAGGAGGTTTACAATTCGTTCGGATGTTTGTTTTTTTTTATGTCTGTGCCCCATAGCGCCTAAACGGGTGGACCGATTTAGAAAATTATTTTTTTGTTTGAAAGGGTTTACCTTCCCATTAGTCCCATTGACACCAGGTCAGGATCTGATGATAAGATCCTGGAGAAATCGAGGGAACTCTTCAAATATTATG
This sequence comes from Argyresthia albistria, assembly GCA_963457715.1. Lineage (NCBI taxonomy): Eukaryota > Metazoa > Arthropoda > Insecta > Lepidoptera > Argyresthiidae > Argyresthia > Argyresthia albistria. Next base: position 2,882,799 of record OY735279.1, on the reverse strand, counting down.
AGCAGACCTATAGTGATTTTTGTGTTTTTCATAATAACTCGTGCAAATGCACATGGTAAGCATAATATTGTGATGCGGAACTGCTGATGAAGACCACATATGGCCACCAGAACTGCTCAATACTAGGTACAAATACAATGCGTGGCTGACGGGCAGGCAACGCATAGCCTAAACCGGTGGACCTAGAGCCATGAAACTTTGTACAGGGGTTCCTTAGTAGCGTGGGGTAGCACTGATGTGGGATTTGACAAAATTAATTCCCCAAGGGGGGGGGGGGGATAAGGGTTTACAGTTTGTATTAAACTCAATCTAATCAAATAGGGTTTGTGGAAGTCGGTTTTTTCTAAAGTTTACTTTTTGTTTCAATTATTCAACTAGCTACAAAGTTATTCTGACATAAGATGATAATTTGAACAAAACTTTTTGGGTATTTCATGAAAAATACAGTTTCAGTTCACACATATACCTTAAAATCTCAAGATATCCGTCCGTCCGTCCGTCTGTCTGTCACCAGGCCGTATCTCATGAACCGTTGTAGCTAGACAGTTGATATTTTCACAGATGACGTATTTCTGTTCCCGCTATAACAACAAATACTAAAAACAAAATAAATTTAATATAAAAGGGGCTCCCATACAATTAACGTGTTTTTTTGCGGTTTTTTATAGATAATGGTACGGAACCCTTCGTGCGCGAGTCTGACTCGCACTTGGCCGGTTTTTTTCTTTTCGGGTACTATTTCTTGTGCGTTAGATACCGACTTTCTCAAAGCCCACTCCCTATCTCTATGGGCTCTTCTCTGTGGCTTTGATGTTACGATTTGTGACAAGTCTGGGCGGTGAATTATATAAATATAAATCATACCTCAAACCAAACCATACCGCGATTCAGGAAATGCACACCTAGCGACATCTAATGGGGAATAGCGATATTAGACAATATTGTAACCGCTTTATTTAAATCATAGCTGGAACCAAACCATACCGCGATTCAAGATACACATAGCGACTAGCGACATCTAATGGGGAATAGCGATGAATCGAAGTAGTCGTGTACTGAGCTTATTGATAATTAATATATTATGTAATTGGGGCTAAAATTGCGCAATGTTTTAGTTTTCCTTGGCTTTGCAGGCTAAACTTTAACCATGCTCAAAATTTTAAGCTTGTGGGTTCGCTAGAAGTAACCTTTTGAGTTTTCATGATCGTGAATCAGTGAGTCAGTGAGTGTCAAAATTGAGGAACTTTGAATTGCTGTACCTTCAACTCTACTGGTTCAAATTTATTGAAATTTTGAGAATATGTCTTATGACATGGTGCCTTTTAGCCGCCGGGAATTCAGGTTTCTATCTTTATCCACAACGGAGTAACAGGTAGGTCAAATATGCTCTGAATGGCTTCCTGTAAAGGATGTTACTGCTGCGCCCGTATGTTTTGCTTTTTGCTCGACTTGGCTTGGGGGCGCTGCCGCGCCCCCAGATCATAAGTACAGTAGGCAATGTATCAGTGTAAATTTATCCATATGGGTGTAGCAACTAATTAATTTTAGCCTGCGATATACTACGAAACCGAAACCTTTTACTATGAAACCGATTTGATCATTGCAATTTTATTTTTCCATATATTTTTATTGCTCCATACGTTTTGGTCCGGGCGCGTCGGAAAGTTGCTCTGATGACATCGGTTTGACAGTAAAAGTTGCTCAGAATGACGTCCCTAACAACTCCCTTAAATATGACTACACCTTTCTGTTACACCCTGTAGTAGTAGCATACTTAGGTGAAATTACAGTTCACTTCACGTAAAAAGACTGAGCGACAGGGATGGCATGTGTGAATTATAAATAATACTTTCGGGCGCGACTGTAGCCATCGCAAACATATCCCATCCTTGTCTCTCAGTGTCTTTTTACGTGACGGGAACTATAGCAAAAATAGTAATAACGAAAGTAGTTTCATGAAAAGGGAAGTCAGAGACAGGAAGATAGGGGGACAGATAGATAGAGAGGTGGAGAATGAGAGTGAGATTAAGTTAAAAGGGGGAAGGCTGAGAGATGGATATGGAGATCGAGAGAGGGGGTGGAGAGGTAGATAGGGGGCGAGGTAATGATAAGAGTTGACACACAAAGAGATAGTCAGAGAGCCAGCTCGCCTTTGTTGTTATTTTTTTTGTGTGCAATTAAGGAATTATGATTATGACAGAAAGCCCTCCAGAGACGACGCGGGGGAACATTTGACGAGCAGAGAGAGAGAGAGAGAGAGAGAGAGACCTGGTGTCATCTTTGAAGCTGGGCTCCTGGCGCGAGTGCAGATAGCCCTCCAGAGACGACGCGGGGGAACATGTCACTAGCAGTCCGCTGCTCACTGTAAATGCAACAAGACATGTCAATCGTTTACATACAGAGTTACTTTTGGACCACTAGCCAAAAATTACTATTATTTTAGGGACATCATTCTGAGCAACTTTTACTAAGAAACCGATTTGATCAGAGGCTGATCCACTTAGACCAAAGTGTACTGGGTACTGGGAAATGAAAAATAAAGTTGCTCTGATCAAATCGCTCAGAATAATGTCCCCAAAATAATAGTAACTTTTGGCTAGGGGTCCAAAAATAACCCTGTACAGACACACGCGAACTGTCGCGAACTATACTAAGCAAAGTAATTAAAATTGTGTATTTGAAAATGGAGTCTGTGGTCACCGCGCAAGAGCTGCCGGATTTAAGGTTGTCAGTTAGTGCCTTACCCTGAGTTTGAAACTAGTTTGAAAATTTAAGGTTGTCACCTTACTGATTTAATGGGTGGCTGGGACACAATTGCTCCCACGTCAAAGCCAGCTTGCCCATCGCCGATGGAGCAACGAAGATTTCCTCACGATGTTCGGCATCACCGTTAGAACTTTTACTTTACCTAAGTGGCGACCTCTGTGGCGCAGCGGTTGCGCATCTGCCTACCATGCGAGAGGTCCTGAGTTCGAATCCCGGCTGGGAACAAAAAAAACCCCCAGGTCTTGGATGTTACATGTTTGTGATGTCGCTGTTTCTGAGTATCCTACTGTAGGGCCAGAAGCAATGTATGTGAATGTATGTAAATGTTTGATAAATTAATCGCATTGGTACATTGGTCAACACCGGGATTCGACCCCGCATCTCCTGTGTGAGAAGCGAGCGTGAAACCACGAGACCACGGACCTATCGTGGAGGGGTGATATGTCGTGTACCAGTAGCATGCCGAAAGTAAGGGACAGATAAACTCGCGCCGCGCTCGGTATGCTACTAGAGCTGCTACCACAGATACTATAATATTATACTAATACAGGGGGGCAATTCTAGCGCTAGCGAGATCATGTCCATGGTCGAAATATCCATTTTGAGATACCGAAATCTCTATCAAAAACAAGAAAAAGCTATTCTTACGACTAGCCTTTCGACCAACCGAGATATCTCGACCCGTTTTCGATTGAAATAAATATAAATCGAGATCGTTTTCGACGGATTTAGGCAGTATCAAAGCCGATATCTCGACTGGGGAGATGATCTCGATAGCGCGAGAATAGGGGGCCTGATAGTCCACCTAGAACAAAATATGACGCCGGCGTAAACTGAGATGCTACGGAAGCTTCTTTAGTTAGAGGCCATTATCGCTTGAAGCAGCACCATCGAAACATTGCAAATACCACGAGATAGGCTAAGATATATAGGATTTATTCTAAGATAAGCGCCACCTAGAAGTATGTTAACTGAAACCATGGCGTTTAACAGTACAAATCTTACTCCTCGCGCCATCTCTTTTTACGAAGGGTTACTAATTCCAATTTGTATGGGATGAGCACCCTGTGTTGGTTGGTACTAACTTTTGTTATCATGCGTCGCGTCATGATGGTAGCCGGTCATACCACACATGGCGTTTTGTTGCATTGGCGCGCATTGCATGTTGTCACTGTCTGTAGACGAGATAGAGGCATATTAATAAGGTACGGGAAGCGGGTCGGTAATGGGTCCGTATCGGGTCGGTATCGGGTCGGTGAAGGGTCGGTAGTGGAGCGGGTGTCAAATCTAAGAGAAACACCAGTTGTGTAATTCCGGTGGCGTGCCGTAGCCTTAAGAAAGGTTAAAGAAAAACAGTCAAAATATCAAAAAATCTATCTCAGTACATGCTGCTATCCATAGATGGCGCTGATAGTCCAGTTGTCAAAATGTCTGACGGATCAGCTATAGGAAAAGTCTGTGCACTGGATCGGCCTAGTGGGCTGCAGTTTACCACTAATGAACTTAAATAGCGTACAACGTCCACAAAAGACCACGATCTTTTGTTTCGTTTTTTCTAAGGTTTTAAACTTTATCCCACGTATGGGTAGTTTTTAAAATCGCGGTCCGTGGAGTCTCGACGGACGGTTGTGTCACACGTCTCACACTTGGACGAGTTGAATCGTAGCGTGTACACTGGGTTCCCTGAGAGGCTGATGATGATGATTACCATGCTGCTGCATCATGGCCGGGTGCGCAGGCGCCGGCTGGCAGACATCCTCCATCGGCTCGCGCGGCGCGTCCACCGCCATGTTTGTTATCTGTCACAAAAAACTTTCATCAAAATCGGTACAGCCGTATAGGAGACAAGTTATAGACTCGCAGTACTGCAAACTTGATGTTATGATGTTTCGGGCTCTTGTCACGAAAAAGGAGTATTGCATGGATAACTAAGCTTAGGCCAAACTGTGCTTTTGTCAAACTGATTGGGAAATACCCTCTTTGTTTAGGTGTAGGAGATACGACATGCAGCCTGAGACAGTCCTCCTCAAATACGCATGCACTGTCCTCGAGAAGTAAAAAGCAGGTCTTCCTGTTGTTATTATTTTCTGTCCAACCACAGAGTGCTCATCCCATACAAATTAGAATTAGTAACCCTTCGTAAAAAAGAGATGGCGTGAGGAGTAAGATTTGTACTTTGAACGCCATGGTTTCAGTTAACATACTTCTAGGTGGCGCTAATCTTAGAATAAATCCTACATATCTTAGCGCCATCTCGTGGTATTTGCAATTTTTCGATGGTGCTCCACCAAGCGATAATGGCCTCGAACTAAAGAAGCTTCCGTAGCATCTCAGTTTACGCCGGTGTCATATTTCGTTCTAGGTGGTCTATCTATCTGTATTAGTATAATATTATAGTATCTGTGGTCCAACCTGGGTTTGCTAAAAGCAATCTCATAAAACAGTCAAGCTCGCCTTTGTACCCGAATACTCCATTTTCCATTAAACAATGTATTGTTTTGTGCTTTAAAGTATTGTCAGAGTCTTTCACTGCCGCTGGTGTTCAGATGACATTGTAAAGGTGGCCGGTAGGCAGTGGACCAGAATGGCGGGGGACAGATGCGAGTGGCGGCTATGCCCAGCAGTGGGATAATACGGGCCGATATGATATAAATGATGATCACTGCCTCTCGAGAAGTCACTTAATTTGAGCAGCACACTGCATTCGGCCGCCATTGTAGATGGGCGACCCGGAAACATTCCGGGAATCTTCCCGGAATATTCCCGGTATCTTCCCTTTCTTCCCACCCAGTGGGTGTTTGGAGAATCCCTAACCATTGCCGTGACTGAATAAGACACCATCTGATGATTATTATATATTTTACTGTATCTCAAATCACATGCGACATTACGCGAGTCTAGACCAGAATAACAAATCGTTGCTACGCAACCACTAGTCATCAAACCAAAGAGGCGGAACGCCACACCACCCCCCTAGGGAGTGGATTAATTTAATACATTAATTAATCAAAAAAATAATAACTATTCTTTCACATTAAACTGAATTCAAACAAATAAGTATGTCTGTCGATCTTCCGAATCAAAAAACAAAACAAATCGCAATAAAAATAAATTAAAAACATGCGCAAAATTTATAAATAGATGACAATCATTAATTAAGTGACATTGACACCAAAATTACACAAAAATTATAACATCTGAACAATCACACACAGAAATAAAGAACAATGTTTAGATTTATACACAAAGGTAACCGCAAATAAAACAAAAACCTAAAGTCGAAACTTAACTTGTCTGCCAGACCTAGTTGTATAGGGCCGGGCTGATGTAGCTGCCGGAGAATTTAGCGGCTTCTGCAGAGGCTTTTTAGGCTGTGGTTGTACTGAAACAGGGGCCTGATCAACCGCTTGTGTTTCTAGGTATGCTGGCTTCACACGGTCAATGCTGACGACAGTTGCCCGACCCTTGATGATGATGGTTACCGTCTTCCCATCATTAGAACGATCGGAAACCTCATAAGGGCCTTTATAGGGTGGTTGTAAGGAACGGCGAACGGAATCATCCCGCAAGAAAACATGTGAGGCCGTTGCCAGTTGTTTGAAAACAAAAATTGATGGCTCGGAGTGACGTGAAACCGAAACCGGGCGAATTAGTGACATCTTCTTCCTTAATTGAACGACGAAATCGGCGGTATTTTCAATTCGGTTCGGGGTAGGAGATGATACTATAAATTCGCCGGGTAATCTCAAAGGCTCACCATAGGTCAATTCGGCAGCAGTAGATTTTAAATCCTCCTTGTATGCCGAACGCATGCCAAGTAGCACTAATGGAAGGGCCCTAATCCACGTGTCATTATGACACATTAGGGCCGCTTTAAGTTGGCGGTGGACGCGCTCAATCATGCCGTTGGCACAAGGGTGATATGAGGTGGTTCTGTTACGATCGATGCCAAACTGAACCATGAGTCGGCGAAACACGTCAGACTCAAACTGCGAACCCTGATCCGTCGTCAAAACTGAGGGAACTCCAAAACGAGGAACCCACTCCCTCGTGAACGTCTCGGCAACCTCCTCGGCAGTAATAGAGCGCATAGGCCATACCTCAGGCCATCTAGACACTCTGTCAATTGCCGTAAGGCAATAACGGAATTCGTTGCATACTGGCAAAGGACCTATTATGTCAATATGGACATGCATGAAACGACCAGATGGATGATCAAATTTTCCCATAGGAGCAGTGACATGTCTCGACACCTTACTGAGCTGGCACGCTGTGCAAGAGCGAGACCAGTCCCTACAGTCTTTGTTGACAGAGGGCCACACGTAACGGTCGGTCACAAGACGCGTAGTTGCTCGGGCACCGGGATGACTTAGGTTGTGAAGTTTATCAAACAAGGAACGGCGGAATTCAGGAGTTAAATACGGTCGTGGTTTTCCAGTAGAAACGTCACAAGTGATGGAGATTGTCGTGCCTGGGATGGTGATTTTTGTGAGCTTCAAGGAAGAACCAGAACCAGACTTTTGGAGAGAGGAAAGTTCCTCATCAGTCTGCTGTGACTTGGCAAGAGCTTCGTAACCGATTTCCAATGAAATGGCCTCTATGCGCGACATCGTATCCGCCACCACATTATCCTCACCTTTGATATGCCTTATATCAGTTGTAAATTGACTTATGAAAGACAGCTGATTCAACTGGGAGGGCGGAAGCTTTTCACGACGCTGAATAAATGCGTACAACAGCGGCTTATGGTCCGTGAAAATTGTGGCGTGTTGAACTTCGAGGATGTGCCTAAAATGCTGTACACTTTCATACACCGCCAACAGCTCTCGGTAATAAGCCGGCCATTGGGCTTTCTGTGGTGACAGTTTGCGACTGAAAAATCCAAGAGGAAACCACTCACCATCCACTTGTTGCTGTAGAACAGATCCGATGTGCACGCTAGACGCATCTGTGAAGAGGCCTAATTGTGCGTTAGCGATTGGATGTTGAAGCAAGGTGGCTCTGGAAAGGCTACTCTTGCAGGCTTCAAACTTTTGCAGTAGCTCTGTTGTCCACGGAAATGGCTTTGCACCCTTACCATTTATTACAACTAAAGCATCAGTCAAAGGTGCTTGATATTGCGCAGCATGTGGAACAAAACGGCGATAGTAATTAATCATGCCTAGAAATCGGCGCATGCCTTGTACCGTCTGAGGGGGTGGAAAATCCAAAATGGTTTGGATTCGGTCCTGGGGCGGTCTGATGCCATCGGCACTGACATGATAACCTAGGAACACCACCTCACTAGCACCAAGGACGCATTTGGCGGGGTTTATCACCGCACCATAATCCTGTAAGCGCTTGAAGAGAATCTGCAGGTGTTGCAAGTGATGAGCTTCATCTGTGGAGTAAACCAAGATATCATCAACGTAAGGAAAACAGAAATCAAGACCCCGTGTGACCTCATCGATGAAACGCTGAAAGGTTTGACCAGCATTGCGTAACCCAAAGGTCATGAAGGGAAATTCGAAGAGGCCAAACGGGGTAACGATGGCGGTCTTCGGAATGTCTTCCTCAAACATGGGGATTTGATGGTAAGCCTTTACCAGGTCAAGTGTACTGAAAACAGTGCAACCAGCGAGTCCGTGGGCAAAGTCATTGATGTGACGCACTGGATAACGATCCGGAATAGTCCGGGCGTTCAAGGCGCGATAATCACCGCAGGGACGCCAGGCATTATCCTTCTTCGGTGTCATGTGCAATGGGGAAGACCACGAACTTTTCGAAGGTCTTGCAGTCCCACATCGCACCATATCCTCGAATTCCTTCTTGGCAACAACTAACTTCTGAGGTGCAAGACGACGAGGACGACAGGAAACAGGTGGTCCATCAGTGGTAGTAAGGTAGTGGACAGTATTATGTTTTATAACCCTAGGTAAACCAGATGGACGTGTTACATCAGGAAACTCGCTCAGTAGTCGATTGTAAACAGATGTTCCCTCGGCAACTGCCTTGACGCTTGCTTGGTCAGACATAGCAGTTGAAACGCGTGAGGAAAGTCCAGTGATACCATCGACCAGTTTTTGGCTCCGGCAGTCAGGCAGAAGATTGTAGTGAGCAAGGAAATCCGATCCTATAATGGCTGTGTCGACGTCAGCAACCACAAACTGCCAAACAAAATCGCGGCGCAGTCCTAGATTTAATGTCACATTAAAATAACCATATGTTTTTATGCTACTCCCGTTAGCTGCAGTCAGCTCGTAGTCGGCGGATGGACGCCGACTTGGGAGCCATCGATAAGGATAACAGCATAAATCCGAGCCTGTGTCAATTAAAAATCGGCGTTTAGTTACCTTATCGGTGACAAATAGACGACGGCCAACAGATGGCGCGCAATCGGCTGCCGCCACTACTGATTGCTTGGCCGGTTTTCCGAAAACGAGCTCCAGTTACACGGGGCTATACATTTTGAAGCCTTTTTCCCAAATACACGATGGTACCAACAACACTTTGAGTCGCGGTCGGTAGAGCTGTCCCTTGATCTACGTGATGGCGATCCGCTGCGACTGCGCGATCGGCGACTGTTGTTGGTTGACAGCGCGGCAACGTGGCGGGACAATTCGCTGACCTGTGTGACTAAAGCATTAAATTGTTCCTCCAGAGTAGGGCCAGGTGAAATGACGGAGCACGAACCCCACGTGCCTGGGGAAACTTCAACGATTTTGTCCGCTATATCGGCCACTTTTTCTAACGGAAGGTCCGCCTGCGCGGTGAGGATAGTCTGAATATTTGCAGGCAGTCGTCTTAACCATAACTGTCTTATTATCGATTCGTCCTTCAAATTAGAGCCTGCCAGGGTGCGCAAGTGTCTCAGAAATTGCGAGGGTTTACGCCCAGCCAACTCCTCGTCGCCAAGTAGCTGGCTAAGCCTCTTCTCCTGCGACACTGACAATCTGCGAATCAACTCATCCTTCAAGTAAATGTACCTGTTTTCTTTCGGTGGGGCCGAGATTATGTCTTCGATCTCCATGGCTACCCGTTCAGTCAAACCACCTACCACATAATTATATTTTGTGTAATCAGCGTTTATGCCAGCTATTTCGAAGTTTGCCTCCGCCTGAGCAAACCATATGGCCGGACGGTCGGGCCAGAATGGTGGCAACTTCACGGAAACCTTAAAGACCTGCGAAGGTGGTATTACACTTTCATTAGCGGCAATATTAGCAGCATCCAATCGCAGGTTCAACTCCGCATTGGTCGCCTCCAGCCTCTGCAGCCGATCCCTCAACTCTGCTTCAGCCATGTTTAAGGAGTATCACACAAATATCTCTACCTATATCGACTGAAAGGGGTGGAGACTGGAGTTAGAAAACCTAAATAGAAAATACAATGGTTATACAAAAGGTAAAATAAAAAATACACACTTATACACACATTAAAAACGAATAAACGAAAATCGTTCGTAAAAGTTCATAAAACCTCATCACACCGCAGTTTTAAAATGTTTGTCAGCAATGTTTATAAGTCGTACGGACAGCTGATGTTAGAATGACAGGTGACAAGAGATGTCATACGTCACGTAGATGTCATCGGATTCTTCCTTGCAATGCAGGTTAAATAGGTGCGCCAAGCAAGGCGGTTTCACTCGGCCGAATGAAAATCCGCCAGCTCATGATTGCTGATGTAGATAGTGCTGAAAAAGCGCGAGCATTAACCAGCCGCACAGCATCCTCTCAATTAGCATGATCTCTGATGACGGCGAAATCTCGGGACCTCACACCTCACACGCGCACCAAATTTTTACCAAAAAAAATAATAATAATAATTAAATAACTGCTGCACTATTGTTTATTTTTTGCACATCACGTCGGGGTCACCACTTTGGAGAATCCCTAACCATTGCCGTGACTGAATAAGACACCATCTGATGATTATTATATATTTTACTGTATCTCAAATCACATGCGACATTACGCGAGTCTAGACCAGAATAACAAATCGTTGCTACGCAACCACTAGTCATCAAACCAAAGAGGCGGAACGCCACAGGTGTTTATGTGAGAAGATTCAATTTAAATGTTTTTTGGTTGGAGTGTAAACAATCTTGATATTTTCACTTACGCATTGCGTAGAGTGCCTCACGTCCATATCAAGATTGTTTACACTCCAACCAAAAAACATATAAATTGAAACTCCCCACATAAACACCCACTGGGTGGGAAGAAAGGGAAGATTCGGGAAGTTCCGGGAAGAATCCCATCTATAGCCGCCATACAAGTGGGTCACCTGTCGGTCATCCCTGCGGGGCCACGCGCGGCGCGGCGGCGACAGAGTGTTGCCCGTGGGCGACGGCGCCTCTTGCTTGAACACTGCCAGCGATAGCAGCGCCTCGCTAGAAGTACAACGGCGAGTTTGTATTATTGCGGTTGTAGTAGTTCGCCGGTGGGATACTAGATGGCACTAGCGAGTGGGAGCGGCTGGAACGCAGGCTCCAGATATAGCTTCAATCATTTTAACACTGTCATTCTGTCTCATTTTATCTTATAAACCGTGGAAAAGGACAGATGTACTTTGAACAAATGTTTGCGGCTATGTCTGGCACCTGCTGAAGGGAGCGGCGGGGTTGTGAAACACTGACATATCCCCATCTACGTGGTGGTCTAGTGGTAGTTGGGTGGTGGGAAACTAGATGGCGCTAGTGAGTAAGTAATAAATAAGACACTGAGCTGACAGCGGGGCCTCAAGGTCTCTCTAAAATGATTATTCTTTATAGAAGTTCCAGTCTCATAAACTTCACAAGAACCAGCACAAGAATTATTAGTATTTTCCCACGAGCATTATTTTATCTCCCTGCAGTCATGCCATTACCATTACCATCCAGTGATTTAAAACTTCACGTTTTACTCACTAGATGTCGCCACTCACTACCGCTCACTAAGAAGTTCCTGCCTCACCAACTAGATGGCGCCACAATATTCACACTCTCATTACTTACTTCATGGACAGTTCTCCGGGCAAGTCCAAGTCCAGATCCTGCCAGCCCGGAGACATGTGCGATGAAGACGATGAGGTGCCGCTTCCGCCCATGTCTCCGCCGCCGCCGGCCGCTGAAAGATATGCACATTTACATACAGGCACATACATTGCTTCTGGCCCTACACTTGGGTGCCCTGTGTCGTGGGAATCCAAAACAGCGGTGTTATACACATTTCACGGGTTTGTTTTTCTTCCTCTCCTATCGGGATTCGAACCAGGGACTGGCAGAGCCTTCAACAGAGAATCCACACGTTAAAGAGAAGCAAAAAATATTAAAACTAAACAAAAACACAACTGGGCCCTGATCACGAACGTTTTCGAGATCGTATTACGTTTTCGAGAACGCAGGAAATTATATTTTATATCTTAAAGAATAATAACCGGCCAAGTGCGAGTCGGACTAACGCACGAAGGGTTACGTACCATTATCTATAAAAAACCGCAAAAAAAAACTGTATGGGAGCCCCCCCTAAATATTAATTTAATTATTTATTTTTTTAACCGACTTCCCAAAGGAGGAGGTTTACAATTCGTCCGGATATTTTTTTTTTTTTATGTCTATCCCCCGATAGCGCCTAAACGGATGGACCGATTTAGAAAATTATTTTTTTGTTTGAAAGGGTTTACCTTCCCATTGGTCCCATTGACACCAGGTCAGGATCTGATGATGGGATCCTGGAGAAATCAAGGGAACTCTTCAAATATTATAGGCAGACATATAGTGATTTTTGTGTTTTTCATAATAACTCGTGCAAATGCACATGGTAAGCATAATATTGTGATGTGGAACTGCTGATGAAGACCACATAATATGGCCACCAGATCTGCTCAATACTAGGTACAAATACAATGCGCGGCTGACGGGCAGGCAACGCATTGCCTAAACCGGTGGACCTAGAGCCATGAAACTTTGTACAGGGGTTCCTTAGTAGCGTGGGGTAGCACTGATATGGGATTTGACAAAATTAATTCCCCAAGGGGGGGGGGGGGGATAAGGGGTTACAGTTTGTATTAAACTCAATCTAATCAAATAGGGTTTGTGGAAGTCGGTTTTTTCTAAAGTTTACTTTTTGTTTCAATTATAAGTAAATAATATACTCAATATATTGTGAAAATTTTAAGCGTCTACCTGCTACCATTATCAATATCGAGCAAAAATGAGCAAAAAAATCACGTTTGTTGTATGGGAGCCCCCCTTATTATTAAATTTGATTTTTAGTATTTGTTGTTATAGCGGCAACAGAAATACATCATCTGTGATAATTTCAACTGTCTAGCTACCACGGTTGATGAGATACAGCCTGGTGACAGACAGACGCACGGACGGACAGACGGACGGACAGACAGCGAAGTCTCAGTAACAGGGTCCCGTTTGTCACCCTTCGGGTACGGAACCCTAAAAATCACTGACATTTGGCTTTTCGATAGTTTTCTATCGAATCTTTGTTCGTGATTGGGCTACTGATTTCATAGGTACTGATAAAAGCAAATAATGTTTTTTCTTGAAAGCCTTTCTACGCTCGTGAGGTCTACATGGTAAGGTATGCCCCTGACCTAAGACCTACGCAGATGATTCGGCCGTTTAAATTAAAGATTTATAAGTTGTTATTATTTTTATATTAGTTTAATTAACGTTATCATGATTAATTTACATGTTTACCGGCAAGATGTACTTAGAGTAGTATTAACTAGTTCATTCGTCTGAACATGGCCTCGCGGTCAAAGTATCAAACGATAAGCGTTGAAGTATATATATATATTAACGAGTCTATTTATACAGCTGTTCCTAGCCGATAGCAGTCATGAGTATGATTTATGGTTATATTAAATCGAAGAGGAGATTCTTCGGTTTTTGTGTTTTGAAAATATCATGTAAATGTAGTCCGAGGCCGAGGAAATCCGAATGTTTTCTTTGTGTTTTGGTCAATGTTACAACTGGGACAAACTAGTACCACTGGTTAATGGCCGGAAAATAACTTGGCCAGCGTTCGCTGTGTGTGTCTCGCTCTCTCACAAAGACAGACTTCCGACAGAATGAAGAGACTTTGTGAGAGAGCGAGACACGCACAGCAAACGCGGGCAAAGTTGTTTTCCGGGAATGTTACAAGTCTAGTTTAGCTAACGATACAAGACCGGACCGGACCGACTTAACTGTTCTAAGTTATTTCGGAACGAATAAAATGCTACTTTAATTTACTGTATGCAGAGACTATATTATATCCAATTGACTGCGCCTGCGGGGGAATGCGGCTTGTTGTATTCAACAAACGTTCGCATGCGCAACCTATGTACGACGTCGGGCCGCCAGAGGCGCCAGACAGTTTCGCAGCGGCTGACGAATCACAGCTCTTACCTCGTCCTCCGCCGCCCGTAAATTGGTGAGTTGTGTTTCAAAGGAAAATGTATCTATGAGCTCTCCACTGGATAAGTGCTCCCTGTCTGTATGCAACACACAACCTAAGTAGGTACTGATAAAGTTAATGCACAAAATGCTGAGTTTTGTTGTTATTTTCCGGGCGAGGGACAGAGATAGGACGACTTTGAGTGTTCGTCAAAGTTGACTTAACAGCTGTATATCGAACTGCTGATAACTTTTTATATTCATTAATAAATAATTACTTAATTTCTCCACCATCACCATCGCAAAAGTAGCAGGCAAACATCATACCATAGGAGTTATACGTAATGGCCGCGAACGCATGCGCGCCAAACTCGGTCAGCCGCCTCCCCTCCCGCGCCTCTCTCGCCGCCACTTCCAGCACCGCAGCCGCCGACACGCGCCCCGCCATCTCCTCTCCGGTAGATGGCGGCACCTCCCACGCGAAGCTAGACATTCATGCTGCGGGCCCAGCTAGTTCGCACGACCACTACTAGGTGGCGTTGGGTCTGTAGTTTGTTTGACGGCACTAGATGGCGTTAGTCTGTATTCTATTATATTCTTCGGTTGATATCACTTTGGTGGTAGCTTTTGTTTATTCTTATCACTTGTCCACATAAATTCACTGTCATAAACATGACTGACACGGGTATGTCCAAGCGCATCTTTTTGGTAATTTTCTTTGGTTTTTCAAGATTTTTAGTGGGTTGTGTCTGCGACTTGACATGATCAGAGTCATGCCTGATACAGTCTATTATATTTTGGATCCACGATATATTTGCACATAAGTAGTTACTTGAAAAATCAATTTGTTAGTCACAGATATTAGAGTAGTGATATAAAACTCTGGTCTGTTGTTTGTGACATTGGCGTTATGTCACGCCTTTTGCAATTCGGGTGGCAGAGGCATCCTACGTTTAGCCAGTTTTGCGTGACAGGGGGCTAGCTCATTCCTCGAAATCACTTTAGTACCTTTGGTGTGAAATACGACAACAACAAAATGTGGTACACAATCACACAACGCACACCCACTAAACAAATAAATACCTAAAATAACTTCACTACAATTCGACGGTGATAATTCAATCGCCAAATAATGAAAGGCCTTGATAATTTTGAGGGCATATACATATGTGAGCGTGCTATACACTCAAACTAGAAATATATATTTTATTATTTGGATACATTAGGCACTTTCAAAAGTTTCAAAAGATTTCACTCAAATAACTGAGGGTCCGTCGGGCAAGTGGTGCAACGAAACGTTTGATTCGTCTAATGACTCCAAGGAAAATGGCCACTCAGGTCATAAGTCCTACTGACCTAGCGCGTGTCTAGATAACAGACAACATCATACTGGTTTCACGAATGACCATTACGACCCCATAATCACTATCAATAACGATATAGACCATTAGGAATAAAAGATGGCGGCTTACAGACACAACTTTTCAGATAATTTGCGATAATGCGGCTCGATTTGACAACGAGACAGGAATATACATATAGAGTACAAGCAAGTGACGAGACCTGGGGGACACCACAACCTTAGGATCATAAGCTGATCCGCAAAATTACCTGACCTGAGTCTTAAGATAGTCTTTGTATTAAGTCATCATCATCCTATCAGCCCGTATCATCCCACTCTTGGGCATAGGCCTCTGCCAAAGCACGCCACTCGCATCTGTCCCTCGCCATTCCGGTCCACTGCCTACCGGCCACCTCTACAATGTCATCTGACCACCGGGCCATGGTCTGCCAACTGCTCTTTTCCCTGTTCGCGGCCGCCACTCTGTTGCTGCCTTGGTCCACCTTCCGTCCTCCCTTCTGACCAAATGTCCCGCCGATCGCCAGTTGAGCCCCGTTACCGCGTTCCCACGTCTGCGACTTTGGTAAGTCTACGGATTTCAACATTAGGTACGCGGTCCACGAGACTGATGCCTAGCATGGCACGCTCCATAGCCCTTTGTGCGACTTTGATTTTGTGCATATTGGCTTTTGTGAGTGTCCATGCTTCGGCACCGTATGTGAGGATAGGCAAGAAGACAAACTCGTCAAAGCCCTTGCCTGTGGGATTCGTGATTTTAGAACGTCCTCCAGGTATTAGATACTTGGTCATTATTAGTTATTCTGTTGTCATACTTGTTAAAGTCCGTTACGGATTATTCGCGCCAAAAGATCTTTGGAAAGTTGTAGACACGTCTATCGCTTGATCGAAGTCTTATACGAATAGAAGCACTCACACAAACGCAATAATCTCTCAGATCTTGCCTTCTAGCACAGATCCTATAATATTATACTAATACAGATAGACCACGTAGAACAAAATATGTGACCGGCGTAAACTGAGATGCTACGGAAGTTTCTTTAGTTCGAAGGTTTTATCGCTTGGTGCAGCACCATCGAAAAATTGCAAATACCACGAGATGGCGCTGAGATATATAGGATTTATTCTAAGATTAGCGCCACCGAGAAGTATGTTAACTGAAACCATGGCGTTTAAAGTACAAATCTTACTCCTCACGCCATCTCTTTTTTACGAAGGGTTACTAATTCTAATTTGTTTGTATGGGATGAGCACCCTGTGCACAAATGCAATAATCTCTCAGATCTTGCCTTGTAAACAGTCTTCTGTTGATATTGAATCTAGCTTCAGTCCTTACATTGCTTCTGGCCCCACACTAGGATACCCGTGTCGTGGGAACCAGGTTCGAAATAAGTTATTGAACTTGTCACAACTGAGCCTCTGCCACGTATATCGGGAGAGAGAGGGATTTAGTTTACGAAGTTATTATAGTTATCAGTCCCAATCAAGTGAATGACCTAAACTGATTGGGTGTGCAAAATGGTACACCTATGTAAACAACTTGCGACGTATACTTAATGCATTAACAATATAATATTAAATAAGTTTAATACTTCTGCATCCTCGAGTAAGCAAAAACAATTTCATTAGTCCAAATCAATTCTTTTACGCAACGATCCATTTGTTTTGCTTATCAAAATATCAAGTTAGTGGGACGTTTTACTGAAAATGCACAACAAATAAATAACAACAAAAAAAAAATGTTGAAAAACTTTGGTTCACTTGTTCCCTTGTTAAGGCTCGATTTTACCAACAAAAAGTTATCCGAATATAACCATCCCGGGGATAATTTGAATGACAATGACAGTTCCAAATGTGGTCATTCTATGAAAAACTAGAAGATACTCTTGAGTAAAAAGTTACTATTCGTTGGTACAGTTCGCTCTAAGACTCATAATAACTTTCGAATCACTAGACCGATTTTAATGAAACTTAACTAAGACCCGTCGCAGTGCTTGTACTACCAAATACAAAAAAAAACCTCATTAAAATCCGTCCACCCGTTTGGCCGCTAGGGGGCGCGCAGACACACAGACAGAAATATGACAGACAGGCAGACCAAATCTCTTGATAGAGATAAGCTCGCCTTTGTACATGTTATTTCCATTTTTAATTGTCATAATGTATTGATTTGTGTGCAATAAAGTATAGTTCGGGAAATATTAGTTGGCTGTCTGTAATCTTGACTAAGATCTTTTTGACTATATCGAACAAAAGCGAGTCGTAAAATCATCATTGTCACCGGAGTCACTCCGTCTTTCAGGTAAAGATTACGTTTGTTTGTAATAATGGAAGCGTGCTGGACCACCCTTTTACACCCTTTGTGCGCTAATTGTTTCCGCAGAACAAAAGATCACAAAGTAGATTACAGACGGTCAGCTAATATTTCCCGAACTATATATTGACATTGACATATTGACAGACGCATGAGACTTAAAAGAAATCTATTGCGATAGAAATTACCTTGATTCAAAAATATTTTGTACAAACAAAACCATCACCCTAATCTTCAAACACCAGAGTTCAACCACACAAACAAGCCTTTGACAGTTGTCCAAAACTCAACATGATACCCTACTGATGTCCCCACCGGGGAGCACCGACCTTTACTCGATTTCATCTAAGCTTGGGCCATACCACAGAAGAGATAATAGTACTCCGTACAGAACGGCCACTCCCTTCCCCGCGCTGATTCAGATACCGCACCCCACCCCTGGCGTCAAAGGATTGGTTAAAGGATCAATAGACAGGGCTGAACGCCGGACGAGTGACGACGCGTATACTTTAATATCGCTGCATTTGCCGCGCCACCAGCCCTAGCACAGTTTACGCACACATTTGCACGTATACAAACATCATTTGGTTATGTAGTAGTAATAGGTGATTATTTTACGAGCGTTCTATGGAGTGTCCGGGGTGTGGCCATACTCCACCATCATGTCTCCGTACGGGTTAATGGATTCCAAACTCCACAACCCCGTCACACACAAACACATTCCTCACGTCTCACCTTCAGTTTCAGTACTGTAACACAGCACGTCATATTTTCACCCAAGCTCATGGATCGTTAGGAAACCTTCGCAACTCCATAGCAATGGGCTAGCTCCCTGTCGCTCAATAAACTAAACGCGGGAGCAACCATGCCTCTCTATCTCCGAAATACAAAACGTTTATCACACACCTCTCTAGCAGAGCACGTCACATATTTCACACTCAGTTTAAGTATGTTTAAGTATAATAAGTATAACAATAGTGAATGAGACGGTCATGCGCATGCGTCGTTCGAGACGAAGGCGCGTCGGGGACTGCGGTATAATATAAGTTTACTTGTTATCGCCATTGAGAATGAGGCTAGAGAAGTATCGACGATCTGTCATCTCATCTTATCTGTCACATAGGTTTTTGCACAATACGGTATTGGACAACATTAAAAATATTCGACAAAATTTGGTAATCCTATCAGGTAGTAGTTTAGAAATCTATATTTCATTATATTTTAGAGTAAAATATGTTTACTTTTTGCGGATTCCAGGAATTAAAATGTATAAACTATCGAAATATAATCTGTGACGAAAACATGACGAAAACGCTCTGTCCGACGTTTATCTGTCTGGTGACGTCACACGCTCGTTTCTGACATCTGGCTTGACTGAAGCGGGCGCGGGCGTTCACTCACGAGCATGTGACGTCACGCGAGTAATGTGACGGGCGCCATTAGAAATACAGCGTTTTTGGCGCGTTTTTTTTCAAATTCAACTATATTATTAATTTTTATTGAAACTACAGAAGATATCCCGGAAATATTAATGTAGTGCGCTTAAAATGTAATAACATTTATTTTAAAACTATGTACTTCCAAAATGAGGCGAATACCGTATTATTATTCTTCAAATCTAAAATTGTAACATCGTGAAAAAACCTTTATTACTCCATGAAGATGCAGGTTAGAATCCCGGTGCTGACCATGTACCAACGTTAAGGACGTTCTAACGGTGATGGAAAACATCAAGAGGAAACCTTCATTACTCCATAGCTGCGGCGATGGGCTAGCCCCCTGTCACGCGAAATGGAGTATTTATTGAATCACTGGCTGAAAGTGGGCACAGTTGTGCCTCTGCCGCTCCGTATGGGAAAAGACATGACACTATACGCTGTGCTAAAATTGTAGGGTCATCTTATTTTTGTCCTGCTTTTATTGGCGTGCTACGGTTTGCAATAAGGTTAATTTTGTCAGTGTCAGGTGTATTTGTTAATGACTTGAGAATGTTTTGTTGATCATTAACACTATCTGTGATGAACTGATGACGTAGGATCCAAGTATTTCCTTCCTTCAACAAAGTATCAAAGAGCTGATTTAACTGTCACAATCTTTATTGCACAAACCTATACCCTTATTACTATAAAAGCGAAGTTAACTGACAACATCAAACGTAACTTCTTGAAATAATGTTGCCATGTTCAGTTAGTAAGATTGTGATGTTCTCATTCATTCTGAATAGAATGAAAATTAATAGAGTAATTCTTTACAATCAGGATTTTTAATAAATATTTGTAAAAATTTAATATGACATTGAAAGCATTACGCTTTCTCCCATTTGACGTGGCAGAAGCAAATCGAGCCTACTTTTTGTGAGGTATTCTATTGCAAATGGTTAATTTTCTTAGTTATTATTCGCAAATAAAGAAGTGAGTCGCGTCATTTCAGTTTGAACAGGCTATATGCACTAGCACAACTCTCTTATCATTTCTATCAATGCCTGCGATTCCGAAGGCGACACGAACTATACTAACTAAACTAATTAAATTCATGTGTTTGAAAATGGAATCTGTGGCCACCGCGCCGCTGGTTTTGACACCTCAAGAATAGCCCACAATATCATTCTATATTGAGACATTAGAATGAACTAAATCATTATTTATTTTCTATTACTATTTATTTTCTACCAAAAAGTGGTAACATCGGAACTGTCATTTTACTTCGTTATTATAATAATAAGGGTATAAGGAAATAAGTATCAACAATCTGTCATATCATATTTGTCATATAATTTGTTTCGTTATCTGCCGTTGCCGCCACTGTCAGTCCCTCTCTTTAATTAATTAAACGAGTCGTATAAAGTATGTTTAGTGGCTGCTCTTGGCATCGCAGCTCTATTGACACTAATAAACTTAAACAAACTGAGAACCAAACGTGTTTTGCTAATCAAAATCAGCTCTTATTACCTAGCACTAAGAAAGGCTTTTTGAAATGGTTTTACATCTTTTCTTGATTTAAAGTTCATCGTTTAATTTGTTTATTCATTATCAGACGTCGGCGTGATAAGTATAGTTTAAGTGTGTAGGTCTAGGTATAGTTAACGATAGCACTGATACTATATTATATACTATTATACTAATACAGATAGACCACCTAGAACAAAATATGACACCGGCGTAAACTGAGATGCTACGGAAGCTTCTTTAGTTCGAGGCCATTATCGCATGGTGCAGCACCATCGAAAAATTGCAAATACCACGAGATGGCGCTAAGATATAAAGGATTTATTCTAAGATTAGCGCCAACTAGAAGTATGTTAACTGAAACCATGGCGTTTGGAGTAAAAATCTTACTCCTCACGCCATTTTTTTACGAAGGGTTACTATTTCTAATTTGTATGGGATGAGCACCCTGTGGTGATAGATAATAAAATGACATGACGCGATATAGCGTCACGCTTTTTCCCAGACGGGGTGACTGAACTCCTGTTGTGCCCACGAGCCAAGACTTTTTAGTTGAGCTAATGTTTCTCGGAGAATATCTTTAATATTGACTACATCGATTAGTGCAAAAAAATGCGTGTTTTCTTTTTTGCTTGTTCGATTCCCGAGTAATAGAAACGCGTTTAAAAATCTTTGAATGCAATTGTGTTACTTTAAAAAATGAAAGAATGTTTCCTTTGAGTGAAATAAGCTATCTTAAGGATTTAAGGTACTTTCCCTCCGGGGCCCATTCGTTTGTTCCAGCCTGTATAACAAAGCTTCCAAATTACTTGATAGGTGGCGGTTGTGCCGGTGGACATTTTTAGTCATATATTCACGTAGTATTTAGATTTATCGATAAGACATGTCGACCGCCACAGATAACGATTTATATTTATACCACGTATGTTTGTACAGATTAATATATAAGCTAAGTATTTCTAATAATAAAATCAGTTTAGTATCTGCGCGCACTCAGCCCGTTTAGTATCTGCGCGCACTCAGCCCGTTTAGTATCTGCGCGCACTCAGCCCGTTTACTCTACTCCTGAGGGAGTCGATCATCATATAATTGCCCTTGGCAAAGCGGTGCTAGCTTTGTGTAAAGTGGCGTTACAGTTTTCTGACGTATAATTTAGTTTTGCAGTTCCGTCTATTATCGCCAGATGGCGGTAGTAGTTGTTAACCCTTAATAAGGCAAGGGGATATACTAAGCCCGATTAAGGTTTGATGTTTTCAAAGATCCTAAGACCTAACTGCTAGGCTGTTAGGGCCTAAAAACACGTAGGTTTCAAATATACACCCGTGTTATCGGTTGTGTTTTTGCTTAGTAGCTGTATTGCCCGAGATCCCAGGAGGATAGTGGGAATATTATGTTAAAGCTAGATCTGATCACTCCTGTCTCCTTATTCTCATTATTATTCCGCAACAAGAAACACAAAACACTCACCCATAATCTTCTTCGGCGGCGCTCTCCTCTCTTCCTCTCTGCCCCACTTCCGCTTCCGGCCGTCCCTCGCTTCCAAGAACATCCCAAGCTCCTCAAACTCTTTCCCCTCACTAACTCTCACACTCGACTCCCAATTCCCCTCCCTAGTCGCTTCACTATACTCCATCACTAACCGCCCATGTTAAAACAGTCTTTGAATGAGATGATATGAATGAATGAACGGTTTCGGATTTCGAATTTAGAACAGAACGAAGAAGGAGTTGTACAGTTTTTTGATGCCAGTGGTTTCTCGTTGTCGGTGGCTTTGCAATAGTTCGTTCTCGATCCGTTGGAGCATATTGGTGTAGAATCGATAGAGGTGGTGTCTTATGTGGGGCTGGTCTCCTGGTAAGCTTGTCTTGTGAACGGTAATGGGTGTGTGAACTCTCTGGCTCTCCATTTAGGTTCGGGTCGGCGGTGGCGAACGAATCTGGTGCGACTCGATGCTGTGGCTGCTAAGACTCCTGGAATAAAGAGACAGTGGAACGTTAGAGTTAACATTTACATACAGGCACATACATTCCGGCCCCACACTAGGATACCCTGTGAACCAGAAACAGCGGCATCACAAACATGTTAACATCCAAGACCTTGTGTTTTTTGTTTTCTGTATCCCCAGCCGGGAATCGAACCCAGGACCAGCGCTGCGCCACAGAGGAAGTCGTTAGTCGTGAGGGTATGCTGATGCCAGATCTATGCACTTGGCAAACCTCTAGAAGCCCTCATTTGGGGATGGAGAGTTTGGCTTGGTGTGCGTAGGACTTGTAGTACATTTTACTTTTTAACCCCCGCCCGACGAAGGCAAAAGGGGTGTTATGAGTTTGACGTGTGAGTCACTCTGTGTGTCTGTCTGTCTCTCAGCAGGTGGAGCGTAAACGGGTAAACAGATTTGAATGTTGTTTTTTTATTCGAAAGAAGATTTATTGGAGCTGGTTGTTATAGTACCATCGAACTGGTCTGATGATGGGGTTCGAAGGTGGGAGCGGGAACCCTATGATGCTTACTCGTAAACCCTTCCAATATGGGCTCATTAGACTCGTAGTGACAAGACCTTTGAGAATATGGTACTATCGAGCTGATCTGATGATAGAGTGCGAAGCTCGAAGGTGTGAGCTGGAACCCTGGGATGCTTACTAGTAAACCCATCGAGTTTAGACTCATTAGATTCGTTGTGACGAGACCTTTTAATTTCACCTGATGATGAGACCTGGTGATGAAACTGGAAGAACTGGTTGGTTTTATGCGGGGTTTTTTTTAATGCTAAAGTTATATAGAGGTGTGAAGCTTGCGGTAAACGCCTGTCATGCGCGGGACGCAGGCGCGGGAGACGCGACTGTTGAGGGGGCGTTACGTGAAGCGCGGGGGGAATGGTGCGATGTGGCGTGATCACGTGATGTGGCGCGATTCAACTGGCATGACACCCACTATCGGGACGAGTCTTTTATAATGCATTTACAGAGTTATAGTTTATTTCGTCTCTAGATATACTTACACTTTATTACGTCTAACTCTTCAAGAAAACTACGTTAATATTAAATACATTATTATAATGCAATGCAGCATGCAGGTCCAACTTATTTCAAGTAATATTCCCTGAACTAAAATCAGCAGTGGGACACCATATAGCCCATTATAAAAAAATAAATAAGTACCTACAGTTTTTCATATTCGTTTATTGCATTCCCAAACAATTAATTCTGTTGGGCAGTTTTCGTTTCAAAGCTAAGCTTCCTGCACTCTTAAAATGGTCTACTGCGCAAGAAACGTCATCAGAACTCTTTGGTTACGAAACTCAGTTAATAATAATTATTATTTCAACAATAGTCATTCAAGACCGCAACTGAGGTAGTTCAATCATGGTTACAGCAAATTCAAATATTACCCCACAAGGCATAGGACACAGCTGCAGTTCTCACCTTTCTAATAACTGTCCAATCCAAATCACACACCAAAGTCAATCACTCCAAAAATGTCACAAGAAAAGCACTAGCTTTAATGCAAATACCGCAACGGCCATATTGGCGAATGACCACATTAGTGCCACGACACGTCCGCCGCCATCTTTGGGGAACATTCCAGAAACTCAATCCATCATAAGCTCTTTCCCGAACCAGTTCCAATAATCCTCAACCTCTTTGGAACCTTCTAAAAAGGTTAAGTTAGGTTTTATTTATTTTAAATTTCTTCTTTTGGACAGAATCGAACGAGTGGCCAGACACAATTTGCGAGGGAGAAACGACAAGGCAGAGCTGCACAATCGAAGAGCCTTTGAGCTGGACTGGCCGAGGATTGCTAAATTGCTTGATTGTCTCGGAGACGGTCAAACGAATAAGATCGGACTTGTGCGTTAAATGTCTGGCCAATGGCGTCGCGAATACTGGTTGGGTTTACAATTGGGACCACTTGGGCAGCAGGGTCACAGTGGCTGGGTCAGAATGGGGGGGCGTGGAGATTGGGTTCTGTAGGTTAGGAGTTTTCTGTTATACCCTATCCAAATAACAGAAAACTTGTCATGTAACCTAAAACTTCATAATATCCAAATAATAATATCTTTAAGTGCTGATAGCAGTGATGGCGATGACAATTCTTCTGTCAGTTCAACTGAATAAACAATTCCGATTCTTTCCGATTGATTTGGTAATATCCCTAGTGTTTAAAAAGTGGATTTTATGAAGTTTTAGGTTAGCTGTCAAGTTGCCTGTTATATTGGATAGGGTATAGTCTAGTGTTGCCGAACTATCGATAGTTTTACTATCGATAGTAAAACGCCAAAATCATCTATACAATCGATAGGCCTATCGATAGTATCGATACTATCGATAGTATCGATAGTATCGATAGCTCTTTTTTAGCAATACTATTGATAAGCAACAATACTATCGATAGTATCGATAGTATCGATCGTTCAGAAAAAATAAACTATCGATAGTATCGATACTATCGATAGTATTGATGGTGGCAAAATAATAAACTATCGATAGTATCGATACTATCGATACTATTGCTCATCAATATCGCATAAACTATCGATACTATCGATGGTATCGATACTATACTCGACGAGAGATCGTTCTTGTTTGGACCATTTATTCGCTAAATCAACTTCAAATAAAATGACAACGGTAGTCTGCAACTCAACAGTAACTGACCATAGCTGTGTCATGGCATCGGTTCCAATCAATCAACGCACTGGACGTACCAAACCGACGTCAACTTATAAGAAAGTGAACTACGAGGCAGCCCTCGGCGACTTGCAGCTACTAGATTGGACTGATGTGCTTAATGAAGGTAATCCTCATATTGCAACTGCTACCTTCCTCCGAATTGTATCGGACACTCTAAAAAAACATACTGTCATCGTGAAAGTGGCCAAAAGAAAAGCTCCCTTGAAGCCATGGATTACTCCTGGTTTAGTTAGATGCATGAGATTTCGTGATTCACTTCATCTCAAATATAAAAAATCGCCCAATGACTCTATACTACAAATTTCCTACAAACGATATAGAAATTATTGTAATAACCTACTCAAAAAGATTAAACGCAAATATGAAAGGTCAGAAATTAATAAGAATAGGCATAGTTTGAAAAAAACTTGGCAAACTATACGGGACATTTGTAGCTTTGGTACCCGCTCCAAAGCGCCAGTAGAATTGCTTCATCATTCCTATGATCCACAAGTAGCAATTGACAATGTCAATAAGCATTTTTCTAACGTTGGTCGTAACTTAGCAGACAAAATACTTGACAATCTAGGCGATACGGAAACTAATCTTGCTACTAAATCCAAATCAGACATGAATTGCTTGAACTCCTTTGTCCTACTACCTACTGATGAGCTTGAAATAAGAAAAATCATAATGACTCTAAAGAACACAAGGTCTGCCGGATGGGATGATATTTCTTCCATGTTTCTTAAATCTGCCAGGGATTTGCTTATCAAACCAATTACCTACCTATGTAACCTATGTCTGTCACTAAGTGTTTTTCCAGATGTACTGAAAAAGTCAGTTGTCATCCCTATATACAAGAGTGGAGATAGAGACTGTGTGGATAACTATAGACCGATTTCCCTGTTGCCTGTCTTGTCTAAGATTCTTGAAAAAATAATTAACTACAGACTCATTAATTACTTAGAAAAAAACAAATTGTTAGCAATAAACCAATATGGTTTTAGACAGGGCAGGTCAACATCAGGAGCAATTGATGACCTGGTAACTCACGTGGCTAAGGAACTTGACAAGAGTCAAAAATGCGTAGGAATATTCTTAGACCTCGCGAAAGCATTTGATACTGTCTCTATCCCCATCCTGTTGCGGAAACTTGAACTTATGGGTGTTAGAGGCACAACTCTTCAAATGTTCCAAAGCTACTTAAGTGATCGACGGCAATGTACTAGGATCGATGAGGCAGCTAGTTCTGAAGCAACTGTATCCTTTGGTGTACCCCAAGGGTCAGTCCTTGGACCAACACTGTTTCTCGTCTATATAAATGACCTGTGCTTGCATAAACTCACAAAGTGTAAGATTGTAACATTCGCTGATGATACAGTATTGCTTTTTAGTGGAAAGTCGTGGAAAGAGGTTAAAGAAACAGCCGAAGCGGGTTTCAAATCTGTACTCGACTGGCTGAACAATAATATTTTAACACTGAACGTATCAAAAACCAAATACATTCCCTTCAGCATGAGAAATAATGGTCAACCTGACTTAAGCTTTATGCTGAAGGCCCATACGTGCCGAAATCCTAGCTCATGTTCATGCCCATACCTTACTTCTACCTCAACTATTAAATATCTAGGAGTTGTAATTGACCAAAATTTAAATTGGAAGGCACAAGTACAGGTCTTAAGCGGTAGAGTGAGGAAACTTATTTGTGTTTTTAAAAAACTACGACACCTGAATGATGCCCCTCTTTTCAAATCAATATACTACTGTCTTTGTCAGTCAATAGTCTCTTACTCGATTAGGATCTGGGGTGGGACTATCAAAACAAATCTAATAAAACTAGAAAGAGCTCAAAGAGCTGTCATTAAGGTAATAAATTTTAAGGACTTCTTATATAGGACTGCCGACTTATATAAGGAATTCTCTGTGCTTACTGTCCGTCAATTGTATATAAAATCATTGCTCATTCACCAGCATTCCCTACCCGGTCGAAACACGACTAACAAGCGCAGGAAGGATCTGGTGTATGAAATACCTGGTTGTCGCACTACGTTTGCACATTCCTTTGGCTACTTTCGTGGACCTTATCTCTATAATAAATTAAGCGGTATTTTGAATACTCTCTACGACGCAACCACATACTGTTGCTCTAAAATGCTGGACAAGTATCTTTTAACTCTGGACTATGATCTTACGGAGAAGCTTTTGGAAACTTTAATATGAATATATTTGTATATATTGGTATATATATATATATATTTATTCAATACTTATATAATAACTATTATATTTAGATCTGAATCGGTGAAAGAAAGCGCTAAAGTATTTATTAATATTTAGGTACTTATTTAATATTTTTATTAAAGCAATGTATGTAACTTGTTATTTCCTAAATAATGTTCTTGTATTTATTTTTTATTTTTTCTTTGTATTTTGTAACATGTATAATATCTTAAATTTTTAATATATAAATATACCATATTATCGTACATAAATAAATAAGATTTATATATATTTTTCATTTTTTTTGTTTTTGTTTTTTATAAGTTAGTAACTAGAGTACTCAATCTGAGTTTAATTTTTATTTATTTTTTTATTTCTTTCTCACAACACACACTGTTAACTCACAATAACTATGAATAGATCTAAACATTTATTTAATACATATTTATTTTCTTATACTTACAGTCTTTCTGTGAGATGAACAATGCTCTGCCGTCATACAGTCTCGCACTAGTACGGAGAGCACTAATCTACTCACCAAAACAACTCACTAAGTACACAAGTACCTATTTGTTTTGCTATGTATGCTTTGTTTTTTGTAAGAATGTTTATGAGCTACTGCAACCTACCCAAATGTTCCTATAAGTTATTGTTATCTTGTTCTTGTGTGTGTGAAATAAATTTCATTTCATTTCATTTCACTATCGATAGTTTTGTACCATCGATAGTAACCTTTATTTCAATAGTATTGAATACAGTAAGCAGGCATAGTGAGGGGTTCTAATTTGGTATCCAAACAAAGTTTTTTATGCGTAACACGTGAAGTTTGTTTGTTTGTTGTGTGTTACTTAATCTTAAACTAGCGAGCGACAGTTATTGTGTGGTAGCAAAATGGGTAAGTTTTTGCAACCAATACTATTGAAATAAAGGTCACTATCGATCGTCCAAAACTATCGATAGTATCGATACTATCGATAGTATCGATAGTTTATGCAATATTGGCGAGTAATACTATCGATAGTATCGATACTATCGATTGTTTATTATTGTGCAACGAGCAATACTATCGATAGTATCGATACTATCGATAGTTTATTATTTTTCAACGATCGATACTATCGATACTATCGATAGTATTGTTGCTCATCAATAGTATTGCTAAAAAAGAGCTATCGATACTATCGATACTATCGATAGACTATCGATACTATCGTTGTGACGTCAACAATCGATAGTCTATCGATAGGCTATCGATAGGGCACTATCGAGCGGCAACACTAGTATAGTCTAGAAGTTTTTAACATGATTGTCCCCATCAAATGTGTTTCGTTGTGGTCTTGTTTGCTTCATCAATGTCCATCACTTAAAAGAGGTTACTATACAGCCATTTGGACGAAAAAGTGCACAGGATGTGGAATTCCGGAATAGAAATTCTCAGCCTTCCAGAGTGATTAAAAAATACCGAATACTTACCTACATCATTTCCAAAAACTGTCGTAAAAGGAGATGAAGAATGACAAGCTAGCTTAGCACAGAGAAATAGTTAAACTAATCCTGCCTGTTATCGTTAAATCTTATTTAATGTTTTCAATACCATCCTTTGGCGAGAACGACTCTCATGGGTCTATTGAAAATGCATATACCTACGTGGTAAAACAAAAGAACACACACATTCGCCAATCCATACCATACAACGTATGACTGCGCTGTCGGCAGGGCCCTGTCTGACTCACTGTCTCTATTAGACTACGCTGTCGGCAGGGCCCTGTCTGACTCACTGTCTCTATTAGACTACGCTGTCGGCAGGGCCCTGTCTGACTCACTGTCTCTAATAGACTACGCTGTCGGCAGGGCCCTGTCTGACTCACTGTCTCTATTAGACTACGCTGTCGGCAGGGCCCTGTCTGACTCACTGTCTCTATTAGACTACGCTGTCGGCAGGGCCCTGTCTGACTCACTGTCTTTATTAGACTACGCTGTCGGCAGGGCCCTGTCTGACTCACTGTCTCTAATAGACTACGCTGTCGGCAGGGCCCTGTCTGACTCACTGTCTCTATTAGACTACGCTGTCGGCAGGGCCCTGTCTGACTCACTATCTCTATTAGACTACGCTGTCGGCAGGGCCCTGTCTGACTCACTGTCTCTTTCTAGTCGTCCATCATGAGTGAGACATCTATACAAATCGTGCCCTGCCGTTTATTACAGCTGCTGTGTAGTCAGTGACATTTTTTAATGTGACTAAAAGACCGATATAGAATCGGCAATGCACTGACTGCAACAACGGTCACAAACTCGCATATGCGCTGAGGCCCGGAAGTCTCCCAAAATGGTAGTAAAGCTTGCCTTAAGTATTTATGTATACTTGACGGTATAAAGTAAATGTTAATGTGAATCTCACTGAGTTGCACCTTCTCCCATACGGGGGGTGGCAGGGCAAAATTTGCCCACTTTTAGCCAGTAGTTCAATGCTCCATTTTGCGTGACACGGGGATCCAGCTATGGAGTAAAGCTATGGATAAAAGTAAGTAAGTAAGTAGAGTAAATAGTATTTATTCATGGAAAAATGGCACATATCAGGCTTAAAAATAGTGGTGTCTGCTGCCATAACTAGGATAATATATAACCTGTATGTATGGCTCGTGGGCCAGGACCTCGTCCGAGGTGTTTATGATATAAGATTTGGATATTGAGACGGTACAAGGTTTCGCGCTGTTTACAATACCATCACGGAAAATTCCTTGGTTCCCGAAATTCGGCAGTTTTACGACCAATTGTCATTGCCACACCAATTGCTGGGTAGCCGGCATTTCGTCTCGCTTCATTGGTATCGGCACGCCACACCGTCATCAACAATTAAGAGTCCCTTTTGATTTCGTGGCAGTTCGTTTTTAGGAAACTTCGAAGCCGTTTGTTTGATAATTTGCCAAGTTAAAAACTTAATAATTGAAACAAAAAGTAAACTTTAGAAAAAACCGACTTCCACAAACCCTATTTGATTAGATTGAGTTTAATACTAACTGTAACCCCTTATCCCCCCCCCCTCTTGGGGAATTAATTTTGTCAAATCCTACATCAGTACTACCCCACGCGACTAAGGAACCCCTGTACAAAGTTTCATGGCTCTAGGTCCACCGGTTTAGGCTATGCGTTGCCTGCCCGTCAGCCACGCATTGTATTTGTACCTAGTATTGAGCAGATCTGGTGGCCATATGTGGTCTTCATCAGCAGTTCCGCATCACAATATTATGCTATGTGCATTTGCACGAGTTATTATGAAAAACACAAAAATCACTATAGGTCTGCCTATAATATTTGAAGAGTTCTCTCGAATTCTCCAGGATCCCATCATCAGATCCTGACCTGGTGTCAATGGGACCACAAATGGGGAAAAAAAAAAAAAAAAACATACGGGTCGAATTGAGAACCTCCTCCTTTTTTTGAAGTCGGTTGAAAAACCGACTTCATGACCTATTTACTTGATCCTCCCCGCTTAGTGTCGTATAATATCCGAAAACGAGCCTACAATATCTGTCTCCTGACAGTGAAGTCCACATAGTGCAAACGAATATATATCACCGAAAAGCACAGACTTCAATAGTAGGGGACAAGGCACGGGGCGCTTGAAAGTGTCGCTACCAAAACGGTGTCAAAACGGGAAAAGTGAACCGATTTCAATCAGTCGTGCTTAGACGGTGCTAGCCGCGTGACGTTTTGGCAGCACAACAAAAATGGTGTCCTGCGAGGTAAAAACTTGTAAATCATACCGAAATCGCAATACACATAAACAAGGAGTATCGTATCACAAGTAAGTTATATAATTTACAATTACTATTGGCTGTAAATTGATTATTCATAAAATATTGTTCTCGAAAAATTCCTCAAAGAAAAAATAGGATAATCAATCATTCGACTAACGACCGACATAGTACCGATAAATTCCAACAGAGGCGCTATTCTGTCTGGCCTCAAAACGGTAAGAAATTTAGTACGGGAGGGCCAATCCTTTGTATATATCGATGGCTATAAGACCTTGCTTCCTGCCAAATTTCATAATTCTAGGTCAACCGGAAGTACCCTTTAGGTTTTGATTCCCTTGCGAATATCAAGCAATTTCAGCAAAATTGAGACATATGCGGACAACAAAGTGATCCTATAAGGGTTCCTTTTTTTTCCTTTTAAGGATCGGAACGGAACCCTTAAAATATGATAAAAATACAAAATATTTTTGAAGTCGGTTAAAAATAAAGAAACACCTAGTCAGAGAGAACGGGACAAGTCCGATGAATGCCAGAATCGTAGCAAGTGGAGGTCTTTAGTGTCTGCCCACCCCTCTATCGGGAAAAAGGCATGAGCTGGAAGTCAGTTGGATGCACAGACTTTTAAGTACGGACATGCATGGCACAGCGAAAATGACT
Organism: Argyresthia albistria; assembly: GCA_963457715.1. Lineage (NCBI taxonomy): Eukaryota > Metazoa > Arthropoda > Insecta > Lepidoptera > Argyresthiidae > Argyresthia > Argyresthia albistria. Next base: position 2,850,750 of record OY735279.1, on the reverse strand, counting down.
CCACTTGAGACGAGGCAAAACTGCTTATTGGCTATATTTGATGATTTAAAGTCAAGGCAAGGCAAGGCAGGGCCTGGCAAGGTCGCCATGAAATATAGGAAGGTATTGAAAGATAGATGTCGGTAATCGAAGTCAGTTTATTGGTTATATGTGTGTACCTATCTTAATGCTAACACAGCACTACGTACATTATGTTGTACTTAGTTCTAACATCAAGCCTATTTGCATGTACTATCATACTACAGGAGTGACAGTGACAAACGTTGCTTATTGTAAGTCAGCTATCGCTTTATTAACCGACTTCCCAAAGGAGGAGGTTTACAATTCGTCGGGATGTTTGTTTTTTTTTTTTTAATGTATGTGCCTCGATAGCGCCTAAACGGATGGACCGATTTGGAAAATTATTTTTTTGTTTGAAAGGGTTTACCTTCCCATTGGTCCCATTGACACCAGGTCAGGATCTGATGATGGGATCCTGGAGAAATCGAGGGAACTCTTCAAATATTATAGGCAGACCTATAGTGTTTTTTGTGTTTTTCATAATAACTCGTGCAAATGCACATGGTAAGCATAATATTGTGATGCGGAACTGCTGATGAAGACCACATATGGCCACCAGATCTGCTCAATACTAGGTACAAATACAATGCGTGGCTGACGGGCAGGCAACGCATAGCCTGAACCGGTGGACCTAGAGCCATGAAACTTTGTACAGCAGGGGTGCCTTAGTAGCGTGGGGTAGCACTGATATGAGATTTAACAAAATTAATTCCCCAAGGGGCGGGGGGGGATAAGGGGTAACAAACAGTTTGTATTAAACTCAATCTAATCAAATAGGGTTTGTGGAAGTCGGTTTTTTCTAAAGTTTACTTTTTGTTTCAATTATAAATGACAGAGAGCTCCGTGGTCTATTCTTTGCCTCTCACGCAGGAGATGCAGGTTCGAATCCCGGTGCTGATCATGTACCAATGAGATAAGTCATTTATCTTAGTACGTTACGTACGGTCCGTAATGGAAAACGTATCGTGAGGAAACCTCCATAGCTGCGGCGATGGGCTAGCCCCCTGTCACGCAAAATGCGGTATTGAATCACTGGCTGAAAGTGGGCACTGTGGTGCCTCTGCCACCAGAGGGGAAAAGATGTGACGCTACGTGTCTTTAAGACGGCGCCCTAGGCAAAAACAGCCTTTAGCAAAACACAAATCACTCGGAATGATGAGCATTATTGCTGTACGTTTATTCACTAGCTTGTTTATCACGAGTGTCAGCGTGAATTCGCTTTCCCATAAACGTAATTTTATTAATTTAGCTCGATAGAAAAGTCTCCTGAAGTTGCCAGAAAATCTGTCTGTCACATGTTTCATTTTACAATTTAGAACCGCATCTGACTTTGTGTTCTTGTTATTTATCTAATCATTACAATAATGGCACAGTATGTTCCTCAGTTAGACTTGCTTAGCTTTGCTTTAACCTTTTTTATTTAATCTCGTCTAAAAATAAGTTAAGGACGGAATTCTAAGTTCTGATTGCGTAGGACCCGCCCTTAAATTGAGCAGCAGTCTGAGCATTCGGCATTTTATGTTGATCCACACATGTGTCTTGACAAACGTTGCGACTGAATCCACAGACAGGCGGGCCGCGTCGGCGGATATTTTGGCTCTGAAGGAAAATTGGTGCAGCAGAGAAAAGTACTTTCAATTTTTTTGCAATTCAAATCAGAGGCCGTTCAGATAAACCATGCTTGGCAAACACTTTCAATCGAATACTCCTTAATTAACTTTATTTTACCTACAATAAATAGTTGTTTTAAAACGGTAATCGTATTTTCTCGGATCAAACAAGCGATTTGCTACAGTAAAGTGCCTGTAGACAATGTTAAACGCTAAGGATAGCGAAACGAAACGATAACTTTTTATGTATGCGATTTGACATTTGGCATCGCTAAGGTGACGTCACTTAGCGAATCCAAATGTCAAATCGCATACATAAAGAAGTGTGAGAAGATTGGATGATAGTGTTGTCATGTAATTATTATCCCAAATGACTAATGGACATAATGTTATTTAATAATCGAATGTATGTAATTGACCTGACTAATAATTTCATGTGGTGTTTAATGTAATCTATTTTATAGTTTGGATACTTTGTACGACGAATTGGATTTTTTCTGTCATGTTGTACGAATTTACTTTAAATAAATAAATATGAATATGAACTAAATAAAAAGTTATCGTTTCGTTTCGCTAGCGTTAGCGTTTAACTTTGTCTAGGGGGGCAGGTTCTTCTGCTGCCATTGCTGCCAATCCACGTTGACCAACATAACAGCCAAGCTCATCATGTCTTGTAGGTATATCCAACTTAGCTTTTGATCTCAAATAATTGAGAAGCGAGTGTCAAGCTCATTGGGCATTTTAATTGAACCTTGTTAAAGACAATTAAAGATGTCGACAAGTTCTGTAAAATAAAATGGTTGGCGGAGGCACATATTGGTTTTATTTTTTGGCATCCCCTTAAGCGAACTTACCCATACCATACTACGTGACTAGGAAGGTGGTACTTTTACAACGCTAGTACAAAATAAAATTCTGGTTTCACACCAAAATGGTCAAGCAGGAGGGCAGGAGGGGGGGGGGGCCAAAAATAGCAAAAAAAAAATGGGTCATGTAGTATGGGAAAGTGCCTTAAAATCGCTAAATGCTAATTTACTTACATACTCTGTCTGTGCGTCCAGCTAGGCGTGAGGCGTCCACAGCATCGTGTGGTGGTACCAAATGTGCGGTCGGTATACCGATTTGCCTGTTACACGCTCAATCATATTTAACTATCATTGAGCGTGTAGCCGGACCCTTATGCGAGAAAAAGAGTTCACAGTAGTGTTGCCGAAAAATCGATAGTTTTGCAATCGAACGAACGTTTTGTTGTCGAACGCTAAAATCATCTACACGATCGATAGGACAATCGATACTATCGATAGTGTCGACGTCTAGTCTCTGTCAGTGTAATACTATCGGTAAACAACAATACTATCGATAGTTTCGATCGCTTCCAACCAATGAACTATCGATAGTATCGATACTGTCGATAGTATTGTTCTTCAATATCGAAAAGACTATCGATAGTTTTGTACTATCGATAGAGATCTTTAATTCAATAGCATTGGATTAAGAATTCTCTACCACTGATAAGCCTGCATACTGAATGCAATACTATTGAAATAAATATCACTGTCGATAGTCTATTCAATATTAAAGAGCAATACTATCGATAACAGTTTACGGATAGTATTGCAGTAGAAGAGACATCGATACTATCGAAATCACGACGGTATCGATAGAATCGATATTATCGTGTTTTCTTCAACTATTGAAAGGCTACCGATAGACAATCGATATTGGCCTGTCGAGCGGCAACACTAGTTCACAGCTCGTTCAGAGCCAAAGAAACTTAGCACGGACTGTAACTATTAAACTCACCATTCACAGCCTCCACCAAAACGTGGTATAGCAAATATCACCCAAAAATCTTCAGCGAAAATTGAGAAATATTCATTCCCAAGTGTTCGACTTCCGAAATAGGATTTTCCATTTACGACGCAAGCGTACAAATGTTGCTATCTCTCTTGGCCGCTGGCAGTGGACGTGTGTTGGCTCACTCTCGCAAGTGGAGATACTGGGAGCAGGGTATTGAATGGCCGCCTGTAAAGAACAGAGAAGAAAAATTCATAGACCTATAGCACGTAATACAGGCACATTCTTTGCTTCTGGCCCCACACTAGGATACCCTGAGTTGCGGGAACCAGAAACAGCGACATCACAAACATGCGAACATCGCAGACCTGGGATTTTTTTCTCTCCGCCCAGCCGGGATTCGAACCCGGGACCTCTCGTTTAGGAGGCACATACTCGACCGCAACACCAAAGATGTCGACAATGCAATTTGTTTTATTTTATTAAATGAACAAAAATCACACAGCCATTCTTACAGCCCCCTTATTCGCTAACTCAGTGATGATCACTCAATGATGGTCCGTAAATTTTAAGAAGCAATTGGTGTCGTTCAATTTATCGTCATCATCATTGAGTGATCATTACTGATCATCACTGAGTTAGCGAATAAGGGGGCAGCTAGTCGGAACCGAAACATGAAAACTATTCCTAAAACTTTCTTGGAGTTGAAGAGTTAAACAACAATGTAGGCAGCCAATTCACATTTATTTGCTTCCAACCCGTCAAATCTAGTTCCAATCAACATGCAACAAACACTAAGTCACAATTTATACCACTTGGGCCGCCATCAACAAGCCACATCCTTATTCCCCTCACTTTAATGCACAGAATGCCCTGACAGATTGGCACAAGGGTTTTGTGCCAATTGAGCTAGCTAGGATACACGAGCTTGAAAATTGTGGTCTTCCTTATGACCATAATGTTAGTCTTAGTCTAGCTTCGCACAATTTTGTCTACCCAAATACCTAGATCATGGTGTCACGCACGCTACGATATGCCGCTGCCGGCAATATTGGCATTTGTAGGAACATAATGTATGGGGCAATATTGTTCATCTTCTTCTTTCAGTGCCTCTCCACTACTGGAGGTGGCAGTCAGCTCTGAGTACCTACCCCTTTCTGTCTTTCGCCAGGCGGAACAGGTCTTCGACTGGTCCATTTTCTTATATTCGAGAGCCACGATGTCCTTCCGACAGCTCGTTTCCCTTCAACCTTTCCCATCATGACCACTTGTAGCATTGATATCGATCGTGACGAAGCACGTCTCAGATATTCAGCTTTTCTTCTCTTGATCGTGGTCGTGAGTTCTCGGGATTTGCAAGCTCGTCTTAGTTAGTGACCCTATGAATCCAGCTAATCTTCAACATCCTCCGGTAGCACCACATCACGAAGACCTCTAAGTCTTTTGCGTGGTTTCTCCAAAATGGTCCATTATTCGCATTCGTAAATGACTATCGGCCAGATGTAGGATTGGAGAAGCCTCATCCGAAGTCTGAGGTCCATACGGCAACATTGCAACGGCAACGGCTATCAGTCACGCACGACTCTCACCATACGGGGTGGCAGTTCAGCCAATTATTAAATACCTACTCAATTTTGCGTCAAAGCGGGATAGCCCGTCGCCCCGCAGCGGAGATTGAAGGTTCTGAATGTTTTTCATCAACGTTGGAACGTCGTTGTACACAGTTCAGCTCCGGGTTCGAAATAGCATCTGATAAGGCTAAGCAAACTTAAGTGTACCCAGGTAAACCCATTAGTATGTTACTCAAGCTCTTGAGTAAAGTCCGAAAATGTAAACATCTAAGTGCCGTTCGCTCATTCCTCAGACATCGTTTATCTGCTGTCTGAGCATTTGACATTTCACACATAGATGAACTGTCAAAAAAAGTTATCTGACTGTTTATCCGTCTCTTGAGAGACCCGGGCTAGGTCAACCTAAAAAGTTGTATTTTTGGACTTTACTGAAAAGGCTTGGGTAATACTATGCTTACCCGTAGACCCGGTCTCCCAAAAGACGGATAAACAGTCAGATAACTTTATTTGTACATGTGAAATGTCGAATGCTTGAGATAAACAGACAGATAATTGATATCTGAGGATATAAAGATCGGACCGACTTGATCAGAGCAACTTTAGTTTTCACTCCGCCATAGAGACTAGTTGAGCGGTAGGCTAGGCCCGAAATGTACCGAGTTAATAAAAATAAAGTTGCTCTGATCAAGTCGGTCCCATAGTAAAAGTTGTTCAGAATGATCCCTAACAACCCTCTTTCGGCTTGTACACCCGGGCACCCCTTTCTGTTACACCCTGTACATTTTGCCAGACCTGTTTAACCTGGCCCACCTCCTAGTTCTTAGTTGCTTCCTTGACATAGTTACGGAAACGCTGTTGCAAAGCACTGTCCTCCGCTTTCCTAAGATATAACCATATTTCTATGCGGCGATTAAAAAATCGGTCAAGTGCGAGTCAAAATCGCACAAGAAGGGTACCGTACCATCGTACAAAACCCGTCTCTTGTATGGGGACCCCCTTTAATTTGTAATATCTCTCGTATTTCAGTATTTGTTGTTGTTGTGGCAACAGACAGATATACACATTCTGTGAAAATTTCAACTTTCTAGCTTTTACGGTCCGTGCTCTAGGACCCGCTGACGGACGGACGGACGGACCGTTTGGCACCCTTTGGGTACGGTACCCCAAAAAGGCCCAACGAAAAATGTGTTCGTTTATTAGGTACAAAGTTTATTTCATTCACAAGTCTGTGATTTCATTCAGATAAATTATATACTTATATGTATTGCTGAACTGGGTGCGATTGGCACAGGACCGGGAAGATTGGCGCTATAGAGAAGAGGCCTATGCCCAGCAGGTGGGTCGATCTGGGCTGAGGATGATGATGATAGCTGAATTCTCCATGCCATGGAATTATATTGCCATTTGGTGTGAAAGTCAAATTAACGATATAAACAGTCTATACAGTTTTAAGTCGCTATCGCAATACATATACAAATGTTCTGAAGGTGTCTTCCAGTTCCATCCTTCAAATTCAAAACTTAGACCATTTTTGCTTTAAAATGACGGTTTGATTGATAGAAGAGATAGTTAAATAGTTAATCGAACTAAACTTCATTAAAAGTTAGGTACAAAAAGAGCTTATTATGTATATGGTATACATATTGCTAGCCGTGAGTAGTCGTGAACTCGTGACGTCATAATCAAATGCTGTATTTTTTACACAACACAACTGTTGGAAATACACAATTTTGTCAAGCCATTGTGTACATAATGATTGATGGTACGATCAATGACATGTTCCTAGATTTATTTGACTACATTGTACAGTTCCAAATTGGTTCTAATTAAACATAACCAAGGTATATTATATGGCTCTCAGTAGAGTTTGGACATGATCACGAACATTAAACAAAAATACAAAGCTTTTAAATAGTACAAAACATAAACATTTTCCAACCCTAATTATACATAGGTAAGTAAATGAAATTAATCTTAATCACCAATATATTTTAAGTCGGTTACACATTAATTTTATTAATTAAGCATACATATTTGTCTTGACTACAATTCTTTGATGTTAGTGTGGTCTAGTGTATCTTTTCTGGATATTTCAATATGATCCAAAAAATCATATGATTTATCTTTGCCCTTTGTCTCTCAACTAGATTACTAAACTGAATTAAGAAAATCTGGGTGCACGGCAGTGCACCACCAAGTCGAGCAAGCACAGCCGTACCATCCTTTTCTCGAAGCAATTCAGGCCATATTCGACCCCCCTAAAACTTCGTTGTGGATAAAACAAGAAGCCTGATTTTTCTGTTACTAATTAGGCCTTATATCAACACGATATATTAAATTTTTTATTCAATTTGAACCAGTAGTTTAAGAATTGTAACATGTCAAAGTTTCCTCATTTTGTCACTGACTGACCGATCATCAAAACTCCCAGGCACTTCTAGCAGACATAGAACCTTCAAATTTGGGATATAAATAGTAATTAGTATTCTTATCAAGGGAAAACTTAAACATTTCAAGCTTATGTTATAGTTTTCCAGAAAACCCATCTGCATCAATAACTTTGTAATCTTATATAAAATGTATAGGATTACAAAGTTACATTTGCAGTTTATGAATCATTGAATGCCCCTAGGAAAATATGCCTTTACAAACAAGATTCTATAAACATATTATGTAATACATACATAATATCACGCCTGTTTCCTAGAAGAGGGATACGTACATCCACCAGGGACCACCACTTACCACGGTCCAGGCATACATCCCTCGTTTCCTTTGGTTACCATTATGCTTAAATTATATATTACTAGCTGACCCGGCAAACGCTGTTTTGCCATATAAATAATTATAACACTTAGGGGTATGAAAAATAGATGTTAGCCGATTCTCAGACTACGAAGACAAACACTGTGACACGAGAATTTTATATACAGGGTGTAACAAAAAGGGTTTAACTCCCGAATGTATGTGGTTACTATGGGACCAACTTGATCAGAGCAACTTGATTTTTCACTTCTCCATATAAATCAGCCGAGCGCCCAGACCGAAATGTATGGGGAAGTGAAAAATCAAGTTGCTCTAATCAAGTTGGTCCCATAGTAAAAGTTGCTCAGAATGATGTCCCAAACCACATACATCCGGGAGTTAAACCCTTTTTGTTACACCCTGTATATATGTATGATGTACATTCCCGACAAAATGCTTCAAATATAATAAAACTATTCAATCAACAGAACAAATTGCGTTCTAATGCGACGGGAGTGGTAGCAGATTAATCCAATTGCTCGATAGATGGCGCTGCCTGTATTTTAACTCACGCTATGGTTTGAAACCGTCGCTAGCTTAAGTAGCGGAGTTGCTCGCCAGCGATTTCAACTAGTTGTTGATAATTTTTGTATCTGCATTAATTATTATATTTACTAACTATTTGGATTTGTTCATCTAGCACATTTGCCAGAACTAGTAGTCGCAATGGATTCGGAAATAGTGTATGTGAATGACCAACCATGCCCACACCGGATTGTACGGATACCTGGCGATGGGTCGTGTTTGTTTCATTCTTTGTCATTCTCTATGTATGAGAATATTGAGTCGTCGTATGAGATTAGACTTGCTATAGTCGAGTATGTGGTAGCACATTGGGAAGAGTTCCAAGTTTATACTTGTGACGAGCACGGAGACCCCTACATTAACGCTATGTTTTTTATTGTTATTGTAAAAGTACCAAAGGTACCAAATTTTAAAAAGTAGAACTTTACAAAAAGAAGTGAGATCCCATCAAAAACATCCTGTAAAAAATACCAAGTCTCGCAGCTCTGTGATTCTACCGTAAAAAGTTGTGAGATCCATGTTATACCAAGTCGGTTAACTGATTTAGTCCCTACTTAAGGGGCCTTCTGTCTTAAGTTAATACGTAAGATATTTTCATATCTATATTCAAATCTTTTACTTTTTAAATAAAAATATCGACTTGGCCATCGCATGAAGGCACAATGTATCTTCGAAATCATATCTACATTATATTAGGTTGTTTAGAGTATAATTGCGTTCTACACGATTAAAACTTGGTTCCAAAACTAATATATGTATACCTTTAACAAGCGGCAACAATAGAAAATGGAAGACTAGTGCAACAAAATTACTAATGCTCTAGTTATTTTCAGTCCATTAAATTCCAGTACCTTTCACTTCTTTATGCATTCGGAAGGAATTTGATGAAAAACCAGGTTTCTGGCTCTTAGTTCTGTGTGATAGATAACGTATTTGTATATATTTATTACACGATACATGACAGGACATAAAAACAGAAATAACATGTACCAAGGTCAGCTTATCTCTAAATAGAGATTTCTTCCAGCAGACCCTGGTTGTAAAGGACTAAACAAACTAAGCATGCGATGGCCAAGTCGATATTTTTATTTAAAAAGTAAAAGATTTGAATATAGATATGAAAATATCTTACGTATTAACTTAAGACAGAAGGCCCCTTAAGTAGGGACTAAATCAGTTAACCGACTTGGTATAACATGGATCTCACAACTTTTTACGGTAGAATCACAGAGCTGCGAGACTTGGTATTTTTTACAGGATGTTTTTGATGGGATATATTTTACCAAAAAAGTCACTTAGGTATGTACCTACCTACTTAAACTTAACATGTAAATAAAATTCACAAAAATCCAGTGAAAACTTCAAAGCGATGGTTCAACGCGGGAACAGTCTGTAATTTTGCTTTACTCTTCAACGCACCAAGATCACAATTATCAAAACAAAAGAAAACACTATTTACCCTAGCATGGACTAAGGCCATTGAACACATCACACAGGGTTCCCTTAGCAAATACATATAATACCCAGTACAGAGGTATGGCCCAATATCAGCATCTTTCAGCTCTGCTTCTGACATATCTCTTTTACTTTTAAACCTTTTTGATCCAAATTTCACTTCAGGGAATTTCCTTCGTAAATATTCGAGTAGATCCTTGTCAAAGCCTCGGAGAGTGCTGTCTGTTTCAATATTTTCTCTGCTGGCAACCCAGGCGCCGCCATTTTGTGTTTTAGCTACATTGTCTATGGCCAACATGGCGGAATGCTGAGAAGGATGTTCTATTCTGTTGTCATATGAAACAGCCACAATGGATTTGGTAGATGGATCTACTACAACAGAAGCATTGATTGATTCCAAATCAGTGTTTGCCAATTTGTCACAATAATATTTGGCAGTTTCAAAACCTATTTCCATATATTGTCTATGGTTTTTGAGTTCTGTTTCAGTGAAGAATTGGCCGCTCACCAACTTTTCCACATATTTATTTGGGTGAAAGTTGCATGGCCAAACTTTGTTTGATTCATCAAATTGCTTCCTGGTTTTTGGCGGCAAAGATGGAACCTCTATTATTTTGATTGCTTCAAAAACTTTGTCTATGGAATTATTCTCTACATACTGTTCTATAGACAATTTGTTAACCGCTTCCTCAGGGCATATTATAACTTCTTTTTTTCGAACTCTTTTTAGGTGTTGAAGTTTTTTCAGAGGTATTTTCTCATTCAGCAACTTGATGGTCTTAGAAAGATCTTGAAGGTTATGAATCACTCCGACATACACATTGACTAGTGGTATAGCTTTGTAGAAGTTCTCATCTATAACAGGTGTGAGATTTGAAGATGATTCTAGCATTTTCTTGGAATACTCTTCAATAGTTTCTGTCACTGAGTTGTTCAATTTTACTCTTTTTGCTGCTGGTTCGTTGTTGGCAGCCATGTCTGACGTATTTTGAATTTGGAACATCAAGCACTTTACAATCTTGCTTCACTTATTTCCACTGAAAAGACAGAAATTGTAGCACTATTGCATTACTGGAATGTTTAGAAACACTTTCACATTATGTTAGTCTTGTGAACAATTTCTTGAAGACACCCTTTCATAGAATATAGCCATGCAATAAGCTTTGTTGTTTATTGTCCCTGTCGGGTCAACACAAGAAATTACTGTAAACAAATATAATGATATAATTTTTGATAAATCATCAATAATAAATTCTAAGAAAGTAGATTTAAAATTATAACCGAATGCTTGCAATGAGCTATGCACTTTAGTGTAAAATATAGCAGACCTATGGCCTGTTTCAATAAATGACAATTATAAAACTGTGAACCCTAATTTGGAATAAAAGGCTATATTATAATTATTATTATAAAACTGGGTGGCATACCCAGTATCGGAAAAAGTGTGACTATGTTATGTTAGAGATAAATCATTCAAGCTTATCTAGATCAAGAGAATAATTTACAATTCAGTATATATTCAAAGAATTCACAGTTTTTAATTCAATAGTAAGTGGTATGTTATGATTATGAATTTTGGTATAAAATTTGTTTCCAATCTGAAAACAGGTTGGCAACTGACCTTGCTGCCATTTCTGGAAATATATATCTACTGTATTTTGTTCCACAAAATCACAGCTGAGTACAGCACCACACAGCACAAATTGTACCTGATTACTTCCATGGTACATTAAATAATATGAAACGACTGTACTCATAATTAAGCCATACGACTAAACAAATAACTTCTATGGTCCACTTGGTCAAAAAACACTTTAGAGGGAGCAAACTTAACACTTACATTTCATATTAGATACACGTTAGAATCTAAATTACACAATCAAGGTACATCGCGACAAATAAGGCGAGATAGAACAATAGGTACAAGATGATAAAACACTGGATATTTACTTGTTGACACAGAATGGATCGTCGTTCTAAGATTGGTGATGGTAATCATCCCGACAGGTTACGACGACAAATACAGTGTAATCTAACCATTCATGCTAATACAAACAAGTAGGTATGTCATTATTTTATACACGTGTGGTCTCATCAGAGCAGGAATGCGTGAATTCTTGCAAGTGATTCGTCTCGTTAGATAAAAATATGAGAAAATATTGAGTGAGAATTACCTTGAATTGTCGCTCGTAGTTTTTGGAGCTCAGCTCTTGTTATACGTTATAGATCTTGAAATTTATATCACTAACTCAAAGGCGATATGTATAGTCGTAGATTTTGGACTGATTTATTTGTTTTTAGCAAGAAATTCAATGAAATTTATAAAGAAATGTAACACACGCAAACACCTTGCGGAAGTAGCAGAGCAGCCATTAGTTTTAGTTGGTTTTCTATTACATTGTCAATTAGCGTTCTGACGTAAATACTTTGCTATTGGTTAATTTTGTCAAGGTTACAGAAATTAGCCAATCAGAATTGTTCTTGGCACTTTGTGTGTTTGGCAGTTTGAAGTTTGGATTTGAAAACAATGTCATTGCTGACAGCAGTCACGTTCCGTTTCACGCAATATGTAACGCAAACAGGCCGTAACATCTGATGATGGTTGACAGTTCGTTCGTTATGCTGGCTGGCTCCACATTCGCGTCCGAAGCCGCGAAACTCCCATGAAACATGCAATTTATTACGTTCGCGTATTCTTCGCGGTTCCAGTTGCGTTCGCGCCTCGTTGTCGGTTTGTCGGTTTGCAAAGGGTTCGCCCTTATCTCAATGGTTCGCCCTGAGGGTTCGCCGTTATGACCACCACTAACGTCTATTCCTTTCTCTGTCTACGGAATAGACTGTCTACCATAGAGCAACACGGTGCGGCGTGTAATGTCATGTGAGTGAACTGAGTGAACGGTTGCGAATTTGGAGGGGCACAAGTTCACCCTTGTTTTGAAGGAGCGTTCGTGGATCACGGTGCGAACCTCGCGCGATGTCGCGCCACGATCCACGACGCGGATGTGGAGGGGCTACTATAATACAGGTTGTAATACGCACGAAGCGAAATTTTTGGGACGATATGACGCGAAGTTAATGATTTTTCTGGACGTCTTTAGATACCTAAGCTTATGACGCTCTGATACCAATTTGATCAGCGGATTAAGGTAGGCAGGTACTGCCCAGTTTTCGGTCGTAAGCTACAGAACAAGAGATAAAAATAATGAAATAAATAGGTTAAGTAAAGGTCCCTATTATTAACGGTGGGTGTTTAAATAAAACAATGAACTATACCTTGCATTTATGCAATAATATTTATTGTCACCATACTTAAGCGCATAAAATGCTTAATTGGTACTTAGTAGCTCAAATAAAAGTCATCATCATCAATCAATCAGCCCGCACCTACTAACTGCTGGTTATAGGCCTCTTCAAATAAAATAAGCTCAAATAAAAGTACATTTATTAAATTGTATCCCATCAAAAACATCCTGTAAAAAATACCAAGTCTCGCAGCTCTGTGATTCTACCGTAAAAAGTTGTGAGATCCATGTTATACCAAGTCGGTTAACTGATTTAGTCCCTACTTAAGGGGCCTTCTGTCTTAAGTTAATACGTAAGATATTTTCATATCTATATTCAAATCTTTTACTTTTTAAATAAAAATATCGACTTGGCCATCGCATGCTTAGTTTGTTTAGTCCTTTACAACCAGGGTCTGCTGGAAGAAATCTCTATTTAGAGATAAGCTGACCTTGGTACATGTTATTTCTGTTTTTATGTCCTGTCATGTATCGTGTAATAAATATATACAAATACGTTATCTATCACACAGAACTAAGAGCCAGAAACCTGGTTTTTCATCAAATTCCTTCCGAATGCATAAAGAAGTGAAAGGTACTGGAATTTAATGGACTGAAAATAACTAGAGCATTAGTAATTTTGTTGCACTAGTCTTCCATTTTCTATTGTTGCCGCTTGTTAAAGGTATACATATATTAGTTTTGGAACCAAGTTTTAATCGTGTAGAACGCAATTATACTCTAAACAACCTAATATAATGTAGATATGATTTCGAAGATACATTGTGCCTTCATGCGATGGCCAAGTCGATATTTTTATTTAAAAAGTAAAAGATTTGAATATAGATATGAAAATATCTTACGTATTAACTTAAGACAGAAGGCCCCTTAAGTAGGGACTAAATCAGTTAACCGACTTGGTATAACATGGATCTCACAACTTTTTACGGTAGAATCACAGAGCTGCGAGACTTGGTATTTTTTACAGGATGTTTTTGATGGGATCTCACTTCTTTTTGTAAAGTTCTACTTTTTAAAATTTGGTACCTTTGGTACTTTTACAATAACAATAAAAAACATAGCGTTAATGTAGGGTCTCCGTGCTCGTCACAAGTATAAACTTGGAACTCTTCCCAATGTGCTACCACATACTCGACTATAGCAAGTCTAATCTCATACGACGACTCAATATTCTCATACATAGAGAATGACAAAGAATGAAACAAACACGACCCATCGCCAGGTATCCGTACAATCCGGTGTGGGCATGGTTGGTCATTCACATACACTATTTCCGAATCCATTGCGACTACTAGTTCTGGCAAATGTGCTAGATGAACAAATCCAAATAGTTAGTAAATATAATAATTAATGCAGATACAAAAATTATCAACAACTAGTTGAAATCGCTGGCGAGCAACTCCGCTACTTAAGCTAGCGACGGTTTCAAACCATAGCGTGAGTTAAAATACAGGCAGCGCCATCTATCGAGCAATTGGATTAATCTGCTATCACTCCCGTCGCATTAGAACGCAATTTGTTCTATTGATTGAATAGTTTTATTATATTTGAAGCATTTTGTCGGGAATGTACATCATACATATATACAGGGTGTAACAAAAAGGGTTTAACTCCCGGATGTATGTGGTTTGGGACATCATTCTAAACAACTTTTACTATGGGACCAACTTGATTAGAGCAACTTGATTTTTCACTTCCCCATACATTTCGGTCTGGGCGCTCGGCTGATTTATATGGAGAAGTGAAAAATCAAGTTGCTCTGATCAAGTTGGTCCCATAGTAACCACATACATTCGGGAGTTAAACCCTTTTTGTTACACCCTGTATATAAAATTCTCGTGTCACAGTGTTTGTCTTCGTAGTCTGAGAATCGGCTAACATCTATTTTTCATACCCCTAAGTGTTATAATTATTTATATGGCAAAACAGCGTTTGCCGGGTCAGCTAGTAATATATAATTTAAGCATAATGGTAACCAAAGGAAACGAGGGATGTATGCCTGGACCGTGGTAAGTGGTGGTCCCTGGTGGATGTACGTATCCCTCTTCTAGGAAACAGGCGTGATATTATGTATGTATTACATAATATGTTTATAGAATCTTGTTTGTAAAGGCATATTTTCCTAGGGGCATTCAATGATTCATAAACTGCAAATGTAACTTTGTAATCCTATACATTTTATATAAGATTACAAAGTTATTGATGCAGATGGGTTTTCTGGAAAACTATAACATAAGCTTGAAATGTTTAAGTTTTCCCTTGATAAGAATACTAATTACTATTTATATCCCAAATTTGAAGGTTCTATGTCTGCTAGAAGTGCCTGGGAGTTTTGATGATCGGTCAGTCAGTCAGTGACAAAATGAGGAAACTTTGACATGTTACAATTCTTAAACTACTGGTTCAAATTGAATAAAAAATTTAATATATCGTGTTGATATAAGGCCTAATTAGTAACAGAAAAATCAGGCTTCTTGTTTTATCCACAACGAAGTTTTAGGGGGGTCGAATATGGCCTGAATTGCTTCGAGAAAAGGATGGTACGGCTGTGCTTGCTCGACTTGGTGGTGCACTGCCGTGCACCCAGAACTAGGTACATTTAGTTTTCAATAGCTTGGTACCACGCCTGGCATGTTTCGGCGGCAATCTCGCAAAGAGCCCAGGCGTTGCGGGTTGCTTGTTCAGCTTCTAGAATGGAAAACATGAAATTATTTCAAAATTCGGGTGTAATAGACGAAGAAATGAGACGCTTGTCTTCGGAATACTGCATTTAACGTTTCTGGACAGCCAGTTAGGCACATACGTGAACACGCTTCTGGCCCCGTCACTACAATTTGGCAATCAAAAATGTTTGCATGTAATTTGGATTGGGATGAGAGACAACGGTTGACAGCTCGCACTAAGACAGAACATTGGCGCGGCCTGTACAGATCACACCAAGCTTCTTAGCACCTGATAGCCGCGTGGAGGGGGTAGCTAGCGGTGGTTAGTTACAAGAGGGATGCATAAATAGGCGAGAGGGAGGTTAGCACTTGCTCAGCTTTCAAGAAACCCAGCGGGCCTGTCATTATATGTAATGTCAATTCTCAGCAAAAACCTCTCACCAACAACGCCCCTTTTTCCGTAAATAGACCCGTTGAACGGCATCTTGTGGTATCTGGCTGCTGTTGCGAGGCCAAAGCTCATGATGATGCTGAGGACACAGGCCAGGATAAGCGAGGAGCGCATAATGTATATGTAAGTAGTTGAATGCTGATGGAGGAGTCTGGTGGGAAGAAAAAAATATTTTATAATGTTAGCTACCTTATACTCTGTTCATTTTCTGTGTGTCTTTTGATCTCGCCGCCTCGGCCTAATTTAAAAGAGCGCTGATACTCGATCATAGAAAGCCGCTGCGCAAGTGACACACAGATAATTGAAACAAAAAGTAAACCTTAGAAAAAACCGACTTCCACAAACCCTATTTGATTAGATTGAGTTTAATACAAAATGTAACCCCTTATCCCCCCCCTTGGGGAATTAATTTTGTCAAATCCCATATCAGTGCTACCCCACGCTACTAAGGAACCCCTGTACAAAGTTTCATGGCTCTAGGTCCACCGGTTTAGGCTATGCGTTGCCCGTCAGCCACGCATTGTATTTGTACCTAGTATTGAGCAGATCTGGTGGCCATATGTGGTCTTCATCAGCAGTTTCGCATCACAATAACGATGCACGATGCACGAGTTATTATGAACAACACAAAAATCACTATAGGTCTGCCTATAATATTTGAAGAGTTCCCTGGATTTCTCCAGGATCCCATCATCAGATCCTGACCTGGTGTCAATGGGACCAATGGGAAGGTAAACCCTTTCAAACAAAAAAAATAATTTTCCAAATCGGTCCATCCGTTTAGGCGCTATCGGGGTACAGACATAAAAAAAACATCCGGACGAATTGTAAACCTTCTCCTTTGGGAAGTCGGTTAAAAATGAATGCAGTATACCTATGCCACGTGCATGCGAGCCCCCTTTGTTCATATGTACAAGTTGGACAAGAGCGCCTTAGTTGTATCACACGGGTGACAAGTAGTCACATCAATAAATTGCAAAAGAAAATGTATTCTGACAGTTGAACCATGGGATGGGTAGAGTTACGACTATTTCGTATATTTCGTATAGTGGCCAAGTGCCAGTCGGACTCGCCATGAAGGGTTCCGTAGTAGCAAGTAATTATAAGACTGGATGTTTGTGTTGTAACTTTGTTTTTCAAAGTGCTTGTATGAATGACAAAGTGATCATGGCGGTTTTTATTGAAATACACAGCATATTTTCACACCCTCACTCACCCTCACTCACTTACAAGCCCTCACACACACTCACTTGAACACAGTCACACACACACACACACACACACACCTCACTCTGCATGTCTGAAATGTAATGTAATAGTTATATTATTATTATTTTATATATTTTATTTTTTCTTAAGTACTTTCGTAATTATTATTTTTTCCGGTTACAAATCTGGTCATAAACACCTCGGACGAGGTACGGGCCTGCGAGCCATAAATACAGGTTATTATTATTTCCTAGTTATGGCAGCAGACACCTTTTTTTAAGCTTGTATGTACCATTTTTTTCATGAATAAATAATATTTGATTTTGATTTTTTTCACTTTTTTACTTTAAAAGTTAGAGGGGTGGAGGGGGACACAATTTTTTCCACTTTGGAAGAGTCTGTCTCTTTAACGATTTAACGATTGACTTTGAGGGAAAATGGTTTTAGAAAACTTAACGTCATTTTCAAATACCTATCTATAAACACCCCACACATGTAGGTTTGATGAAAACATTTTTTTTGGTGTCAGTTACAAGTATGGAACTGACACCAACCCCCCCCCCCCCCCTATTATTCTCTACATATTTTTTTGTATAAAAATCATAAAGCGACAGAATACATCTACATACCAAGTTTTAACTGTGTGTAGACAGACAGACAGACTTGACGAAACTATAAGGTTTCCTTGTTTCTCTAACGGAACCCTAAAAAGGGAGAACAAAAACATGAATGTACATTTGTGGAGTACAATAAAGAAAATACGAATAATTATAATAATAACAATATCATGCACCAACAAATGCACCAAATTCCATTATAAAATGTCTGAAAGGGGCCTCTACGTGTTGGACCCATGTCCCCACCCATGCAAGCCTACAAAAAGTAAATATAACCGGCCAAGTGCGAGTCGGACTCGCGCACGAAGGGTTCCGTACCATTATCTATAAAAAACCGCAAAAAAAAAATCACGTTAGTTGTATGGGAGCCCCCCTTAATACTAAATTTATTTTGTTTTTTAGTATTTGTTGTTATAGTGGCAACAGAAATACATCATCTGTGAAAATTTCAACTGTCTAGCTACCACGGTTCATGAGATACAGCCTGGTGACAGACAGGCAGTTTAAGTAAAAAGGTCTGGCCCGAAAAACAGCGCTGTGACGATTTCACATCACTCAGCATCAGTTGAGTCCAGTCCCTTTTGCCACAAATAAAATAAGTTTAGATTACATGCTATGTTCATTTTATGTGGCAAATAAACACTTCTTCTTTCATTCTTTCATTCAAAAGACAGACGGACAGACAGACAGACGGACAGCGAAGTCTCAGTAATAGGGTCTCGTTTGGCACCCTTCGGGTACGGAACCCTAAAAAGGACTGGGACAGTATTGTCCCGTGAAATGTTAACTCAGATACAAAATAATAATAACAATAATACATTTTCCAGACATAACATCCATCAACTATGCTAACTTACATGGCTAAGGTTTCATAATAACAATTTCTGAAAAATATTTCGTATAAACTCAAGAAGGAATTGCAAAAAAATAAATAAATATGTAATTGTATTTAATGTATACTTTTTTTCCTTGTGCCTGCCCGTATTCCCTAACCACATCATGTTCCGTGACAATCTAATCTTCAACATAATCCTAGGCTAATTGCTTTGGGGTTCGTGTTCGATAGCTTAAGATTTAGCCGCTAATGGAAGGATTGCGGCGTAGTAGGCGCCGAGGGACGTGGGTAGATCAATATACGTATTTGTTGCAGTTTTGATGTACACTAAGAAACGGGTTTAACTGGGCAGAGATGCCTACTAAGTAAAAATAAATTATTGTACTTTATTTTATTGCAGTCACTAAATTGTTAGAGTTTGATGTATTTGGAATAAGATATACCAAGCTAAACAGTAATATAAACATCAGTTGCTTAAAGGCGGCAACTGTTAGCGGTAAACAGGTGCTGCCATCTTGTTTTCAAAAAGTATAAATGAAACTGTTTGGCTCAGTCTCGGGTCACCGTCTCCTCCAACGGCCCCTATTAGCACCCCACCCCTCACGCCCCTTATACAGGCCCAAACCGCTCGTCACTTTCCCAACAGTTTACCCACCAGGTTGCGGCTACGGGCCCAGACCGCGCCCGTTACATTATTATCAACGTTACGTCCCACAGCCCGGCTACTCTTATAGATATATCCCCAGACTCCTAGACCTCCCCCAACCCCAGCCCCCAAACTTCGCCTCTTACCGGCCCCGTACATATGCCACCGTGGCATCATCAACCGCTTTCTCTCATCATGGATAGTACCTACAACCATCCAAGTAAACTCAGTAGCCGGGCGCCACAAGCCCCGCGACCTCATACTAGCCCTCTACAACGCGGACTCCCTTCTTAAACAGCGAGGAGAAGTCGCCGACCTCCTCAATAGGCAAAAGATAGATATCCTAGCGGTACAGGAAACCTATCTTAAACCTAAACAAAGGCGCTTTAACATAGCCAACTATTCCTCCTCCGTAATGACCGCTTACCGACACCACAGTATTATTATAGACAGTAGATAATCATCGAACAAAGGTACATCGCACGGCTGCACACATGCGCGCGTGTTCGGTATGCACGCACACATAGCCTTAGGATTTGTTTGAGACGGGTTCAATCGGGGCCGCGCCGTTGCCGTGTTCTCACGCTCTACTCGTTACCGCCACTATGTCATCTTCGTCGTCTTTACGGAAAAGTGTCTACTGTTGCGTTTATGGATCTATACTGTTCAATTTAAATGTACAACATTACAGATACAATTATTCAACACAGATATATGTCACAATTAAGATAAGTCAAATTTGGTTAATTAAATAAGCATTACCTATGCAACAAAACTTATGATGTGTATAAAAACGGCACTGCGCTCCTGGTCTACTCGACTGTACTTACCGAATGCGCGCGCGGCACGTGCCGCAAAGCTCGTAAGTCACAGGCGTTTGATCTTCGCCGCGTTCAGTATGCGAACGCGGCGAAGATCAAACGCACCTTATGCCTTATGCCTTACGCCGGCGCCGTCGTCTGTCTGCGTGGAAGCCACCTCGTAGTAGGTATGAAGACAGCGAGTCGCCCCCAGTGCCACGCACGATATCAAAAGGAGCCGAATAGGCTTGTAAATAAGCACCTACCAACCTAGTGCAGATTAGCCACTATTTTATACAAGGAAATATTTTAGGTATAGTATAGTGGTAAGTAATAAAATATTCGATGAAGTGGGAAACTAGAAACACATACCTAACGATCTGTAATATTATTACTTTGTGTAAACAATATTGTCTATTGAACTGTAACTGTAATACCTACTTTGCATAGGTACCTACTTAAAAGAAAAATTAGTATTTTAGGTATGCCAAGCCACAAACGTGACACAGCCCTGCGCATCGAGCGAAAGTAGGTAACGAACGCTCCTAGACGGCCTCTGATTTACTACTGTCTATAATAATACTGTGCCGACACCGACCCACCCCAAAGACCTCAAAGGAGGCACAGCCATCTATTATAAGAAATCCCTTCATATATCCGCTATGGACACCCCCCCATTAGAAAAATGCGAGGCTACAGTCATCCGCGTCGCAATGTCAGGCCATAATCCCATCGTTATAGCATCTGTCTATCTGCCAGGTGGACAGACGATGCTATCCAACGACATCAAGGCCCTCTTAGATCTAGGCAACACAGTCATCCTAGCCGGTGACTTCAACAGCAAGCACCGGGAATGGAACTGTTATGAGACTAATACAAACGGACGGACCCTACAGAGATTACTAGAACCCTCAGAGGACTGCCAAGTCATAGCTCCTTATGCCCCTACTCACTACCCGTACACAGCAGGCTATAGACCAGATGTCCTATCCTACTGTATCTTCAAAAACATTAGCCTCCCAGTCAGAGACATAGCAGTACTCAGCGAGCTTCACTCGGACCACAGACCAGTCATTTACTATCTCGGCAGGCAATTTGACCGACCGACTGAAACAAGGACAGTTATTAACAACCGTAAATTCAATCAAACCCTCAGGAAACCAGACCCCAGACTAGACATTACATCCGATATTGAAAATAGAGCCCAACTAGAAGCCAAAATCTCTGATGTAGGCAGCAGTCTCAACGAAGCCCTAACCGGCGCCTCCGTCGAGGTACCGGTGAAGGCCAACCACCGCTTCGAGCTCCCCGGAGACCTGAGACTGCTGATTACAGCAAAGAATGCGGCTCAAAGAGATTATGATAACTGTCCCGCAGACAATCTTAGAATGCGAATGCGTCGCCTCCAGCGGGAGGTTACCAAACGCATGCGAGAGTTCAAGGGCACGCACATGGACGAGTTCGTATCCAGCATAGCCCCTAGTCACACAGCTATCTTTAAATTTAGTAAATACCTAAAATCAGATGAAATTGCCCCCATGCCCCCCTTGAAGCGTAGTAATAACCAACCTGCAGCCTTTGACGACGACGAAAAGGCCGAATGTCTTGCCGAAAGCCTCGAAGCCCAATGCACCCCCTCCACCCAACCGACAGACCCCGACCACTTAGACATGGTCAATACGGAGGTAGGCAATAGAAGCGCTCTCCCCCCCATTGACTCCCTTCCCGAGATCACCCTCGAGGAAGTGCAAAAAGTAATCAGGCAACTCAAACCCAAGAAAGCACCGGGGCTTGACAAAATCTCAAACACGGCTATCAAATCCTTCCCCCTTAGACTTCTCACGACCCTGACGGTCATCTTTAACGCGTCCCTCCGTCTCTGTGCGTTTCCTAACGCATGGAAGGAAGCCGAAGTCATCGGCTTCCACAAGCCCCGGAAAGACAGATCCGACCCCACTAGCTACCGCCCCATTAGCTTACTATCCTCGATAGGCAAAGTCTACGAGCGGCTTCTTCTAAGCCGGCTCCAAGACATTTGCAAAGATAGGAACCTCATTCCCAACGAGCAGTTTGGCTTTAGACCCAAACACTCGTGCGTTCAGCAAGTGCACCGCATAACGGAGCACATTCACAGAGGTTTCCACACAACGGCAAAGTCCAAAGGTACCGGTGCCATATTCTTTGACGTTGCGAAAGCGTTCGACAAAGTTTGGCACAACGGCCTTATTTATAAACTTTACCAACTCAACCTCCCCGATAGGCTAGTACTCATTATTAAAGACTACCTCACCGATCGCAGCTTTTGCTATCGCGTGGAAAAATCTCAGTCCCGATTTCACCCAATAGCTGCCGGAGTCCCCCAGGGCTCCGTGCTCTCCCCTACTCTCTTTTCACTCTACGTCCATGACGCCCCCCGCACGCCGTACGTCGAGCTAGCCCTTTACGCTGACGACACGGCACTTTATTACACCAGTAGGCAGAGGGCGCGTGTTTGTCAAGTACTCCAATTAGCAGTAACCGAACTCGGTGAATGGGCTCTCAAATGGAGAAAAGAGATGAATCCCGAGAAAAGCACAGCTGTGTACTTTACCAGGGATACAAATCATTCAGACCGCGCGTCCTCAAGACTAACAAATATCACCCTTTTCGGCCGTCCAATCCCCTGGGAAAAGCAAATGAAGTACTTAGGCGTGACATTAGACTCCCGCCTAAACTTCAAAGCTCATATTAAGACCGTACGCGATAAAGCAGCCTTCTACATGGGTAGGCTTCACCCGCTCATGAGAAGTAACAGCAAACTCCCATTGCGCTGCAAACTCAACCTTTATAAAACTTGCATCCGACCGGTTTTCACGTATGCAAGTCCAGTCTTTGCACACCGCACCGCCTCTACAACAGCTTCAGTTGCTCCAAAACCGGTTCATGCGCAAAGCCGTTGGTGCCCCGTGGTACATGCGCAACGTAGATCTCCATAGCGATTTTGGCCTCCCCACCGTCAAGCAGTATATGAAAGAAGCGTCTGAACGCTTCTTCCAATCTGCTTCCACCCACTCAAACCCATATATCATCCAAGCCATCTCTTACGACCCTCCCCCAATAATTCAGCACCCCCTTAAAAGACGCCCCAAAGATGTACTTCATGACCCTGATGACGACATCACTATAGCCCTCAAGTCCCAACCACCCTCCGCCCCTCAGGCACGCCAACCCGAGGAAGGCTGTATTCCCGAGGCATTACTGCGACTCAGACGCCAAGTTTGGATCGAAAGAGACCGCCGTCTTGACCCACCGGATATACAGCCACCCCCTCCCCCTCTATAGGACTAGGATTTAGAATTAAGCTTACCATTTATCTATCTCGTAGCAGTGAGGGCCATCTGCCCCCACTGATGTCACTATCCGATTGACTAAGAGCTGAGGCCCGCTCGAGTAGGTACAGTCAATTGGGTACGCAGGCTAACTCCCCCAATATATATTATATAAACATATGTATACAAACTTGTAGGTAGAACGCCCTCTGCGACTATCGAGGTCATGGTTAGTAGTAAAATGAACACATAACTACTCACGCACATTGGGGTTTTTTTAGTCCGTATGCTACACATAAGCTCTCCGCTCAATGTAGTCTCTGCCTCACGGCGGAGACCTCATCCGGATCTTGTGTGTAGAGAACCGGGCATAGCAGGGAGGTCTGACTCCCGGGCATGGTTAAACCATTTTTTTATCCCCTCACAAGTCTCGGGTCAGTCCATGTACGAATTTTGGAGAATAAACAACTATTTATAAAAGTTATGCTGGTTTATTTTGGAATGATACGCCCCTGGTCTTTTATCAGAAGTGGCACGAATAAATTAATCAGTGATAAACAGTGATATCGCTATGGGTAAACCCCACGACGAAGTAACCTAAAGCGCCAACAGTTTCAACTGTGAGTGAAAAATGGATGGAGATTCCAGTCCAATACGGATTTCCGATGAAACTTCAATTAAATAGAATGGATTTTGGAACAGACAATAACAGGCGAGTACCTATATTTTTCTATTCTTACGCATTACACGTTATGTTAATACATTTCTTGCACTGATTAAGATGCAAAACATATCATACTAGGCCAGACTATTACTTCACGTTTGTGAGATTTCTCCCTACACGCATAAACGCGTGTTTGCCTCGATTGTTGTGAAATCGTTGTCCTTAGGTAAAGCCCCTTTAACTGTGTGTAATTGTGGAAATCGCCCGCAATTCTCGAACTTATGGCTTGGCAATGGAAATCAGGGCCTATGAGATAGACGTGCCGGATCGGGAATCTCGCACACAAGGGGTGGCCTGTGCCTCAAGACATACAAAGCAACGAATTACGTGGTCTGCCTACCTTGCTGCTGACCACAATTACAACCAACGATCTCATAGCGGGGCGGAACAGGTGGATAGGCACTGTTTTTCTGTCTCTGCGTTTCAGAAAGCTGCTGCCACCATCACAGGGCTGAGGGTGCAGTAACCGGATGGTTTCCGTACTTGAATGTGAAGAACCTTTGAAGAGGCAGCAGGCCTCCGGAAACTGGTGACGTTGTGACGTGTTGTCCAGTCCCCGCAGCTATCGCAGGCCTGAGTATCGTGTCGACCCGTAGTCGAGCCCCATCCGAAAATTTAATGATTCGGAGGCATGTGAATGAAGCCCACAGCAAGCGGTAACTAGTACTTTGTGATCTGATACGGGACGGACCGACGATGGAATGGTAATGTTGTCATAACCCGATGGATTGGGCATACATACCGATGGACTGGTATTATCGACACAGAGCCTATAGACTGACTTTTGTCAAAAACCCGATAGACTGGGTTTAGAGCCGACAGACTGGCTTTGCTGACACTAGAATTTTGAACCTGAAGTTGAACTTAGGTTATTTTTTTTATTTATTTCTTTAAAATAGTTGACCTTTATTTAAAATTTTCATATCGTTTGCAAATTATATTAGGGCAACTGGATGATCTGGTGAAAGTTTAAAGTTAGATTGCCTACCTACATTGTAGAGGCTTGTGAAATGGGAAAATGGCGAGAGGGTTTACGGAATTATTTGATTCAAACCATGGATGGTAAATGTACAGATAACAAAGAAGCTTTGTTTATTTGATGGTATTGGATGAATACAGAATTGTATATTGCCTATAATATTTTCGTTAATACAGTGTTCACTGTTCAATACAGTGACTAAACAATAATTTCATGACCCTGAAGAAAAGAATGTGGGCAGGATCATATCTCATCTTACTAACGCGTCTATGAACACAACCTGTGTCAAAGAAAATAATTTATTTTATTTTTATACTACTAAGAAAGACATAACAATTCACATAAATAAGGAAAGTAAACAACTCAAAATAATTACACATTTATTAATTTAATAAAATTGGCGATAAAAACAACAACAAAAAAAACTATCAAATATATAGGTAGGTATCTTGTGAATAGACGTTACAAACTCGCTCGAGATAAATCATATCCAGTGTTATATCAGTGCTAAACGTTATTGTCAGTAGTATATCAGTGGTAAACGTTGTTGTAATCAGCTAGTAAAATGATAATGAACTGAGAATAGATCAACTATGTGTTCACTCATTCGCTTGATCTCCCACAAGAAACGCCCACAAATATAATATGATTATCATGAAGAGTCATGCTCTATATTATCCGTTTCTCCGACATATAAATAAACTTTGATTGAATGAAGTAGATACAATGTAATGAGACATGATGCACTTACACACATATAAGACATAAGAATCGATTTTTTTTATTTTTTTTTGGTTTTTTGCGGAGGTCACAGGTAATTGAGGAATTACACTGTTGACTCTGCGTTGCTTATAATGAGATTATGTCTGACTGGAAGTCCTTGAGTGGTCAGCATTGATGAAGTCCAATGGTGCAGCTGGTTAACGGCTGGATGTCATTGGGTGATCAGTGTATTGGCGTAGCTCTCGGTGCAGTTAGCCATGATTCAGTCATAGGGATTTATGTCTGACTGAAAGTCGTTGAGTGGTCAGCATTGATGAAGTCCAATGGTGCAGCTGGTTGACGGCTGGAAGTCATTGGGTGGTCAGTGTATTGGCGTAGCTCTCGGTGCAGTTAGCCATGATGCAATCATGGAGATTTATGTCTGACTGGAAGTCGTTGAGTGGTCAGCATTGATGAAGTCCAATGGTGCACAGCTGGATGACGGCTAGAAGTCATTGGGTGGTCAGTGTATTGGCAAAGCTCTCGGTGCAGTTGGCATACATTTCTATGCGGAGGTGTCAACGAATTCCATGGTGCAATCAATAGAGATTTATGTCTGACTTTAAGTCGTTGAGTGGTCAGCATTGATGAAGTCCAATGGTGCAGCTGGTTAACGGCTGGAAGTCATTGGGTGGTCAGTGTATTGGCGAAGCTCTCGATGCAGTTGGCATACGTTTTGAGATTGGAAGTCATGGGTGGTTGGCAATCTCTTGATTAGTTTGATATGGAAAGTAGAATTAAAACAACAGCTACCTAAAGAGCAATACTATGATTGAATGTGTGTGAGTGTTGAAGAGGATCATTTATTTGTGAATGTCAAAACAATTGGAAAATAATACATAATAATTAATAATACATGTGTAATTATTGCTGATTATGTCACTTTATGTCAATTTACAGACTAGATACTTAGTTTGAGGACAAACTCTTGGTCAGGAAGGCCGAATGTTAGAGTTTGATGTATTTGGAATAAGATATACCAAGCTAAACAGTAATATAAACATCAGTTGCTTAAAGGCGGCAACTGTTAGCGGTAAACAGGTGCTGCCATCTTGTTTTCAAAAAGTATAAAAGAAACTGTTTGGCTCAGTCTCGGGTCAGTCCATGTACGAATTTTGGAGAATAAACAACTATTTATAAAAGTTATGCTGGTTTATTTTGGAATGATACGCCCCTGGTCTTTTAAAATAAAGAACACCAATCTTCTTCAATGTATCTAGTCATGAATTAATTAATACGAAACTTGTTGAGCGAATAAACAAACCTCAAGCCGGCCATCATAGCATGCTGTGATTTTAATTTAGCATGTAGGTCCAACTCATTTCGTTCCTCTCCTTCCTGTAGGTAGGTCATAGAAAAAGCAGTGATTAGCAGTGTAGTACCTAGTAAACCAGCAGAGAATATTGACGATTAATTTAAAGTAGGTATAGATTCAAAACAATAAGAATGAAGCCGGAGGTTTACATCACGGTTTTTAAAAGATGCTCAAATCAAAGTGATATTTATGCTCACAATCACAACCACCTTTGAAAATTCAGATACTTACACGTAAGTTGTTACACCCTGTATAGTTCTAACATTTTTTGTGGAGGTGTGTGTACCGCATGTTTACGGCTTCAAATCAAATGATAGTATTGCCAGATGGAATTTATTTACCCAATATTATCGGAATGTTTAAATTTTAGTCGCGTGTTATTTTTGAAGCGCGTCTAAATAATCGCGCGTTATCTTTCTTTCTATTGCATAGATTTATTCATCTGCTGCCTGTTTGGTACTTTGAATATCTTCTCATACTATCCCTAAACAAACATTTTCATAAGTTGCACTAACCAAGTTTCTATCCCAAGGGAAAGTCCACAATTCACTGCGGTCAGTGTCCAGTAATCCAATAATTGGTTCGAAGATGGCGACAGCTCTATTAATCCTGCTATAAAATAGCGGGAGAATCGGGATCGACATTAGTTGACAGTTGCGCTTCGTGGTGTTACCAGCCGCTTCTGACTGATTTTGGATAAAAGGTGATTATTTTTGTAGTATCAGGTATTTGTTGTCTAGCACATGATTACAATAGGCGATTTTCTGACAGCTGAAAATAGTTCTGAAAGCTGCCAATAGATGACGTAGGGGGGATGGCTTTTATATCGTTTATCCCTAATTTGGTTTTAAAAGGTGTTTTATAGATAATTGATACTTTCCTCACCAAAGTGCTTTTCTTTTTGTGAGAAAGTGCGCAGTTTTCCGTAAAATTTCCCAAATATTTGTCACCAAAACGCAAAAATCGGCTTTTTTATACGTCGAAGAGACCATACACAAGTTAAATTTGCATATAGTGTCTATTGTCAGCAAATTACGTTTCATTCACCAAAGTGAAATTATGACTTTTATTTTCGATTTCCTCGCAGAAGAATGAAAAGATTGGTATGAAAAGTGACTGCCAGCTATCCATTAAACATCTTTTTATAATCAAATTAGGGATGAACGATATAAAAACCATCCCCCATAGACAGACGGACGTGCCTACGATATCTAGTGATGAATTTTGAATTACAGAAGTTGTTTTAAAAAAAACTCCCATTGAAACTTTCAGACAGCTACAAAGATTTTGTAAGAATCTGTTATCAATAGACTGGCCATTTCATAGAATATATACTAGTGCCAAACTGTCGCTGCCCACAAGATAACACGGGCAAAAGGAGTTTGATTTTAATAATAATACCTACTTATTCTAATACCTATGTGCGATCGTGCGTTTTTAGGGTACCGTACCCGAAGGGTGCCAAACGGGACCCTATTGCCCCTATAACAAATAAGCTGCCGAGTGCGAGTTGGACTTACGTCGAGTGGGTTTCATATTCTTTATTGCACAGTAACTTAATAATAAAACTTAAGTAGGATTTCGTACAACAATAATAGGACTAACACTAAAATATCTTAAAAGTACCCTAAAATTCAGTTTTTCATACAAACTTTGCACGCCAGATTTAGGAGTTAGGGGGTTAAAGTTGTAAATTTCGGAGTTTTTATGCAACTTGCATACCAAATTTCAGATTTTTAGGACTTCGGGAAGTACCGTAGAGGTTTTGATGACATGCAAATCGGTCATATTATTGAGCACAACTTTTTCAAAATTTGTCTTAAAAATATTATAAAAATACATTTAAGATCCTCGCACCATGCGCTTTCATTTGATATGTCACACGGTATATTTTGATTTGATTTGATTTTTCTTGTTTGGCCTCTCAAAAGTAGCCCCCATATTCCATATTTAAATATTTACATTGCACATCTGTCTTTGGGTCACAGATAGTGAGTGATATGTGTACCAATTTTCAACTTCATCGGTCCAATATGTCCTGAGTAAATTGCCCGTGACGGGCGGACGGACGGACGAACGGACGGACAGACGCACGAGTGATCCTTTAAGGGTTTCTTCTTTTGAGATACGAAACCCTAAAAATACTACAAAACAGATTATTATAAATAAGGAGGCTCCCATACAAACAACAGACATGGTTTTTTTGCTGTTTTTATAGATAATGGTACGGAACCCTTCGTGCGCGAGTCCAACTCGCACTTGACTGGTTTTTATTTTCTTCACGGACCACGGGCATGGTCTATGTTTACGGGATACATAATACAAGGTAAAATTTAAAACCTCTAACTACATTTTCAAGGGTGTTAGAGACATTATTCTGAGCAACTATCACTATGAATCCGATTTGATGAGGGCAGCTTTATTTTTCACTCACCAGTTAATTTTGGCCAGAGTGGATCAGCTGCTCAGCAGATTTGTATGAAGAAGTGAAAAATAAAGTTTCTCTGATAAAGTCGTTTTCATTGGGAATGTTGCTCTCAGAATGATGTCCTTAACATCCGCTATAAATATAGCTAGGGGTCTCAATTTCACGTTGTAAATAGAGAGAGTACGTTTATTTGAAAGGTTAGTAAGTTGACAGTTAAAACAATGACAGATTGATGTTGTCCTCAACATTCTGGTGGGAAGCATTATCATAATTATGTATTTCCATTAGATGGCCGGACAAGACATGATGAGGTTCACGATCAGCGTCGTGTGCGTGGTTGCCGTGATCCTGTCACTTGCCGAAGTCACTGAAGCCAACTACAAGAACGCGCCCATGAATGGCATCATGTTTGGGAAGAGAGGCGCTACTGTAAACGGTGAGATATCACATAGCACCACTGCATTAAATTATTTACCGAATTCCAGAGATTTTCTTAAAAATTCTTCGTATAAAAGCTTAGGGTTCTTCAAGATGTACTAAAATGTAGGAAAGAAGTACCTACACACACATATTACTTTTTCAAAGGGCCGCTGGGTTTAATTATTACTGCTTCCCAAATGCTCTGGGGACTCCGGAGCATGCAGTTACCCTTTCTAATAAAAGTTTGTGTAGGGTTTATACAGTTGGCACAGCGGGACAGAGCTAACAGCTGTATTGTTAAGTAAACATACACATTTACGTTGTTATAGCCTCGCCTAAAAAATAAATAAATAAATAATAAATAAAATACCTTGTGTGTTGGTGGAAAATAGAAATAGTGACAATAAAAATCAATTTTTGTAAAGTCACTGTGATAATTTTTGTCCTGGTCGGGATTGTAACAACACGAGACCCGGGTCCTCTCACCTGATCCAGAACCTGGACCTCTACGCTATATATTTGCTGTAAGGATCTTTTAAATAGTTTAAAATAATTAATTTCATTGTTTCAGAGTACGATGCCAGAGCAAGGACATTCACAGCGTTGTGTGAAATCGCGACAGAGGCCTGCCAAACATGGTTCCCGTCACCGGAAAACAAATAATGACGATGTAGACACAAAAAAGAATACCAACCTGACGACAATACCGCGGCCTCAGAGTGATGACAAAGTGACGAATATGATGTTTTAATCAAAAAATATTATTTATAACTGTAGGGTAGTATTAAGCACACGTGTGGCAACATTATTGTAAGCTCTGAATGTAAAACTAAAACCTAAAACACTCGAAATCCATAATGTTTTAGGTATTTCTAAAAGTTTAAATAAATAATAATAGACGCCCGATACTTATTTTTATTATTGTTATCCTATTTTACAATTTCCCGTAAAAAAAACGCTAAGACAGACAAACAATTTATACTTAATTTATTTCTGTCAGTTTACAAGCGCCAACTTCGACCTCAGACCCGGCAAGATTGTCAAGTGTGAGTCTACAAACACAAACGAACGCTACAAACAAACAAACCTAATCATGGAAATTAGTTTTTTTTTCCGTTTTTATCCTTTGGGAAAGACAATGGCAATCAAAGCCGTACAGCCATGTCTTCAGTGTAATGGAAATCAGTTGTATGTATGTTGTATGTAAGTTAACAACTTGCTTCTGTGAAATGGAACGTAGAGTTGACCCATATTCGATTTTTCCGATATGGCAACACTGGTGGGAATTTGTTGATAAAGCGAAGAACTTTCGATTTTACCTTAGCTGTTTTTCTATGGCAATTAGTTTCTTACAAGTCGTTTTATTATGGAAATAATAGACTTTTCCCACGTAGAGAAAATCTTCTGAGCACAGCTGCTTGATTCATCTTTGTTATTAATTTTATTGACCTACCGTCGTCGCTCGTCGATAACACGATTTTGACATATGTCATATCAATAAAATGTGTGACGTTTTGCTTTGTGATTTTGCACGATATTTGCAAAATATTATTTCTACCCTAATTTAAAAATGAATTATCGCAGCCTTCGAAACGTGGTGAAATAAGAAAGAAAATGACGACGAAGGAGTTGTACTCAAAGGTAAATATATCCAGTATCCACTGCCTATTGTTTTCTTTTTAAATTATTTGAATTTGGAAAGGGATTAGAAGCAATTTTCGTTATATAAAATTAACCTTTTACTTGGTATCAAAGGTCTTACCAGCCAGCTTGTTCATTATTCATTTGGAGTCAGCTACTGGAAAATTATTACATACTTTTGCTATCAAAGCAATATGCGTAAAGATGTAGATTATGATTATGACTAATAGTAGCTATGTGTGTACATTAATTAATATTTATTATGCTATAAATATCTCACCACTTTATCTTGTGTATAAATCTACATTATTGCAACATAATGTTTATTTGTTTCAATTTGTGGGTGGCTAGTGGGAATGATAAACCTGATTGGACCCTATTTGGTACAAAAAGCGGTGGAATGGAAGGTCAAAATAATAGAATAAACTCTTGCATATACAGTCTTCTGAAATGTAGCCATTAAATTTGTAATGAAATGAAATTAATGTATTTTCTATTCATCACTTAATTTGGAGAACCAGTTCAATTTTCCTTGTTTAGTTGTGTTCTTTTAGAACTGCTCAGATCATCCCATGTCTGAGAAATAAATGTCAGGCTCATTAATCAAAATGCATGCAATGCAGATTACAAAAAAAAACTTGTATTTTTTTTACTAAGCAAAGACTTATCTTAACAACTTATTTAAGTACGTAAGAAATCACTTAGAAATGATGAATTAGTATGGTCCAACTCATCTGATCACCAGACTTATCATGTACTTTTCCCAGGACGCTCGGATATGGGTGGAGCACCCAATAAAAGTATGGGAGTTCGCCACTGTGACCTCAGACTACCGGTCCGGGGTGCTCATTATAAAGGTAGACCAGAGTGGAGAGGTCCGGCAGATTAAGGTAATTTGCAATTTCAATACACTTGCTTTTAATCGAACTCCGGGTTTCACTCTTGCCTCTCACACAGGAAATGCCGGTTTGAACCCCAGTGCTGACAATTTAAGTATACAGGTTGTAACAGAAAGTTGTAGTCATATTTAAGGGGGTTGTTAGGGACATCATTCTGTGCAATTTTAACTATGAAATCGATTTGATCAGAGCAACTTTAATTTTCACTTCTCTATACAAATCAGCTGACCGCCTGGATAAAACATATGGAGCAATGAAAAATAAAGTTGCTCTGATAAAATCGGTTTCATAGTGAAAGTTGCTCTGAATGGTCTCCCTAACAACACCCTAAAATATGACTACACCTTTCTGTTACACCCTTCTGTTACACCCTGTATACAAACATTCTCGTGGTGATGCGAAACATTATGAGGAAACCTTCTTTAGGTACTCCATGCTATAGGCTAGCCCCGTGTCACGCACAATGGAGTATTTGGTATAATGATTTCTTTGAGACAAGTCCTCTTCATATCTTCTTGTAGTGTACTCATTTCATGAATATTAGTAAGATCTCATTTTGAAGGGTGGGTGTTAACTTCTCTATATTTTTTTCTATCAATAAATGTTTTATTTTAAATCCAGATCACAGATGAGAGCCATATGCCACCGCTGCGGAATCCCTCGCTGCTGATTGGTCAAAACGATCTGACATCTCTCTCGTACCTGCATGAGCCTGCAGTGCTACACAATCTAAAAGTCAGGTGGGTAGATTGATATTTCTTACCCTATTCCCAATGGCGAATCCTGGGTCCCAATTCTGTCAAAAGAATGACCGCTCAGTGATAATGAGACGTGACGACACGACAACGCTCAATTCACTAAGCTTACAGAATAGGGTTGTGTCCTGCTAGTCAAAATAGATACTTTTTAAGAACTGTCAAAACTGTACTTATAGATGAAATAGCAAAAAGTGACGTCATATGGCGTGTGGCATCAAATACTGCACAAAATTGACCTTATCAAAGACAACTGCTGGAAAATATGCAAACCTGAGACTGTCAAGAAAGCCATTAATAACCGACTTCAAAAAAGGAGGGGTTCTCAATTCGGTTGTATGTTTTTTTTATCATTACTTTTAATGTGTTTTACACCGAAACTGGTACTATTTATTAACCGATTTCAAAAATTCTTTTTTTGTTTGAAAGGGCTACTCATAAGCTTGGTCCATTTTTCAAATAAGGAATATATAAAAAGTAAATATCTGAAAAGTATAATGTCTTATTGTATTAACGGTAAACTAAATAACTTGTTGTTTCCTTTCTGTGACTGTGGGTTGACTGGGGACCAATATTCGTCCATATTGTGTAATATACATATGTGGACTTAACAGCCAGATGTTGTAGGCTCATTTTCGTGTTCTTAGACGACATTCGCATTGCAAGCACAAGAGCAAGACTTGAGGTCTCCAAGTCGTTTTTTTTTAAAGTTTTTAACATTGTGAATTATGTACAAAATGCTTCAACTTGTTACTTTTTAACTTAATGTGGTACTGTGTTCATTGACACCTTCCATGAATTTTTGTTTGTACTTTTGTGGCTCTTAATTTGAGCAGCATTCTGTGCGCTATGGCTAACTAAAATAAACGAACGTATCGCGTCGATTTTTGGCGGCAAATCCATGCTGCATCATACTCATTCGTCAGTTCTTTCCTATGACTGAATAACCGAAATGTAGCGGTACCAAATCAAAAGGCTAGGTAGGCGTCTTCATTTTTACGGTACCTACCAAAATTGTTTTAATGTATGTACCTACTTAACTTTTTCTGTCAATGTTATTGACCTACATACCATAGAGTAACTTGTCTACATTATGTAGGGAATCGATGTTAACAGGCGATTAATCGATGATTAATTCAAAATAGCGGCACGTCGAAATTCGGGTGTTAGTGCCGATTTCTCTCACATCACATCACAGCTCAGACCATATTTGTTCCCTCCGGTTACGTGTCCTACTGACTTTGCCCTATTGTCGGACGACGTGTACTTTTTTTCCCGTTAGTCCGATTAATCGGACTACATGGATTTGTAATTCCTGTCTGTCCTACCGATCGGACTTTATTATTATTATGAGCCTATTATGTCCCACTGCTGGGCAAAGGCTTCTCTCCCCCTCTTCCACTCCATCCGATAACTCATGACTCCATCTTTTCCTGGGTCGGCCACGCTTTCTCTTTTCATTTTCTGGGAGCCAGTCTGTGGCTCTCCTAGCCCAGCGATCCGGCAGCATTCGAGCAACGTGGCCGGCCCAGTCCCACTTTAATTGCGCAGCCTTCTGAGCTACATCTCAGCCCCAGTACCTAGCACCAAACACAATCTACTTGAGAAGTAAGTTGCTCATCCCATCATGTAATTTATTGAGCACCATTTGACAACCGAGATACAGTGTTTTCACTAGTTCGGTTGTCACTGATCCCTCCTATTTTACGATAAATGTTCCTAATTAAGTATCTCCTTATTTTAGTTAAGTAGAATCTGTGTAAACCATGTTATCTGTCAATAAACAAATTTCATTTCATTTCATTTCATCTATTATTTTTGTCCGGGAGCGCAGCTCTGCATTCCGGATCCGGTCTAAAAGCCGAACACCGAGAATGCTGCGCTCCATATTTCTCGGACAAACCCGATCGGGCATAGTATTGCTATTTGTTCTATCAATATTTCGCAATCACACTTCAGAGGATTGCGCTGAGACGGGATTGCGTGGATTGTGTGTCATAGAAAGATAACTTTTTTATCTGTTTCCGAACAATGTGCAATCCGAATGTTAGTTTTAAAAACTTTTAGCTGACATAATATTTGTAAAGTAAACGGTTGTTTAATTCTTCGTGACGGTTGATTGACGCGTAGGTTTAAAGAATTGCCTACACCTTTCCTATCTTTTGGCACGCGGTGACAGGCGGACGGAACTAACGCTCGATGATAGGTTTGTTGCGTTAAGTTGCGGAGAACTAGCGCCCCCTGTAAACGTCACTGAAGTGCCAAAAGATCGTGGGAAGACTGGGTCTTACCCGTATGTACAGTACTTTAAAGTTTGACTGTCTCTTACATGCTGATAAGACAACAATAATGGCGGTTTACCATTCGGAGTGACAGAGGCACAGTTTCGACCACAGCCAGTTATTTAATACTCCATTTAGCACGACAGAAGGCTAGCCCATCGCCGCAGCTATGAAGGTTTCCTCCCAATGTTTTCCATGACCGTTTCAAAGATAAATTAAGTAGTAGTAGTAGTTAGTTGTGACAATTATCACTTAGTCTTTAGTCCTTCACAGTTCATTGAACGACCGGATTAAGAACTCGGTTTTGTGATAATCCACTTAGGTTTGCTTGCGCCGTTTTGTTAACCCAGATGTAATTCTGACGTTAAAAGACGCTTGGGCTAGTGGTTACACGCGCACATGTCAGGAGAAACGGGTTCGAATCCCGGTGCTGTCCGTGTACTAAACTCATGAGATAAGTAATTTATCTGAAGCACATGATACGGATGCTCCAACGGTGATGGAAAACATTGTGAGGAAACCTTAATTAATCCATAGCTGCGGCGTTGGGCTGACCTGTCACGCAAAATGTAGTATTTTATTTATTTAGTCGTATGGCTTTATTATGACAGTCGTTTCATTACAAGTTTATGTCAAGGCTTCTAGTGGAGTGTTGAATAACACCTCTCGTACTAGAGTTATATTCATATTCATTTATTTGCATATAACATGTACAATACTATTAAGGCTGGTGGACTGTATATAAAGGATGAGACTGGTTTCGTAATAAAGAAGCTGTATAATGATGATATTTTTACAATGAAAATAAAATAAAAGGTAAACAAGGACATGAGCGTAGGACGTGAAGAAGGCTAATAATAATTTGAATGTGTCTGTCGAATGTGCTGGTCTTGATGGTTTCTCTATATTTTCTTCTACCGCCGGGCAGGCACACCGGGCGGGCGCAAGGACGCCGTGACAATACAGAATCAATCAGATGGAAAAAGTATGTAGGGTACATGCACCCTGAAAAGGTTATTACTTTATCTACACATACATATGACTATTTCATTGACCCGATCAGCTGTTCACAGGATAAAGAGACTAAATTTATTTTCTTAATAATTTTTATCGTTGAAACATTGAAACAATGAAACACATTTATTTGTAAGTGTTAATTACATGTCAGATTTGTAAATTGAAAATTATTAATACACGCTGTATATAAATGTCATCATGAACATACACAAATTGTAAATTAAAATTAAAACATTGTATCAAATTAAAATTGCAATAAATTCAAAATAAAATAAATTTAATTGTATTAAATTAAAATAAATTAAATGTGAATTAATTTGTTATTATTAATTACTTCATCGATACACTGGTTCTCTAAAGTGGGTGGCGTTTACACATATTTTATATTGATAAAATTGTCCCAATTTAGCGGTCCCTTCGAACTCAGCGAATGAGTAGAAGGTTCGAAGAATTCCTGCAGCACGATCATATGGTCGAAGACTAGAGTCCAAAAGTGAGCCCCATTGTCCCTCTGCAGGCGCGTATGGGAGAAAGCATGACGATATGGTTATGTCTGTGTTTCCAGATTCTGCGACCGCAACGCCATCTACACATACTGCGGGATCGTTCTCGTTGCCATAAACCCTTACTTCGAGTTGCCTATCTACGGTGAGTGGCTCTTACACTGGCAAGAACACCACTCAAAATAGGAGGCTGTCAAATGGCTGCTCTTCTTTTTATACAGGGTGTAACAGAAGGGTGTAGTCATATTTTAGGGGGTTGTTAGAGAGACCATTCTGAGCATATTCACTATGAAACCGATTTGATCAGAGCAACTTTATTTTTCATTGCTCCATATGTTTTGGTCTGGG
The DNA here is from genome assembly GCA_963457715.1 of Argyresthia albistria. Classification (NCBI taxonomy): domain Eukaryota; kingdom Metazoa; phylum Arthropoda; class Insecta; order Lepidoptera; family Argyresthiidae; genus Argyresthia; species Argyresthia albistria. The sequence goes on along the minus strand of OY735279.1, from coordinate 2,813,023 downwards.
CGGTCAGCTGATTTGTATGGAGAAGTGAAAATTAATGTTGCGCTGATCAAATCGGTTCCATGGTGAAAGATGCTCAGAATGATGTCCCTAACAACCCCCTAAAATATGACATCTTTCTGTTACACCCTGTAAATAACGTGTTATAACCTCTTTAGGTTATTTTTGTCACGGTGAAGTGTAAGTATTTGAAAGTGTCCAAAAGCCAATAGTGACGAGGGCGTGAAACGTTTTCAAATGTGTTATCCTGTCAAAGATCATGAAAGTTGTAAAAAATACACCATAAAGCTAAAATAATTAAATTATGAAGTGGTCATACAGCTTTCCAACTGTCTTTTGGCGTGCGGTGACAGGTGAAAACTAACGCTTTTTGACAGGTTCATAGCGTTGATTGATTTCAGAATTCTTTATTTACTATATTTTTACAATTTTTGAATTACTACCAACTATTACCTAGCACACAAAATCATTTTCTGCTAATAATAATGTTTCTTCAGGCTGGAAGGCACCTTTATAAAAACTTGTACATTGATAAAAATAAAATAATAAGACATGTATAGACAAACAAATAAATAATGCTAGGTATGCTTGTTTTATGGCTAACTAGCATTTATGGCATCTTAAATCTAAGAACTGACGCCCCACTGAAAACGTCACTCACACGCCAAAAGATTGTTGGAAGACCTGTAATTTTGACAGGTTATGACAGCTGTCATAGTTTTGACTATAGTGAAATTGACAGTTTTGACAGGTGTATTTTTTTACATGTTTACAATTTTGACAGTTTTGACAGGTTTTATTTTTTGACACATTGACAGGCGATGAGACAATCATGGCGTACCGAGGCCAGGCCATGGGAGACCTCGACCCTCACATCTTCGCCGTCTCTGAAGAAGCCTACACCAAGCTGGAAAGAGAAAGGCGAGACCAGAGTATCATTGGTGAGTACCAGGGAGCGCTTATCCAGTGGAGAGCGCATAGAACATTTTCCTTTGAAACCCAACTCACCAATTTACGGGCGGCGGGGGACGAGGTAAGAGAGCTGTGATTGGTCAGCCGCTGCGAAACTGTCTGGCGGCCTGTCATCGTACATAGGTTGGGTGTGCGAACGTTTGTTGAATACAACAAACGTTTGGCGAACCGCATTCCCCTGCAGGTGCAGTCAATTGGATATATAGTCTCTGGTGAGTACAGAAACAATCCACTCCCAGGGTTATTTTTGGACCCCTATCCAAAAGTTACTATTATTTTAGGGACATCATTCTGAGCATCACTAAGAAACCGATTTGATCAGAGCATCTTTATTTTTCACTTCCCAGTTCATTTTGGCCTGAGTGGGTCAGCTGATTTGTACGGAGAAGTGAAAAATATAGTTGCTCTAGTCAAATCGGTTTCTTGGTGAAAGTTGCTCAGAATGATGTCCCTTAAATAATAGTAGGTAACTTTTGGTTAGGGTCCTAAAGTAACCCTGTATAGTCTAGCCGCTGAGAGAATGCGATCCTGACACATGTCAGTTTGGGATGCAATCCCCTTTGTGGGAGTGAGATAGAGTGAAAAGTAGCGCGGAACCGACAGGGACATAGACATGTGTCAGGATCGCATTCTCTCAGCGGCCAGAGTATAAGTGCCACCAACTAGAACTTGAGCTAACGCTTAACTATACAGGATATTTTGGGAAATGATCATCAACAAACCATAGAAACATATGGTCGCAAATACTATATGAAGACGCAACTTGTACGCAACAGTTGGCTGTTATTACCTACGCGTTAGGGGTTAAAACTTCATAGGCTGTCAAAACGGGCCTTTTATTTTGTGAAGACTTTATTGCTTTTCGAGTACCTACTTACGAAATTCGTGGACTTAAATCATGAACATAAACACTTAAACGTAATGTTTGCATGATTGTTAGGGTTCTGTACCCGAAGGGTGCCAAACGGAAACCTATTACTAATACGTCCGTCCGTCTGTCTGTCTGTCACCAAGCTGTATCTCATGAACCGTAATAGTTAGACAGTTGAAATTTTCACAGATGATGTATTTCTGTTGCTGCTATAACAACAAATACTAGAAAACAGAATGAAAACAGACATGTATTTTTTATCCATTTTTATAGATAAAGGTACGGAACCCTTCGTGCGCGAGTCCGACTCGCACTTGGCAGCTTATTTAATTTATAACCCTTTAAAGGGGGTATCAATCATACAGAGCAATATTTTTGGATTGATTGGACTTTTTCAAGGCAAATAGTGGACAGAGCCTCCTCAAGGAGGGTCAAATTACTGGCTAAAGACGGACACAGTTGTGCCTCTCCCACCCCGTATGGTAAAAGCCGTGTCAAAAGACATCATTAATCATTGTACAGCGCCATCTAGCCTTCCATAGTACGAACCACTTCACCTAAATCAATTTGAAGTGGTTCGATTACTTGACGCTAGATGGCGCTAATAAACTATATAAATATCTAGGTTTGATAGATAGATAGATAGATAAATCATTTATTCGATGGACATGGTACACACACATGACCATGGTTTGTGACCGATCTTCCATTCTCGCAATAGATCTCTCACCACATTGTCTCTGTTTACCGAAATATATCAACTACAATATAGTAAAATCTATTGGGGGCCCAATCATTATCAAGCCGTGACACGACAATCTCCTTCCAGTGAGTGGCGAGTCCGGAGCCGGCAAGACAGTCTCGGCCAAGTACGCCATGAGGTATTTCGCCGCCGTCGGAGGCAACGCGAGCGAGACTCAAGTCGAGAGGAAGGTGCTGGCCTCCAGTCCCATCATGGAGGTGAGATGGCGCTGGCGTCGCGGAATGAGATTCGCGTGAAACCTGCATCGCGCAAGCGAAGTTTTTTCATGGAAATTGTTTTATGGGCACTTGTCACAAATGTTATGGAGTAAAAGGAGAAAGACTGAAAACGCGTGACTCTTATACGCAAAGTTACTCGCATCCAGGTAAAGGCCTGTGCCTATCATTGGGAGTATTAATATGCTACATTTAAATTACTTAGTTCATAATAATAAAACTTCTCTTGCGCAATGCTTGTTTTTGGAGTGGCTCACAGATGGCGCTGATGTGTTGAAAAGCAACTTGCCTGGGTCTTGCATCGCGCTAACAAATATTTTCTTCATTTTGTCTTTTGGATAATTTTACAGATTAGTCGCACGGTAGCGGGGGCAATTGCGGGGCGGGTATTTAGTAGTGCCACCATCTTATCTGTAGAATGGAGCGAGGCGCCACCATTTACGCCAACTGAACAGTCGAATTGACGTTTTCATGGTCGCGTCAGTAGTGCCGCTTTGGCCGTTCTCTGGATATAATTCATAATTTCTTTATTGCACACAATTGATTGCAAGGACAAAAAGTAAATAAAAACAGTGTGCAAAGGCGAGCTTATCTCTAAAAAGAGATCTCTTCCAGCAAACCAAGTTCCGAATATCTTGGTGCCTCTGTACAAGAAACTCTATGGTTTGAAAGCGGGTCCGCGCTGGTGTCTCATAGTGGCCGCCATTACCAACATTGACAGCCGCCCCGCCAACGACCCGCTTCAGCGCCGCTAATGATACCAAAGCCTTGACCTACACCTACAATTTCTTCCAGGCCATAGGCAACGCAAAAACGACACGAAACGACAACTCTTCGCGCTTCGGCAAATTCATCGAGATCCACTTCGACTCACTATACCGCATCACTGGCGCGAGCATGCGGACTTATCTCCTAGAAAAGTCTAGGGTGGTCTATCAGAGCCCGGATGAGAGGAACTACCATATCTTCTACCAGCTGTGTGCGGCCGCTAGCTTTCTACCGGACCTTTATTTGGGTGAGTGTTCATTTCTGTCGTTGTATTTATAGATGTGCCGAGCCGGCAACATTGCGGCAATATTGCCGTTTATTGCCGTAAAAATGGCAATGTTACCGGCTCGGCACATCTATAGTTAATCCGTTTTAACACTCTGTTATTAAGTCGTTTTGTAACTAAATACAATCATGCAAAAATCTTGTAATTTCGTCCACTTCTAGTTCTATCATTACAAAACTTGGTAGTCCAGATGACTATACAATAATGGGGTACCATCAAGCTGGTCCTGATGATGGAACTCGAAGGTGGCAGTGGGAACACTAGGATATCGATGGTTACTTGTAAACTCATCGAGTTTGGGCTCATTAGATTCGTCCTGATGATGGAGCCGGACGGTGGTAGACGGTACCCTGGGTTTCTCACTGGTAAACCCAATCTTTGGGTTTCAAAAAGGATGTTGTAGCCAACAAATAGTTTTTTGTTCACAGACCACCAGGACTCGTTTCACTACCTGAACCAGGGCGGCAGTCCTCTGATCGACGGAGTCGACGACCTTCGAGCCTTCAACGAGACCAGGAACGCACTCTCTACTTTAGGTATCACCACAGACACATTAATATTTTATTACGCAGGGACACTCTTGGTATGCAAGGCAATGGCTCAAGCTCAAGCTCAACGACATGTTGCTGCTTAACCGAAGGTTGCTTGATATTCAAACGTCGGGGTCACCACTTTGCCAGTACGGCAACTATGGATAGCGACACCTCCGGGAGACGGAATAAAAGGCTTGAAGTATGCCAATTAAGATCTAGTTTTTAATTAACTAATAACTTTCCTTATATATAAAACGTCCTCGATAATCATCACGTGCCAGGATCGGTACGTGATGTCGATTTTCTGTGTCAGCCAATAACTTATCTCAACGATACTTTAGTCCGTGATGATAAGGGATGGCTGGCACACTTACCTTCCCGTCATTTGCACGGAACACAGTTACAGTACGAGGCCATTGTTTTGGCACGTCGGGTCTCGCCTCGCCCTCTCTCTCCTGCCAAGTCAAACGCCGAGTATCATACTCGGGGCACGTCGGGTCCCGTGCCAAAACAATGACCCCGTAATGTACCTACTTGGACGAGAAGATCGACAACCAAAGTACCAAGAGTTAAGTAGCCCTACTGAATGATGGGCACGAGATGGCCAAGGATCTATCGGCAGACCACCTGCCAGATGGTCCGATGATAGAACGAGGATTACAGTTAAACGAACGCGGTTCGCACAGGGCCGAGTTGAATAGCATGTACTATCCTAGTATCCATGGGTATCCGAGTGTGGGGCCAGAAGCAATGAATGTGCCTGTATCACACCTCGGACACTCCATAGAACGCTCGTAAAATAATCACCTAATACTACTACATAGCCTAATGACATTTGTACACGTGCAAATGTGTGCGTGAACTCGTTCGTTTGTGAATGTGTGCGTTCAGCGCCTAAACAAAGTGTCTCCCGAATAGGCTCCCCGACTCCGGGGTGAGGTGCGGTATCTGAATCCGCGCGGGGAAGGGAGTGGCCGTTCTGTACGTAGTACTATTATCTCTTCTGTGCCTGTATGTAAATGTTTATGTTTTATCTACATGAGGAGGCCGATAGTCAAACAGTGGTTACCTACACGTTTCTGTGCTGAAATATTTCACTTTCCTCAATAGCGTAACGCAACCTCTAAATTGCAACGACTTCATATCTGTATGTTTCAGGTATAACGGAGACTGAGCAAACGCAGATGTTCACTATACTGTCCACAATCCTACACCTCGGCAACATTGAGCTGCTCGACTCGGAGGGGGAAGGGGACGATGGGGTGCATGTCAATGTGAGTACTAGACACTTATGGCCGATTCCACCAACAATCCCTATCTTTAGGGGAATCTTTATCTCCTTTCAGGGGCCACCTAGCGGTTGTTTCCCTTTGACCTCAATTTAAGGGTCATCTAGGCTACTAGGGGACCTCTAAATTTAAGGGACATCTAGGCTACTAGGGGACTCCCTAAATTAAAGAGGCCAGCCTCCGAAACAATGGCTAGACAGCTAAGAAAAAGAGCTAAGTGACCCCTAACTGTTGGTGAAATCGGGCATTAGTAGAGCTCGTCTAAGCTGAAATGACGCGCCCCACTCCTTGGTTTTGTATTTACTTGTCATACAAAACCAAGGAGTGGGGCGCGTCATTTCAGCTTAGACGAGCTCTATCATAGTATCCTAGTGTGGGGCCAGACCTTCCTCCACTTCCTGGATGCGCTTCCTCCAACGCTTCGATCTGTCCATCTTTCTCCAACTCCTGGATTATCTTAATCTTCCTTCAACTCCTAGATGCTCTTCATCTTGCACAATAGCCAGTATGCTCTCCATCTTCTTGCAACTTCTAGATGCTCTCCATCTCCCTAAAACTTCTCTGGGAAGATGGGGAGCATCCAAGACTTCTCTGGATGCTCTGCATCTTCCTCGAACTCCTGGATGCTCCCCATCTTCCCCCAACTCCTGGATGCTCTCAATCTACCTCTAACTCCTGGATGCACTCCATCTTCCAACAACTCCTAGATGCTCATCATCTTTTTCCAACTCCTAGATGCTCATCTTCTTCCTCCAACTCCTAGATGCTCTTCATCTTCCTCCAACTCCTAGATGCTCTTCATCTTCCTCTAACTCGTAGATGTTCTTCATTTTCCTCCAACTTGTGGCTGTTCCCCATCTTTTTCCATATACTGGATGCTCTTCATTTTTCACCATATCTTGGATGTTTTCCAACTCCTTAATTCACTCTAACCAATTCCTCTATGCTCTTCATATTCCTTCAAAAAAAATATCCACAGCACAGATCTTAAATGTACGTTTAACCTGGATTTCCTAATGTCCAGAAGCAATGAATCGTGTCGTGCCTGTATATCTAAATGTGTTTTTTTCAGCAAAACGACAAGCACCTGCACCACGTTTGCGCATTACTCGGCGTTCCCAAAGCCGAATTATCCCGCTGGCTGACCCACCGGCGAATCGCGTCAGCCCACGAGGTCATCGTCTCCCGAATGGACAAGGAAAGAGCCTCGTTCGCAAGAGACGCGCTGGCCAAGAGGCTGTATGGCGAGCTGTTCGCCTGGCTGGTGGCTGCGGTGAACAGGGCGTTGGAGACCAATAACCAGAGGAAGCATTTCATTGGTGAGTTGGGCAAGTGACATCACTCAGTGACACACAGTGACGTCACTTACCCGGTGAGTTCAAGGCCGAAAGCCGTACCTTTTTCAATATTTCCCTATACAGGGATATTTTTGGATCCCTAGCCAAAAGTGACTATTATTTTAGGGACATCATTCTGAGCAACTCACTAAGAAACCGATTTGATTAGTGCAACTTAATTTTTCACTTCGCCATACAAATCAGTTGACCGAAACAGGCCAAAATGTACTGTACTGTATTCGAACCTGCAACTCCTGCGTGAGAATCAAGCATGAAACCCACTAGACCACGGAGCTAATTATCTACCATTTTTTCACAATCAGGTGTGCTGGACATCTACGGGTTTGAAACGTTCGAGATCAACTCATTCGAGCAGTTTTGCATCAACTACGCGAATGAGAAGTTGCAACAGCAGTTCAACTCGCACGTCTTCAAGTTGGAGCAGGATGAGTATATCAAGGTAGGTGGGGGGAGAAGGAAGACGTCAATATAATGAGTTGTTGAACGAATGAAAAAATAAACTAATGGTTTCGGTACAGAACTAATCTATCAAGGTGTGTAAATAGTTGTTGATTGAATGAATTTATTATAGAATGAATGAGAGATCGAGCGTATAAATCAATAATTGACGAATAAGTGAACGAATGCAATGAGAGAACGAATGAATAAATGAATCATTGACCAATGAGTGAACGAATGAAATGAATGAATTAATTAATTAATAATTGAATTGAAAGTAGAACTTGATGAGTGATTTAATAAATGAATGAATGATGTGTAAATGTATTCGTAGAAGAAAGAGTGTATCTACAAATTGAATGAATTAATTAATGAATAACTGAGTGAGTGAATAAAACCCTAAATACATTTATGTCTTCAAATGAGTTGATGAATAACAATCGAATATATCTCTTCTTTCCATTCAAGGAAGAGATATCCTGGACAATGATAGACTTCTACGACAACCAGCCATGCATAGACCTGATAGAGGACCGGTTAGGGATCCTCGCGATGTTGGACGAGGAGTGCCGGGTTCCGCAGGGCAGCGACGGCGGGTTCGTGAGCAAATTACTGACAAAATGCGTTAGTTACCCGCATTTTGTTAAACCGAGATTCACTCAAGCAGGTACGGAGTCTTTTTTTTCACTACCTTTATTAGCTTCTGAAATTGTCTAAAAGTAATACTGTTCCTTAGGTTAACGGCACAAATGGAAATATATCTGAGAGCCCTATGTGCCTTCTGAGGGGTGATAGGATGAGATAATGATGATCCATATCTATACGTTGATTGGATAAAGGGATGTGAGGCCTTTGCTGAGCAGTGGGGCTCCATGGGCTCAAAATAATAATTAAATTAAACATCTATTTGACATAAAAGGCTTAAAATTAGCTGTGGATGAAGTTATTGAATAAGCTTGAGGATCGTTTCTCCATCATTGCAATCTACTACTATCTTGGAATATTTTGTTGAAAATATTATTATTCTTGAATTATTGGTCTCAGCTGTTTATGTTTAAGTTATAGATAACATTTCAAGTTAGATTTATTTACTTACCGAATTAGGTTTAGCCGTTAGGTGTTTATGGCAGATAGATTAATAAATAAATAAAATATATGACGCTTGTTCGCGGAACTTCGCCTCCGCCACTTAAAATAATTCTTGTTTAACATATTGTCTTTACAATTTTGTATGAATGAATGAATGAATGAATGAAAAAGTTTGGGTGTACCAAACGTTTTCGTTCATTCATTCACATGTTTTATATTGTTTTCAAACTGCAGTATAGTGTTCTATCCCCAGCCTTTATAATAAAGCACTTCGCCGACCAAGTGGAGTACCAAGCCGGCGGCTTCCTCGAGAAGAACCGCGACACCGTCTCGTCGGAGCAGCTCGAGTGCGTCAGGTCCGCGACGGCTTGTCGACTGATCCACGAGATGTTCACGCCTGCGAACGCTGGCGGCGGGGGCGGGCAGGCCGCCACGCTGCCGCCGCCGGCTAAGAGGCGGACCGCGCCTAAGGTGGCGATTGGCGCTTTGACGGTACTTGTTGTATCAATTACTCGTTCAGTCACTCATTCAGTCACTCAGTCAATCAAGCGTTAATTCGTCCAATCACTCATTTAATAATTTATAAAATCACTAATTCAATCAATCATACAATACTCATTCATTCACTCATTTAATCACTTATTCAATCACCTATTCAATCACTCATTCAATCACTAACTCAATCACTCAATCAATCACTTATTTAATCACTCATTCTGTCACTCATTTTCATCACTCGTCCAATCACCAATACATTCACTCATTAATTCACTCACTGAATCACTCAATCTGTGGTATAGATTACTAAATAGTTACTACGTAACAGATACTTCACTCAGTAGGAAATTTCCAATACCTACTGCTATAATAGCCTACTCCGTCGCGTCAGCAACCGCTGCATGCTAAAATGTGCCTAAATGCTCAAGCGTACAGTTGTGATCGCCTCGCACCGCGCGATCTCAAACTAATCGCAGGGCTGCCTCGCATCGCAGATACTCGTACGATACGAACACAGTTCAAAACGTGCGTGCGCTTGGCTTGCGACAACCATACTGACTTGGGTAGCCGGGCCATAGCCGGGCTGCCCGAGAGCTCGGGCGGGCGGTAGGTAATTATAGCGCGCGAGTACATTCAGTGACGCACATACTCACTGTATGGACCGCGCACAAGGTGGCGCAAGGGGCTTCGACGGTAGTTTTCGTATTGAGTTCTTCGTTCACTCAGTCATTAACTCATTCAATCTCTTTCTCACTTAATCACTCATGAACAGTGCCACCAACGTTATCTAGAGAATGGAGGCGCCACCATCTACGCCAGCTGAACAGCAAAGAGTTTCATTGACCTGAAATACACTACAACAACTGACAGCCGAAGTCACGTTTTCATAGTGACGTCAGTAGTTCCGCTTTGGCCGTTCTCTAGGTAACTTAGTGGCTCTGTATGCAATATTTTACTAAAACATACAGGGTGGATTTCACCAACAAAAAGTTACATGAGAATAACTATCCCCTAACAATGACAGTTCAACATGAGGTGATCTGATCTGGGTGTCACTAGTGTCTAGGAAAAAGTAGAAGATACTCTCGAGTAAAAGTTACTCTTTCGTTGGTAAAATCCAGGCTTACTCACACAAATAACTTACTCAATCACTCATTCTCTTATTCATTTACTCACTCAATCACTCATATTCTCATTCAATTACTTGATTTATCACTTTTTCCGCCCACTCACTCGTTCATACATTCATTCATTTATTCATTCATTCAGTCATTCATTCATTCATTCGTCCATTCATTCATTCATTAATTCATTCATATTTACCTATTTATTTAGCGTTTGGTCGCTGACGTCACAATTGCGGCTTGAGCAGCCATTCGATAGTCTCTTCGTCAGCGGAGTGGACTCTTTGCAGACCTTCCTCAATCGCCCATTAGCCTATCTCAACATATATCAAAGAATACGTAGTTTTATCACCTATTTTCATTTCAGCAACCTGCCAAACGCTCGTCCGGCCAGAAACAAACAGTTGGTTCCCAGTTCCGTTCCAGCCTGTCAGCTCTCATGGCCACGCTGTCAGCGACGACCCCCCACTACGTGCGGTGCATCAAGCCGAACGATAACAAACAGGCGTTCGTGTTCGACCCGGCGCGGGCTGTGCAACAGCTGAGGTATTTATAGTCCAAGATCCGAAGAGGGCTCGACCTTCACCCATCTGTTACTGCGTTGAAACTTGGTTTTCATCAAATTTTGTATGCTTGAAAATACATCGCGAGTGGGTTGCCTAAAAAAATACTGACAAGGGATTCCTGATTAATTTAACATTTTAAAATAAAAGACCTTTTATATCGAGAACGCGTGGAGGTCTCAAGCTGAAATTTAGACCAATTACTCAGATCTATGGTCCCTTAAAGTTGTAAACAACAATCAACCTTCTAGGTCAACGCAATCAAACGCTATGACCGTCTATGCCGTAATTTTGTTTACATGGTGATATGATGTCATATACTTACTTGTATTTTTATGTAGTTTCTTAATTGCACCAGTTACGAGAGGTAGCAAACTACAGGTGTGATCGGAACCCTTAGCGCGCGAGTCTTACTCGCAATTGACCGTTAATTAATTAATCGTAGCTTTGCCAGGATATTTTTAGGCAACCCACTCTCGATGTATATGTAGCATACAAAATTTGATAAAAAACAAGTTCCATCGCAGTAACAGATGGGTGAAGGTCGAGTCCTCTTCCTATCTTGGACTATTATCATTATTATCGTTACGCCTTTACCCAATACTCATACTCATATATTTATTGCGTCATTGTGGCACACTTTTACAAAATTATATCCAATACCCACACGGGGTGACAGAGATAACTGTTAAAGTTGGGATAGTAATGGTTCAAACAATCTTGGTATGTTGGTTTGGTCTTGGTTAGTTGGTTCTTGGATGCTTGGATCAAACTTGGTTAGTTGGTATACCAAAATAGTATTCAGAAAATTCTCTTTTAAAAAGTCATTGATTCATCAAAATCAGGTCAATAGTTTTGTAAATATATGACACAGTTCGTCTGACTGCCAGGAAATTGATGCTTGATGTTTCCTCCAATCTGTCATACTGTTGCTTTTACAGATTTTCTCGGTAGTGTCCAATAACGAATGTACAGCACAAGCCCCCGATTCTCGTGCTATCGAGATCATCTCCCCAGTCGAGATATCGGTTTTGATACCGCCTAAATCCGTCGATTTATATTTATTTCGATCGAAAACGCTAGTCGTGAGAATAGCTTTTTATTGTTTTTGATAGAGATTCCGGTTTCTCAAAATCGATATTTCGACCATGGACATGATCTCGCTAGTGCCAGAATTGCCCCCCAGTACTGAGAGCCGATACCCCTGCTGAGGGATGATAGGATGAGACCATGATGAGGATGAATGTTATTGCAGTATTTAGAAATGACCGTTTAATTCACAGAGCATGCGGAGTGCTCGAGACCATCAGAATATCAGCTGCCGGCTTCCCGTCCCGATGGCTGTATGCTGACTTTTTCAGCAGGTAAGCTATTTTAGGGGATGACATTGTTACTTTTCTTTATATAGGTACTGAATGCGGAAAATAAGTAAATGAATTAATGAAATAATTATATGAATGAATAGATTAGCGAAATAATGAACTGATGAATGAATAAATTAAATGAACGAATAAATTAATTTTAGAATGAACTGATGATTTAATAAACGAATGAATGGTTAAACGAATGAATTAATAAACTAATGAGTGAATGAATATTTTTTTAATTAAAAATGCCGCCACGACATCGAGCAAGTTTCTGAAATATTAAATAGTGCACCATAATTTCTAATAAAAATCTATTACAGGCAGCGTCAAAAATATCGCACCTTTTTGAAATTCTACTCAAAGTCTCATAAGGGGTACATACGAAGAACTTGTTCTGTGTAGAATTTCAAAAAGGTGCGATATTTTTGATGCTGAGTGAATTAGCATTGTCTCGGGGTTTTCAGCTCTTCAAGTAAACACGTTGATTCTTGATCGTTAATATATTAATTTGTAGTACAATTTTGTGGCTTCAGAGCCCGTCTAAGTTACAACGATTTTGTAGTAATTAAAGTAAAATAAGCTGCAGATCGATATTTAACGATCGATCAAAGCTGACAGCTCTCGGTGTCAATGCTGTGTGTACTTTTTTGAATATCAGTCGAAGACGCAGTTTCTCCGGTAGGTTCCTCATCAACACATGGCGCGCCCTTTCTTCGCCTTTACATGTCTAGTCGTCCCCACACCTCAGATACCGGCTGCTATGCTTACAAAAGGAAGTCGACCGCGGCAACATTCGCGCGACCTGCGAGCGCATACTGAAGAACCACATCAGGGATCCCGACAAATACCAGTTCGGAGCCACCAAGATCTTCTTCCGGGCTGGCCAGGTATCAACTATTAGAATCATAATAATAAATCGTTTCTTATCGGGCTTCTAAGGCCTTGATGTCTTCAGCTACTGCCTGCACTGAGTGCAGCGGTGGTTTTTTAGTAGGAGTGTGAGGGATAATGCTTGCGATTCGGAAGGCAGCACGAACTATTTTTAATTCATAGTTATATTCTTAAAGCGGTTTTTTTTTAATTTTTCTTGCCCTAATTTCTTGCACAACAGCTCTAGTTCTTGAGATACAGGCACCCGCCGAATTCAGAGCATAATTCACGTTTTATTTCGATCAAATAGGGAAAATATACCTATACTACGTGACCCATTTTTTGCTATTTTTGACCCCCCCTCCCCTCCTTCCGTGACCACTTTAGTATGAGACAAGACTGGTATTTTGTACTAGCGTGGTATTTTGTACTAGCGTGGTATTTTGTACTGGCGTGGTATTTTGTACTAGCGTGGTATTTTGAAGAGCCCCCTCCCCCTAAACTGGTCATGTAGAAAATACAGATTTTCTGCTCTTACTTGTCGACTATTTAGTGGGCACAGTATGCATGGGAACAAGTGACCGAGTAGATTCACTGCAGCTATAGTGCCTGGTATGGGAAGGGTAGGTACGTTCCGAGTAGTCAAGTCCAAAATTGACATATTGGCTGCGAATTGGGAGGCGACACGAACTATACTAACTAAACTAATTAAAATGGTGTGTTTGAAAATGGAATCTGTGGTCACCGCGCAAGAACTGTCGGATTTGAGGTTGTCAGTTTAGTGCCTTTAGTTCCTTTAGTTTAGCGGTTTTGACACCTCCCAAATAGCCCTCATTGTCTGGCTATAAACCGCGCGTTTCACCCGCCAGGTGGCGTACCTGGAGAAGGTGCGCGCGGACATCCAGCGCGCATACTGCGTGCGCGCGCAGAGCTGCGTGCGGCGCTTTGTGGCGCGTGCGCGGTACCTGCGCCTGCGCAGTGCGGTGCTCGGGCTGCAGGCGAGGGCGCGCGGCCTGCTCGCCAGGAGGTAACGTTCCTTCTGGGCTGTAATGTTTAGATAACTTTCTTTAGCTCTGAGGCAAGATCTCATCTCTCTGTCATCTAATCCTATGCAAAAATGAGACAGACAGAGTAACAATTCGCTCAGAGCGAAAATACTTGGCGGGGCGGCTTAGAACATACTGATTCACAATTTCAAAAATTTTCGCTTTTTTATTTGCTACTTGTTAAATTTCATTATTCTACGCCACAGGGAAGTTTTAGGTGTTAAATTACTAAATAACTGAAATGTAAAATCACTATCCAATAAAACTGAGGTAAAGATAAACAAAACTTGTCAGAACTCCAGAAAACGCTTGTCTTTACAAAGCCTTACTCTAAAAGCCCTAGAACAACTCTCGAAACCCTACAGGCGCCCTAAAAATCCCCACAGGATCCAAAATTACGACTTACCCTGAAAAACCGACGCAAACCAACCGATTCTCCCAACAGAAAGGCGCAAACGCTCCGCGAGAACCGCGCAGCGATCAGAATACAAAGGCGTGTCCGCGGTTGGCTGGCTCGGAAGAAGTACCAGGCGACCAGGCAGATGGTAGTCGGCCTGCAAGCGAGATGCCGGGGGTATCTGGCCAGGCGGCTTTATAGAAACAGGAAGATGCTCCGAGCAGTAAGTATAACTAGTGTATTTGAGAACTCGATATTTTCAGCTGAGCATCCTAAAGTGGGGCCAGGATCAATTTATGTGCCTGTATGTAAATGTTTATGTTATGTTATGTTATCACTCACAAAACAAAAGAAATGAACATTAAATGAATTAACAATTGATAGGATAAATGATTGCATGAATGAATGAAAGAATAAATAAGCGAATGAACCTGACTAATATATTTCATTTGGTGTTTAATGTAATCTTATATTTTATAGTTTGGATACTTTGTACGACGAATTGGATTTATTCTGTCATGTTGTACGAATTTACTTTAAATAAATAAATACCAAGTTTTAAATACAACGTCTTTTTTCCCAGACAATCACAATACAACGTTACGCCCGCGGCTACCTGGCGAGACAAAAGGCGATGAAGATGCGCCGATTCATCATAGTGGCGCAATCTGCGGTAAGTTTATTTATTTACACACAAAACATAGCGTCACGCATTTTCCCATACGGGGTGGCACAGGCACGACTGTGCCCACTTTTAGCCAGTCATTCAATACTCCATTTTGCATGATAACGGGCTAGCCAATCGCCGCAGATGTAGAGAACTTCCGTATAACGTACAAGATAAACGCTTATCTCATTGGTACGTTGTCAGCACCGGGATTCGAACCCACATCTCCCGCGTGAGAGGCAAGAGCTCGGCATTTATGTATTTCTATTTTTAACCGACTTAACAAAAGGGTGTAATCAATTCGGTTGTTTTTATTTTTTTTATTATCATTATTATTTTTAATGTTTGTTATATCGAAAGAGTTATGAAACGATTTCATAAATTATTTCTTTGTTCGAAAGGGAAGCCCAATAGTTTGGTCCCATTTTTTGAAAATCAGGAATTGGTCCAGTAGTTAGGTTTCTACATGAAAAAACTGTAAAGTTTAATTTGTTTTTACCTGGATGACATTATACAGCCAGTCTTTTTGGTGTTTATAGTCATTTTCGCAGTAAATGACTATAAAATAATAAAAAAACCTGGCTGTTAGGATCGTGTATTCGTTTATATTATTTATAACCTATCGACTTCACTGTCAGGAGACAGATTTCGTAGGCTCGTTTTTGGGTCTATGGACGACATTTGTGTACCGAGCGGGGAGGACTAAGTGATAAGTCATGAAGTCGGTTTTTTAACCGACTTCCCAAAGGAGGAGGTTTACAATTCGTTCGGATGTTATTATTTTTTTGTCTATACCCCGATAAACGGATGGACCGATTTGGAAAATTATTTTTTTGTTTGAAAGGGTTTACCTTCCCATTGGTCCCATTGACACCAGGTCAGGATCTGATGATGGGATCCTGGAGAAATCGAGGGAACTCTTCAAATATTATAGGCAGACCTAGTGATTTCTGTGTTTTTCATAATAACTCGTGCAAATGCACATAGCCTATAGCCTAAACCGGTGGACCTAGAGCCATGAAACTTTGTACAGAGGTTCCTTAGTAGCGTGGGGTAGCACTGATATGGGATTTGACAAAATTAATTCCCCAGGGGGGGGGATAAGGGGGTAACTTTGTTTGGGGGGTTGTATTAAACTCAATCTAATCAAATAGGGTTTGTGGAAGTCGGTTCAAATAGGGTTTCTAAAGTTTACTTTTTGTTTCAATTATTAAGTTTTTAACCTAGAGAAGCTTGTTATTAAATAAACATAAATCTTTCTAGATTCGTCGCTTCTTAGCTCGGCGTCAATACAAGAAGTTGCGGATCGAGGCTCGAAGTCTGGATCACGTCAAGAAACTCAACAAAGGTAAGATGAATGTGGCATTGATCACAAATCTTTACTATGATACGAGTAACATTCAGCCATATTCTACCGCGCTGGCACAGAAGAGATAATAGTACCCCGTACGGAACGGCCACTCCCTTCCCCGCGCTGATTCAGATACCGCACCCCACCCCTGGCGTCAAAAGATTGGCTAGAGGATCAATAGACAGGGCTGAACGCCGGACGAGTGACGACGCGTATACTTTAATATCGCTGCATTTGCCGCGCCACCAGCCCTAGCAAAGTTTACGCACACATTTGCACGTATACAAACATCATTTGGTTATGTAGTAGTAATAGGTGATTATTTTACGAGCGTTCTATGGACTGGAGTGTCCGAGGTGTGACGCTGGCTCAGTGTGAAGAACAGGCCGACCCGTATGTAAAAAGTTATCAAGATACCCTCGGTACTCGGTGGTAGAGGCGTCACAAAATAAAAGGCCCGTTTTGATAGTTCACGCCCATGAAGTTTTAACCCCTAATGCGTAGGTAATAAAGCCAACTGGTGCGTACAAGCATAGCGTACAAGTTGCACCTAGGAAAACCGCTTCTATTACGTACGCGTTAGGGGTTAAAACTTCATGGGTGTGAACTGTCAAAACGGGCCTTTTTATTTTGTAAAGACTCAGTTTAATGTCTATTGCAAGGGGATGAGAACTTAATTTTCCCTAATTGTAATGATAAATGATAAGATAGATAGATAAATTCATTTATTCACTGAAAAGGTAAACACACAGACACATAATAAAAAGAAATACAAAATAGAATAAAACCTGGAAGAGCATAACACAAAACAATTTACAAATAAATAATCATTTTCACTATGTGGTGTTGTGAATGTACCGCGACAATGAAATGGCCCTGACTCAGCAATGTCACAGACGAATCTGTGACGCCGGTATTCTGCCAATGTAAATGTAATGTATTTTTTTTTTCCTTTTCGGCCGGGAGAATGACAATCTCTCGACTGAGAGGGTTAAGTTGTATCAGAGGCCCTAACGGGGCAGCTTGATAACTGACCGACCCCTGCACCAACTCACACTGAGCCAGCGTGGTGGAGTATGGCTCAATGTTACTCGTGTTTGATTAAAGGCCCTTGCCCCTCGGTGGGGACACTGAAGGCCTAATTATATATTATTTTTAGTGTTCCGCATCCGAAGGGTGCCAAACGGGGCCCTATTACTGAGACTTCGCTGTCTGTCCGTCCGTCCGTCCGTCCGTCTGTCTGTCACCAGGCTGTATCTCATGAACCGTGGTAGATAGACAGTTGAAATTTTCACAGATGATGTATTTCTTTTGCCGCTATAACAGCAAATACTAAAAAACAGAAGATATTTAATATGTACGGGGGCTCCCATACAACTAACGTGTTTTTTTCTTGCGGTTTTTTATAGATAATAGTACGGAACCCTTCGTGAGCGAGTCCGACTCGCACTTGGCCGGTTTTTATTATATTTCTTTGTGTAAAAAAGATCACCATTTGAGATCATTGAGTTATGAGTATGACGTCACACCAATAGGTTTCCTGCAACTGTCGAACAAAATAGTGCTGAGTTTCTAAAACCCCATTTCAGGTCTCGAGAACAAGATCATCAGCCTGCAACAGAGGCTGGGGACTGCAATCGAGGCCAACAAGGCCGTGCCGGTGCTACAAGCGCAGGTGCAGGACTTGAAGTGAGTTGGCCCCACACTAGGATTGACCAGTGGATAGTTGCTAGGTCATGCCTAGTTTCTTTGACTCTGAACTGTGACCTTAGTTTGCCACAGATGAAGTTGGCCCCACACTAGGGTTCATTGACGAGTGGATAGTTGCTCGGGAAACAGGTCATGCATAGTTTCTTTGACTCTGAACTGTGACCTTGGTTTGCCACAGATGAAACTTCTCTTGCGCGATGTAGGATCGATGGTCAATTGTTCTGCTATCCGTGATGACATCTGCTGAAAGCTTCTGTCGTTTGTTTTGCTTGACATCCATCGTGTTTGTTGAGAATGTGGCTCGCCTGTTATTACCTATCTTGCTCAGCAACAGAGAAACTTAGCGAAAACAGTTTTATATGCCCGTTTCATAGTAAGTTACTACTGTATTTTAAAAATCTAAACAGGCAACCATTTATACAGGGCGGCCAAATAACAGGTAAACACTTTAGTTTTGTAATTTTATTCTATGAAATATATAAATAGTTAAGAATTTCTTCTTCTTCTTAAATATAGTATTTAGGACCGGCAATTCAATATGGAAAATAATGTAAAACAATTGTCCACCTCCAGCAGCATGGCAGATGTGAACCCTTTTCATCGCGTTCTTTATTACATTTTCACACATTTCCTGCGTTATCTCAGTGACTAAGTCTCGAATATTGCTGAAGGTTCATTGGCCTGTTAGCATAGACACTTTCCTTTATATACCTGTTGTTTGGCCACCCTGTATTATGTACTTACGTAAAGATATGGCGTCAAGATGTTTCCCTGAAAAGATGATCATGGTACATTTACCTAGTAAGTCCAAAAGATAATCCATACACCATTTTGCTTGACTGGGATCAGCCCATCACTGGTGCAATCTCCATGTTATGAAAGTTTTTTTGTGATATTTCCATAACGGTTACAATTTCCGAATATTGTACTTATGGTTAAGAGCTCCGTGGTCTAGTAGGTATCATACTTGCCTCTCGCGCAGGAGATGCAGGTTCGAATCCCGGTGCTGAACATGTACCAATGAGATAAATAACGGACCCTCTGACTGTGATGGAGAAACATCGTGAGGAAACCTTCGTTACTCCATAGCTGCGGCGATGGGCTAGCCCCCTGTCACGCGAAATGGATATTTGAATCACTGGCTGACAGTGGGCACGGTTGTGCCTCTGCCACCCCGTATAGGAAACCTGTGACGCTATGTACTGTACAGTGTACTGTACTGTACTTATTGTAAAAACGCTTTTCCTTTGAGACAGGCGAGTTGTGTAACAAATCACCACAGACGATCAAAATAACAATTTACAATTACAGGACAAAACTAGAAGTCCTGAAGCCAGTAGAAATCGAAGCACGAAAACTAAGAGAGGGCATGTCAGAAAGAGACGCCCTCATAGCCGCCCTCGAAACTGAGCTGTTGAGCGAGAGAGACAGCAACAGACGACTCAAGGAAGAGAAGAAAGAGATAGAGATCAAGTATAAACAAGAGAGGCAGTCGTGGGAGGCAGAGAGTGAGAAGTTGCAGATGGAGTTGAGAAGCAATAAGGAGCATTATGAGATGGAGAGAGAAGGTAAGGGAATTTTTATATGAATTTTGATGACCTCTCTGGCGTTGCTTCCGGAGGGAGAGGTCCCGGGTTCGAGTCCCGGCTGAGGATAAGGATATAAGCCCCACAGAATGGTAATGCGCTTAACGACAAAGACCTGACATAATATCCATAGGATGCTAGGAGCTATGTTTTGTTAAAATTTATGAAATGTATGGAACTGATCCATTATTAGAAGTACTGGCGCGGATATGAGAATGTTTAATGATAAGAATTTAATATAATCATGGCGAGTGTCCATGCATTTATTGATTAATCATGACACAACTAAAGTAGATAAGATAACTGATTAAAACATAAGCCTTTGATAAGCAGATTAAGTACTTAGCTCCCTTGATAGGAGTTTTGGAAAAGTTTTTGAGGTTATGAAAAGGCCTTTGTTATTGGTTACTAATAATAAATTAATAGTTTTGGTTTATACGAGGAACTAAGTAAATAAGTGGGTTCAATCAAACTTAACTTGGCTGGCAAACGAATGACATTTCAATGTTGTAAATCGTACTTTTGGTCTCGCTACAAAATGTGTTGTGTTGTTTCGATTTTGTGAAACTTCAGTGAATTAAAAAAACTTGAAACATCAAAATGTTACATCTTTAAAGTGACATCATTGCGTGCAAATGCGATAATATAGGTACTATGATTACATGGATGGGGGGATTCCATATTTTTATATAGGGCTACGTTCGGGAACTTGTTAAAAATTCACTCGAATGAAAAGAGATTCATAATTTCATATTTTTTTTATTGCACACAATTAATTGCAATGACAAAAAGTAAATAAAAACAAAGGCGAGCTTATCTCTAAAAAGAGATCTCTTCCAGCAAACCAATTCCGATGAGAGAGTTTGATATATCAGCAAGGGTAGACCTTAGGGTAGAGATAAGCATAGTTTGACAGCTGTCAGGTAATTTTTAACTACGCTGAACCAGCGGGTAAGACATCGCACTTGTCAGAGTGAAAATCACTCTACCTGAGCCGTTCGAAAATACTGTTTGACAGATGTCAGGTAACAGTTCGGTTACCCTCGGTTTCACTCGGGTCGTTACCGATCGGTCTAGGGTGAATTTCGCATCACTCGGAGTGGAGTGATTATTACTCGTTTTCGAACGTACCCTTGCTCGCAATCTAAACAACGTCTTGACAGTTAATTAAAAGTCACAATTTTGTTGCCTACTGGTTAAACCAATGGGTGTGCCATTGCCAGATTCAGTGTTACAAGAGGCTAATGAGGCCGCATACCGGATATGGTCTAGTGAATTTCAATCTAGGGCTGAATTTTGGAAAGGTAATTGCCGGAAAACAATGGATATTTCACGGGCAACTTGAATAACCGGCAGTATGAATAATGACTATGACCGAGGGCCTTGTTCAATGCGATGAATTTATCACTTGGACCGGTCTGTATTCATAATGACCGGATTTGTCAAATTGCCTGTAACAGATACAGGTTGCATATATAGTTGAATAGTTTGTACATGAGGAGGTATGGTCAACAATGTGTTTCCTTACAGGCTGGTATTTCCTTAGACTTAAGTAGAAATACATAACATTGTATTTTTAAGGCTCTGATATTTTAAAAGAGGTACGGGGGAGTTTCTTGCCCTTCTTTGCTCCATCCCTAAGCCCACAACTTCCGAACGGGCGGTAGTATACAAAAATATTAATATTATATTGACGTTGACTAAGTAATATGTATGATTTTATGGTCAATAAAAATTTTGAACTGAACTGAACTGCTTATGATGATGATGATGATGGATTTAAAGTCCTTAGGCTCTGGTTATCTGGTACTGATATTATCAAGTCGTCGGGATCCCACTGGGTGCGATTGGCACGGACCGGGGACACTGGCGCTATAGAGAAGAGGCCTATGCCCAGCAGTGGGTCGTTGTGGGCTGAGGATGATGATGATGAGTGTAGTATGTCTATGGCATGGTTGCCATGGCAATAAATAAAGCAGTCTCAATCTAGAAATTGATCTTTTACTACATCTATATTTTAAAGGGTTTTTTTTTAGTGACATCACTCTGAGCAGCTTTCACTATGAAACCGATTTGATCAGAGCAACTTTATTTTTCACTTCTCCACACAAATCAGCTGACCCAATCAGGCCAAAGTGTACTGGGAAGTGAAAAATAAAGTTGCTCTGATAAAGTCAGTTCTTAGTGAAAGTTTTTGATTATTTTTACCCATTTTCATGATAAGCTCACAAAATAAGAGTCCTTAATTGGCCTATCTTCAATCATATTTTTAAGTTATAATAATGTTTATCGTGCTGTGGACTCAGTTCCTAAATAAACAAACAACAGACAGACAAACAAACAAACAAACAAACAAACAAACAAACAAACAAACAAACAAACAAAGTTGCTCAGAATTATGTCCCTAAAAACCCCTTGAAATATAGCTAGGGGTTCCACGGTATATGGCATATTAAGAAACCATTTAGTACATCATGCTTCAACTTGAGACTTGTTCCTTGACTACCTAGTAAAACACCGTAATTGTGTGTGGAAACTTCCAGAACGCGACAAACAAAAGGAGGCTGAGAAGAGGGCGTTACGAGATGAGCTCGAGGCGGAGAGGCAAGGACGGCAGAAGCTGCTGTCCACTCAGTACGAGCTGCAGGAGCGGGTTGACAGCTTGCAGAGGTTCGTAGACGCTGTAATCGATTTTGGCGTGACTCGGAACGGGGGGATTGAATAAAACCTTTTTGCACTACTACCTTTTTTCTTACCACTTTTGAAACAAAGCTCGACAATCATTGATTTTGACAGGTAGGTAATTGCCGGTCGCTACAGCACGACTGTAATGGTAATTGCCGGTCGCTACAGCTCGACTGTAATGGTAATTGCAGGACACCTTGTCTGGCTCCTCCAAGAGCGCGGCAACGTCGATTTTGCTCAAAGAAGGTTGTCAAAGTAATGAGCACATTACTAGCTTTGTTTGAGTAAAGTACATGATTTACTCAGTGGGTCTGCATTCTGGGCTGTTAAGCCCGAGATAAACAATTGTATTAATTAATTAATTCAAACATTCATTCTATCATTCATTATTTTATTTACATTTTTCCAAACTTTCATTATTTTATTGAGTCATTCATTCATTGTGACGTCAGAGAATGAAATGTGCGTGTTCTGTTGCAGGGCGCCGCCGCTGAAGGAACACAAGCGCTCTCTGTCGGACGCGAGCAACAACTCGCAACAAGAAACCACAGTCGAAGACGTAAGTTTTACAGTGGCGCTTGTAACAAATACCTAATATTTTCCCTAGGAGCATTTTGATCACTACTTGTCGTGATCTTGTTTGTGACACTCGCTCCGCTACCACAGAATAACTAATAGTACGACGTACAGAAGGTTCACTCCCGAACAAAAGTCAAGTTTAGCTACATAAAATTGCCTACTGAAACACCTTTATTTGCTCGCATGCGAAATTGAAAGCGTTCATATTCCATTAGATACCGCTGACACGATGCCGATCACGTGAAAGCAACGCAGGGTTGCGACTCGCACTCGGTTGATTTCGCCGTCATTGTTTTCACGCGGCTAGCGCGCGCACCGAGAGCCGACGACTTTTTGACAAATTCCCCGCGGCCAGGCACGCCGCCGCCGGCCGTAGATACCTATTCAGCGGAGTGACACCCCCCTGCCGCTACGCCGCTTCCGACCCGCCAGAAATGTGCCAAATCCTTTTTATTATCATTATTGATATTATCAATACATGATTACTTCCAAAATATTGCATTTCCACCCAATGACAGGTGATATATGTATAATAAAACTCGGAAATGAGTAAAAGTGAGCTGGCCCCCAATTCTGCAAACGAATGGCATGCCAATTGCTATAGCAAGGGCGCAGAAACCTGTTTGGGGCTTGGCGTCGACGCCAAGACGTGCTGCGCCGGCTACGAACAAAACTGGCATGCCATTCGTTTTTCGAATTGGGGGCCTGTATTTATTTAGCGTTTGATCGCTTTCGTCAACGTCACAACTCATAAAGGTGGCAGTTTGATCAGCCATTTGATAGCCTCTTAGCTACATAAAATTGTTTACTGAAACACCTTTATTTGCTCGCATGCGAAATTGTCGAATTGGGGGCCATTTGATAGCCTCTTCGTCAGCGGAGTGGACTTTTTGCAGTCCTCCCTCGATCGACCATAGGGGGGCCTGTAATCCAACAACTAACTCAGTTAAGTTTTATAATTAATGATACTTATCTTTGTTAATTCGGACTATAAACTCGCGTATATTGTTGTTCAGGACTACGGCTACGGCTCGGTCCGGTCCGTGGAGGCGTCGCGTCCGGCGCTGGAGGCCGTCAACTGGTCTGCCGGGACACACAATAACGGACCAGTGCCGGTAAGTACGTTCACCAAGGTGAAACATACCGCTCGGAGGCAAATTTCGTCTGAACAAAAAAGGAGCCTACGAAATTTGCTTTCAGACAGCGAAGTCCGTGTGGACAATATCACCCTAAGCACCTCAAAGTCAAACAAAGATTTAAAATATGAATCCACGAAGAAAACCTCAGATCAATACAATGTCACGCTTTGAAGAAAACCATAGAGTTATCGACCCTACTCCCAAAGTTTCACGGGAATCGGTTGAGACATGCGACTTGCGACTGTTGTCTCGTCCGTATTTGGCCCTGGCAGAATACCAGCGTCACAGATTCGTCTGTGACATTGCTGAGTCAGGGCCATTTCATTGTCGCGGTACATTCACAATACCACATAGTGATGCTTACCGTATTTACCCAATTTGTTTGTTGCTTAAAATTATTATATATTTGTAAATTGTTTTGTTTAAATGTGTTTTTTTTTTCAATGTTAATCCAGGTTGTATTTTTTTTTAATTATGTGCCTGTGTGTACCTTTCAATAAATAAATGAAATTATCTATCTATCTACTTGTAGAGGAAAACAGTCGGAATTGTTGCCCAAGCTGACACGGAGAAGCTTCGCTCGGGCTTCGAGCTTGCTCTCTCAAATCGTAATTTCACGTATGACATATTTATTTGTATTCGCAGACAGCGGACGCCGGGCTAGTTCTTCGCATGCAGAACAGAATCTCAGGACTACAGAGCGAACTATCCAGGACCACCAAGCGAGCTCAGAATTTAGAGGAGCGACTTATGAGTGAGTTTAACCGATGTAGTTCACACTCTCTTTAAGAACTACAAACCTTTAAGAAGTACAAACAACTGTAATTTAATTTAAATATAAGAAAGATATGTAAAGATCTGCCTCGATGGAGCATGTAGGAACACACAAATCACAATTTACAACTAAACATACCAAAAATCCTGCATAAATTACATGTGTATCTGCTGTGCTTCGTTGAGACGGGTCAAGAAAATATGTGTCAGATGGTTCATTACTTTGGAACGAGCGACAGAGATCACGCATAAACCACGTAGGTTTCCGTGATTGCTCCGTAAACTTAGTTTAAAAAAAAGCATTTTTGTAATATTATTATTATTATGAGCCTGTAATGTCCCACTGCTGGGCAAAGGCCTCTCTGCCCCTCTTCCACTCCATTCGATCCTGAGCGGTCTCCTTCCACTCTTTATCCCATAGACCCAACTCATCACTCCATCTCTTCCTGGGTCGGCCACGCTTTCTCTTTGCATTATGGATAAGTAATAAAAAAAAAAACTAAGATTGCAGTTTTGACAAGGACGTTTGTAGATATAGTCCTTGGTAAGATGCCATCGCTAAAACTGCCGGGCAACTGTGTGTGGATCAGTTTGGCCCAGGACCTCAATAAATAGCGTGATGAAGAGGAAGCCTTTGCACAACAGTGGTTGCTGGAGGCTGGATTGATAGATTGTACGGACTTGGTAATTCTTTAGAAGGACTCTTGGTTATAAGTTGTCCTTAAAAGGACTTGTGCCTTTATCAGTCCTCGAATCTTAGGATTGCAGCGGAACTGACCAGGATCAACAAGCGAGCTGGGCCAGAATTCTACTAAGTTCACAAGCTTAGGACAAGCCTGGCATAAACTTCAATACGAGATATTTGGTATTCTACTAAAACCGGAATCCAATTCACAAGCGCCAGCGTGAAGCCAGCGTACTTACTATTGTAGAGCTCGTCTAAGCTGAAATGACGCGCCCCACTCCTAGGTTTTGTATTTACTTGTCATACAAATCCAAGGAGTGGGGCGCGTCATTTCAGCTTAGACGAGCTCTACTGTCCAAAACGTACTTACGCTGGCGCCAGTTCAAAACTGAGTTCGAAAATGGAATCTATGGCAACCGCGTAAGAGCATCGGAGCTAATAAATGTCAAGTAATTTTAGTGAGTGTGCCCTACAGAATAGGCCCCATAGTCATACAAATTATAGTTTGACCCACGTATGTCTTAACGCAAACGAACCGATTTTTTTATTCTTGATTCATATGACGTGTGTATTGTCGCAGACCGCGTATCTTCAGCGCCTTCCAACCCCAACATCGACCGCTTCAAGGTGGAAGAGCTCGAGATCGAGAACAAGAAGTTGAGGGAG
The DNA here is from genome assembly GCA_963457715.1 of Argyresthia albistria. NCBI lineage: Eukaryota > Metazoa > Arthropoda > Insecta > Lepidoptera > Argyresthiidae > Argyresthia > Argyresthia albistria. Next base: position 2,786,737 of record OY735279.1, on the reverse strand, counting down.
CAGCTAGAAAGGTTGCGAGCCTCTGGCGACTCCATGCTCATCTCCAAGGAGGTTATCGGTACGTATGGAAGATACAAGTGGGTATTTATCAGCTTTCCTACGATCTTTTCGCGTGCGGTGACAGGTCGAACTAACGCTTGTAACAGGCTTGTTGCGTAGAAGTGGCGCCTCTGTAAACATCACTCACGCGCCAAAAGATCATTGGGAGACTGTAACAGAATGAATGACTAACGGCCGAAATTAATAAACTATCTTCTATCCATAATCTGCAGATTTGAGATTGCTAGTGTCAATTTTGACATTCATCCCATAGCGCAACTGTCAAATATAACGCGTAATCTGCAGATCACGGATAGAGATCGGTTATTGGGATCGGCCGTAAAAGATGAACAAAGAAACGGAAAATGGACCGAGATGAAGACGAAATGATGACCAAGGGATGCGCGTAGACAGAGAGGCAGACTACCCGCCCGATGGTCGGATGACATCGCCAACACTGCTGGACAACAGTAGATCAGGTTGGCCCAAGACTGTTTTAAATGGCGTAATAAATAGAGGGCCTATACTCATCTGAGGCTGGCGGCTGAATAGATACAAGTAGAAACAAAGAAATCATCAAGGCTCCAAAACTAACCATGGATAAAATTTCAGTCATTTTAAATAAATCTTTATTTTATTTAGAAAAAGGCATTTTACATAAAAAAATACATGATAGGTGTAATTACATTTATGACTTAGGTTTTAATGGGTTACGATTTTCCAGACGCCTAAACTAAGTTATTATATTACTAACTTGTAATATAGGCATCAGTTCTCTTCCAGAGCACAGCTATAGTTATATTTTGTTTTACACACAATATATTGGTAGAATATACCTTTATACATTTCTAGCTTGTTGAAAATTTCATTTCCTTTTTAAATAGTTTGTTTTTGACTGTTGAAACTTGTAGATTGTATGTAGATTGAGCGTTGAATTGATTGTTTTTCAGAGCAAATGAGTATAATGCAAAAGGAGCTGGACCGAAGGCGAGACGAGTGCGTTCAACTGAAGAGCGTGCTCACCAACCAGGTATATGTTGGTCCTTTCTTTCGTAGACAAGTCTTACGCGTAAGATGATAATAAGCATAGTGTTAATATTGACGACTATCGATACTAAAACTAACTGCAAGATATACAGGGTGAAAGTTGCTCAGAATGATGTCCCTAACAACCCCCTAAAATATGACTACACCTTTCTGTTCTGGGTTCTGGGCCACGTGCAGGCACTTCAACGCCCTTACAGAAGAACAGAAGAAGAACAGGCTGTAACAGAAAGGTGTAGTCATATTTTAGGGGGTTGTTAGGGACATCATTCTGAGCAACTTTCACTATGAAACCGATTTGATCATAGCAACTTTAATTTCCACTTCTATAAACAAATCAGCTGGCCGCCCGGACCGAAACGTATGGACCAATGAAAAATAAAGTTGCTCTGATCAAATCGGTTTCGTAGTAAAAGTTACTCAGAACGGACTCCCTAACAAACCCCTAAAATATGACTACACCCATCTGTTACACCCTGTATATAGAGGCAAGGAGCTATTTCTAAGGCTGACTTGCCCCAGACATTTGGAAGCCGCTTAATACAGTTTAAATACGATTTAAATAAAAGACTGCTATATTAAGTGAGAACCGGGCTGACAGGCACAGGCCTTGCTGTGCTTCACTACATAACTCGACCGTGTTGCACCTAAGTTGTGTTTGAATTATATTTGCTGCTGTAAATCGTGTGGTGCAGTGAAAGTCGGTTAATCTTGATTATGTATAAAAGTGTAGTCAAGAGAAAACTTCTAAAATTGGGTCACTCACTTCTGAGAATTAACAAGTTTATCTCAGACTTGTACATGTTATCTTATGAAATGTTTTCTTTGATAACATATCTGTCTTTGTTTTTCAACAACGTGATTGCAAAGCAAACATATCACTTTTCTACATATTGTGTTCTTAGAGTGACCATGCGACTTATATTGGTAAATATTTGTCATGATGAGCAGCTCATTTCCCAGTTTTTTTATTCATAGAAATAATGGAGTTGAAATAGTTTTAACAAGTTCTTGATATGAATATGAGTGATCTGTGATGCTATTTTTTATATCGAAATCTCTACACATGGATAATCCAGAAAACCCCAGTGTTTTGTTAGAAAAGGTATAAGATAACCATATATTAAGTGTATTGTTTAGTGCTTGTTTACTTCTTAATAAAAAAATAAACTTAACTAATTTTTACTTTATATTTACATACAAACAGAAGCCATGGTTCCAAGCCCTCAAAAGTGTTGTGAGTAAAAAATAGGACTCAATTCATGGCTTATTTAATTAGATCTTTCTTAATTCTCTTTGTTTTTTCTAATAGTGCATGCCTTTTTTAGGAATATTCACTATTATTCTAATTTTGTTTTCTTTACTTTCTTACTGCATTCTGTTGCTGACATCGCATGGTACATATGATTTTGATTTATTTTTCTTAACACATAAGGTGTGGTAAAATGTTGAGACAAGTTTACAGACTTTACAGCTAAGCTATTTAACACTGATTTCACAACGCCGAATGGACAAGATATCTGAAACACCTTTCCATTACTTCTTATTATAGTTCGGACATAATATTAATGTTTCTCAGTCCCGCAACCCTTAGAGGCTGCTTTATTGAGGCATTCAATCACAGGACCATAGAGATTGAAGCTTTAGATAAGAATGGAACAGCCCAACAGTGGGTGTATGTGGGCTGACTATAACAATGTCGATTTCCGAACCTTTCTCTTACGATGAGAGACGACACCGAATTTGGCCGATAATACTTACATTAAAACATAGTATTACGCCTTTTCCCGTACGGGTTGGCAGAGGCCCAATTGTGCCCAGTTTTAGCCAGTTAGGCCGGGACTCCACCAAAGCGGAGATGTGCGGAGATGTGGAATATTTGTATGGCGCGATGAAAGCGGAGATGTGAGCTGTTTCCATCTCGCATACAAATATTCCACATCTCCGCTTTGGTGGAGTCCCGGCCTTATTCAACTCTCCATTTTGCGTGACAGCCGATTTGTACTTTGCCCAACATGTATTTTCTGCCGGTTTCTGTATGTTTGCTATTTGTGTTCACATTCTAGACGGTGAACCTCAAGTCATTGGCGACCTCGAACTATGGATCTGATGTGGATATCATCAACGAAGATGGCGAGCTGGCCTCGGCCTATGAGGCCCAGAAGGGCATCAATAGGTATGTTCACAGTATGGATGGGTAATCCACACGATAAACACACGTAAATTAATTAATGAAATAATTAATAATTAATTAATGAAATAATTAATTAGTGAATGACATAATTAATTAGTGAACCAAGTGGTAAAATCCAGCCTGAGTTGGTCTCATCTATCCCTATAATATTGTTCTCCTGTTTTCAGGCAACTACAAGAAGAGCTTACAGCAGAAAAGAAGTTTTACTCTGAACACATTTCTGAGACCAAAGCTGAGATAATAAGACTCAGGGACGTCAACGAGAAATACCAGAAGTAAGTTACTTGCTATAATGTGAACATCGCAATCATTCTATTGATTGAGTCATAAAAATAAATGAACCCGACAAAGGCAGGCCTCCGTCACTGAATGTACTCGCGCGCTATAATTACCTACCGCCCGCCCGAGCTCTCGGGCGCCCGGCTATGGCCCGGCTGATCAAGTCAGTATGGTTGTCGCAAGCCAAGCGCACGCACGTTTTGAACTGTGTTCGTATCGTACGAGTATCTGCGATGCGAGGCAGCCCTGCGATTAGTGTGAGATCGCGCGGTGCGAGGCGATCACAACTGTACGCTTGAGCATTTAGGCACATTTTAGCATGCAGCGGTTGCTGACGCGACGGAGTAGGCTAATATAGCAGTAGGTATTGGAAATTTCCTACTGAGTGAAGTATCTGTTACGTAGTAACTATTTAGTAATCTGTGACAAAGGCTAGACATAAGAATGTATTTATGAAGAGTTAGCTGGGCCAGAATTTATTTAGTCAATTTAAGGCTTCCGTGGCCGAGCCGTATTCACTACGGGTTTGTATGGATGGATGTCTGTTTCTATGTGGCATTTGTTTCGGGCGCTGTGAACCCGACTACTTTCGCTACTCAGTGGTAGTAGTCGGTAGTCGTAAAGAAGCCCTAACAGGGCAGCTTGATGACTTCATAATTCATAATTTCTTTATTGCACTCAAACAGTTACATAAGACAATAAAAAACATAAAAAACGTGTACAAAGGCGAACTTATCTCTAATAAGAGACCTCTTTCAGTAAACCGGGAAGGATGAGCCATGTGGATTGCGGAGTAGGAGTAGACCCATGTGTAGGTACAAACAATACAAGCTGTAAATTAATTAACGCAAGATGAGAAACTACTTTGTAAGGGACATCATTCTGAGCAACATTCATTATGAAACCGATTTGATCAGAGCAACTTTATTTTTCACTTCCCAGTACATTTTGGCCAAAGTGGGTTAGCTGATTTGTATGGAGAAGTGAAAAATAAAGTTGCTCTAATCAAATCGGTTTCAGGACTAATATGTTATGAAAAGTCCTTTTCAGGACTGATGTTTGTTTCTTAGTCCTTTTCAGGACTTACATGACACGAGGCCTTTTCAGGACTATTATGTTATACAAAGTCCTTTTCAGGACTGATGTTTGTTTCTTAGTCCTTTTCAGGACTACTAGAAGACAAGTCCTTTTAAGGACTATTATGTCATGCAAAGTCCTTTTCAGGACTGATGTTTGTTTCTTAGTCCTTTTCAAGACTACTAGAAGACACAAGTCCTTTTAAGGACTATTATGTCATGCAAAGTCCTTTTCAGGACTGATGTTTGTTTCTTAGTCCTTTTCAGGACTACTAGAAGACAAGTCCTTTTAAGGACTATTATGTCATGCAAAGTCCTTTTCAGGACTGATGTTTGTTTCTTAGTCCTTTTCAAGACTACTAGAAGACACAAGTCCTTTTAAGGACTATTATGTCATGCAAAGTCCTTTTCAGGACTGATGTTTGTTTCTTAGTCCTTTTCAGGACTACTACAAGACATGCATGAGTCCTTTTCAGGACTATTATGTTATGCAAAGTCCTTTTCAGGACTGATGTTTGTTTCTTAGTCCTCTTCAGGACTACTACAAGACACAAGTCCTTTTAAGGACTATTATGTTATGCAAAGTCCTTTTCTGGACTGATGATTGTTTCTTAGTCCTTTTCAGGACTACTACAAGACACGAGTCCTTTTCAGGACTAATATGTATGCAAAGTCCTTTTCAGGACTGATGTTTGTTTCTTAGTCCTTTTCAGGACTTACAAGACACGAGGCCTTTTCAGGACTATTATGTTATACAAAGTCCTTTTCAGGACTGATGTTTGTTTCTTAGTTCTTTTCAGGACTACTAGAAGACACAAGTCCTTTTAAGGACTATTATGTCATGCAAAGTCCTTTTCAGGACTGATGTTTGTTTCTTAGTCCTTTTCAGGACTACTACAAGACATGAGTCCTTTTTAGGACTATTATGTTATGGCAAAGTCCTTTTCAGGACTGATTTTTGTTTCTTAGTCCTTTTCAGGGCTACTACAAGGCACAAGTCCTTTTAAGGACTATTATGTTATGCAAAGTCCTTTTCAGGACTACTACAAGACACGAGTCCTTTTCAGGACTATTATGTTATGCAAAGTCCTTTTCAGGACTTATGTTAGTTTCTTAGTCCTTTTCAGGACTACTCCAAGACACGAGTCCTTTTCAGGACTACTCCAAGACACGAGTCCTTTTCATGACTATTATTTATGCAAAGTCCGTTTCAGGACTGATGTTTGTTTCTTAGTCCTTTTCAGGACTACAAGACACGAGTCCTTTTCAGGATTATTATATTATTCAAAGTCCGTTTCAGGACTGATGTTTGTTTCTTAGTCCTTTTCGGCACTACTACTAAGACACGAGTCATTTTCAGGATGTTATGCAACGTCCTTGTTAGGACTGATGTATGTATCTTAGTCCTTTTCAGGGCTGTTACTTGTTTCATAGTCTTATTATTACTACTACTAGACTTAACTCCTTTTAAGGACTCGCACGTCATTCAAAGTCTTTTCAGGACTTACATTTGTTTCTTAGTCCTTTTAAGGACTATCACGTCGACCAATGTCCTTGTCAGGACTATTTGTTTCTAAGTCCTTGCGAGGACAGTAACACCTCTAAGGAGATACTGTATATTAATTTGACATCTTGTTTGTTTGATTTAGGCTACTCAGCGCAGATCTAAGTCAGGAATCGAAGAGGTCGGAGTTCGCTCAAATCGAGATCACCAAGCTTGCTGCGGAGAACTTAGCCTTGCAGGTCAGTAATAGAATTTTAACGACACAGGTAATGACGCGAGAACTGAGGCTTTAATGGTATTTTTAACGGCTAGTATTTAACTGCATACCAAATTAATATTACCTCTTTGCTCCCAAAACAGTTTCCCTCACCCTACCGCGAGAAAACTCGCACCGCGCCATTCAGTGACCATTTTGGGGGAGGGGGAAGGGGGTTCTTCAAAGTACTACGCTAGTATAACACCAGTCTTGGCTCCTACTAAAGTGGTCACGCAGGGGAGGAGGGGGGTCAAACACAGCAAAAAAATACGGGCACAGGGTGCTCATCCCATACAAATTAGAATTACTACTGTTGACTAATTATTTGATCACTATATTTTTTATGTAACAGGAGCGAGTAGACAAGCTCTCAGAGAGCTGCAGAAGATATAAGAACCAGATTCGGCTGCTTGTCAACAAGTTTGGAGTCGAAGACCTGGACGCGATATTGGAGAGCAATGGTAAGTGCCACTTCTTCGAATAAAGAAAGAAAGGAATGGTGTTTATTTACGCCTGCGCGTCTCCACCAACACCCGACCATTCATGTAATATATAATATGTAATTTCAAAATGCAATTTCATTTGCAAATGATTTAATTTATACAACTTGTGTAGGTACTAGATAATTCTATATTTGATCGACAGCTGCCGCCGACTGCTATCGGCTGCTGCCGCCGACTGCTATCGGCTGCTGTCGCCGACTGCTATCGGCTGCTGCCGCCGACTGCTATCGGCTGCCGTCATCATCCCTATATAATTCCTTCGCAGAATCGTCATCCGCGCCGCCCGTCTCGCTCGCACCCGAGCTCGCGCCGGTCTCGCGCAAGAAAGAGAGGGAGTATCTCGGCATGTTCGAGTATAAAACGCAGGATGAGGGGAAGATCGTCAAGAAACTCATCACTGGTGAGACCCATCTCTTTATCATCTCTTCATCATCATCTCATCCTATCACCCAGGGGTTTAGTGACCATCGACTCCAAGGGAAGTCAAAGGACCCAAAGGACTCTTTTGTTCTGTTTTTCATAGGTTTTGAATTTTATCTCGATGTGGGTAGGTTGAAAATGGTTGTGTATCTAGGCATCTCGTTTTTCATAATAACTCGTGCAAATGCACATGGTAAGCATAATATTGTGATGCGGAACTGCTGATGAAGACCACATATGGCCACCAGATCTGCTCAATACTAGGTACAAATACAATGCGTGGCTGAGGGGCCGGCAACGCATAGCCTAAACCGGTGGACCTAGAACCATGAAACCTTGTACAGGGGTTCCTTAGTAGCGTGGGGTAGCACTGATATGGGATTTGACAAAATTAATTCCCCAAGGGGGGGGGGGGGGATAAGGGGTTACAATTTGTATTAAACTCAATCTAATCAAATAGGGTTTGTGGAAGTCGGTTTTTTCTAAAGTTTACTTTTTGTTTCAATTATAACAATTACTGTTCTATTGTTATGGGTTAACTCATTCGCTCTCTATACCCTGTCTCCCGTCGTCAGATCTCAAGCCGCGTGTGGCCATCACCCTCCTTCCGTGCCTGCCCGCTTACATACTGTTCATGATCCTGCGACACATGGACCATCTGGACGACGAGCCTAAGATGCATATGCTGATGAAATCTGTCAGGTGTGTATAGCTGGGTCTAGGAGGCCTAATGCCCAATTTCACCAACAGTTAGGGGACATTTAGCTCTTTTTTCTAAGCTGTCTTGCGGTTGTTTCGGAGGCCGGTAATGGACATATAGGACACAGGCACGAGATAAATATAGACATGGAACGGAACGAGAAAGAATCAAGACATGCATGCATGCATTTCTCGTGCTGTTCACCTCAGAAGACAGAAGACACTTCTGGTCCATAGCGTGGCTCAGATTTTAGGCAGATGTCAATTTTACAAGTTTTTTTATTGACAGGCATCGATATATACAAAGGATAGGCCCTCCCGTACTAAATTTCTTACCGTTTTGAGGCCAGACAGAATAGCGCCTCTGTTGGAATTTATCGGTACTATGTCGGTCGTATAATTGATTATCCTATTTTTTCTTTGAGGAATTTTTCGAGAACAATATTTTATGAATAATCAATTTACAGCCAATAGTAATTGTAAATTATATAACTTACTTGTGATACGATACTCCTTGTTTATGTGAATCGCGATTTCGGTATGATTTACAAGTTTTTACCTCGCAGGGCACCATTTTTGTTGTGCTGCCGATACGTCACGCGCTAGCACCGTCTAAGCACGACTGATTGAAATCGGTTCACTTTTCCCGTTTTGACACCGTTTTGGTAGCGACACTGTCAAGCGCCCCGTGCCTTGTCCCCTACTATTGTATTGAAGTCTGTGTTGACAGGTGGCGTTATTATTGATATGTCATAACAAGCTGGCCAAATACTGGTTGCAAACCAAGAACTAACTTAGTTTAGCTCAGTCGCATAGCGGACGCAGTTTTTCATACTTGCGTGCGGATTGCAAACTTCACTGTGTGCAGTGTGTATGAAAGACTACGACATCTATGCGAGCTAAGCTAAACTAAGTTAGCTGTCGGTCTGCAACTGACAATGAGTGATTTATTTATGTGTATGCGCAGGACCGGAGTCAAGAAGACTTTGAAGCGGCAGGCTGACAGCGTCGAGTATAAGGCGCTCTGGTTGTCTAACATGCTCAGGTAATCAGTTCTTCTTATAATGTTAGCGGTTCGGGAGGTGTCAAAGTCACTAAATTGAGGCATTAAGCTGACAACCGTATTTCCGACAGCTCTTGCGCGGTGGCCACAGAGCCCACAGATTCTATTTTCAAATTAATTCGATTGATAAGTTTGCTCAGTTTAGTTCGTGTCGCCTCCCGAATTGCAGGCCTCTCCACTCCATATCCATACTCCTCCTTTTTTAACCGACTTAAAAAAAGGAGGGGGTTATCAATGCGGTTGTATATTTTTATAGAACTTTTTATGTTTGTTACGTCGAAACTGGACCTATTTATGAACCGATTTCAAAAATTATTTCTTTGTTAGAAAGGGAAGCCCAATAGTTTGGCCCCATTTTTTTTGAATCAGTAATCGGTCCTGTAGTTAGATTTCTACATGAAAAAATGACATTATGCATCCAGCCTTTCTGGTGTTTATAGTTATTACCACGAGATAAATTTTGGCTGTTAGGATCGTATATTCGTTTATATTATGTAATACGTATGGACTTCACTGTCAGGAGACACATTTCGTAGGCTCGTTTTCGGTTATATAAACGACATTTGTGTACAGAGCGGGGAGGACTAACTGATAGGTCATGAAGTCGGTTTTTTTTAGTTTTTAACTTGATGAATTATTTTTGCAAAGAATATCCGCTGCTCTGCACTGGCCACCGACCATTACCTGATGTTGTGAAGCCACTTCATCGTTCTGCCTGCGCGTATTTTTCCATCTCCCTTGGTAATTACTACACTCAAAACGTAAAAGATAACTCGAGAAACATCTGTCCGAGACCGGCACTAGATGGGTGTCCGTTTCTATGTCGGATTTGTTTCAGGTGGTACTTGGTGGTAGTGTTCTAAGGCTCTCAGACGCCCTAATAGGGCGGCACTTCGTGTAGTTCATTATATTTGTTGCTGTAGCCACACCAGATATACACATTCTACAATGACCAAAATTGAATGAACCTTGGGCCCACCGGTTTAGCAACTTGACCCATATCATTTAAAAGGTCTTTCGAAATACATAGTTTTATTGTATGGCGGTAACTTCGTCCTGGGTAACTTACAGAAAGTCCTTGGGTCGTTCTGACTCCAAAAGCTCTATCTGCACTGTCGAAACCTCTGTCTGCTTGTGTCCGTGCGGCGGATTCCTCTTCAGCCTTTCCAGGATGTGACGCTCAATGTCCTTGCAGGTCATGTTCACGTTCGAGCCGGGAAAGGTAGATTGCGACCGTGGGAGCGGAAGCTTTGAGGCTGCACTCACCGGCGGGTGCGGTAGCAGAACAGCAGCAGGCTTAGTAATAGGGTCCCGTTTGCCACTCTTCGGGTACAGAACCTTAAATACTACTAAATAACCTTCACTTCTCCGCAGACTTCTCAACAACCTGCGTCAATACAGCGGAGACGCCCACTACCAAGCGTCGAACACCCCGCGACAGAACCAGCAGTGTCTGCGCATCTTCGACCTGTCAGAGTATCGACAAGTGCTGTCGGACACCGCCGTGTGGATCTACCAGGGTACACAAACTTGTATTTACTTGCTTTGACACGCTTCAATCACTCTCTGTGCTCGGGAGTTGAAGCAAAGTTTCTCGGGAATTAATTATTTAGTATACAGGGTGTAACAGAAAGGTGTAGTCATATTTTAGGAGGTTTTTAGTGACGTCATTCTGAGCAACTTTCACTATGAAACCGATTTGATCAGAGCAACTTTACTTTTCACTTCTCTATACAAATCAGCTGACTGCCTGGACCAAAACGTATGGAGCAATGAAAAATAAAGTTGCTCTGATCAAATCGGTTTCATAGTGAAAGTTGCTCAGTATGGTCTCCCTAACAACCCCCTAAAATATGACTACACCCTTCTGTTACACCCTGTAGATATAGAGCTTGAATCATTCTCTACGCTCGGGAGTTCTTCAGTATGTCACTGTCTCTGGTATATCGTGGTGTTCAACAACAGAAAGCGATTCAAGCGTTCATTGTTATTATTGTAGACCAATGCTCCTCCGTCCTTCTGTAGGAAATGGACATTATACTTACTCTATCCATGCTTAGAAGCAACTTGACAGCTAACCTAAAACTTCATAAAATCCACTTTTTAAACACTAGGGATGTTACCAAAACAATCAGAAAGAATCGAAATTGTTTATTCAGTTGAACTAACAGAAGAGTTGTCATCGTCATCGGCCGATCGTAGAATTGGGCACATGATGTGCCCAAACGTGAAATATCATGAAACGATAAAATCTCTTATGTCAAACACTGCGGTAGCTTAAGCGAGGACGAATAGTCTTCGTGTTCGTTTGATATGTATAACACAAAAACATCACGTGGTCCTGAATAAAAATGTTTTTAAAAAGACATGTTTTCGTTAAAACCCGCCACATCATGATCTGCCCAGTAATTGCTTGGGCATATCATGAAACGGCGAGGCACATGACTGCGATGTGTGATTCTATGATCGGTTAAATCGATTTTTATGAGCAATATCCCCTCATTAACAGGCTAAGATTGACATCTGTAAAGTTGCCCGTTATATTATATAGACTATAAGCTGCATCATTTTCCATCTTCCAGGTCTGATAAACCTGCTGGAGCGGCAGCTGGAGCGGCTGATCGTGCCCGCGATCCTCGAACATGAGGAGATCAGCGGCCTCGGAGTGCCTTCTAAGAGCTCGCCACCTTCAGGTTAGTTCATCATCATCACCATCATCGGCAACTTGTCTCCGCCCACTGCTGGGTATAAGACTCCTCCCTTTTGTGCCAACTGATCCGGTCCTGTGCCGGTTTGTTTGATTGATTGTTTGTTGGATTGATTGAGTGATTGATTGATTGTTTGTTTGATTGATTGTTTGTTGGATTGATTGAGTGATTGATTGATTGTTTGTTTGATTGATTGTTTGTTGGATTATTTGAGTGATTGATTGATTGAGTCATTTATTTATTGAGTGATTGATTAATTGATTGATGGATTGATTAAATGAATTAATGACTGACTGCTAAATTACTTGGTACACAACTAACTGACTGAGTTCAAGTTCAAGTTCAAAATTTTTATTGACCATAAAATCATACATATTACTTAGTCAACGTCAATATAATATTAATATTTTTGTATACTACCGCCCGTTCGGAAGTTGTGGGCTTAGGGATGGAGCAAAGAAGGGCAAGAAACCTCCCCCGTACCTCTTTTAAAATATCAGAGCCTTAAAAATACAATGTTATGTATTTCTACTTAAGTCTAAGGAAATACACCGAGGAGAGACGTACTGACTCAGTCCATCGCCCCTCTTTGGATTTCTGTGCGCTGAGATGGTAAAGACCATGCAGTTTTGTCATCTAAATATTCTTTTACACTGTAATAAGACTTCTTCAATAGGCCGTTTTTGACATAGTTTTTGAACCTCCTTTCTGGTAGGTCCGTTGCTTCATTAGGTATTTTATTATAAAAACTAACACATACTCCCATAAACGAGTGAGTAACTCCCTTACTGAGTCTTAAGGCGGGCATAGCAATCTTATTTCTATTTCTAGTGCCAATACTATGATTATGACCTAAAGTCTTAAATAAACCTATGTTTTTTCTGGTATACATGATATTTTCATAAATGTATTGACAGGTAACAGTAAGTATATTGATATTTTTGAATTTGTCCCTTAGTGATTGCCTAGCATCTAGTTGATAGATAGCCCGAATGGCCCTTTTTTGTAAGACAAATATTGTGTTTATATCTGCCGCTCTCCCCCAAAGAAGTATTCCGTAAGACATAATACTATGGAAATAACTAAAGTAAACCAATCTGGCAGTTCCTACATCTGTGATGTGTCTGATTTGCCTGACCGCATAAGCAGCTGAGCTAAGTCTTCGTGAGAGACTAGTTACATGAGGACCCCATTGAAGTTTCGAGTCTATAGTGATTCCAAGGAAAATTGTTTCTTCAACGAGGTCTAGTCTTTCCGTTCCTATGCTTACACTCGTGTCCACCTGCCGCACATTCGGTAAACAGAATTTGATACATTTTGTCTTCTTCGAGTTTAATAAAAGGTTGTTTACATTAAACCAACTTAACACATGAGAGAGCGTACTATTTGCATCGTCTAGAATTTCTTGTTGTCTTTTCACCTTAAAGATAATGGATGTGTCATCAGCAAATAGTACAATCTGAGTCATTTTCTCCACCATATACGGCAGGTCATTCACGTAAACTAAGGAAAGGAACGGACCCAGAATAGAGCCTTGGGGGACACCAATATTCATATGCGTTCCGGTAGACTTATTTCTATTTATATCTACTTTTAGTACTCTGTCTCCAAGATATGATTCCATTAATTTTAAAGCATTGTCTTTAATACCATAGTGTTGCAGTTTGAGCAGAAGGGTTTGATGATCCACACAGTCAAAGGCCTTGGAAAGATCACAGAATACACCAACAGCATCCTGTGATCGCTCCCACGCACTATAGATGTGTTGTACTAGTGCTACTCCGGCGTCAGTTGTTGATCTGCCTTTAGTGAAACCAAATTGTTTTTTGTGGAGTAGCCCTGATGCGTTAAAGTGAGATTGTAGTTGATTTAGTATCACCTTTTCAAACACTTTGCTCAACACTGACAAAACAGATACAGGTCTGAAGTTCGCAGGGTCTTCCTGGCTACCGGATTTGAAAAGTGGTATTAATCTGCTCATTTTCATGTGGTCAGGAAAAATACCTTCTGCTATACAACTATTGAACATGATTGCCATGTACGGAGCAATCACATCAATTACAGATTTAACTACTTTAACCGACATGCCCCATAGATCTTCAGTCTTTTTAACGTTTAGAAGTTTGAATGTTTTAAATATAGTTAGAGAGTCTATTGGTTTGAAGTTGAAGCCACTCTTGTGTTGGGGAACATTTTCAACCAAGTAATCTAGAGACTTTTCAGAAGAGGATGGTAGTGCTTCTGTTGTTATTATGGGTATAGTACTGAAGAACTTTTCAAATGCGTTAGCAACGTCCTCGTTAGATGAGAGTAATTTACCATTAACTTTTAAATTAAAACTAGATTCACTACACCTGACCTTGCCTGTCTCTTTTTTAATAATGTTCCATATAGTTTTAATTTTGTCACCCGAAACTGTAATTTGATTGTTTAAATATAAGCATTTGGCTTTATGACATTCTTTCCTAAAATTATTAGAACAATTTTTGACAAGGGTGACAAATTCCGGACTGTGGTCATAAGATTTTTGTTCATACAATTCATATAGTTTGGACCTACTCTGTCTTAATTCCTCTGAAGCCCATTCAGAGAATTTTATTTTATTATTATTTCTCACTTCGGTCAGATTAAACACATTTTCGAATTCCGTAGATATAACTTGGAAGAAGTTGGAATATAGTGTGTTCGGATCTTCACAGTAAGGTGTTGAAGGCAGACTTGACACAAGTCTATTTCGAAATTTTTCCATCTTCTTCAAAGTCACTGGTCTACATAAAATTTTAACGGGTTTTTCCGCATTAATTTCCTCAAAAACTACCATCTGACCCGTGTGGTCTGAACTTAATGCGTTAACTATTTGTTTATCGTAGATACTACATTCACAGAAGACGTTATCTATACAGGTAGTACTGTAGTACTATCAAGTACTGTCAGTACGTCAACTATTCATCTTTAACACTTTAATCTTGCAACACCAATTAACACCACACAATCCGAACACCAAGCGACGCAAAGACAAAATATGTAATATTCCCCTACCTCGTTTAACTTTCACAAAACGCTTTAATCTATATATTGGTCCTTTTCTTTATAATCAGTATAACAATACTGAATACATATATCCACTGGCACTTCATGAATGTAAACACAAAATACGCAAATACTTGTTTAACCTTACGTATAGCGATACTGAAAAGCTTATTTCACCTTTTTCCTGTTAGGTAGGTAATATTCATCTCATATATACACTCACATACCATCACACACTCACTCACACACACATACACACCCTCACATACACCCTCACACACCCTCACACACACACACCCTCACACACACACACTCACCCTCACCCTCACTCACACACACACATACCCTCACATACCATACATAAATACTTTCATTTTATTATTTTAACTTCTTTCATTTTAAAAACTAAGGGTGTACATTTGTAGTACTTATCCGCACTCCCCCCTCCAGAAGGCAAGAGCGTGCTTATCATTAATACAGGCTATTAAATTAGCCTAGCAATGAAGGCATCAACTATTGCTACATTACTGCTATGCTCAACTATTGTATAACTAACACACACTCAAAATGTAATGTACATGTACCCACCGTTTTGTTCAATAAATGATTTTGATTTTGATTTTTGATTTTTTTTAGGTAGCGGAGGTAGCCGATATTCGTGTAGGCTCCAGAAAGACATTGCACATATTGAAAGACTTAAATACTGCTAAGGTCCTAGTGCGTATAGAGCGGTTTGCTTGGTCTAATAGATCTACGTTAAAGTCGCCACAAACTATGATGCGTTTGGACTTGTTTCTTGATGCCAGTTGAAGTACTTGTTCCATGACTGTCTCAAAGATTTTAAACTCTCCTTCGCCCCGCCTATACACACTAACAATTATATATTTTTCCATCTCAACACACGAGACTTCAGCATTCATCTCACTAGAGAGACTAACAACATCCTTTCGTTCTTTACACTTAAAACCATCTTTTACTAGTATTAAGGAACCACCTCGAGTTCTAGTCTGTCTATTGAAACAGCTGATTATTTTATAATTTGGTATACTGAACTGCATAGCACACTCTTGCAGCCAGTGTTCTGTCATACATAGTACGTCTATATTACTCTGTTCTAGAAACATTTCTAGTTCTAATTGTTTGCCAGAAAAGCCTTGCATATTTTGGTGCATCAATTTTAAGCCGTGCTTTCCTGTTGTCGGTTGCGGCAGTTTAAATTTGATACAAAAGTATCGTGTGTACATAGTGCCTTGTCAGTGGTGTCATGCATTTTATTAGTACGAGTACTAATCCTTACGGTGTCAACATTACATATTCTTACTTCTGTTATATTGCTTATAACAGATTCTAATATAAAAGAAGCTAATGATTTAGCAATTTCATAAATCATGTCAACATTAGAGTAATAAATGTCAAAGGTGTTATATACATTCGTGTCAAAGTAGCGTATTTTCGTACTTCGTAATGTCATGTTGTACATGTACATATTTAATTTATAGGTGGCTCTTTTTTGCCCTCTATTCATTGTATTCTTATATTCTTATATGATGATTGTCTGACTACCCTACTATCTGACTGACTGACTGTCTGTCTGTCTGACTGACTGACTGATGTTTTGCAGGCTCGTCGCCCGGCCCCGGCAGCTTGAAGCACGAGCTGAGTCAGCTGCAGCATCAGCTCTCGCAGTACGCAGTGGACGCCAGCATCGCGACCACGCTGTTCAAACAGGTAGCCAGAAGCAAAGATACATATGCAGAGCTACACCAGGAGACTGTTGGATTGACCTTTACATACTTGACTTATACTTTATTGCACGGAAAACAAAATAGAGACACTAATTACGAAAAAAAAAACATGTGCAAAGGCGAGCTTATCTCTAATAAGAGATCTCTTCCAGCAAACCTAGGATGAAGAGGATAATTTATCGTTTACATAATCTTATTTGTACCACAGATAATAATATTATACTAATACAGATAGACCACCTAAAACAAAATAAGACACCGGCGTGAACGGAGATGCTACGGAAGCTTCTTTAATTCGAGGCCATTATAGCTTGGTGCAGACTGCAACACCATCGAAAAATTGCAAACACCACGAGATGGCGCTAAGATGTAAAGGATTTATGCTAAGATTAGCGCCACCTAGAATTATGTTAACTGAAACCATGGCGTTTAAAGTACAAATCTTCCTCCTCACGCCATCTCTTTTTTACGAAGGGTTACTAATTCTAATTTGTATGGGATGACAAGTACGTCCAAAGTCCACGGCCCGCTATTTTCAACTAGCCCATTATTGTCCCCACCGAGGGGCACGGGCCTTTACTCGCATACGAGTAAGATTAAGCCATCTCCACCACTCAGGCGGCGGCTCAGTGCGGGTTGGTGGAGGGGCTTCACGAATACTACTGTAGTTTGCGCGCGTAACATGGCAATTGCGGTCATTGACCCGCTATTGCCATGTTATCGCGCGCAAACTATACATACTATCAACCTTCTGGGGCCTGATGCTGCTCTGAGAAACGCGATCCAATATAAGTGCGTTTCTCAGAGCAGCATCAGGCCCCTGTTCAGCGCCGATAGCTCGTCGCGGAACAGAAGGTATGTTTGATTGTCAGCTGTCAGTGACAGCTGTCACTTTTTAGATCGAGCTATATCAGTGCTTACGCTCTCGACGATGGTCACTGATATCGCAACATGGCGGAGTTGATGATGTCAGTCATGACGTCATAGCGCCCATTTTGAGATATCGTTTTCAAAACTGACTCGTAATGGCATTGTAGACGCTGTAATCGATTATGGCGCTAATGGTTGATGACACGGAAGTAGCCTCGACCTACAGCCTAACGTATCATCCGAATAAAAATCACTGTTGTTTATTTCCAGCTGTTCTACTACATCTGCGCGTTCAGCCTCAACCAGCTGCTTCTGCGTAAAGACCTGTGCTGCTGGGCGAAGGGGCTGCAGATCAGATACAACATCTCACACCTGGAGACCTGGATCAAGGAGAGCCTGGCCGAGTACGGCCAGAAGAGCGTGAGTGTCTAACCTGACTGAGCTGACCGACCTGACTGAGTTGACTGACCTGACCGATCTGACTAAGTTGACTGACCTGACTGAGCTGACCGACCTGACTGAGTTGACTGACCTGACTGAGCTGACCGACCTGACTGAGCTGACCGACCTGACTGAGATGACCGACCTGACTGAGTTGACTGACCTGACTGACCTGACCGACCTGGCTGAGCTGACCGACCTGACTGAGCTGATCGACCTGACTGAGTTGAATGACCTGACCAACCTGAATGAGTTGACTGACCTGACTGAGCTGACCGACCTGACTGAGCTGACCGACCTGACTGAGCTGACTGACTGACTGAGCTGACCGACCTGACTGAGCTGACTGACCTGTCCGACCTGACTGAGTTGACTGACCTGACTGACCTGACTGAGATGACCGACCTGACTGAGCTGACCAACCTGACTGAGTTGACTGACCTGAGTTGACTCACCTGACTGAGCTGACCGACCTGACTGAGCTGACCGACCTGACCTGACTGAGTTGACTGACCCGACCGACCTGACTGAGTTGACTGACCTGACTGGCCTGACTGAGTTGACTGACCTGACCGACCTGATTGAGTTGACTGACCTGACCGACCTGACTGAGTTGACTCACCTGACTGAGCTGACCGACCTGACTGAGATGACCGACCTGACCTGACTGAGTTGACTGACCCGACTGAGCTGACTGACCTGACCCACTCAACCCACTTGACCGAACTGACTGACTTGACTTACCTGAATTACCTGACTAGCCTGAAACACCATAAAGAAATTCTATAGTTTTCAAAAGACACCAGCGCGCCCTTAGTGCTGCACTTTCTGCTACTAACATTATCTTATGTCGGTAAACTCACGAATTAAAGTCTGGTGCAAGTCGGCCTTAGTATTAAAATAAATGAACAAAACATTTGCTTCCAGTCCAGGTTGATTAGTTCCCTCCTCTCACGCACAATGGACTGTTGGTTACCTGTCTAAAAAAAAATACATTGTTCCTCTGCCACCCCGTATGGGAAGAGCCGTGACGCTATGTCTATTCTGTCCAGGTGGAAGAGATCCTTCACGTGCTGAAGCCGATCACGCAAGCGGTCCAGTTGCTTCAGGCTCGCAAGTCGATGGCAGACGTCCAGAGCACAGTGGAAATGTGTCCTGACCTCAGCGCCATGCAAGTCTGTAAGGTAAGCTGGCGGCACACCTCGGACACTCCATAGAACGCTCGTAAAATAATCACCTATTACTACTACATAACCAAATGATGTTTGTATACGTGCAAATGTGTGCGTAAACTTTGGTGGCGCGGCAAATGCAGCGATATTAAAGTATACGCGTCGTCACTCGTCCGGCGTTCAGCCCTGTCTATTGATCCTTTAACCAATCTTTTGACGCCAGGGGTGGGGTGCGGTATCTGAATCAGCGCGGGGAAGGGAGTGGCCGTTCTGTACGGAGTACTATTATCTCTTCTGTGCTGGCGGCACGACTGAGATAGTTCTAGCACTCAAAGCTTATGGCACGCTTCTCAGTTAGGTCGCGCATTTTACTGCAATTAAATGTCAAAATAAATGCTCGACCGAGAAACGACATTTAGTTGACATTTAAATGTGGTATAATGCGCGACATACATTACATTACGTTATACTTTATTGCACAGAAAACATAATACAGACACATGTATGTACATGTACAAACATACGTGAGCGGCGTGCCTTGTACTACCAATGCTGATCGTATAGGCATTTGAAGCGTTGGATCACTAATAACCAGGGATCGGATCGAATGTGTGGTTGTAGCTGCTCCTTGTCATGTCCGACTACAAAATTTAGGTAAATTCACACCTTCGATCCGATCCCTGGTAATAATAATCGGTTAAGTGCGAGTTGGACTGTCACACGGAGGGTTCGGCACCTTGGTACCAAAAAAGTACAAAAAGTCACGTTTCTTGTATGAGGACACATTTATTTTTTCAGTATTTCGTGTAGTTCATCTATAAGTCTGGTATTTATGTACGTATTGTTAAGTAGTTTATTGTTTTATCTTATTTAATGTTGTGCACATGGGTCTACCTGTTGTTAAATTATTTCCTGTCCATCCTAGGTTTGCTGGAAGAAATCTCTTAATAGAGATAAGCTAGCCTTTGTCATGTGTTGTCCACTTTCAATTGTAAAATGTGTTATTCTGTGCAATAAAGTATAAATCTAAATCTAAATCTAGTTCAGTATTTGCGCTGTAGCGGAAACTGATATACAGATTCTGTGAAAATTCATATTCATTTATTTGTATAAAACATGTACAATTGTGCAATACAGATTACAGATGGAAAATGTCTGTAGGGTACATGCACCCTGAAAGGGTATTACAAATTATATAATTATAATCTACACATACACATAACTATTACATTGACCCGATCAGCTGTTCACAGGTTAAAGAGACTAAATTTATTTTCATAATAATTTTTATCTTCGAAGAATTCCTGCAGCACGTAGTAGCATTTATCGGTGAGGTAATCTTTTAATAGTTTTTTAAATTTTGTAAAATCTTCCATTTCCTGGAGATTTTTGGATAAATTATTATATATTTTTGTAGCCATGGTAAATTTCAACTTTCTAGATATTGCGGTTCGTGCGATAGAGCCCGTACAGACAGACAGACAGACAGACAGAGGAAAAGTGGCAGAGTTCACAGAGTAAATACGATATCTAAGACAGCCAGCGCCATCTGTTCGTAATTCTAAATATCTATCTATCGGCATCAGCAGAGAGTAAATCGCTTACAATCAATAATATTGACAATACCACAGGCTAGTGCTATCTGTCTTACTTTATTTACAGAAAATGTAATACAGACACTTCATATTGGAAAAAACATGTACAAAGGCGAGCTTATCTCTTGAAAAGCGTATTAAAAAGAGATCTCTTCCAGCAAACCTAGGATGGACATGATTATTTAATGCTGTATTTTACATTATGTCATGTTTAACACCCACAGATCCTCAACATGTACACTCCAGCTGAAGAATACGAGGTGAAGGTGACGCGCGAGTTCATACACGAGATACAGAGGAAGATGCAGGAGCGGGCCGGGCCGGACGCCGACAAGGGACCGGTATATATTCATCTATATATAATAAATATATAAATAAATACTCTATCCCTAATTAAAAGCCGAGGGCCATCTTATGATATGAGGAATATTTGTATGTAACGGGGTAACGATATATGTTTTTATTTTATTTATTTATTAATACACAAAACACAGACAAACATTACAACACAAAGATTAGACCAAACATTTCCGTCTGCAACGCCAAAAGCATTACTGACACACTTTGTTTTGAGTTCTAGAAAAAGGTGCTGTAGTTTTCGATGAAATTTGCATTATAGGGGTGTTTGAGGGTAAAAAATCGATCGAGCTAGGTTTCATAACTGAAAAATCACGTATTTCCGAGTTTTTATGCTTTTCTCAATAGGTTTGAAATGCCAATTTCACTTTAGTACAATGAAAATAAGGCATAAATTCCAAATATGTAACAATCAAAAATTTAGTTTCTCATTGCGACTTCATATCACGTGACACTTTCTGGCGGGTGTTCTCGGAGAATTCACAAAAAAAAGTTTCTTTCAAATAAGGTCGAATCTAAATTCATAATCTGATATTCATCCTCCTTGCTTGCTTCTCGTTTGCAGCTGTTTAAAAACAGAGCAGCATATTGATTGATGTTAATGCAATCGTCTGATGAATATCGAACTGACCTGACGGTCGCGAACATTCCAGAACGTTCGTTTTACCAGGGGGGTTTCACTCCGCTGAATAGGTATCTGCGGCCGGCTATACGCGCCAGTCGGTCTTTGTCACATGGTTGTCGCTCGGTGCGCGCGCTAGCCGCGTGAAAACAATGACGCCGAAAACAACCGAGTGCGATCCGCAACCCTGCGTGATCGGCATCGTGTCAGCGGTGTGTGTAATAATAATAATAATAATAATCTTTTTATTTCAGGTATAAAACCCATATTGACAAATACCTTAAAACTAGAGATACATAACATTTTATGAAATTAACCTAACTTAACATAAGCCTAGCTAGGGATTTTCTTCCTCGTCGGTCTCGCCTCCCTATAGCGTCGGTAGACGATGCCTTCTGGCCAATAGTCCTTGGCCAGGAACATCTTCTTGAGTTCCGCCGGCACCCGAAGCTTGAACGACAGGAAGTCCTTTGGTCTTTTTGACTCTAAAGGACTTATCTGTAGCATCACCGTCTTCTGACCGCATGGCGGAACCTGGACTTTCTTAATCCTTTCCTGGATGTGACGCTCAATGTCCTCTTTGGTCATATTCACGTCGAGCCTGGAAAGGTATATCTGCGCCGTGGGAGCGGCAGCTTTGAGGCTGCACTCGGCGGCGGGGGCGGTGCCACGCTGATTGCGGCTGCGTCTGGAGCGGCGCTTCCTGTTTTGAACCAGGATAAATCCGTCTCCATCAACGGTTGCATTCGGCGGGCCACGGGCGGGCCTGGCCGGCGGCGCGCGCGGCGCAGCCTGCAGCTTCTGTTGTTCAGCGGCGGGCGGTGTGGGGCGCGGGTGGCGGCGGCGGGTACGGCAGGACACAGCAGTAATGGAATATGAACGCTCGTGGCATACGATAAGTTTAAATTTTGCATGCGAGCATATGCAGTAGCATAGACAAAATATTCTTTGCACCTAAACTTGACTTTTGTGCGGAAGTGAACCTTTTGTACGTAGTACTATGTATTAGTTAGTCTGTGGTTTTACTAAGCTGCTCGCTAGCTCTAGACTCTAGGTGCAAAGCAAGCCGCCTGTCTGTGCGTACGTGGCCTAAAAGTCGTTAAAGGTAATCAAAAACGCGGCCACAAAAGCTCGATATTCCAAAAGGATCACTCGATGAAGGTTTTTACACCCAGTTGCATGCAGACACTACTCTAAACACTAGTCACAAACATGCGTACGGTGCATGCCGTTAGGTTTATGTCAGGCAAAAAATGTGCCGTATTTAAACTAAAACGTTTGTCATCCCCACAGCAAAACCTCCTCATGGACTCGAAGATGATATTCTCGGTTCAGTTCCCGTTCAATCCGTCGCCGATCCGTCTGGAAGACATCGAGATACCCGAAGTGCTGGGCCTGCAGGACGAACTCATCAAGATATAGAGCGTACTCGAGAAGATATAAAGCGTACTCGAGAAGATATAGTGCGTACTCGAGATGATATAAAGAGTCCTCTTTAAGATCTAGAGCGTATCTACTCTATAAGATGTAAATACTACTCATCAAGATATAGTGCGTACATATTGAGTTAGGAATCGTAGTTATCAAGGTCAAGTTAATTCGAATTTGTACGTGTACCTTTAATGGACCAGAAATGAACCTGCGCAAACCGGGACGGCATGGCAAGTTTTTACCAATGGCCATTCAAACGTATCGATATAGAAATAAGACATAAATTGCTATGGTTTAAAATAATGCCGAAGCATCCCGAAGCATTCCGCGTGATGCTTCGGCATTATTTGAAAGCATTATTTATTTGAAACTTAAAATCCCTTGCCATGCCGTCCCAGTGTGCGTAGGCCATTAATCAAATTCGAATTACTAACTCTGTAGCGAAGGGTAAACAATAGCCGTATGTAATCTACTTAACATAATATTACTTATATGAACGTCAAAGTCATAAGTTTTGCTAAGGGATTAGTAATTCATGGATGCTATATCTAAAGAGGACATAATAGGATATGGAGTTTACTGGTATGATAGCACACAAAGATCGTGTGTGAGTGTGGGGGTGGCCCAGCTAAACAAGTTTCCATGTGTACTTAACAATTAGAACTAATAGGCCTCATAAGCAGGCGTTAACCAAACAATTCTTTTTCGCTGTCACTCGGGGAAGGGTTATACAAATTTATGAAAGCAAGGTTATATCTTAAGAGACCAGCGACCGCGTGAATTTCCCATACAAACGTAATACCAAAATGATTTGGATTTGAGAACTAGTTCAAAGCATTTAGACTGTTAATCGGATTTATACACTGTTTACGCAGGTTCCTGGTCGTATACCAAGGTTCTTATTCAACTTACTTAAAAATATTTTTAAATTGGTTGAAGAGGAACCCTGGTATACAGACCAGGAACCTTCGTAAGCAGTGTCTAAATCCGATTAACAGTCTAAATACGTTAAACTATTTCTCAAATTCAAATCATTTTTGTATTACGTTTGTATGGGAAATTCACGCGATCGCCGGAGCCTTAACGAGGAGTGGTGACTAATTTATCGTAATATTTGTCATCTCTCGGTAAACACACTTTAGACAAGGAAGAAAATGTACTTCCAATGAGTACTTATATAATGTTAGCGAAATTGTTAATGCAATTATTTGATAAATGATTAAAAGTATGATTCCTGTTTATACATTCCTTTTAATAAGTATTATTATTGCCATAAGTAAATGTTTATTGTTTGTATTTTTGTAGTTATTTTTAAGATTAATTCATTCAATATTTATTTAGTGCCATCACCTAATAATTTTAACGAATTGTTTTCAAAAATGCATTTACAAATTGGATATTACCTGATTGAAATAAAATATAATTATATGTATAAATATTTCTTTATTTATTAAAATTACTCATGTACTTAAATTACTCTTTCAATGTTAGATGTTATTTAAATGCTAAGAAAGTTTTGCAAATAGACCAATGTTTAAAATATTGTAGCGCCAATTAAATTACACATACTTATTAGGAGATTTTACACGAACCAAAAGCAGTTTTAAAATTTATGCAGTTTTAGAAATAATAGCAGATTTACATATATATATGTTTAGCCATGAGCTGGTTTTGTATTGCTTCGTAGATTTAGTCCAACTTACACCAGACTTTTGATAGCTGCAAAATAAAGTCAAAATACAATTTAATACGGCTATGCCAAGTGGGCTCCTGGCTGACAGGCAAATACCTTGTCGAGCTTGCCGTGCTTGACTACGTTACATAACCGAGTAGTACTTATATTGTGTTAACACTGTATATCGTGGCAGTGAAAATTCTGGTGCAAGACGCCCTTAGTCTATTAATTCTATTTCGCTGCGTAACGTCGCATAGTGACTTTATTATTCCAGCCAATGTAAACATTCCATATGACTGTGTGTCTTTCATACATTATATTATTTTATCTACTCTCATGTCATAAAGTCCGAATTACAAACTTGAAATCGAATTCATAATGACGTACTTTATAAACGCAAGACAGTAATCAAATAAAAAAATAATAAAATAACACTACTTCCCGAACAAAACTAATGTTATTATTAAACTTTTTTTCCGTAACGATACAGTTCTACTTTTTTTAGGAAAGGCAAGGGTGTTGACACCGTTCAGCCAAGGTGTTGATAGTCTTTATCGTTGGGAAGGTTTTTTTTTTAGCTTTAGTTGACAGCCAAACAGCCACTCAGTGTTTGATATGTACTTGGAGGCAGGAAAATTTAAACAAAGAGGTTCATTGATCTGAGGTTTGATACTGTGGCCCATGCTTCGCGCATGCGCTGTGATATGCTGGGTTTTGACGGCAACAAAACGTCAACGTGACGTGACAACGTTTTGTTGGTTGTGTCTAAGCACTGATTTATGTGGAAATATTGTTGTAAGAGAAACACTGAAGTATGAGAGTAGATAAAGTAGTGTATGAAACTGCACATAACTAGGTATTAAAACTCTCATTATGCATCAGTTTCATAAACTACTATTATAGGTAAGTACCATTATATTATTTTTATAGATAAAGCAGTAGTATTTCGATGTTATGTATACTGTATAACTCAGCCTATTCAATTTATGTTTGAGGTATAGATTTTTGTTGATATATTAACTTAATAATGATAAGACTAAAGTAAAACATTGGTCGTGTTCGATAGATTTTAGGAAGAGCCGTAGAAAAATATATTTAACATAGAAAAATATATATTTATTCTAGCATAATTAAATTATGCAGATGTTAAAATCAATTGTAGACAATTTTACTTATTGTTAAATTAATAAGCCTATCCATTAATTTATTATGAACGAAAGTCGCAAGTTTTTTTTTGGTCCTATAATCAACGAAGTTTTGTATAAGTAATCTAATTTGATATGAATAATAAATTCATTACCTATGTAACTTTAATTTTAATTTACATAATCTTGATTGCAATGTAGATATTATTAGTTATATATTGTTAAAATCAGGGGTGCAATGTGATCATGTTGAATGAAAACCTATTAGTTAATTATTTAAATATTTTTGTCGTCATTAAATGGTTGGTCTATGAACTCTATATGTGGTTATTAATATTAAATATGTACTTAGGTGCTCAATTAAGAGAAATGTTATTTATATTCTAAAGTACGTAGGTACTAGAAATATATATTGGCTCGTTATAAATTACATTATATATTTCTATATATAGATATTATATATTCACTTTCGATACGTTTTAGAATTCATAATAGTTCTGTATGACATATTTATAATTTCGCAAAAACAGATGACACCTGTCAAAATATGGATTGAAAAAACATCACATGTCAATTTTTTTATTATGCACTGTGATGCTGTGAACGATAGTCGTTTACTGCTGTGATGTGCTTGTTTGCATGATGTGTCTACTAAAAACTCATGGAAGAGGGGGAGAGAGAGGCCTGTGCCCAGCAGTGGGACATGGTAGGCTCGTAATAATAATAATAATAATTGTCTAACAAGTAATGTATGTACCTATTTATTTGTAGAATTAAACACGTTAACCCAAACCTTAACAATACTTACATTGATCTCAAAATCTAAATGTTCCTTATAGACTTGATTCATAAAATGTTACTAAAAGCAATATTGCATTTGCATATCCACTTATGTATTTGTGTATTCTCATATATTTATTTATGATTAGTTAATTTATAATTATTAAATGTTTTATGTTAACTGTCCACGCGACTGGTACACACAGCAAGCCTTTTATCTGGGCTACGAGGCTCTTTGTAGCCAAAATGGTTGCTGTATGTACTATGTACGTATGTACAGTCAGCAACGCAATTGTCTGTTCTGGCCTGCATACTAAATTAGGGAATATAATAAAACGATCTACTAAAAAATTAACTGAGCAACTAAATTACTGACTGAGCGACGAGTCGCACAGCGACTTGTGGCTCAGTTAGTAATTTAGTCGCCCAGTTAGTTTTTTGGTTAGGTTAGGTTAGACTTTTTTGCCGCTCGTTTAAATACTACCCCTAAATTAGTATGTAGGGTGACCAAGCAAATTGGGTTGCAGAAATGCAGTCTGTACAAGCCACGTTTTTTTTTAAACTACTGTGGGTTAAGTGGTACAAGTCGCCGTTAATGTGTGATATGGCTCAGTATTTATGGCTTACTTAGAAATTAATATCAAAATTTAACCAAGACAAATAATAATAATATAATTTATTTATGTGTGACATATTTTTCATTACCCCACTTATCTATCTTTACATTATTTTACCTAGAGTGATGTGAATGCTTGAATTAATCTAATCTTAACCAATGATAGTAAGTATAATTATTTATCTAATCAATAAGTATAATATATAATATTCTTTCGATTATTCATTCACATCACATTATATTAGGCCCTAATGATAGGTGCCACAAACTCAGAATGATTCCCAGTTTATCAGAAGTACCTACAGGTAGCGTTACTAGGCATTTATGTGGCAAATCTACCAATCAGTCGACCAGTCGCAATCGCTTATATGCAAACGCAATAAAATATGTTTGGATTGGTCGATTTACCCCCAACCGATCCGTAACAGTGTGACCACGGAGAATTTATTTCTCCGTGGTCACGCCAGTGTGACTACAAAATTTTATTTATCCGTAGTCACACCGCCAGCAAACCGACACACCCTTGACCATTAAAAACAAAAGACGATCGATTTAGAGATTTACATAGACGCCTTTTCCCAGATGGGGTGGCAGAGGCATAACTTCGATTTATTATAATTTTAGAATGGAACATAGGATTTTTTTGACAGCTGTCACTATTTTTGGCAACTGTCACTATTTTTAACAGGTGTCAAACTAAAAACGGGCATATTTCGGAAACTTGTACCTATCCTAGACCACTGGTTTGTATGGAGATGTGACAGCTCTCAGCGAGATCTCCATTTCGGATGACAGCTGTCAAACTAAAACATGCCATAACTCGGAAAATACTCATCCTAGACCACTGATTTGTATGGAGGTGTGGCAGCTCTCGGCGAGATCTCCATTTTGGTTGGGCAAGTTAATGAACCCATTTTGTGGCTTCTATCTTGGATTGATGCGCGCGATGTCACCTGTTGAGAACTGCACAGTGGAAAATATGCCCTTTGTTTATTTGACAAGACGGGCAAGAGCTATATGAAACACACAATAGTGAACCCTTCCCTTCCCTTCTGTAAGACGTAGAACATAAATATTCCATTATTTCCATTATCTGGCATTTGCAGTATCTTCAATCTGTTAGGCAATTATAAGTAGAAATTAAGGTACTAGGTAATCAATCAATTTCTACCATTATTAATTGCCTAAAAACGATCCTCCAAACGCAAGATATTGGATAATTTTAAGTTCAACTCGCTGCCAGCCTGCGATTCCGAAGCGACACGAACTATACCTACTAAGTAAACTAATTAAAATCGTGTGTTTGAAAATGGAATCTGTGGCCACCGCGCAAGAGCTGTCGGATTTGAAGGTTGTCAGTTTAGTACCTCAAGGCGACCATTGAGCTACCGGAATCCAGGGGCCCGATGCTGCTCTGAGAAACGCACTTATATTGGAACGCTACCGCTTCTAAAACACCCAAAATGGCGTCATTTGGTATGCTCCTAAAGAATCGCAAATAGATCGTAAATAGATTGCAAGCAAGCGTATGTACGCAATCTATTTACGATCTATTTGCGTTTCTTTAGGAGCATACCAAATGACGCCATTTTGGGTGTTTTAGAAGCGGTAGCGTTCCAATATGAGTGCGTTTCTCAGAGCAGCATCGGGCCCCAGGTCCGGGGCTTATAAATATTTCTGAGAATACGAAAACCCGAAATAATTATCAAAACTGACCCTCAAGCAGCGATTCGACAGCGAGCGCGAAAAAGAATTCGTATTCGGACAAACTGAACCTTATGACACTGTAGATGAGAGTCACGGACATTTCAATGCTTAAACTTTTTCAATGCGTAATTTTTCCAGCTGCCTTCACTGGTTCAACAAATACGCTAGTTGAATTAACTATAATTCGTCCGTTTAAAATCGCAACTTATGGTTAGAACTTCAGATTGCCATAAAAAGTGATGGGTGAAGAAAGACAGTGATCATCGTGTAAGTAGGTACAGTCAGCACACATGCATAGCGTCACGTCTTGTAAGTAGGTACAGTCAGCACAGCACACATGCAAAGCGTCACGACTTTTCCCATACAGGGCGGCCGAGGCATAATGTGTCATATCTTTAAGAGAATTGAGCACCCAAACTGTTCAAAATATCAAACGTCATAAAAATCAGAAACAACCTAGTTATGTCAATCCAGAACAGTGAAGTACTTGTCTCAGCTCCGAGTAGAGCTGAAACAATATTCTGATTTCCTAGTATTCTAGAGGAAACTAGCATCATTGACATGGCTTTAGTATTAAGTTCGCCCAGTTAGTATTAAGTACCATACATAATATTATTAGTCAGTTCGAGACGAGCCCTCTTTGAGAGAAGTACACTTTCTTTTCAAAATCTTTGTGTATCTCTCCCGCCGCCCGCCGCGAGACCTATCTACCTAGCCTTAGTCCAAAATATTGATAAAAGTGGTCTGCATGACATCATTTTGAAACTATGGCTGTGTAGATATATCTCTTCATGCTAAACATAGCCTGCGTGCTGGGTGTGGTCTATATCTGTATCCTATATAATTCATACTTTATTGCACAAAACACTATACAGGCTCGTTGTGATTCTCAATAGAAATAATATTCATATTCATATTTAATATTAAAACTTAAATAACATATAGTGTGCAAAGGCGAGCTTATCTCTTAAGAGAGATCATGGAGAAATGCGAGCTTATCTATAATAAAATATTTATTCTAACCAAACCTGTTAGGTATTTGAAAGCAGACAAACCTATACCTGATGCTGGCTGTACACGCTGGGAAGCGTAAGGACAATCCAGTCCTTGGAACAATATTGACATTAAAATTATAAAAAAAAAAAAATGACATTAAAATTATTTTGACAGTGGGTACCAAGACGTCAATGAATGTCTAATTTTTGACGTTGGTACCCACTGTCAAACTAATTTTAATGTATTTTTTTTTTTTTTACAAAAAAAATAAAAAAAATGGCTGGAGCCAGGCGGTTAAGGTCTACAAAGGGTAGCTGATCATAAATGCGACTGTACACACAAATATTCCGCGGTGCAATGACCGGTAGGTACTCTTTTCAGGGTACCGTACCCGAAGGGTGCCAAACGGGACCCTATTACTAAGGCTCCGCTGTCCGTCCGTCCGTCTGTCAGCGGGTCCTAGAGCACGAACCGTAATAGCTAGAAAGTTGAAATTTTCACAGAATGTGTGTGTCTGTTGCCGCCGCAACAACAACAAATACTGAAATACGACATATATTACAAATTAAAGGGGGTCCCCATACAAAAGACGTGTTTTTAATTTTCTTTTTGTTATTGTTTTATTGTTTTGAGTGCTTAGGTTGTGTTGTACGATGGTACGGTACCCTTCTTGTGCGATTCCGACTCGCACTTGACCGATTTTTTCAAACATTCTTCATGTAATTATGGCCTGCGGATATTTCGAATTCTCTCACATGCTCATAACAAGGAAAATAATAAAGTCACTTAGGTAGGTATAGTCACAATTTAGTAAAACAATGGCCAAGTTAGTTATTTTGGTTAAAAGTTTAGTTAAAGCATATTTTAGTCTAATGTTTCATTTAAAACTAAAAATAACTACGTTCCAGAGATGGATTTTGGAAGATGGATCAAACTTAAAATAATTTTGTAGAATGTAGGTAGTTTTATTTGTTAATTGTTATTGCGTTTGATATTAAGGCTGGTTAATTACTCATTTCATTAATATGTAAGTATTTAGATAATCAGCGGAACCTGGGAATAATCAGCAATAAAAAAATGTTGGGTCAATCACCCTATCAATAGGTACCTACAACAATCAACTAATCTGAGCGGATAAAATAACCGGCCAAGTGCGAGTCGGACTCGCGCGCGAAGGGTTCCGTACTACTATCTATAAAAAACGGCAAAAAAAAAAACACGTTGTTTATGAGCCCCCCTTAATATGAAATTTCTTTTGTTTTTTAGTATTTGTTGTTATAGCGGCAACAGAAATACATCATCTGTGAAAATTTCAACTTTCTAGCTACCAGGTTATTTTTTTATGTGTGAGGGAAAAAAATATTTTTAAGTAGATAAGTATTACCTATCTGATGCTGTCTGTACACCTAAGTTTTCCATTGGTCCCCAATGGGGACTCCCCATGGCATAACTGCAGGCAGGTCAAGGTGAAACTCGGGTGTAGGTAATTGCATCTGAATCATTATTGCAGGAGTTACGGTAGTAATACCATATTAAGTAGGTATACTGTCATCGTGCATGGCGTGCCGCGTGCCTATAAACCGCAACATAAGATAACTTATAATATCGCACCGATCAAAGGTATCGGGATATAAAGATGTCAACTCGAGAGATACAGTAAGTAAGTACAGTTATACAGTGCTACATGGATATTTTGGCACGTGGCCAAGGGTCGGAACTAACGCAATCAATCCAATCATTCAATCGATCAATGGCGCCCCCTTGTCAGTGTTATCGAAATGCCGAAACACCCATGAAGCACTATAGAACGGTGTCCCATAACAACCCCTAAATAAGTACAGGTATATGACTCTACACTACACCACCCCAGTTTGTTAAACTTCGTACTGCGCGGTCGGTATTCAACGTGAATGCCAAAGATTTTGCACCTCAGTGATAGATAATAAATAAATTAAAAATCGCCACACAATCTTTGATAGCGTTTATCTGATTATACTATCTTGTTCAAAGGTTCAGTTGTGGATACAATACAGTTCAGTAACGCGCGAAACACGGCCGCTAGAAGTCGTTGGCGCCAAAACGCAACAAGTTTTTTTTCCTGTGAACTTTTTAAAGTTACGGGTGCGTTCCTGAATAGCTATTTATTTTTCTGACGTGAATATTCATATTTTTGAATGAGTGGATTTCAGTGGTTTTTGAAGTAATCTCTACGTTCTACGTTTTATGAGGTTAGAAATACATAGTCATTGGCCTTGATTTTGGCTTAAGATTTCTTTTAATTTTAGATGCGCTACACATTTTACCAAACATGAACATTTAGATAGGTACAAAGAATACAAACACTGCTTCTGCGGGACATAATGCAAACGAGGAAGCTCTTCCTTCTGATTTTGCATTAATATTTTACGCGCTTCCTCTCCTCAAAGGCTCAAATCTTTATTACCTAACTAAAAAAAAATATTCCAGGTCTATAAGGAATATTGATGGTTCTTGTGTCTCAAGATCGGTAATCAATATACTTAATTACCTAAAATTTTAACGTTTGACGTTGAAATAATCAGTGGTAAATAATAATCGATAAAAAAATACACTTTTTCGCACGCCCTCTGCCGCAGCAACGACGGACGTAAGGATATTATACAGGATGGTCCAAGAAGTGACGTCCAAACTTTTTTTAGATACCTCATGCCTGGTTGTATCCGAAAATACCCCATGTATGTTCCACGATTTGCGCTTTAAAAGTTATGTTTTTTAGGGTTCCGTACCCGAAGGGTGCCAAACGGGACCCTATTACTGAGACTTCGCTGTCTGTTCGTCCGTCCGTCTGTCTGTCACCAGGCTGTATCTCATGAACCGTGGTAGCTAGACAGTTAAAATTTTCACAGATGATGTATTTCTGTTGCCGCTATAACAACGAATACTAAAAATCAAAAGAAATTCAATATTAAGGGGGGCTCCCATACAACAAACGTGATTTTTTTGCTCATTTTTGCTCGATATTGATAATGGTAGCAGGTAGACGCTTAAAATTTTCACAATATATTGAATATATTATTTACTTAAAAAATAAATAATTAAATTAAAATTAAATTAATATGGCTCCCATACAAAATGTTTTATTTTTATTTTTGCGGTGTTTTATAGATAATGGTACGGAACCCTTCGTGCGCGAGCTCGCACTTGGCCGGTTATTTTAATGTTATTTGCGCATTTTGTACCGGAGCAACTTGAAAAGATCATAACGTTTTTAATAGTAAGATATTATTGATATGTATATACAATTAACTTACTACTAAAAAACAATTAAATTAAATAAAAAATATCCTTAAGGTCACCGCCGCCGTCGAGTGGCAGGGTGCCCAACATGCTGGCACCATTACCTCGCTGTATCGCTATGCTAATTCGCTGAGCGAGGTCGGTGCCAGCTCTAGAATAGATATTTTGTATTTTTTTTTTCTCTAACATGGATGGTCTTAAATCACTGTCATATGTTATAATCAATAACACAACATTCTTCATTACAAATTACCGAAAAAAGGGTCGAAAGTGAAAATTTTTGGTTTGAGTTAGACGGAGTTAGTATACATATTTTCAAAATTATCTTAAAAATACAAATACTCGTACTCACACATTTAAATGTGTCACTGACCGTTAAATTTCAGATTATTTAATGCTTTTAATGATGCCTTACTAATGGTGGCTATAAAAAAGTGGCCAAGTGCGAGTCGGTCCCGCCCATGAAGGGTTCCGTAGTAGCATAATAATACACCTAGCCCAAATATCACTATCATTCTTCACCAGCCAATAATTACTTTGTTTTTCATAGTGTTTGTATGAATTACAAAGTTATTTTTGCGGTTTTTAATAAATGTTTCATATCTACAATTTCATTTTGTTCAAACCAATTTTCGTTGAAAGTGTGTGTTTTGTGATACACAGCATAATATATTTTTTTTTAGATTTTTCACGCTCTTACTTTAAAAGTTAGAGGGGGACACACAATTTTTTCCACTTTGGAAGGGTCTGTCTCTTTAACGATCTACGATATCTACTTTGAGGAAAAATATTTTTAAAGACCTATCTATAGACACACCACTCATATAGGTTTGATGAAAAAAAAAAATTTGGTTTCAGTTATAGGGAGCCCCCCATATTTTATTTTTATTTTATACATAGATATTAAAATCGTAAAATACATCTACCTCTACATACCAAGTTTCAACTATGTAAGTAGTCTTAATAGTTTCGGAATAAAGTTGCTGTGACATACGGACGGAGAGCCGAACAGACAGACAGACAGACAGACTTGACGAAACTCACGACGAGCTCATTTTCACCTAATTAAGTTTGGAAGCCGATTACATCGAAAAATGTTATGTAATTGATAAAAAAGATGTGATCCTTTTAAGTTGCTCCGGTAGAAAATTCGCAAATCACAAACAATTCATAACCTCTAAACTACTAAAAATCATCCGAAAATACCCATAAAAATGGTGTACCTATGGCATTAGGGGTGTTATTACAAAAAAATAAACTCCCGTTCAACGCCTGTTTAAAAACGAAATTGTATGGGATTTGATGTTTGTTTTGAGGTTAAACTGCGTTTACTATTTTTTGTTATGAATCTAAAAACACGTTAGGAATCTAAAAAAAATTTTGGAAAAAATCTTGGACCACTTGTATAGGTAGGCTTTATTTTATCATTTTATTTGATATGTAATTTTGTCCAAATTTCCACCACCACAAATCCAGATGTTAATTTGACCTTTACCTAACTTTTTTTTTAACTAATAAAAGTTTGTGCAAAGAAGGCTGGCACGCGCGCCGCCGCCGCCGCCGCCGCCCCGCTCGAAACACATGCCACATAGGAACCGACACCCACCCACCACAGGGTGTTGCTAATTTGCTATCCACACGATCGTTTCCGATGTGCAAATTGAAAGTAGATTTATAATAACTATGAATATTTAAAGCTATGTACCCTTGTATGGGTAGATACCTGAACTACTTTCTCTAAGAATAAATCAATTCCAATTGCATAAGTACCACTTTAAATTCTAATCAGGATTGTTTGGTTTCTGACTGTAGAAATGGCGGTTTTTAATGAAAACATGTTTTTTAAGCATTTTTCTACAACACTACGTGTTGTTTATTGTGATACTTTTAAAGAATGTCAAACTAACACGAAGATTATTCGGGGCTTCACCGCGCTCGCCCCCTTTCCCCCGCTCGACTATCTGCCTTACCCTTTCTTAATGTTTTGCTGGAAGAAATAAGCTCGTCTTTGTACAATAAAGAAATTACGATACTTCACGGTTGGTCATTTATTGGTATCTATACCCAATTCAACGATATGCCGGCGACAGATAATATAAAGTACACTTAGTGCACGTAAGTAAGTAGGTATAAATAATAAATAACTCCAGGAGAATAGGCTTGTGGCCTGTCAAGTCAAAATAGATACTTTTTATGAACTCTCAAAACGGAACTTTTGTCCTGAGTTCTATGAAATAACAACAGAATGACGTCATGTAAAAGTGCCATCAATGCTGTCTCTTTTCAACCGACTTCAAAAAAAGGAGGAGGTTCTCAATTCGACCCGTATGTTTTTTTTTCTATGTTTGTTACGCGATAACTCCGCCAATTATGAACCGATTTGAACAAATCTTTTTTCGGCGTATAGGTAATACCTCAAGGGTGGTCCCATTGACACCAGGTCAGGATCTGATGATGGGATCCTGGAGAAATCGAGAGAACTCTTCAAATATTATAGGCAGACCTATAGTGATTTTTGTGTTTTTCATAATAACTCGTGCAAATGCACATAGCATAATATTGTGATGCGGAACTGCTGATGAAGACCACATATGGCCACCAGATCTGCTCAATACTAGGTACAAATACAATGCGTGGCTGACGGGCAGGCAACGCATAGCATAAACCGGTGGACCTAGAACCATGAAACTTTGTACAGGGGTGCCTTAGTCGCGTGGGGTAGCACTGATATAGGATTTGACAAAATTAATTCCCCAAGGGGGGGGGGGGATAAGGGGTTACAGTTAGTATTAAACTCAATCTAATCAAATAGGGTTTGTGGAAGTCGGTTTTTTCTAAAGTTTACTTTTTGTTTCAATTATTTTGCACAAAACTTTATAAAATATATCTGCAGGAATTACACAAATCTGAGAATGTCAAGCCATTTTGTACATAATGCTTCAACTTAAGAATTTTTCCTAGATTTATTGGATTACCTTGGCCACAAGCCTATTTCATATCTAGCAATAATATTCAAATTACTTTATCTATCATGCGCAAATGCAAGCTGGCTCAACAAGTCAGTAAATAAGCTCAATTGTCAAATGAGTCTATGTATAGAAGCAACTGTTTCAATACTCTGTTTTGTATAACTTCAGATTTACAAAAGGCTGTTAGGGCTTCGATGTACGTTAACATTATCCGGACGTTTTAACGGTGATTGAAAACATCGTGAGGAAACTATCATTAGCACAGATCGGAATTGGTGTGTGGAAATATGTTTGCAGCGGGACATAACATGGAGCTGTTACAACCACTTACGTTTTGAATTTTACCGGTTCAGTTTTGTTATTTTTGTTTTACATGTTCCTTACCTTTGAAACACCGAACTATAAACTAAACTATCTAAAGAACAAGTAGAACTAAAAATTTGAACCGGAAAAGTTCAAAACCAAAATTATTTAAAAACTGTGTTAGCAGCTTGCAAATGTTTATAGTTCGGTGTTTCAAAGGCAAGGAACGGAACATGTAAAACAAAGAAACTGAAACACTACCGGTAAAAATCAAAACCGGTTCAACGTAAGTGGTTGTAACAGCTCCACGCATGTGTGATTCTTTAATTTAGTTAATAGTCCATACCATAGAAGACAAATACAAAGTTTCTATTTTTTTCAAGTTATTAAGTTTTTCACCAAATTTTTCTATAGAAAGGTGACATTTTGTCATCAAAAATAAATTCTACGTTCATCACTTATACCCAACAGACCATGTACTAAAACTAGGGGTAGGCACTCCTTGAGGTCGAAAACTAGCATTTTTCATGGCTAAGCAATACAAATCTAAATTGCTTGTACTCCACCTTTTGTAGGGCAGAGCCTCTAATTTCCCCCCAATGATTGTACTACTAGGTTATCATAATAGGTATCTACATAATGACTTGATGTCACTTCGTCATCTCATTATTGTAATCATCACAAAAAGCCTATTTTGTCACAACCACCTAAAAACAACAGCACCGTTGTTTTACTATATGGAATTCGCAAACAATAACTCAAAGTTTTATTTTATTTTATTTTTATTTATGTTATTTTATTAACAAAAATCCACAGCCATGCTTAAAAAAAAATAATCTTAAAATGAGGCCACTTAAGGATTTCATTATGTAAACAACCTATGCAATCGAAAAGAAGAAATAGAAGGAAAAATAACCAAAAAAACAGCATGAGTGCTTACTTCTACTTAATCTACACTCAAAATCTTTTCATTCGCTCGGGTAGTCCCAGAGTCATTCATTCATTTCATTACGCACTACAGGGTGTAACAGAAAGGTGTAGTCATATATTAGGGGGTTGTTAGGAAGATCATTCCGTGCAACTTTCACTATGAAACCGATTTGATCAGAGCAACTTTATTTTTCATTGCTCCATACGTTTTTTTTTATCCGGGTGGTCAGCTGATTTGTATAGAGAAGTGAAAATTAAAGTTGCTCTGATCAAATCGGTTTCATAGTGAAAGTTGCACAGAAAGATGTCCCTAACAACCCCCTAAAATATGACTACACCTTTCTGTTACACCCTGACTCACCCTGTAAAGACTACAGCCAGTAATTTTTTTTTGGCAATTTACCTAGATGTCATCATTGTGTGTCATCCATCAACTTTAAAATATGAAAAAAATAAACACTTCCGCCACAATAAATGAACGGGTCATTAATTCTTAAAGGCTGGCTTATTTCATAGTTTTGAATTTTTTAATTTAAAAAATACGTGGTTCTAGTCTAAGGCAGAGACTATAATATCCAATTGACTGCGCCTGCGGGGTATGCGGCTCGCCAAACGTTTGTTGTATTCAACAAACTTGTGAACCTAGTAGAATTCGGGCCCATTTTGCGTGACAGGCTAGCCCATCGCCGCTGCTATAGAGTCATGAATGTTTCCTCACGATGATTTCCTTCAGCGTTAGAATCTCCGTATGATAAATTACTTGTCTCTTTCATTCATTATCATTATACATGGTCCGCACCGGGATTCGAACCTGCGTCTCCTACGTGAGAAGCAAGCGCCAACCCACTACACCACGTAGCTTCCGAATGAACTAAAGTCTTCACAAAAGAAAAGGCCCTTTTTGACAGTTCACGCCCATGAAGTTTTAACCCCTAACGCGTAGGTAATAGAAGCGCTTTTCCTAGGTGCAACTTGCTTTCTTTGCTTGTACGCAACAGTTGGCTTTTATTACCTACGCATTAGGGGTTAAAACTTCATGGGTGTGAACTGTCAAAACGGGCCTTTTATTTTGTGAAGACTTTAAGTATAAATTACAGATGTTTGTTGTTTGTTAATGCGGATTACACACGAATTCACGCGATTAACATTTTATCGTTTTAATCTTTACAGCTGTTTCGGTGAATTGCATTGGCTTTGTTTTATGATTTCATGCCATTTAGGACGTATGTAGGTAGGTATTATGACGCGACAAGACGTACCAAGTAGGTATCCTAACATGGGGTCTATAAAGATAGACAAGAAAAGGTTGGGTGGGTCAAGTTGGTATTCACCGACGAAAAGCTGACGACAAACAATCGTATGATTATGATAAAAACCGTTCAACCGGCGCACGCGGACCGTGGACAGTGGACAGTACAGTCATAGTATAAATAAGACAGTTGTATAAACCGATCGGACAGTGGCGAGTCAACTTGGCTTTCATATAACCAATGTAAACTGGCCCGGCCCCCTCCCGGGCCGGCCTGCATTGGTCAAGGACAGTGGACAGTGGGTGGACCCTTACTGAACAGTGGACAGTACAGTGGTGTAAACGTGTCGGACAGTGGCGAGTCAACTTGGCTTTATATAATATCGACACTGTCCACTGCCCACTGTCCTTCACCAATGTAAACAGGCCATCATGGCCATCATGGCCTGTTTACATTGGTCAAGGACAGTGGACAGTACAGAAGCAAGGACTGTGCATAGTGGCGAGTACACGAGACTGGGGCTGTTTTCTGACTGACTGTTTACACTAGGATCCACTGGCAAGGCAACTTGAAAGCCAAGTTGACTCGCCACTGTCCGATCGGTTTACACCATACTGTTCTGTCCACTGTACTTGTCTACTGTCTGTCTACTGTCCACTGTCCTTGTAAAATTGAGAAGTATATTTGGAAGTGGTCAAAATGACATTTGCACATCTAGAAATCGAAATGGCACAAAATACGCATTGCGTTTTCGATTACTTTGTCCCTCGGTCGGGAGATATTAATATTAATCTACATATTTATTTATTTTCAGATATTCACAATGGTCTGGCGCAATGATCTTGGTCTTTTGCTGCTCAAGTACCAACTCCCTGTGGTCACATGAAGACAGCCACTTGGATCGCCGTTCAATTTTGTAACTTATTGTATGGAAGTAAGATTGTATTCTAGTCGCCATGGATATTAGAGAAAGAAGAAGTATGGACTCGGTAAGCTGAAACAAATGAGAAATAGCTAGGTATAAGGACCTAGCTTAGAATCTAAATAAGTATGTGCGAGCACGCAATTTTCCCAAATAGATCTATCTACACATCAACATACCAACAACAACCAACAACAAGAAATATCGATGTCGTGACCAAATAGTAAAATTGATAATTTCATTTTATGATTTTATTTGCTTGGTTTTCATGATAACACGAATTTCGAACAAATAAAACAAACATAGCGTCACGCTTTTCCGATACGGGGTGGCAGAGGCCAGGGGGGCAATTCTCGCGCTAGCGAGATCATGTCCATGGTCGAAATATCGATTTTGAGATAACGAATCAACAGAACAGGGTGTCAAGTCTCTAAATTTTCAAGCCATCGCCACGCCATCGATATAAAACGGCTATACCTACAATGGCTATTAGTTGCCAGCCGTGTTAGTCCAATGTTACATTCAATAGAATATCAATAGAACATCAACAGAATGGCTCTAACAATGACACACAGACACAAACACACCCTCCACCACAGATTACTTTGCCACTTTCCTCTATAATCGATCGATCGATAGTTTTGTTTTCGGCATACGTATTGCTGCAGGATATCAATTTTGACAGCCACTGCCATGCCACAGCCACCGTGGAGCCATTAGCACACGGGACTTCCAATTTGCCACGCCAATACTATTGAGAAGCTGATAGCGTCGCAGGCGGCCATTTTTGTTTACCAGACTACCGATTGTGTAATTTTCTGTATTTTTGAAGCAATCGCTACACCACTGGGACGCTGTAGCGGTACGGGACTTGAGGCCCAGAACCAAGATCAATAACAAGAAAAAGCTATTCTCACGACCAGCCTTACGACCAACCGAGATATTTCGACCCGTTTTCGATCGAAATAAATATGAATCGAAATCTTTTTCGACGGATTTAGGCGGTATCAAAACCGATATCTCGACAAGGGAGATGATATCGATAGCGCGAGAATCGGGGGCCGGGCTTAGAACCATTGTGGCCATTTTTGCACTTCACACTCAATTTTGCGTGACAGGGGGCTAACCCATCGCCGCAGGTATGGAGTAATGTAGGTTTCCTCACGATGTTTTCCATCATCCGTTAGAACGTCCGTCGCATTGTCACAGTCTTTAGTCTGGTCGTATGTTAAGTAAGACGCAGCTGCACAGGTCAAGCAGTGCAGATTTTGCATGACACCGTCTGTCTAACGCTCGTTTGACGTGCGGTGACAGGTAGAAACTCAGGGTAGAAACCTGAGGTAGAAACTAAAGCTTTTTGACAGGATGCATGAGGTTGCGTAGAAGTGACGCCCCTTTGTAAACGTCACTTACACGCCAAAAGATAGTTGGACAAGTATAAATGTATTTTGTTTCGTTATGTTTCTTTCTTACCTCTCTTTCGAGGATTTCTGGGTGTGCGAGAGAGAGAAAGGTGACAGCTCACTCAGAGAAGAAACTTGGCGCGACTTGTATTAATCGGCCGGATTGTTTTCAGCGCGCGAGTGAAAACGTAACGGAAGTGGAAATGGGAGAGAGACTTAAACAAAATGGAGTCACCAATGGAGAGGTAAGCTCACCTTAGTACATT
The DNA here is from genome assembly GCA_963457715.1 of Argyresthia albistria. Taxonomy (NCBI): domain Eukaryota; kingdom Metazoa; phylum Arthropoda; class Insecta; order Lepidoptera; family Argyresthiidae; genus Argyresthia; species Argyresthia albistria. The sequence goes on along the minus strand of OY735279.1, from coordinate 2,745,451 downwards.
ATCAGTATTTCTTGTAAAGAAATTATCGACCATATCCCTAATTGGTGTCCGCGAGGCGAAGCCGAGCGGTAGCCATTACCTAATACGAGGAATATTTGAATGTAACGATATATTTTTTAGTTCTAGAAAAAGGCGCTGTAGTTTTCGATGAAAATTGCAATATAGTATTTCTGGGGGGAAAAAGTAAAAGATCGATCGAGCGAGGTCTCATAACTGAAAAATCGCGTTAGTCCGAGTTTTCATGCTTTTCCCATACACGTAGTGTAGTGTAGACAGGTATACGTATATGAAAATTGCAATATAGTATTTCTGGGGGGAAAAGTAAAAGATCGATCGAGCGAGGTCTCATAACTGAAAAATCGCGTTAGTCCGAGTTTTCATGCTTTTCCCATACACGTAGTGTAGTGTAGACAGGTATACGTAGTGTAGGCTGAAAGATTGAACTCTGTGCCTAAAACTCACGAGGAAAACAAAATACCTGTTTGCTTCTCGTTTGCAGCTGTTTTACAAAACAGAGCAGCATATTAATCGATGTTAATGCAGTATGATGATATGAATATAATTGTGTTTGTACCACCAACCGCCGAGCAAAGCACGCCTAGGCACGTCCGGCTCTTGTCAAAAAAATTGACGAACACTGTATTGGTAAAGGAGGAAGCCGCGAATTCAAAGTGGGTCTTGCAAGATTTGATACAGTTAGACAGACAGGAGCCTGATGCTGCTCTGAGAAACGCACTTATATTGAATCGCTGCGATTTGCTTGCAATCTATTTACGATTTATTTGCGATTATTTAGGAGCATACCAAATGACGCCATTTTGGGTGTTTACGATGCGATAGCGATCCAATAATAAGTGCGTTTCTCAGAGCAACATCGGGCCCCAGGACAGAGTCCGGACAGGAGAAACTAAATAAAAGCTTGTAAGAATGGGGACAAGCCCATCGTATAGACTATAGTTAGTTAGTTAGTTACTATAGTTTCAAATTGCAAGTCATTGCTGCAGGTTTCAGGTGCAGGCTTTGTTATCGAAGTTACAACAACACAACATTCACTGTTATCATTCCAATTAGTGTACTAAGGCCAGGGTCTTATGCACGGACGGATCACTGAAACGAGGTTTACTGAAAAGTTAAAAGATTCAGAGATGTAGCTCAATTTCAATAAATGTGTTTTTTTATTATGTTGTAAGACCAGTTATTTCATAATTCATAATTTCTTTATTGCACACAAAAAAAGTTAACAAAGCACGGTGGGTAATATAAAGTGTACAATGGAGAGCTTATCTCTAAAAAGAGATCTCTTCCAGCAAACCAAGTTTCGATGAGAGAGGTTGATAGCTGAGCGGGGGTAGACCCATGTGTATTGATATTGTTATTTAAGTGTGTTTCTGTTTTGAAAATAGAAAAATTATATTAGGTCTGTGTTATAAATTAAGAATAAGTACTTACACCTTGATTGATTGTCCCTTTTGGGAAATGATAGCACCCATCAATATACTTAAACAACTTTCCTGAAGAAAGGTCGGAAACGAAAAATAAAATAGACGTTTATTCAGTAGATTGACCGCATCCAGCTGGTTACTAGTTACTGTTAGGAGAACCAATTTTTAACCGACTTCCCAAAGGAGGAGGTTTACAATTCGTCCGGATGTTTGTTTTTTTTTTTTATTTTTTTTTTTATGTATGTGCCTCGATAGCGCCTAAACGGATGGACCGATTTGGAAAATTATTTTTTTGTTTAAAAGGGTTTACCTTCCCATTGGTCCCATTGACACCAGGTCAGGATCTGATGATGGGATCCTGGAGATATCGAGGGAACTCTTCAAATATTATAGGCACACCTATAGTGATTTTTGTGTTTTTCATAATAACTCGTGCAAATGCACATGGTAAGCATAATATTGTGATGCGGAACTGCTGATGAAGACCACATATGGCCACCAGATCTGCTCAATACTAGGTACAAATACAATGCGTGGCTGACGGGCAGGCAACGCATAGCCTAAACCGGTGGACCTAGAGCCATGAAACTTTGTACAGGGGTTCCTTAGTAGCGTGGGGTAGCACTGATATGAGATTTGACAAAATTAATTCCCCAAGAGGGGGGGGGATAAGGGGTTACAGTTTGTATTAAACTCAATCTAATCAAATAGGGTTTGTGGAAGTCGGTTTTTTCTAAAGTTTACTTTTTGTTAAGTACAATTATCATGTTTTTGATGTAGCTGTTTCTGGTTCCCACGACACAGGGTATCCTAGTGTGGGGCGAGAAGCAAAAGTTTTACTTATTTCAGTCAGAAATGAAAATATTTGCTACAAAACATTCTCATTGTTGTTTATTTTATTGTTTTTTGACTGACTAAATAATACCGTACCAAAACTTTTAATAATCATGTCAAATCAATCACTGCGAAATCGATTACCCGTGAAACACACACAAGGTGATCTTGAGTGAGGTGATAGAAGTATTTTCAAGTAGACGTAATTTTGAGGTCAACTTCTTTTGAATAAAAAAACAAACTTGAAGGCTAACCCGGTTTCTGCAAGACTGCTAATTTCATATCAAACTCAAGTCAGCCAATCACATGCCGCTATTACTTATGCACTTATTAATCTTCGATTAATCACCTGTATTTGACCACTGTTACAGTAATTGGAGTTGTGTAAAGTAGTACGTATAGTAGGAATTAAAAAACATGCATATTTCCTGAAAAATACAAAATACAAAAAGTTTTTATATATTAAAACCTATCACAATATGACTTTGAATACAACCTTTGTATACAACACAGTAACGCGAAGGAACAATATTGATAAACATGCCACAGAGCGCGAGTGTTGCAGTGGCGGCGGGCGGGCCATGTGACAACAGCCGTGTCCGGCCGCGCTACTGAAAAGCAACTGATTGGTGACGAGGATTACTAACCAGTTTGCTTCGAGTCACTTCCTGTGTTATCAAAAGGGGACGAAGCAAGCGGTGCTGTTGGTTCTGTGAATTTAAATGTGTTAGGAACCTACTACAAAAATATTACACATAGTTCACCTCAAAACCCATTTTTGTCTCTAGACCAGTGTTGAACGGGAGTTTATTTTCTTGTTGTAAGGCCCTGACCCCCTTATTAATAAAAAGTTACTCCGGGAGTAAGTTTTTATTATTAAGGGGTAAATGTTTAAAATATGTTTACTCCGGCAGGCATGGCATGGCGTTTAGTGTTCGCCTAACCTCAAGTCAGGTTATTTCAGCTGATCGCGTTCCGCCATGTTGTTATTGAATCCTCAATTATCCGCTCGTTGAGTTTGATCGCTCGTTCAGAAAATAGCGTTCTTTATTTAGCTCCGTAGTTGGCGCGAAATAAACCAACATAATTGGATTGAAATGCGTGGGTGTATCAAAGCACGTCTTCTCTCGTATTTCAGTATTTGTTGTTGTTGCGGTAACAGATAACACATTCTGTGAAAATTTAACTTTCTAGCTTTAAACAGGGTGAAATTAAATTAGCCGACCATATTTTGAGGAATGATAGTACCCATCATTGTGAACAACTTTCCCTATGAAACATATGGTCGCAAATGAAAAACATTTTTCGTCCCCCAGACATTGCCCCGATCAGCTGATTTCAAGTTACTATGGGAGACCCAACATTTTTTTTCGTTTGCGACCATATGTTTCATAGGGAAAGTTGTTCACAATGATGGGTACTATCATTCCCCGAAATATGGTCAGCTAATTAAATTACGAGTATAGCGGTTCGTGCTCTAGGACCCGCTGACGGACAGACAGAAAGACAGACGGACAGTGTGAGCTTAGTAATAGGGTCCCGTTTGGCACCCTTCGGGTACGGTACCCTAAAAAGACAAGTTGATAAAAATTCGAGTTAGTTTAGTTTACTTTAGTTAAGCGTTATCTCATGTTCTATCTAGTGGCACTTAGATGGGCGTCACGATACTTCGATGGGCGCCCGACGAACGTAAAGGGATGCTGACAAGGTGACAAGTCTGACAACCTCCGCATTGACTGTATTGGGGCACTAGAAAGATATGCCACCTCTCGACAAAATACCGCCCTACACCCTACTAGATCGTTGACATAATATATAAGATAGGTTGAACTTGAACAGTCATTAAAAGATGTGTCATTTTGAAGGATAAGATGTTTTCTTTGATAATAATAAAATATATGTTGTCGTAGACTCGTAGAAAAACAAGTTTTGTCGTAAAACTCGTAAACAATAGCTGATAATTTTCCAGCACCAAGTGATAGTAAACAAAGTTATATGACAATAAATGTCATCAAACTTTTAAATCAGGTTTAACTCCTGTCTCCAACAGGCAAGTCAATGACTCGGAACTTGATTGCAAATTAATGACTGTGAAACTATCGAATAAGTGCATTCAAATCAGTTGCAGTTGCAATCACATTCTAAATGTACTCTGACGGTCTCTACGATTCTTATCGTTTAAGTCAGCCAATGAGTTAGTTAGCACATTGTTACTAAATGTCCTTACACTTGGTTAAAGTCTGTTCACTTAGATAGCGCCGCCCTTGACTTAGCGGCTGTCAGAATGTTGATACACACCCTAAATAAATCATGGCATCACGCTTTTTCCCAAACTTGGTGGCAGAGGGTCTTATGAAATGAAATGAAATGAAATATATTTATTGTATTGTATCTTATTTCCTAATTATAATTGTGGCTCTAACTCCCAAACTAGGGCGAGCTGTGTGTCAGGAGCTAGAGGCCATACGGAACATAGTTTAGTGTTTATAGCTATGTAGGAACATTGTTGTTAATTACTTTCTTAGTTAATTACTCACAAAGGCAAAGTTAAAGTTAAGGCAAAGTTGAGGCATAATTTAGAAACAAAAATGACTATAACTCACACTAGAGTGACACAGTTATGTAAATATTTTGGTTTTAGGTGTTCCACGACCTTGACTACACGCCGTCAGGTTTCTTGGAGACGAGCCTAGCCAAGCTGGGTGACTCCACTGAGGAGTTCCTGATGAAGAACAGCAACTCAATCAGGCTGGTCAGCTGGTTTGTGCTGAACGGCCTGGTCTTTGGGTTCTTTTTCGGGTGCCTTTATTATTGGATTGTTGTGGGTAAGACGCAAAATCAACCGAGATGTAATAGAAATACTTATTGAGACTTTTTTGCGTCAGCGTCCATTCATCGGTACCGGCTTATGGCACAACGGATTTTCGATCGATGCACAACGCTACTAAACCGAAATTCAACCACAACACGTTATAAAGCTATTTTAGCTAGCATTTTCATTAAGTCTGAATTTGGTCTTTTTTTCCAGAAAACTCACCACCTCTGGAACTGTGCCATGGATTTGGAAGCCTTATAGCACTTTTATCAATAGTATACTTCTGCTTAATTTACTATACGGTAGTCAAGAGAAACTTCGGCGATTGGTTCGAAGCAAATGTATGGAGCAAATTAGAAGGCACTGCAAGCTGTCTGTGGAAATTCACGTAAGTAAATACTTAACGTCACAACTGAAATTCGTGAATAAATACAAATGATACCTATGGAGTATCAGCAAGCTATATCGTACTAACGTACGTACTACGAGAACAAGACGGTAGTAAATCATATAATTTCATGCAGGTACGGCACTCTTTAAGTGAACGCACTTTACATAATGTATTGAGTGAGTGAATTTTTTGACAGCTCATCTGCATCTGCAATGAAAAATATTGCTAATTTATACAAGCATCATAAGTTAAATACCTACAGGAATATACAGGGTTTAACAAAATAATTGCCTATTTACAGGCCCTCTGTCTACCTTTAAGACACCCCCCATAGGGTGCATGACAGGTGACACCAAGGCGTCTGAAAATATCTATTATATAAGGGATGAAAGCATCAGTCAATTCCCCAAATTTTTATTTCAAATATTTTCCTTTTTCGGCCAGGAGATCGAGCAGAAGGGAGTGCCACTACCAATTCGCATGGGAAAAGGCGTGATGCTATTTATTTGACATAAAATACTTATTCTTTCAGTTCGTTCCGATGTCTCTTCGTTATCGCAATCCTGGCAGCCATCGCGATATTCCTCTACGTCGACACAAACGGGTCCCCAGAAAGGCTCGTCTCCCTAGTTGGGCTGTTCGTTATCCTGCTACTAGGGTTCGTGTTCTCCAAGTACCCGGGCCGGGTGAACTGGGGAACTGTGTCGATGGGCTTGCTTCTACAGTTCGTTTTTGGGCTGCTGTTCATTAGGTGGGACACTGGGAGAATGGCGCTGCAGTGTTTCTCTGATAAGGTAAGAATAATAGTTGTTAAATCATAAATTGGGTATTTAGTTATTTATTTTTACATAATTACAGTTTTATATACATTTCAATTAAAATAACAATAATTTAAATAGAAAATTTGAGCCAGCCAAATCGATTTGCGTCACAGGCGGCTTACCCATCGCCGCAGCTATGAAGTAAATAGATAGATAGATAGATAGATAAATTCATTTATTCATTGAAAGGTACATACACAGACACATAATAAAAACAAATACAAAATAGAATAAAACCCGGATTAACATAGGAAGAAAACACAAAACAATTTACAAATAAATAATCGTTTTAAGCAACAAACAAATTGGGTAGGTACGGTAAGCATCACAATGTGGTATTGTGAATGTACCGCGGCAATGAAGTAATGAAGGTTTCCTAGCGATATTTTGTTATCACCGTTAGGAACGTCCGTTTGATGTACACTTAAAGGTACATTACATAACCTACTTACACATTTTCACGCAATCAAAGAAACGAAACGAAAAGTGTAACATGTTATAAGGTTTCAGAATAAATTATTGACTTGTCAAACATGAATGAATGTCCTTCAGTTACAATTACATACCTACAAATAGTTATATTATAAGTAACTAATGCAGCGTAGACTGACGAGGTTAAAAACAAACTTAACATTAATACTTGAATTACATAAGTAACTATCCTCGTAACAAAAAAAAACCTACTTTGCCAAACATATCATATTTTTTGTACCTGCCTCTGGCTATAGTTTACTTTTTTCCTAAAAATTTATTACAGTCTATTCGTGATAAGAATGCAGTGAAATTTAAATTTAAATCTGTTAACCCACACTCACAGGACAGGACACAACCTTCGCGTTCGAAAGTTTGCCATCAACTGGTCACTGTGATGTGAACTTGGCTTGATAATTGGAAACGATTTGATTGGTTACGGGGCGTGGCTAGGCCGCCGGACAGTGATGACTTTACTGCATTCTTATCACAAATAGACTATAGTTCGAGTTTGTAGCTATTTTGCAATTTGTCGATTTTGTAAACACACACGTACGCTACAAAATCTTCCAAAGCCAAAGTTGTTGTACCCTTCTCTGTCGCATTAAGGTTTCTTCTTATCAGGTTGTTTTACGGGTAAACAAATTGTAAGGTTCGCTTCTTGCAATTCACGAATGCGCGTGTCTACAGTGATGTTGGTATTATATATATGGCACGTAGACAACTAATGGCAATCAAAGTTTACTCAAGTGTATCATAGCATAGAGACAGAGCCAAGAGCAGGAGTAACTGAAAGCCGACGTTTCAATGTGGAAGATGCGGTCTCCCCTAACACAGATTTTTTGTAAACTTACCCGGGGAGTCCTACTATTTGAGTTAAAATCTGACTGAATAAACTTTTTTTTTATTGCGTGCTATCCAGTGGCACTTAAAGAAAGGCTTAGGTTTATTTGTTTGAGTACGGAGCTCTTGGGTCTTCAGCCTTTATTTGAAACTCTTTCTTCTTTTAAATGCGCCTTTAACGATAAAAGTCACGGTTAGCATGACTTTTTGTTTTTAGGAATTATGACTTCGAGTGTTACTTGCACTTTGAATAGACATTTGCGCATTTGTCTAACTGCTGCTTGGCAAAGTCTCGGGTTCGAATCTCTTCTTTGTTATCAAGACTTTCCGTACCAACCGTAAATCGAAAAAAACTTATCCAGAAACCACCCGTCCCGATCCGGTACGTTCGACCCGCAAGGCGGGCCCTCGGCGTCTGTGATAATATTAATTGACTCACCTGCAGGCCTTTTGGTACGGAAAGTGTTAACAGTTTGTAAAATATGTTGTAGCAAATCTAGAAATGATCATTTTGGCTATTTCTAGCTTCTATCATCATTACACAACTTGGTGTGTATAGGCAAGTAATTCAGATGACATTACAATTTTGGTCTGATGATGAAGCTCAAACGTGGGAGTAGAGGTAACTTGAAATGCTTACATACCCATCGAGTTTGGGCTCTTTAGATTCTTCATAAGGACGGTGGACGGTGGTAACCGTAGCTTGTGAACCTTTCGACTTTGGGCTCATTTGATATACTTATGTTCAAAAGTCCTTGGTTAAAAAGGGTGTTTTTAGTTTTAATACGACTATTATTAATAAATATAATAAGTCTTACATGCTCTTAGGCTACGTGTAGCGTTCGGAACAAGGTGTCGATTGTTTGTATTGAGACTGCATCACTGCACGTGCCTTTCTAATTAGCAAAGCCATATTGTTTCACGAAACTGCATAAGTATTTATTATAAGTCTTACACCCACGTTTATATTTAGATACAACTATGAGGTTTACATGTTTAAAGTAGTCTCACTCAACACGATTATGCGTTTCAACGCTAAACAAATACTCTGTATTGGGCCAAGTTAAACATTTATTTGTCATTTTGACATTTACCTGGGGCCTGATGCTGCTCTGAGAAACGCACTTATATTGGATTATATTTGTTGTCTCCGTATATACCATTATGCCAACAGTTTTAATAGGTAAATAAGTTACTACCTGAAAATATTTTTATTTATAATGCCTGTTTAGCCTAGGATCTATAATGTACACTGGGTGTTAATGTAATATGTTATTTGTGTTAATAAAGAACTTTGAAAAATAAAATAAAACAAAAACTTATATTGGATCGCTATCGCATCGTAAACACCCAAAATGGCGTCATTTGGTATGCTCCTAAAGAATCGCAAATAGATCGTAAATAGATTGCAAGCAAATCGTATACAATTGCCACAACCGCTGTGCCACAGAGGTCGTCAATATGGCGACTTTACGAGTTTTAAAAGAATAAGATGGTTTTCAGGTTGCAACATTCCTGTCGTATGGTGTGGAAGGTGCAAACTTCGTGTTTGGAGATCTTCTGGTTCGACAAGAGAATGTCTTCGCGTTTAGTGTAAGTACAGACTTTAAAACAATAGGAAAATTCTGAAAAAATATTTGGACACAAATATACAGCTGCCCCCCTAGACAAGATGCAAAACGCTATTATCGTTCGCACGAAACGCTAAGAATATATGTCGATTTGACGTTTTTTCATGCTACGTCACCAAATGTCAAATCGTATACATTTTGAGTTTTCGTTTCGTTTCATTTTCGTAGCGTTATTAACTTTGTCTAGGCCTACTGTTGCTTCTTCGTTCGCGCCAAGTTTCTTTGCTCTGATCTGATGAGTGAGTTGTTTGTTACCTCTCTCTCAACCCACCTTATCCCGGTAAGAAGGGTCACACTCACAACAGCTCGCTGAGAGCATCAGAGCCAAAGAATCTTGGTGCGACCTGTACCGGGCAGCATGCCACTATATACTTATACTTTATTGAACAGAAAAACATATTACAGACACTTAATATTGGAAAATACATGTACAAAAGGCGAGCTTATCTCTAAAAAGAGATCTCTTCCAGCAAACCCAGGATGGAGAGGATAATTACCACATAAGTACATGAGAAAGGCCCATGTCGCGAAAAAAAATAAGTTTCTCTTGAACGAGACAAATTGTCCGAGATTGAGACGGCCGAGCCTTGTTTAACTGGTTCGCCGACACATCTTGTAACAACAGTTCGCCATAATTCGGTCGTTCGAGCGGTGTGCTTCTGCGAGTCATCAAGGCCTTGTTCATCAAGTCAAGTAGTCCTCCCGACGACGACGTCGCGCGTCGTCGACCGGGAGACAAAGTCTGGCATGCTGAGCAGATTGGACCGATTGATATAGCCGAATAAACTGAACGCAAGATTGCAAGAAAAATGTGCGATCCGGTGGGGACATAGGGGGCGATTAGGAGGTGTGAAAACCACTAAACTAAAGGCACTAAACTGACAACCTTAAATCCGATAGCTCTTGCGTGGTATCCACAGATTCCATTATCAAACACACAATTTTAATTAGGTATAGATTGCTTAGTTTAGTTCGTTTCGCCACCCGAATCGCAGGCATTATTGTGCTGTAGTTAGATAGACTTTTGATGATGGATTTTTTAAATTGGTCACTCTTTTGATTAGTTGTAGATTTTTTAATAGTTCTGCGCTTTCTTCTTCACAGACGCTGCCAGTGATCTTCTTCTTCAGTATGCTGGTGGAAGTGCTCTTCTTCTGGGGAGCCCTGCAGGCCTTCTGCCTGACCCTGGGCCGCTGGCTGCAGGCTGCCACCAACACAACAGTCTGTGAGAGCGTCATCGCTGTTGGCAATGTGTTCCTTGGGATGGTAAATAATCCGCCATTTTGATTTTGACATTTTAAAAGGGGTGTTTAACGTAATCTAAAAACATGTCACGCCCACCCAGTATTTCTAATATCTTTGGTCACGCCCATTCCCTTATAGGGCTGCGTAGACGCAACTGTGCCCACTTTTAGGGTTTTTTTTGTGGTTGTATTTGTTTTGTGGGATAAAAAGTGGAATGAAGAGGAGAACTTCACTCAATAGATGGTCCTGGTGGCGGGATATATATAAGAGATTGAGATACATTGTAGTTTGTAGGTTCTCAATGTTGTCAAATGGCCGCCACTCTGAAACAACACCCCACTTACAAATAAGCCGCTTGGTGTGACAGGCTTCATATCGAAATACTTATGTACAGTACTAGGCCATTGTTTTGGCACGACGACGCGACGACACGTGCCCCGAGTATTACAGGATGTAACAGCAAGGTGTAGTCATATTTTATGGGGTTGTTAGGGATATCATTCTGAGCAACTTTCACTATGAAACTGATTTGATCAGAGCAACTTTAATTTTTACTTCTCTATAAAAATCAGCTGACCGCCCGGACCAAAACATATGGAGCAATGCTCTGATCTCTGATCAAATCGGTTTCATAGTGAAAGTTGCTCAGAATGGTCTCCCTAACAACACCCTAAAATATGACTACACCCTTCTGTTACACCCTGTATAGGTACTCGGCGTTTGACTTGGCGGGAGAGAGGAGACAGATAGTGAGACCCGACGTGCCAAAACAATGGCCTAGTTACTAGGCCACTGTTTTGGCACCCTAGTAGGTACTGTAAAGTGTGACAAAGCCCATTAGGTACTAAATTATCCTTTTGTAAAGTGAGTTAATTAATCTCTGCTCAAAGCCATGTTTAAATTGTTTCCGTTGTTTTCAGACGGAATCTGTGCTGATGATAAAGCCCTACATCGCGATCCTCACTCCCTCGGAGATCCACGTGGTCATGTCGTCAGGGTTTGCCACGGTTTCCGGTGAGACACATTGCAAATCGTTTGAAAGTCTTTTGGTTGGTGGTGGCGTAACCGTAAATGTTACTTTACCTTGTCCAACATAGGATGATCTCTGACAGCTTGTCACTGTGACTTAACTGGGGATAATGTCATCAACAAAGTCTGATTCGGACTCGCTGGAGCAGTCTTGTAGATTTATAATCAGTTCCTGGGTAGATTGGTCGAATCGTACGTTACGCTCTCAATCTTTTTCCATATTTTTTCTTGTTCTGTCATAAAAGTATACTTATTTATGTTTGCTGGGCTGGCATACAGATTATAACAAAGGTCTAATTTTTCTATAATTGCAAAGTTTTGTGAAATATACCACATCCTATTCTTTGTTTGCTTATGCTACCAACAACACTATCTGATGTTGAAGTCCTTTCGTATCACTTAACGATGTTCTCATCATCATCGCCTGATGGAGCTGGACGGTGTTACAACCATCGAGTTTGGGCTCTTTTGATTCTCTTTAAGACCGCTTCATTGGATGGCAGAATCATAAACCGGCCAAGTGCGAGTCGGACTCGCGCACGGAGGGTTCCGTGCTATTATTTATAAAAAACCGCAAAAAAAAACACACGTTAATTGTATGGGAGCCCCCCTTAATATTAAATTTCTTTTGTTTTTTAGTATTTGTTGTTATAGCGGCAACAGAAATACATCATCTGTGAAAATTTCAACTGTCTAGCTACCACGGTTCATGAGATACAGCCTGGTGACAGACAGACAGACAGACAGACAGACGGACGGACGGACGGACGGACGGACGGACGGACGGACAGACAGACAGACAGACAGACGGACAGCGAAAATCATCATCATCTGTGAAAATTTCAACTGTTTAGCTACCACGGTTCATGAGATACAGCCTGGTGACAGACAGACGGACGGACGGACAGCGAAGTCTCAGTAATAGGGTCCCGTTTGGCACCATTCGGGTACGGAACTCTAAAAAGTAGCCGAAGGGGAAATATACAAAGGCGCTGCTCAAGTGGGCCAGGTGCAGGCACTATTACCCCCTGGAGAAGATTAAGAAGAAGAAGAGCCCTTAATATCTAAGGGGTGGTTTTAATGTTTAAACTACTTTCTATACCTAACAATTTCGCGACATTTTTACTCGTAACCGGCGAGGAATAATGAAGAGACTTATGACTTATGAATGTCGATGAAGCGACATGTGTGCCAGGATCGTACCAAGTGGAGCTCTTTAGTCTCAGCCTACCCCTCTTACGGGAAAAGGGCGTGAGCCTAATGTTTAAACCTCCACTAATCTAAACATCCACAACTGGGAACGTATTTCCTCTCTCCCAAAGCAGGAGGCCATTGAATCCCTCTATACGCTCGTGAGTATCGTATTTCGTACGCTCGTATTTCTTTGTAAACTCAATGACTGTCTCAGGCACAATCCTGGCGGCCTACATCGGGTTTGGAGCGTCCCCCGCGCACCTGGTGACAGCTAGTGTCATGTCTGCGCCGGCCGCCGTCTGCTTCTCGAAGCTTCTCATGCCGGAGACGAAGCGGTCGCTCACCACCGTGGATAATATCAAGCCGGTTATCAGGTGACGCGACGAAACTCTTTGCTTACTTTACGTAACATTGCACAGCAGGTGCTACAACACTAAGGGATGATTTATATTACAACGGGGCTTGTCCGGGGCGTCCGGGGTTTTGCACAAAATGTATGCAACTTCTCAACCTCCGTGCCCCGTAACCCGGACACGCCTCGTTGTAAAATAAATCATCCCTAATGCTTAGCATATCATAGTTGTTGGACTCGTCCCGCCATCTCCGTCTAGGCCTGCGTCAGAGACTATATATCCAATTGACTGCGCCTGCGGGGGAATGCGGCTCGCCAAACGTTTGTTGTATTCAACAAACGTTCGCATACGCAACCTATGTACGATGACGGGCTGCCAGACAGTTTCGCAGCGGCTGACCAATCACAGCTCTCTTACCTCGTCCCCCGCCGCCCGTAAATTTGTGAGTTGTGTTTCAAAGGAAAATGTATCTATGCGCTCTCCACTGTATAAGTGCTCCCTGGCCTTCCCCTACGCTGGTAGCCATCCTGTGGCGTGGCGCCCATTCAGTGGCGTTTGTAAATGTTAATGTGAAAATGTTATGTTCATATTTCCAGCGAAGACCAGTCAGCCCTATCAGCCGCAACACGCGGAGCGACCAACGGCATAGCTCTCGTCCTGAACATCATAGCGAACTTGGTGGCTTTCGTGGCCTTCATAGCCTTCGTGAACGGAGTCCTGGGCTACTGCGGGGGGCTTCTGGGGAACCCTGAGCTGAACCTGGAGTGGATTCTGGGGAAGATCTTCATACCGCTTTGTTGGATGATGGGTAAGGCTCTATTGCGAGTTGCGTACGTCGCGTTGCGTTAATCATAAAATATACAGTATTTTTGTAGTATGGTGGCACAATAGTAGATTGTTTAACAAGGGAGTAAAGAACTATTGTTAGGGTGAGAGTGTTTTTTGAATCCTGAGCCGAGGGATTCTAGAGTTGAGTTCATAAGTAGAATCCTGAGGGAGCGAGGGTTTCAAAGTAGTTTTTACTCCCGAAGTGGACTCTCTACTTTTCACCACCCTCTATGAGAAAAGGAGTGATCAATAAAATTACATACTTACTTACATCCGAGACTGGTTGCAGGTGTCCCGTGGGAGGAGTGCGAGCTGGTGGGGTCGCTGATCGGTCTCAAGACAGTCGTCAACGAGTTTGTTGCGTACCAGCGTATGGGCGAGATGAAAGCGCAGGGCCTCTTGTCGGTAAGTAACAGTTTTATTAACCCCCGCCCGACGACGGAGGCAAATAACCGGCCAAGTGCGAGTCGGACTCGCGCACGAAGGGTTCCGTACTATTATCTATAAAAAACCGCAAAAAAAAAAACGTTAGTTGTATGGGAGCCCCCCTTAATATTAAATTTCTTTTGTTTTTTAGTAGGTATTTGTTGTATAGCGGCAACAGAAATAAATCATCTGTGAAAATTTCAACTATCTAGCTACCACGGTTCATGAGATACAGCATGGTGACAGGCAGACAGACAGACGGACGGACGGACGGACGGACGGACGGACTGCAACTCGGCTTGCAATCTGTCGCTGCAACTCATAGAAGGCAGGTTGCCTTGCAACCGCTAGAGAAGGACAGGCCCCCGATTCTCGCGCTATCGAGATCATCTCCCCAGTCGAGATATCGGTTTTGATACCGCCTAAACCCGTCGAAAACGATCTCGATATATATTTATGTCGATCGAAAACGGGTCGAGATATCTCGGTTGGTCGAAAGGCTAGTGGTAAGAAAGAAAAGAAAAGAAGCTTTTTCTTGGTTTTGATAGAGATTTCGGTATCTCAAACTCGATATTTCGACCATGGTCATGATCTCGCCAGAATTACCCCTCAGAACAGGAAGATAGACAGAGAGAGAATACAAGTTGGAGCAACAAATCGCGAGACAGATTGCATCGTGAGAACTGCTCAATACTAGGTACAAATACAACGCGTGGCCGACGGGCAGGCATCGCATATCCTAAACCGGTGGACCTAGAGCCATGAAACTTTGAACAGAGGTTCCTTAGTAGCGTGGGGTAGCACTGAGATGGGATTTGACAAAATTAAGCCCCCAAGGGGGGGGGGGATAAGGGGTTACAGTTTGTATTAAATTCAATCTAATCAAATAGTGTTTGTGGAGGTCGGTTTTTTCTAAAGTTTACTTTTTGTTTCAATAATAATGTTTCGTATTTCGTGTTCCAGGCGCGGGCTGAACTGATCGCCACATACTCGCTCTGCGGGTTCACGAACCCGGCCTCCGCCGGCATCATGATTGGAGCCCTGGCCGCCATGGCGCCCAACCAGCGGGAGACGCTGTCCAGTGTGAGTTTCGAAAGTACAGTAAAGCCCATCAATGTCCCCACCGAGGGGCCTTTACCCGGACACGAGTAAGGTTGACCCATACTCTAACACTGGTGATGGGGTTTTTACAACTGACTACTTACTACATAGTGGCCGGATCCTGCAGTTTGACGTGTGAGCACAGTGTGAGTTAGATTGTGAATGAATGATGAGTTGACGCAAGATCTCGAAATAATCTGACCTTAACACAAACAAATCTAGAGGTTACATAAACTTACTTAACTTAACTTTACAATCTTCCCTATTTTTAACCGACTTCAAAAAAGGAGGGGGTTATCAATTCGGTTGTAGGTATGTTGTTTTTTTTTTTTGTATCTGTGTTACCGCAAAAATGGTATTATTAGATTATAGGAAATAAGATACAATACAATAAATATATTTCATTTCATTTCATTTTCATTTCATTTCATTTATGAAGCGATTTCAAAAATTCTTTTTTTGTATGAAAGAAAGAAAGAAAGAAATATATTTATTTGACAAATAAACACAGGGATAATAATAAAAAAAAAATAGTACACAGTTTATGGTTAAGGTTTCAATGTCAAAATGGTTTGAACTCAGCATATGTTACGTGTAGCAGTGAGCTGCACGTAACGCTGGTTTTCAGTTCACGCCATTTCCTAAAATTAGAAACTTAAAACTAAATGTATAATCCGAGTAAAAGTAAAGACACCGAAAGAGCATAATTATGCACCAGTGGCGCCATGCACCAAAGGCAACATCAAGAAACGATCGGAAAATAAAAATAAATAAAGCCAATCATATGTTAAAAACAAACAAACGAACAAGAAAAACAATCATACAATCTTAAGTTAAATGTTGGGGGTATGGGGCAAAGTGTAATTTAGCATAAGTACATAGTGAAAATATGGAGGTAATGTGGAATACGTGGAGTTTGTGCGTTCGGGAGTTAGTGAGTTAGGGTGGACCTGGTACCTATTACTGTCACCTGTTTTTTTTGTGCTGCTAACAGATGTGCCTTGAGCGTGTTTCTGAAGGAGCTAACTGATTTCAGCTCATGAAACGGAGGTGGAATATTATTCCAGCATTTGGTAGCAGCATAGCGAAAACTACCACGGAATGCAGCAGTCTTGTGTCTCGGACACGACAGCAGTAGTGTGGCTGCTCTTGAGTTAATCGGGGTCCTGCGGGACCAGTTAAGTTTAGAATAAAGGTATTCCGGAACCTTAAATCTTACCAATCCAAACAAGAGCGTCGCAAAATGAAGATTTCTTCTAGCACTAAGTTTTAAAAGATTGGACTTATTAATATATGGGGTGACATGAGTGCGGGGGGGTACGTTGAAGCAGAACCTAGCGCACGCATTCTGAACACGCTGTAGTAGACGTTCAGATCGGTTCAGGAGGCGCGCTTCATATACAGTGTCCATATAATTGACCGAGCGAGCGAAGCGAGCGAAGCGTCTCCGTTTCAGGTTTGGGCAAAAATGCTTTCGTATGTCCGGTTGTTCTCCTCTACAGGTCGCATTTATGAACCGATTCTCGTGAAATTTTGTGAGCAGGTTGGAAAAATAAATAGAATTTTTTACTCGAGCCAGTTTTTTGATTTTTTTCAAAATGGCGGAGATATGGGGTTTTAAAATGTAAAAAAATCGCTACAACCCAAACGGCTCGATGGATATTAACAAATGAGGTGTCGTTGGATTCGTAAAGACCATGAGAGTGAAACAGATGAGCGAGCGAAGCGAGCGAAGCGTCTCCGTTTCAGGTTTGGGCAAAAATGCTTTTGTATGTCCGGTTGTTCTCCTCTACAGGTCGCATTTATGAACCGATTCTCGTGAAATTTTGTGAGCAGGTTAAAAAAATAAATAGAATTTTTTACTCGAGCCAGTTTTTTGATTTTTTTCAAAATGGCGGAGATATGGGGTTTTAAAATGTAAAAAAATCGCTACAACCCAAACGGCTCGATGGATATTAACAAATGAGGTGTCGTTGGATTTGTAAAGACTATGAGAGTGAAACAGATTATATAATTTTAGTAAAAAGTCAATAGGTTGTATAAAAGATCGCGAAATGTAGTTTACAAAGTTATTGGTGCGGCTACTTTCATACTGCATGTACCTAACCAGGTACATTCATAAGTTTGTATGTGTTATTGAAAGAAAATTATTTGGGTTATTTTTTTTATGTGTGTTAGCAGTTCAGCTTTCCCACCGACATACTCGCGAGGTCTACAGCTCACAGAGCCACTAGTTTAGTTTCGACAGCACAAGGGATTCACATAGCTGCACACGAAGATCTATACTGAGGAAAGGCCTGATTTTGTACAGTATTTTCAATCTATAAAAGCAATTACGCACTGTATTTGCGACATGTTTCTCAAATCTGAGGGTACTGTCCATCAGCAACCCCAAGTTACTAATTTCGTCAACCAGTTCAATGCTCTTTCCCATGATTTTTATTTCAGGCTTGTGAGAAATTATTGACCGAGCGAGCGAAGCGAGCGAAGCGTCTCCGTTTCAGGTTTGGGCAAAAATGCTTTCGTATGTCCGGTTGTTCTCCTCTACAGGTCGCATTTATGAACCGATTCTCGTGAAATTTTGTGAGCAGGTTGGAAAAATAAATAGAATTTTTTACTCGAGCCAGTTTTTTGATTTTTTTCAAAATGGCGGAGATAAAATCGCTACAACCCAAACGGCTCGATGGATATTAACAAATGAGGTGTCGTTGGATTCGTAAAGACCATGAGAGTGAAACAGATGAGCGAGCGAAGCGAGCGAAGCGTCTCCGTTTCAGGTTTGGGCAAAAATGCTTTTGTATGTCCGGTTGTTCTCCTCTACAGGTCGCATTTATGAACCGATTCTCGTGAAATTTTGTGAGCAGGTTAAAAAATTAAATAGAATTTTTTACTCGAGCCAGTTTTTTGATTTTTTTCAAAATGGCGGATATATGGGGTTTTAAAATGTAAAAAAATCGCTACAACCCAAACGGCTCGATGGATATTAACAAATGAGGTGTCGTTGGATTTGTAAAGACTATGAGAGTGAAACAGATTATATAATTTTAGTAAAAAGTCAATAGGTTGTATAAAAGATCGCGAAATGTAGTTTACAAAGTTATTGGTGCGGCTACTTTCATACTGCATGTACGTAACCAGGTACATTCATAAGTTTGTATGTGTTATTGAAAGAAAATTATTTGGGTTATTTTTTTTATTTGTTTTAGCAGTTCAGCTTTCCCACCGACATACTCGCGAGGTCTACAGCTCACAGAGCCACTAGTATTATTTATTTGCTTTTTACTTCCAATGACCATAAATTTCGATTTATTGGGGTTTAGCATTAAGCAATTTTGAGTGGACCACGCTTCAATACGATGGAGATCTTGGTTGATCTTTTCAGTAGCATCGGAGGTTTCGTCTGGTTTAAAGGATAAGTAGACTTGTAAGTCGTCTGCGTACAAATGATAGGAACAGTTCTCTAAACAACGAGTAATGTCAGCGCTATATAATATAAATAGTATAGGGCCAAGTATTGATCCTTGTGGGACGCCTCTCGTAATCGGAGAATCAGCTGAGGACAAGATGGAGCCGTCTCCTCTGCGAACTTCCACACGCTGAGTCCTGAGCTGAGTTTTCTAGGTAGCTATGAAACCAGGCAACAGTGCTTGAATCGAAACCATAAAAGGATAATTTTGACAACAGCAGTGCAACATTAATAGCGTCGAACGCCCGGGAAAAATCAAGTAAAGTCAGCACTGTACCATTACCTATATCTTGGGAGGCTATAATATTATCTACTACGTCAAGTAGGGCCGTGGCAGTGCTCCGGGATTTTCGGAATCCAGATTGCAAACAAGGGAGGATTTTGTTGATTTCCAGATATCGAGTAAGTTGCACTGTTATCGGGTAATCCTTCAGGTTGATCCCATCTTCAATAGTACAAATAAGTAGTTATTTTTATCTTTGTACATCCTTTCAGCACCATCTTTCCTGTCCTGCCTAGGTTTGATGGTAGACATCTCTCTTTAGAGATAAGCTCGCCTTTGCGCACTAAATGTTATATAAGTTTTAATATTAAGTTACAGGGCAATTATAGAATATGAATATGAATCCCATTAAAACAAACAGGAATCCGTGAAGTAGTTAGGTTTCTAAATAGAAAAGACTGTCATCCAGTCCAGTTAACCAAAATTACGGTATGTATTTTAGCCTCTATGTGAGTATGTGGCGTTTACGGTGATTGTTTATACTTTATTGCACGGAAAACATAAAACAGACACTTAATATTGGAAAAAACATTCACAAAGGCGAGCTTATCTCTAATAAGATATCTCTTCCAGCAAACCTAGGATGGAGAGGTGTCATTGTCATTGAAATGAATTCTGGCTGTAAGGACCGATATTTTTTGTAGGTCATGAAGTCGGTTTTTTTAAAGTTTTTAACTTGGTGATCATCAATTAATTACAGAAAGCTAACCTCACTTTAGGGACGGCTATACAGGGTGTAACAGAAAGGTGTTGTCATATTTAGAGGGTTGTTAGGGACATGATTCTGAGCAACTTTCACTATGAAACCGATTTGATCAGAGCAACTTTAATTTTCACTTCTCTATACAAATCAGCTGACCGCCCGGGCCAAAACGTATGGAGCAATGAAAAATAAAGTTGCTCTGATCAAATCGGTTTCATAGTAAAAGTTGCTCAGAATGGTCTCCCTAACAACCCCCTAAAATATGACTACACCCTGTAGTTACGGAGTAACTATTTATCTAATCTGTGGTTAGGTGTTTAGTTAGGTCAGGTTGGGTCAGGATATTTGTAAGTACCCAAACTAAAGAGACTAACTTACAATCTTACCTGTTTGTGAGTTTCAGACGGCAGTGCGCGCATTCTTCGCCGGCTGTGGAATCTGCTTCATGACCGCAAGTATAGCAGGTATATATCAGTACTTACTATCATTTTAATTATGATATACAACGTATAAACGAATTAACGCAAAATGAGAAACTACTTTGTTAATGACATCATTCTGAGCAACTTTCATTATGAAACCGATTTGATCAGTTGGCCTGAGTCGGTCAGCTGATGTATATGGAGCAGTGAAAAATATTGCTCTGATAAAATCGGTTTCATAATTAAAGTTGCTCAGAATGATGTCCCTAACAAAGTAGTTTCTCATTTGGCGTTAATTCATTTACACCTTGTATAATGTTATAATAAATGTAGCCTATTAAAGTCTCTGTCGCAGTTGGTTGGTTAAATCAGACACTTAACTAACACCCTAGACTCTAGGGTCCCCTAGAGTCTAGGGTGTTAGTTAAGTGTCTGATTTAACCAACCAACTGCGACAGAGACTTTAATAGGGCCTAGACCGTTAATTAGAGAACGACATTTAACGAAGTCGCTAAAGTTCCGTCAGACAAGTGAGTGAACGGAACGTTTAACGAGTTGTCTAAACGTTCCTAGGCAACTAGACGCATTTCAATTTTGGTAGGGTACCTATAAGCAAACAAATTCGGTTTTGTGAAACGACATGGGGTCGCCTAGCTCCGCTCCGCTTCGCTCGGCTCCGGGTGGTTCATAAAGTTGTGACCTAACACAACCTACCTATCTTTAGTATTGGCATATAAATAAATTGGCATATATATAAATAAATAAATAAATAAAGTGACCTAAAGCAACCAATTCGGTTTTGTGAAACTCCGATTTAACCAACTAACTGCGACATCTCCACCGAGGGCGCGGACTGGTTCTTATGCACTCCATAGTCTAACAGTTTCACGTTTGCTTCTCATACCCAGAAAAAAGAAGGTTCGAACCCGTCGCTGCTGACTATATATGTACAGTCAGCCAAGCAGATACCTGACCCCACTCCCCAGGACTCATTAATTCTATACTAAAGGGGGTCTTAGAGACCATGGAGTGCACAAGAACCTTTAAGTAAACTTCCCTTCTTTCCTTCACCTTCAAGTCCATACAATAGACAGACGGTTCAACGGCGATGGGCCTATAAATACACGTCGCAGTGACAGCCATTTGCGTCACTACCCCTATGATTAGGGTTGCCATATCTAAAATTTAAAAGACCTTAAAATTAAATTTAGTCATATTTTATCATCATTTTAAATGTAACAAAAACAACTTATTACAGTTTGTTACAAATGTTTTTTAATAAAATCAGTTACATTTTTTAACTCTAACTAAGATAACAAATCTTACCAGCCGCCCCGGAAATTTCCCACGACTGGCAAGTCTAGTAAAGAGAACTTTATATGAATTTATAGGGCGAACTTTAAATGACCTGGAATCTGTGCTAAAGCACGCCAAATGCCTATTGTACGCGGACGATCTGAAACTGGTACTTCCAGTGATGTCAGAGGATGATTGTAGGCTTCTGCAAGAAGATTTAGACGCGGTTCATATATGGAGTGTTGATAACAAACTCCTATTTAATATTGAGAAGTGCTGTATAATGTCCTTCACGCGCTCGATTCGATTCGATAAAGGACCTCGGTGTTACGTTCGACCCAAAACTTACATTCCATGAGCACATGAGCACTTTAGCCAAGGAATGCTTCAAAAGATTAGGGTTCGTGATACGGAATAGTAAGGGATTCCATAACTTGGGTGTGGTCCAGCTTCTTTACACGGCCCTAGTGAGAACCAAACTTGAATCTAGCTCGGTTGTTTGGAATCCGCACGAAGGCTCATATGTCCTTATGCTCGAGAAGGTACACAAAGCTTTTCTACGATACCTATATAAGAGGAAATTTGGATACTACCCTTACCTTTATCCTTCCGCTTTTATACTAGGTATGCTCGGATACAACTCACTAGAGGTGAGACGTAACACTGAACAACTTCTGACTGTGTGTCGATTGTTGCGAGGCGACAGTGACTGCGCAGCGCTTGTCAGTGCAGTATGCGCGCTCTACGTGCCTGACAACTACCTACGCGCGCGCAGGCACCAGCTGCTAGCGGGCGGCACGCACCGCACGGTGGCGCGCCGGCAGTCCCCGCTGGTCCGGGCGCGGGACAGCCTTAACGCTCTTTTGGTGGCCGCACCACTGAATGATCTGTTTGGTGATGCACGGAGGGATATTGTGCGAGAGTGTGGCAGGTACTGCGAGAATGATGCTTAACTGTGCTGTGTATGTAACTGTCCTCTCTTTATTAGAATTATTCGTAATTTGAAATCGAAATTTAATTACTATGGTATGTATTTATAATTAATTTGCTGATCTGTATTTGTACTATTAATTTATTGTAATGTGATTTAAAATAATGTTTGTGTCGATTTGGTTCGCTGTTATGGCACAAATAATACCTGTGATAATAAATAAATAATAAAATAAATCATAGGGCTGCGTGAGCCTCCCCGGTTTCCCATGGCCAGCAAGTCGAGTAAGGACAACTGTATAAGAACACATAGGGCGGTGACAGCGGCCTCGAAAAAAACACATGGATGTCGAATATATTTTTGTTTGTTCTGACTATGCTGTGTAAAATTGCACCTGGTGTGTCGCGGGCGGCCCAAGACTTATTTTTTTTAAACCCGGACAACAAATGATTCCCCGCCCGGACGCTCCCCGGACGCCCTCTAAACTAGTTTAGGATTAAGATGACTGTTATGATGATGAAGAGGGTTGATGGTATGATGAGTGTGACATGGTTGAAATGAAAGGCGAGTTGCTTTGGCAAGAGTTGCGTACACACTAATTTATAATTTGTCTTTTCGGCGGCGCGCGGGCAGCGCGCGTGTTAACTGATATTAAAGTACAGCTACGGTATATATGCTACATACCTCCCCTTCTAAAAGAAGCTAGGGGGTGAAAAAATAATAATGAACCTAAATACAATGATGTTAACTTACAAACATGTAAAAAGTAATGCTAACATTTGTAAAAACATAGAAACTTACATAAAATAGTAATAGCGTGGATAAACAATCGGTCAGTGTAAAGTTGATGAATACAAGTAAAAAATATAGTCAAACAATAGCAAAATAGTACTTGAGATATTAAGTCAAGCACACACTCATTGTTCATTATTGATAACGCGCACGACACGAAATTCTTCGAAGTCACCACTTGAGATGTCGACGGCGGCGGCGGGCGGACGGCGGCGGTGGCGGCGGCGTGTCGGTTTGGGTGTTTGATATGGGATGTTTATAAGATCTGTGAGTACCAGGCGGGTTCTTGTTCGATCCCATGGTCTCATTACTTGACGGTGTCGTATGTTGAATGATGTATGGTTTGAGGCGGTAGGTACAGCGAAACGTTTGTTCTCTACTTATCGATTTGAATGATGTAATGCTTCAGTGTTCTTTCTAGTACTTGGTATGATCCGTTGTATGGTGGTACCAAGGACTTTTTGCATTCATTGTGTTTGAAAACGTGTGTGGGATCTT
Source organism: Argyresthia albistria (assembly GCA_963457715.1). NCBI lineage: Eukaryota > Metazoa > Arthropoda > Insecta > Lepidoptera > Argyresthiidae > Argyresthia > Argyresthia albistria. The sequence goes on along the minus strand of OY735279.1, from coordinate 2,721,636 downwards.
TCAGATCCTGATGTATGATTTTTTTCTCTTTTCTTGTCTTCTTGTATTGTTTGTCGGCATGGGTGCCATGGAAGTAGATTGCCGGAAGCTCTTTTTCGTATGTGCTGCAATTTTGTTGCGTTTCGTTTTGCTTGAAGGAACAGGTTCGGCACGCTGATTTCTTCTATTCTTGAGAATACATCAGCGACTGAATTGTTTTGTCCTTTGATGCGTTGATTGAGTACTACGCGAAGATGATGCGGATGCGTCGGTGATTAATGTGAAGATGATGACGCATCGGGGTGTGTCAATAGAACGGCGTTTTTGATGCTTGCTTTGCATTTCTTGAACGCTACACATGCAGCTGTAGTCCATTCCATTGCACGGTGTTTGCTTGTGGAAAGTCGGTAATGCATTTGACTTTCCCGATGCTCGGTCGCATACCATGTTGGTTTGAGTGATAACCGTTGAATTGCATGTCATTGATTGTGATTTGCCGAACTTGCACTTGTCGACGTTGATTGCGAATTGCGATGTGAGCCCGTAGTTGCATGGGCGTGTTAAAATTGCTTGTAAGTGTTGTTCCTCGTTGTTCGAGATTGAATGATGATGCGATGTCGTACCTCCGTTGTATGGGCGCGTTGCTTTGAGCCGTGTATGTAGCTCGACGATAAGTTGCTGTGCGAATTTGAAGTCGGCTCCGAGGATGCACCGTTGTACACTTGCTAGTACAGATCTCTATTTGATCACTCGGCGTAGGCCATAAGTATGTTCGTCGATTGCAGTGTATGTCGACGAGTATGTAGTTGATGTGCGAATTTGCAGTTGGCTCCGAGTATGGACCGCTGTACACTTGCTAATACAGATCTCCATTTGAACACTCGGCATAAGCCTTTTGCATTTGTATTTGTATTTGAATTTGTATTTTGTTTTCTCACCGTAGCGATTGGTGTGCCGTTTGCAGTGTGAAGTTTGGTGTTACTGGCACGTATAGTTGCAATCTTGTTGCATGCGAGGACCATATGTTTGCACCAGAGTCATCATGAAAGGGTTGCTGGGTCTTCCAGTCTGCTGAAGATATTGTTGCGGTTGCGGCGTATGCTGCGCCTCGGCTGCCCCAATTGATGTGTCGGCGGCCGGTGCCTCCTGTTCTTCGGGATTCATGTTGAAATGCACTAAACTTGTCACAAAAGTTCACTAAAGTTTGCTTTGTTTCACGTCCGGTTCACCAGTTTAGGATTAAATGACTGTTATGATGATGAAGAGGGTTGATGGTATGATGAGTGTGACATGGTTGAAATGAAAGGCGAGTTGCTTTGGCAAGAGTTGCGTACACACTAATTTATAATTTGTCTTTTCGGCGGCGCGCGGGCAGCGCGCGTGTTAACTGATATTAAAGTACAGCTACGGTATATATGCTACACTAGGACAAATCTGGGGAAACCCGGACAGATGGCAACCCTACCTATGATGTGCGTACGACCTAGTGTGTATCTAACGAGTACTTGACATTTTCAGCGCTGCTTATGCCTGAAGGATCATTTTGACCCGGCGAGAAACGTCCCAGGGTGTTATTACAATTATGTTAGCTACCTAAGTACTTCAATACTATACCTAGTTAATATTGTTATTTAGTTATTTATAGGACATGTGCTATGTACAGTTGTACTTCTATTGATATTATGCTTTGTGATAGTTTAAGTAATGCAAAGTTTCATATTTCAATAACGGAGATTATTGGTTGTTACGTATAATCTTAGTAGGTAGGTAGTCGGACGGAACGGAGCAATAAACTCTATACGAAGACTGTACTGGCATTTTTATTGTGTACATCAAATAAAAAATACATTGACAATTTGATAATACTTTAGGCAAAACGCTAGGCTGAACAAACGTCAAAACAAGAAAAAAATCACACACGAAGACTAATATCCTTAAATTGCGGCTCCCACTTATAACTCTTGATACCCTTTTTAAGTTTTTGCGAGAGCATCGATATTGTCGACTCCTTTTTGACTGTAGAGCTGTAGTAAACTATGTTGGTTGAAGGATCGCAGCTCAACGACTCCCCGCTTGAAGTCTCTGAGCAGCTAGAAGATTCCACGCTCTTTTCATTTGAACTGGACCTCCTGTGGCTCTGGAGACCCACACAGCTACGGAACTTGGACATACTTTTACCTTTCTCATTACTACGCGTACTCGGGAGAGGGATCATGCATGATGACTTGCAACTACCACCATAGCTAGCTTCAGAGGCACTACTCATATAGTTGGTCTTTTTATAACGTGTCTGCAGAGTGTGGGTGCAGCTCACGGAACGTTTCCCAGAGTTCAGACGTTGCTTGGAGCGCAAGTCGGATTCCGAAGCGCGATTTTTCTTCAACCTGTTCAGTACCTCGGGATCGATGCCGTCAAAAAATGATAGGAGTTTCTTTAGTTTCTCGTCGTTTTCCATCTTGGTTATGTCGGATTGCATGTGTTGAATCCCCATGTTGCATATTGGCGTTGAGCAGCAGGGCGGTGGGCAGTTGTCGGCGCTGCAGTTGAGTCGTAGCTTCGTCAGCCCGATATGTTCGTTTTCGTGGACAAAGAGGTCGTACTCGTTGTCGAAGCCTTCGTGGCAGTAATGGCAGATGTACTTACGCTCCGGAAAGTGACAGAGGTTTAGGTGATCGTTGTAGTTGATGATACCTGCTGGGGCAGAGGACAATGCTAACAAATGTTCCTGAAAATAACTTATCATATCAGACATACTTCTGTAGGTGCCTACGTCATAGCGAAAGCAACTGTGATATTATAAAAGTAAAGTAAATGTAGCCCATTAATATCCCCACCGAGGGGCACAGGCCTTTACCCGGATCCAAGTAAGATTGAGCCATACTCCACCACGCTGGGTCAGTGCGGGTTGGTGGAGGGGATTCACGATTACTACGATACGATACTTAAGTAGATAGTGATAGTAGCCGGGACCTACAGGTGAAATCCGACACACGGAGCATCCGGTAAAGCAGTTAACCCCCTCACTTGCCAATTAATTATCTCAATGGATGGATTCAACCAGACCGACGACGGGCTTGCGCGGCGGCGACCGAAGGCGGCGGGCGCGAAATATTAAACATGTGAAAACGCCTCTTGTGTCCATCTGAAGTGACAAGGCGGGTAAAGCTAAAGTGCGCCTGCGCCCCTTGCGCCCCGTGCTGTCGCGCCCACCGCGGCGCAAGTCACCGCCCGTTCGGTCTGGCCGAGGCCATAGGTACATGGATGGTCAGCACCGGGTTTCGAACCTGCATCTCCTGCGTGAGAAGCAAGGTGACCACGTAGCTCGTGTGGTATTATAGGTTGGTCAATTTTGAATGTCATTTTAGCAGAATGTTTATGGGCTGCATACCGAAAAAGGCTGGGAATCTATGTCTGCCTCTAACTTGAATCTGTGTCCAACTATAGTCTAGCCGCTGAGAGAATGCAATCCTGACACATGTCAGTTTGGGATGCAATCCCCTTTGTGGGAGTGAGATAGAGTGAAAAGTAGCGCGGGACAGACAGGGACTAGACATGTGTCAGGATCGCATTCTCTCAGCGGCCAGAGTATACCTGCCAAATCCTTCAGTCCATCTACGTCAGTTCGTCGTCTCCTTCGCTTCGGAGACTACTTACTTATACCCTATTTAAATAGTTGAATGTTTACTCACCGTACAGCATACACGTGCAACCGACGATAGGACACTTTCGCGGGGTGCTGTCCATCAAGCAATACCTCTGAACGTTCTGCACGCAGTCAAGAATCGCCGGGTCCCTCAGCCCACACTCAGACTGTACCCGCTTCATCCTGCTAGCTCTCTTAAACCGGAATGACCTTCTACGTCGATAGTGATTATCACCATACACGTTTAGTTCGGTCCCGTTTGAGCTGATTCCGAACATTCGGTGAATGAAACACTGGAATCGGGTCAACTTTTTTCTTTCGCTCAGTTGGAGATTAGGAATGTGTATCGGATGCGGGGTCATGGTTTGCGTGTTGCATTCGCGGCTGGAACATTCTGTAGCTTCTGAATGAAATGTCTTCTCGGACTCTAGTTTTTGTACGCTCTGTGACTTGCAGGTACATTCGTAGTCTTGTGTTATGATTTTCCCTGATATGAGCTCACTGGTCGTTCCTACAAGAGCGTCCGTCATACATCTATGAGTTCTCTTTTTCCGCCGCCGCGTCGCTGGTTTCTCGACCTTTTCCGGTACGAATGCATCAGGGTACGCGTACAGGGTCGCGTCGTAGATCTGAAACAACTTCTTCAGGCAAATGTACTTGGCTTTCAGAACCTCGTGTTTCTTCTTGGGTACCCACCTGGTTGGTGGCTCTTCAATTTCACAGGTTTCTGGATATTCTGGGATGCTTTTGAGACGATTGATACTTTTTCGACTGCCCATCATACTGTGGTTCTGCCGCGCGGTCGCTGAGCAGATAATTTTGCACAGTATATGAAACGTGAAACTGGTTAGTAAAAACCAATTTTCAAATGGTATCATAACTATAACCCTCACACACACACATAGGCATACATAGCGTCACGCCTTTTCCCATATGGGTGGTAGAGGCACATTAGTCAGCGGGAATCTTCACAATTATTTGGTTTGGTTTTCTAAAGAGATGTTTCCGTGTTTTTTGGTCAACGGCATTTTGTTGACAACACCACTAATACTATGGACCACAGAGAAAGTAATTGAAACTGCCATGAAATGTGTGCTATTTATGAACAAAATCAGAGCCTGCTATGGACAACACGATACGTAGTATCCCTATATAGTCTGTGACAACACGGCAATATATGGCCATTAGGCATTAGATTCTGGGTCTGACGTCTGACCCTAGCAAAGAGTATATAAACTTACTATGTGTAAGATCTTAGATCAATTAAACTCTTTGGGCCTGACAGACAGCGTCCTTCATCCCTTCCTCAGATCAATAACACTCTTTGTTTAACTTCCTTACTCCACGCGTCCTTCGCACAGTGCAACTCTCAAATTCAACTATAACATCTATTAGTATTCTATTCTTTATTATCTACATAACGTTAATCCCTTTGGTACCAATTAATTAATACTAGCTTAACCTACTAATATTAACAATCTGCCCAGTAGAAACTTATACCTTTTAAACAAACGCCGTCTCCCTTGTTCCGGTACTGACGGAAGATCAGCGCCTGAGGAGTCTACATACTTCTCAGGCACATGCTGAGTCAGAACCCTTTCGCAGATGCCACACCACCCTCAGTTCTAGTGCGATACAGGTACTTTGGTACCTAGAAAACAGGACTATATCATCGGCGAAACGAAGGTTTGTAAGCTTCGCTTCGCCGACGTCTATATCCCTGCTCTCCCAATCTGGCTCTAGTTCTTCATCGTTTATCTGTTGCAACCATAGACAATATGGGGCGGTTCTTTGGTCACTCCACCAGTTTCAAACCCCAAAAGCCGACAAGGCGGCAGCGCGAGGACGAGGAGCAGGACGATATACGTGGCCAGTGGCCACACACACCACTTCCCTGCCTCATTCCCTCGCCACCCGCCCACGTTACGACCACCTGGAGAGAGCTACGGCCCAGAACACACCATAGTTTTAGGTGATTTCCGTCGTCGTTATTCATAACGGCGCCTTCAAAAGCTTCCGTATCAAAAGGTCGACTTTACGGCGGTAGAGCTAAGGACCGAGATGACATCATTATGACGTTTAGAGGGCTTAGTGGCATTTTTTATTTAGTACATTTTACTTCCAAATAGCCCCCCCCCCCTATCTATCTACAGATTGAGGATAGATAGGTTAGCGCCGTGGTGACCCAGCGACGTAAAGACAACAATTCTTGCAAACGGCCGTAAGAATATGCATGCGATTTGACAGTTCGTTACGCTAAATGTCAAATCGCATACATTTGAGTTTCCGTTTCTCTATTTCCCAATCGCTCTTTTGCAAACGAGCGCTCTTTTCTACCGATTTTCGTTCGTTATATTCAATTCTCTCTGCAACGATTGGTCAGAACTCAGAACCACTCGTTGCGCGAGCGATTATATCACACGAGCGAATGAAAAATAGAGCTCCTGGAACTGTGGCTCACGCGAGATGTTGTTGCGTTTTATACCCACAGGTTATTCTCACTCTGAACTGAACAATTAAACAAAATATAAATACGAGCTAATGACAAAATAAATAAAACAACCGTTTGTATATTACAAAAACCACACGTTTATTGTAGGTAGTTTTATTGTTATTTTAGTAATATTATACACAACATTTCATTGACTTGATTATGTGAGATCGCTAACACAGAAAACAATCCGCGGTGGAACAAATGTGTAAAATTGTAGATAATAACTTAAGTTGGTACGCTTTCTTCTTTTTAACCGACTTCCCAAAGGAGGAGGTTTACAATTCGTCCGGATGTTTTTTTTAATTATTTTTTTTATGTATGTGCCCCGATAGCGCCTAAACGAATGGACCGATTTGGAAAATTATTTTTTTGTTTGAAAGGGTTTACCTTCCCATTGGTCCCATTGACACCAGGTCAGGATCTGATGATGGGATCCTGGAGAAATCAAGGGAACTCTTCAAATATTATAGGCAGACCTAGTGATTTGTGTGTTTTTCATAATAACTCGTGCAAATGCACATGGTAAGCACTATATTGTGATGCGGAACTGATGATGAAGACCACATGTGGCCACCAGATCTGCTCAATACTAGGTACAAATACAATGCGTGGCTGACGGGCAGGCAACGCATAGCCTAAACCAGTGGAACTAGAGCCATGAAACTTTGTACAGGGGTTCCTTAGTAGCGTGGGGTAGCACTGATATGGGATTTGACAAAATTAATTCCCCAAGGGGGGGGGGGGGGGGATAAGGGGTTACAGTTTGTATTAAACTCAATATAATCAAATAGGGTTTGTGAAAGTCGGTTTTTTCTAAAGTTTACTTTTTGTTTCAATTATCATCACACCTAATCTCATACAGGGTGACATGTAGATGGCATTTATCATGCCACACGATAAAAACCTTGTAACATGTTAACCTTGTGGCATGATAAATTAGCATTTTGCTGTTGCAAACAAAGCATAAAAGTATGCAATGGGCCTGTTTCAAGGAGTCTCCTATATCATTATTAAGATAAGCTCGCCTTTGCGCACTAAATGTTATTTAAGTTTTAATATTAAGTTCAGTGCAATAAGGAATATTAATATGAACAATAGGCTTGTGGCCAAGGTAATCCAATAATTCTACGTACAAGTCTTAAGCGCTTATTCCATTACGCTGTCGGCAGGGCACGATTAGTATAGACGTCTCACTCTGATGGAACGACTAGAAAGAGACAGTGAGTCAGACAGGGCCCTGCCGACAGCGTAGTCTAATAGGCCCATTAAGTTGAAGCATCATGTACAAAATGGCTTAACATTCTCAGAATTGTATATTTCCAGCAGATATATTTTATAAAGTCAATTTTGTGCAAAAAAAAAGACAGCATTTGATGGCATTTTTACATGACGTCATTCTGTTGTAATTTCATAGAGCTCGGGAACAAAAAGTTCCGTTTTGACAGTTCATAAAAAGTATCTATTTTGACTTGACAGGCCACAAGCCTATTAAATTGAACAGACAAATCATTTGAATGTTAAATGACAGAAGAATCTGTCACGTTTCCGTTTTCCGGTTACGTCCTCTATTGGCGAGGGGCGGACAAAGTTTTCAGTGTTTCTCCTATAACGATCTCACAAACTCAACTTTGGCATAGACGATACATTTCCCATTCCATAGCACCGATCCTTGATATTCCTTCACATGTGACTCAAAGCGAATAGTATTACTGTACTAAATAGATCGTAAATAGATTGCAAGCAAATCGTATACGCTTTGCTTGCAATCTATTTACGATCTATTTGCGATTCTTTAGGAGCATACCAAATGACGCCATTTTTAACCGACTTCCCAAAGGAGGAGGTTTACAATTCGTCCGGATGTTTGTTTTTTATGGGTGTTTACGATGCGATAGCGATCCAATATAAGTGCGTTTCTCAGAGCAGCATCGGGCCCCTGTACTATTTACTATCCCTTCTGCATCGCCAGCATGCATTCTTGTACTTTTATATTCAGATTCTTGCAAAAATATTATACAGTAAAAATACTATTTGCTTCACATCCCGCCGCTACATCTTACCAATACACAACATTTTCATACAATATTTTCACTCCTAGTAATTTTTAGATACTTTTGACATTTATTGATTTTTACTTTATACACATTTTTTAAAACAATTTGAAAATATGCGCATATATCACACAACTTGCCAGTTATATAATAATAGATTAGTTTCCAACGATCTTACAGATATTTTTACACAAAGAAAACGTCAAAATGGATGAACTTACCACGTCCGTTATATAAAATACAAAACAAGCATGATATTCTTCCAAAAATGTCCAATAGGTACTTCATAAAATAAAAACTTAACTGTTTTAATGCGTTATACCGATATAAACATGAAAGACCTTCTTTACCGATGCCAACTCTAGCATTGAAAAAAAAAAAAACAGTAAAATGTGGCGCCATCTATACAAGATGAGGGCTATCGTTTGTCGCCATCTCTTTCTCGCCACAATACTTATGGATTGAGAGGCTGTCGCATTATTCGGCCGCTAGGGGCGCTGGTATAGCGTGAGGTCTAGTACAGCGAGCACAACAATCGTCAGCCCACGCTGCTGGGCCTCATAATTAGAACATATTTCATAGTGACTATTAAAATTATAAGCTCCATTTTACCTCGATAACTGATTAAATGCTTTAAACATGGCATTTTGTTATAACACGGTTGATTAACCGGTAGAATAGACCTCTCTCTGAATATGACCCGCGAAGAGTGAAAAATCCCACCGTTTCATTTACCCGGTCACTTGAACATACTATTTTACACTGTAATAAAAGATTCAGAAATAATCGGTATATTGGCGAACCAGTAAAATACAAGAGCCTATTTCAAGAAGTCGTGATAAGCTCTAATGAACAGATAAAAGATAAATGTCGGTATGTGAAATGACTTATGAATGAACATGTCACACACAGTTTATAGTGACTTCTTGAAATAAGCTATAACAGTATTTTGTCATGGCTAAACTATCTATGACTGACAAAACATACGTATTATACATATTATACATATTTACGTAGCGCGTATGAGTATAGTTACAAATATAATCTCAACAGACTATTGCGTGCGTATTCATAAAACATTGCTCATACAAAACTATTGTCAGTATACATAGTTTATTGGTACACTTACAGCTATTTCAAACAAGTACTATATAAAATGTGATTCGCAAACAATAGGTTAAAGAGTTTATTTGTCCAGAAAATATGGACTGCACGTCTCAGGTGTATAAAATATGGAAATACTAGATTTTACAGTAAAGTCCTCTTCTGTTGTGGCAAAATGGTTGACTTTTGCGTGATCAGAACGAATAACGTCCATTTTCATCATCCATGATTTTTGATTTCCACATTACTAGAGTTACATTTGACAGTTGCGCTATGGAACTTATGTTAAATTTAACCCTATCGAAGGTTGTTGAAAACGGCCGTAAATGCTTGTTCGCATTAGGCTAGTATTTTAGTAGAGTAGCGAGTAATTTAGTGGCGAAAACGTGCGCCACTGCCTGCGATTTGGGAGGCGACACGAACTATACTAACTAAACTAATTGAAATGGTATGTTTGAAAATGGAATCTGTGGCCACCGCGCAAGAGCTGTCGGATTTGAGTTTTTCAGTTTAATGCCTTTAGTTCCTTTAGTTTAGTGGTTTAGACACCTCCCAAATAGCCCTCACTGCCTCTACTCGACTAAAATGTTAGTGTTCGGACACGTTTAGCTACTAAATTACTCGCTACTCGACTAAAATACTAGCCTGATGCGAACAAGGCTTATTTGATTATTTTCTACAGTTGTCAAGACTAAGGTCCTGTTCTAAACAACTTCGATAAGCTTTACGTGGCAGATCTGTAATCTTAAAATCAAAATTCATGATTCATCTGTTTCATAGGGCGTATCGTTCCTGTTTGGAACAGGACCTAATAATTATAAATATCAATCGATTTAGTGGTGATGGCGTGACGCATACCTAATAGAGAACAATATTTCACAATATTAATTATATCAAACTGATGATTAACATATTTACCATAGACTAGAAAACATAGTTTCATATTTCATATCTCCAAAAATACAATGTAGCCAAAAACATCCCTAAGAAAATAGTATCAACTATCTACCCACGTTGTATCTGAACGATTAATAATAGATTTTGAACTTAACTCAAAGACGCAGAATAAGTGCCACCAGCTAGAACGTGGATTAAGGCTAACCTCAAGTTTACATAGCGAGTTAATAACACTGTAGTCTGTTTGTGCCAGACGGTTAAAGATTAAAGATTGTACCGATTTCTGAAACCACACGATAGTATGTAATACGAAATGATACGACAAAGTTACTTACGACCCAGCTTAATACGATACATCAAACATATCATCGGAGACCCATTCTGAGACCAATTACGTTATAATCGTATTAAAACAAGTATTTTTTATTAAACACTGCGTCATTTCAAACGTATTTATTTACTGTACATTTCTGGCAACGAGTTTATATATTCCAATATTATTGTGTTTCAATGATTTATCCGCTATCGCCTACGATGTTTGAAGATATACTAGAACGCATTTTGTTGGTTGTTCGCAGGGTATAAGTATAATTGTATATTCCGAGCCATAAAGTAAAACATACGGAATTTCAAACACAAAATTGGAAAATTCTGGCAAAACTATGTATCTTTGTTATACCTGATTCATAGGCTTGCCAAACCTCTACAAGTCTTCACGTTTTACCTTTGTGGAGTTTGCGGCAATACAAATAACATGTACATAAATATCGAATAGACCACTTCCACCTTACGTTACGGCACACCTCGGACACTCCATAGAACGCTCGTAAAATAATCACCTATTACTACTACATAACCAAATGATGTTTGTATACGTGCAAATGTGTGCGTAAACTTTGCTAGGGCTGGTGGCGCGGCAAATGCGGCGATATTTAGTATACGTTCGTCGTCACTCGTCCGGCGTTCAGCCCTGTCTATTGATCCTTTAACCAATCTTTTGACGCCAGGGCGGGTGTGGTGCCGTATCTGAATCAGCGCGAGGAAGGGAGTGGCCGTTCTGTATGGAGTACTATTATCTCTTCTGTGGTTACGGCTCAGAAATCCTACTTGATTTAATACAGGGTGTAACAAAATGTTTTTCGTTACACCCTGTAATTCGTGCCAAGATTCTTTGACTCTGAGTTAATTGTCACCTCTCTCTTGCCTTACTCTAGGGTAAGAAAGAGTGTGATCTCTCTTTTGTTAGTTCAGAACCAAAGAGTCTTGGCGCCTATATCAAACGTACATTATTATACAATACAAACATAGGCATGTCTGTCTGTCCCAACCGGAGGTAACAGCTTGTTTGAGCTACATACGTACAGTCAGTTTCAGATATATGTGACACATCATACACACACAACCTAGAGATACCGGTATCAACATTTATGTTATGTTGACATCATCTTGACACTTTCTCTGTGTATGTTTCTAGCTGTTTTAACACCGAAACAGCTAGAAACATATAGGTACAGAGAGAAAGTCTCAAGATGATGCTGACAGCACAATGTATTTGTTTCTTGTGTTCGCGTTATGTATTTCCTGATTGAATGTTCTCAGCTCAGATTCAGCCGTGCCTGAAATTTTTTAAATGTCTTTTACTACCTAAAAATATAAAAAAATGGTTTGCAAGGCCTTTGTCATAGCTTCGCGAATCGCGACAATACCACTGAGTAGCGATAGTACGGGACCTTCAGCTTCTTAAGGGGGCTGCGACCGCGTAAATTTCCCATACAAACGTATTACAATAATAACCGGCCAAGTGCGAGTCTGACTCGCGCACGAAGGGTTCCGTACCATTATCTATAAAAAACAGCAAAAAAAAAACAAACATTTTGTATGGGAGCCCCCCCTAAATATTAATTTAATTTTCGGGTACGGAACCCTGAAAGTGATTTTAATTTGAGAACTAGTTCAAATCATTTAGACTGTTAATCGGATTTATACACTGTCTACGCAGGTTCCTGGTCGTATACCAAGGTTCTTATTCAAATTACTTAAAAATATTTTTAAATTGGTTGAAGAGGAACCCTGGTATACAGACCAGGAACCTGCGTAAACAGTGTATAAATCCGATTAACAGTCTAAATGTTTTGAACTCCATGATTCAATTTCCATGATAAGCTGGAAGAAATACCTCGTTAGAGATAAGCTCGCCTGTATCACCTGTGGGACTAGGACATGGACGAGCATGGTAGGTGGGGGGAGCCCATCTGCGTCAGCACGCGGTCCAGCCATTGGAGGGGGCCGTTGAGGTGCAGCTCGATCCAACATGGCGTCGACGTCACGGTCTGCCGTCTGCGAACACAGAGACAGCGTTACGTTTTTCGTCATACGTCACAGGCACAGAGGGCTACAGTTATGCTAGGCGCATGCTGGAGACGCGGGCGGCGCAGCACAGCAGACAGAAATTTGCATGGCAGGGCAGTCGAGGCAGACACAGGCGCCCAGCGCATGCTGCGACATGCGCAGAGCAGACGTAAACAGTCGCACACAGCACGCGGAGTCCATACGCGTCCTAGCTTCCACAAGGAATAGACATTTGATGACAAAATGAGTTCGGAGTCAGAGTCTGATAATGAAATGTACGAGTTGTTGCTGGTTTACAGTTTGTAACAAACAAAAACACGTCTCGACCTGCACGCGTGTCGCAGAAATCTGTGTCGGTACTACAACGAGACGCAGAGCAGGGCAGACACATCTCTGCGTCGCACGTGCCTGCGTCGCAGCATACGTAGCTCAAGGACGTTCCATACTTCACAAAATCTGCTCTGGCGTGTGCTGCGCGACCTGCGCCGCCTGCGGCTCCAGCATGCGCTTAGCCATACAAGCCCCGCAGAATGGTAATGCTAGTAACGCCAACTCTTTTTCGGCCTCTGTGGCGCAGCGGTTGCGCATCTGCCTACCATGCGAGAGGTCCCGGGTTCGAATCCCGGCTGGGTACAAAAAAACCCCAGGTCTTGGATGTTTACGTGTTTGTGATGTTGCTGTTTCTGGTTCCCACGACACAGGGTAGGAGGATGGGGCCAGAAGCAATGTATGTGCCTGTATGTAAAATGTAAATGTATGCAAACGTCACCTCGTTAAATAAGAGCTATGTTTTATTAAATATTTTTCACTTCCCAGTACATTTTGGCCTGGGTCAGCTGATTTGTATAGATAAGTGAAAAATAAAGTTGCTCTGATTTCATAATGTAAGTTGCTCAGAATGATGTCTCTAACAAAGTAGTTTCTCATTTTGCGTTATCTTCATTTACATCTTGTATATGGAGCTGATAGACGCATTACCATTTTACGGGACTAAAACAGGCGCAGCAGAGATGCTACGGAAGCTTTGTCAGTTCGATGGCTATAGCCGCCGCGCTACAATCCTACAAGGATACGCATTATACGGCGTTTTTCGGCAGGGTATCCTAGTGTGGGGCCAGGTACCCTAGTGTGGGGCCGGGTACCCTAGTGTGGGGCCGGGTATCCTAGTGTTAGGCCGGGTACCTTAGAGTGGGGCCGGGTATCCTAGTGTTAGGCCGGGTACCCTAGTGTGGGGCCGGGTATCCTAGTGTGGGCCCGGGTATCCTAGTGTAGGGCCGCGTATCCGAGTGGGGGAACGGGTATCCTAGTGTGGGGCCGACTAGCGTGGGGCCGGGTATCCTAATGTGGGACCGGGTATCCTAGTGTGGGTCCGCCTAGCGTGGGGTCGGGTACCCTAGTGTGGGGGCGGGTACCCTAGTGTGGGGCCGGGTACCATAGTGTGGGGGCGCACCTGTACTCAGCGCCCCAGCCCTTGACGAAGCTCATGCGGATGGTGCACATGCGCGTCAGTTGGAACACCGCCTCGAAGCCCTGCGAGACCGACTGCGAGAGGAGCGCCGCGAACTCTTGGTTGTTGAAGATCTTGAGGTTGCAGCCTGAGGAACAGTAATATACATGTCATCATCAACGTACTCAGCCCATATCAACCCGCTGCTAGGCAAAGGCCTCATGTCTATAGCGCCAATCAAATGATAGCCGAACTACATTGGGAGATGGTAGTCGAAGAAGAATAGAGTGTAGATAACATAACGATCCGCCTTCAAACTGAATAGCGTGAGTACATAGCGTCCCGCCTTCAAAGCGGATAGTGACACTCCCTCGACCCAGATAGCGAGTTCTCAAAGCGACTGTCCCAGCCGGATAGCCTGTACACATAGCGTTCGCCTTCGACCCAGATAGCGTGTCTACATAGCGACTCCCTTCCCAGCCAGATAGTCTGTACACATAGCGTCCGCCTTCGACCCAGATAGCGTGTCTACATAGCGACTCCCTTCCCAGCCGGATAGTCTATACACATAGCGTCCGCCTTCGACCCAGATAGCGTGTCTACATAGCGACTCCCTTCCCAGCCGGATAGTCTGTACACATAGCGTCCGCCTTCGACCCAGATAGCGTGTCTACATAGCGGCTCCCTGTTGGCGCGGCAGGGGCACTCACCGGGCGGGATCTTGCAGACGGTGGCGGGGTGCCAGCCGTAGCGCTGGTTGCAGTTGGGGCTCTGAACGAAGATGGACGAGTCGCTGAGGCACTCCGCGAACACCTCGCCTGCGGGCACAGGGACAGTTGATAGCTTGGCGCCAAAACAACAGTCTTCCAATGAAGGGACAGGCACTAGTTCCGTTCCGCTAGAAGGGGACAGTATGTACCATGTCAACCTCTTCTCGTTGATTCGCTAGGATAGGAAAGGAACCTAACGATTGTTTCGGAGGCCGTCCTCTTAAATTAAGGGGGTCGCCTAGATGACCTTTCATCTCAGTTCAAAGTGAAAGGTGGCCCATAAAAGATAGAGATTATTGGTGAAATCGGTCATTAGAATGCATTAATAAACGTGAATCATGATAAGCAACTAAATCTTCTTAGTACGAGACGGTGCGGGCGCGATACGTCACGATTCATCGCCTCCTACAAATACTTCTGAAGCATGTCTGTTTACGCCAGTCTATAGATTGTTTTCATTCAGTAGTATATTCATGCTCGCTGGAAATCGTGTGCCAACCTCCTTTCACATAGATTTAAAAGGAAAATGACGTAAAGAAGAGAAAAAACAGTTGTACTTTCGCCTCCAAAAATGTCGGTCGACCGGGGAGAATAAAAATATGATGCAAACGGAATATAAATAATTGTGCCCACTAAAACCAATAAAAATGTGGAATTACGGACGTTAAGAAGAATTAAATACAGGTGAGCAAACTTTTATTGTATGCCAAGGTTTGGAGATGGAAAATATTCTGGCTTCCTTCGACCTCAGTCTCTTCTTCAACTCCTAAATTTATTTCACAACGAACAGTGTCTACAGTATGTGAGCCGTGAGACAGCCCGTTCGATAATAGCGGGCTTAGGGATGGAGGAAATTCTTTGGATTTCTGTACGCTGAGATGGAAAAGACCATGCAGTTTTGTCATCCAAATATTCTTTTACACTGTAATATGTGAGACGGTGTGCGATACGCTACGACTCACCGCCGATGTAGTACAACCGCACACCCTTGCCGATGTGCCGTCGCGTCTGCTCGACCACCTCGTTGCGATTCACGTTGGACAGCAGGCCGAGGCAGAACCTGCGGGATTTTCATTTATTTCTATTGATGATGCTCATTCAAATAACTTTTTATATCAAGGGGGTTACAGAACATCTATCGCGAAGGAGGACGTCTAGCAAGGAACTCTTGTAGCAAGGAATACGTGTAGCAAGGAACACGTGTAGCAAGTGACACAAATTTCTATAAACACTTTTAGCAAGGAAACATCTTATGGCTAGGTAGGGTAGGTAATGGGCAGAAAGAGAAGGTCTAAGTCTGATTCGAAACTGATCTCTCGCTCTTGCCGGGGTCCGTGAACCTATCAACAGTGAAGTGGGCTGACTGGAAGGATCATGACTAGAAAGGAACACGTCTAGCAAGGAACACAACTATCTAGGAACACGTCTAGCAATAAACAGTATGCGGCACTGTTGCTGGATCCTTGCTAGGAAAAGCTAGCTTTGCTTCGTAGATTCTCTAAATCAAAAGTCTGCAATACCTGTTGCTGGGGTCCGTGAAGCCGTCCACCGTGATGCTGGGTCGAACACCTAGTGGACGGAACAAGACTAGCAAATAACACGGCTAGCATAGAAAACGTCTAGCAAGGAACACGCCTAGCAAAGAATACATCAACTACCAACAGACAGTATGCATACCTCTCGCTGTTGCTGGGGTCCGTGAACCAGTCCACCGTGATGGCTCGCGTGGAAGGTCTCCCCGACGCGCGTATTCAGCACGTCATAGCTGATGCTGCACTAGAACACCTATCTAGGAACACGTCTAGCAAGGAACACGACTAGGGCAGAATACGTCTAGCAAGGAACCCATGTAGCAAGAAACCCGTCTAGCAAAAGGTGCAAGGAACACGACTAGCAAGGAACACGACTAAGACAGAAGTCTATCAAGGAACACGCCTAGCAAAGAACACATCATCATATAGCAACATACCTCTCGCTGTTGCTGGGGTCCGTGAACCCGTCCACCGTGATGCTGGGCTGGCTCGCGTGGAAGGTCTCTCCGACGCGCGTGTTCAGCTCGTAGTAGCTGATGCTGCACCAGAACGCCGGCTCGTGGTACAGCACGGGGGCGGCCTCTGCCGCCAGGGTGGGGGGGGAGGGCGACAGGCGGGTTATGTCTGCGGAGTAGTCGTTTCGTCATTTTAGAGAGATGGCGTCGTGAATAACGCGGTAACGATGTTTTTTTGGAGTTAAGTACTTGATTTGACAAAACTGCATGGTCTTTATGACAAAACTGCATAGTCTTTACCATCTCAGCGCACAGAAATCCAAAGAGGGGCGATGGACTGAGTCAGTATTTCTTTTCTTCGGTGTATTTCCTTAGACTTAAGTAGAAATACATAAAATTGTATTTTTAAGGCTCTGACATTTTAGAAGAGGTACCGGGAGGTTTCTTGCCCTTCTTTGCTCCATCCCTAAGCCCAAAACTTCCGAACGGGCGGTAGTATACAAAAATATTAATATTATATTGACGTTGACTAAGTAATCTGTACGTAAAAAACACGTAGAATCGTTGACTAAGTAATCTGTACGTAAAAAACACGTAGAATCGTTGACTAAGTAATCTGTACGTAAAAAACACGTAGAATCGTTGACTAAGTAATCTGTACGTAAAAAACACGTAGAATCGTTGACTAAGTAATCTGTACGTAAAAAACACGTAGAATCGGTGTGTAACAAAATAAATCGCTTTGTGTACGCGTTGTACCAACTGAGGCAAACTGTCTCTATTGAAGCCGCTCTAATGGCCTACCACGGTTATGTTTCCTCAGTCCTGAGCTATGGTCTGATCCTGTGGGGAAATTCGGTGGAGGTAGAAAGAGCTTTCAAAAGTCAAAAAAAGTGCATAAGAGCGATCTGTAAGGTTAAATTTGATGAAACATGCAAACCTCTATTTAAAAAACTTAATATTTTACCTCTACCAAGTGCCTACATTAGAGATATATGTGTTTTTGTTGCCTCTCATCGAGAATACTGGAGATCCAGAAATGAAGGACAGCAAAGACAAATAAGGGCAAAGTACACGAACCTACTGTATCAACCTCCTGGATTTAAGGACATTTATAGGAAGAATGTATACAATATGTGTATTATATTGTTTAACAAGCTGCCTGACGAATTCAAAGTAATGACTAGCAAGTCCTTAAAAATTAAGCTCACAAAGTGGCTACTACAACACTGTTTTTATAGCGTTAAAGAATATTTAGATTGTAGAAACTAAACATTTATAAATATAAAATTTTACAAACGGACATTTGAAATTTGAATTATATAACTAAACAATAATTAAATTAAAAGCATTTACTATAGTATAACGCTGTTTCATAAATTAAAACTTACTATTTTGCATGCTTATACATAAGCTGAAAACACTGGGCATTCTTTAAAATTAAGATCATCTTATTACTGTTTTCTTGCAAACTGGTTACTGGTTTACTGGTTTCTTGCAAATAAATTTCATTTCATTTAATCTGTATGATTTTATGGTCAATAAAAAAATTAACTAAGAACTTGATTTAGCATTAGCAGGATGGTTTGGAGCTTTGGAGTATGATTGTTTATCTAGTACGAGCCAAGATTCTTGGCACCTGAGTTTCGCATGAAGGGAGAGAACACAGGCGAGAGAGCGATCTGAGATCACGGCCCCCTAAATCATGTCCAGTTTGCTGTAAGAGATCTCTTATTAGAGATAAGCTCGCCTTTGTACATGTATTTTCATTACTTACCCTGAGTTGCACGACGACACTGAATTTTCAGCATACTCCATGTCAGTACTCAGTACAGAGAGCTTCAGTGAAGCGCCCGTGATCGCCGGTGTCGGAACTTGCACTGATATGTAATGATAGTTTCATACAGAACGTATGAAAGAATATTTTGCACTGATACTGATATATGTGTGAATCGACTATTAGTATCTTGTATTCTGTATTTGTGAAATAAAGTATAAGTATGTGTCGTGTAAGGCCTTTACCCGAGATGGGCCTTCAAATTAAAAATAACTAACATAACTATTAATTATCTAATACAATTAATATATTTAAATTATGTTAATACTTACTTAAAAATTAATATTGAAATCTATAATTGCATATATTAATTATTATTATCTATTATATTTTGAAGAAATAAAGGCTTTTCTATTTTATTTTTATTTTATTTATGTGTCGTGTAAGGTCGAACCGACTCACTCATATTGTCGTTATGGTCCATGGGGTCGCCGTCCTCCGACATGTACCCCGGCGGCGGGGTCTCCACGGCCGACGCGCTGCGGACAGACAAACATACACTCACACACACGCACATACATCTAGCGGAGGGGCCACGTCCAGAGTGAGTGAGCTTTCGCGGTGCTAGCAGTCGATAGACGGTAGTATGGACACAGATTAACTAATAGTACTACATACAGAAGGTTCAGTCCCGAACAAAAGTCAAGTTTAGGTGCAAAAAAATATTTGTCTATGCTACTGCATATGCTCGCATGCTAAATTGAAACTTATCGTATGACACGAGCGTTCATATTCCATTAGACAACTCTGACACGATGCCGATCACGCAGGGTTGCGGATCGCACTCGGTTGTTTTCGGCGTCATTGTTTTCACGCGGCTAGCGCGCGCGCCGAGAGCCGAGCGACAACCATGTGACAAAGACCGACTGGCGCGTATAGCCGGCCGTAGATACCTACTCAGCGGAGTGAAACCCCCCTGTTATGGATCAGTCGAAGTTGATCGACAGTATCTGTTACATACACCAATCAATCGACGTGTCTAGCATACGAATCGATCGACGCCATCGATCGACGGTCGATCTAAGGTAGAATGAATCAGTCGACGTCGATCGACACGATCGGTTGGTGAATAACACCGTAAGGTGTGCTTGAAATATTGCACAAAAAAACCGCCGCATGCGTCCATACTGCAGTGAAGTGACAGGCGGATGTGCCTAGGCCCAATAGGCGTCCAAGGTAATCCAATAAATCTAAAGTTGAAGCATTATGTTATTGGCTTGAAATTCTCAGATTTGTGTATTTCCCACTCTGGGCGAGGCCAGTGGCTTGCTGGAAGAAATCTCTTGTTAGACATTTTTATTTATTTAATTAGGTCGCCTTTGTACATGTTTGTTGAGTTTCTTTGCCCTGCTTCTCCTATACTGGTCCACAGTAGAGAAAAGGCAACAATGACGTGTCCTATGTACATTTGAAAATAGCTACAGCAACAAAAACATAAACATTATTATTGAAATTTAGACTTTTGACTCTCATCTCATCTTAGCTCTCGCTTCGCTCGTGACCCGCTGACACGATACTCACACTAGCAGCGTGGTGTTGGTCGGCACCTGTTGTTGCAGCGTCGCCTCCAGATACATCGCGCTGTGCGAGCCCAGCCCGCAGAGCGAGCCCACTTGCATCGCGCTGCAAACAGAAACACGTTGGCATAAACCAGAGACTATATATTCACATGACTGCGCCTGCGGGGGAATGCGGCTCGCCAAACGTTCGCATACGCAAACAGGATTTTGCGCTCTCGCTATAGCCACTGCCATGCCATACCTGTAGGCGACTCGCGGCCATGAATGTTTGTCTAAGCTCTGTGCGCGGAGCAGACAGACTAACATGACAGTTGGATTCGCTCTTCTTAGGGTTCCGTACCCGAAGGGTGCCAAACGGGACCCTATTACTGAGACTTCGCTGTCCGTCTGACTGTCACCAGGCTGTATCTCATGAACCGTGGTAGCTAGACAGTTGAAATTTTCACAGATGATGTATTTCTGTTGCCGCTATAAAAACAAATACTAAAAAACAAAAGAAGTTTAATATTAAGGGGGCTCCCATACAACATGTTTTATTTTTCGCGGTTTTTTTATAGATCCGACTCGCACTTGGCCGGTTATTTACTTTTAATGTTGCCCGCTCTATACTCCTAGTGTTGTAATAATTGAAACAAAAAGTAAACTTTAGAAAAAACCGACTTCCACAAACCCTATTTGATTAGATTGAGTTTAATACTAACTGCAACCCCTTATCCCCCCCTCCCTTGGGGAATTAATTTTGTCAAATGCTATATCAGTGCTACCCCACGCGAATAAGGAACCCCTGTACAAAGTTTCATGGCTCTAGGTCCACCGGTTTAGGCTATGCGTTGCCTGCCCGTCAGCCACGCATTGTATTTGTACCTAGTATTGAGCAGATCTGGTGGCCATATGTGGTCTTCATCAGCAGTTCCGCATCACAATATTATGCTTACCATGTGCATTTGCACGAGTTATTATGAAAAACACAAAAATCACTATAGGTCTGCCTATAATATTTGAAGAGTTCTCTCGATTTCTCCAGGATCCCATCATCAGATCCTGACCTGGTGTCAATGGGACCACCCTTGAGATATTACCTATACGCCGAAAAAAGATTTGTTCAAATCGGTTCATAATTGGCGGAGCAATCGCGTAACAAACATAGAAAAAAAAAAAAAACATACGGGTCGAATTGAGAACCTCCTCCTTTTTTTGAAGTCGGTTGAAAACCGATTCAGTAAAATCGAAAACATCGATTCAATTTGAGAAATATGTAGGTGGCGCAGAATCAATGATTTAGATGGGTAATGTACCTGGTAGATAGGTACACAAAAAAGGATGCTTTGAGGGTAAGGTAAGATACCCATTTAACACCGTAACACAGCGATTTTTTAGTGAAAGCTCAATCTCGTAAAGAAGAGCTCTCGTAAAATATAGCTGAATATTTCAACAACTTTAACAATTAAACAACTAATTTATTAATTCATTCATTTACACGTAATAATTAAACAACTAGAATTATTATTTGAATTAATTGGAAACTGTGACTACAACACTATTTTTTATACCCTAATGGCCTACGCACACTGGGACGGTATGGCAAGGGATTTTAAGTTTTTACCAATGGGCATTCAAACGTATCCCAATAGAAACTGGAAATGGAAGATTTAACAAAATTTAAAAAACTATTAAAAGATTACCTCACCGATAAATGCTACTACGTGCTGCAGGAATACTTCGAAGATAAAAATTATTAGGAAAATAAATTTAGTCTCTTTAACCTGTGAACAGCTGATCGTGTCATTGTAATAGTTATACCAGCTGTGTATGTCTAGATAAATTTGTAATACCCTTTTCAGGGTGCATGTACCCTACATACATTTTTCATCTGTAATCTGTACTGTACATGTTATATACAAATAAATGAATATGAATATGAAACAAGACATCGGGATGCTTCGGCATTATTTTAAACCATAGCAATTTATGTCTTATTTCTATATCGATATGTTTGAATTGTTTGTGCCGGTCGACATTGTTAGTCATATATTCACGTAGTATTTAGATTTATCGATAAGACACGTCGACCGCCACAGATAAGGTTTTCTATTTTTACCACGTAAGTTTGTACAGATTTATATACAAGCTAGTATTTCTAATAATAAACCAGTTTAGTATTTGTGCACAACTCAAGCCTTTTACTCTACTCCCGAAGGAGTCGATCATCATATAATCCCCCCTGGCAAAGTCCATTGGTAAAAACTTGCCATACCGTCCCGGTTTGCGCTGGCTTTAAAGCGGCAACCCACCAACTGTCATGTCAGTCTACCTGCTCCGCGCACAGAGTACAGCTACAGCGCTTATTACATTACGCTGTCGGCAGGGCACGATTTGTATAGACGTCTCACTCATGATGGAACGACTAGAAAGAGACAGTGAGTCAGACAGGGCCCTGCCGACAGCGTAGTCAAAGCAGCTACAGGATCGATCAGGTACTCACGGCTCGGAATGGTCGAGAATGTACTCGTAGGGCGGAGGCCGGGGCTCGTCCGACAGGACGCGCGGCACCAGAATCGGCGGCAGCGCTGGCGGCAAGATACATTTACATACAGGCACATACGTTGCTTCTGGATACCCTGTGTCTTGGTAACCAGATAATTGAAACAAAAATGTAAAAATTTAAAAGAAACCGACTTCCACAAACCCTATTTGCTTAGAAACCAATGTCAAGTGCTTTTTGAGTTTAATACAAACTGTAACCCCCTATTCCCCCCCCTCCCCCCTCGGGGAATTAATTTCTTCAAATCCCATCTTAGTGCTACAGGAACCCCTGTACAAAGTTTCATGGTTCTAGGTCCACTGGTTTAGGCTATGCGTTGCCCGTCAGCCACGCATTTTTATTTGTCCCTAGTATTGAGCAGTTCTGGTGGCCATATGGTCTTCATCATCAGTTCCGCATCACAATATTATGCTTACCGTGAATAAATGCACGAGTTATTACTAGAAACACAAAAATCACTACAGGTCTGCCTATAATATTTGAAGAGTTCCCTCGATTTCTCCAGGATCCCATCATCAGATCCTGATCTGGTCATCCATGGTACCAATGGGAAGGTAAACCCTTTCCAACAAAAAAATAATTTTCCAAATCCGTCTAGGCACAATCGGGGCACATACTTAAAAAAAACATCCGGACGCATTGTAAACCCCCTCCATTGGGAAGTCGGTTAAAAAGCGACATCACAAGTCGACGACAATTACTTACAATGTCCCTCATGAGGGGTATCAAAGAAGAACAATCTTGTTCAGAGTAGAATTTCAAAGAGGTGCGATATTTTTGACGCTGAGTGTATGTTTCTTATTATGCTTAATTGCTTAGGAGCATATATCCTTCTTTACATTTCTAATTTGTTTGGTGCAACTCAAGAGTAATGCCCGATTTCACCAACAATCCCTATTTATTAGGGGACAGTTTATTTCCTTTTAGGGAACCACTTAAGGGATATTTTACTCTGACCAGGCGTGTGACACTCCGCTCTTTACCTGCAAAGCCACAAATAGATCCGCGGCCCCGGCTGCACGGCCCGACTCAGTGGGTTGCCGAGCGCCACCCGGGTTGCACGTGTCGTTCTATCTAGCCCCGCGCGCCCCGCGTGTAGTTACTTACTAAAATGAAGGCGAAGAAATACTGCATGCTTTGTTTGATGACGTTTCGTCACTGCACAGATGAATAAAGGTCACTGTCCTACTGACTGTCGATAGGATTTCTGGCCATTATGTAAAAGGTTAGGTAGGTACCTATACTACAGTAGGGAAGAAATGTTCGTTTCAAAACATTCCAAGCCTTTCTCTCTTCACGGCTTTCAACCCAGATCAATGCATATACCCTTTCCATGCATTACAGTTCATATTAAACACGTTCAAGCCTTCGCTCCGCTCCTCTTCGAGTCGCGCAACGCTTCGCGTTGCCGCTTCGGCTTGAACGTGTTTAATATGAACTGTAATGCATGGAAAGGGTATATGCATTGATCTGGGTTGAAAGCCGTGAAGAGAGAAAGGCTTGGAGTGTTTTGAAAACGAACATATCGTTCCACTTCACTACACGTATAATGCTGTGATACTGTAGTACAGTAACCGTTCCTACCATTTGTTTAGTGAAGACCACAAAACCCTAACATATATTATAGATGATTATAATTGCAAAGGTTTTTGCTGGTGTCTGAAAAGTTCTTTACATTTGTGAATACAGACCTCAACAGGTTTTTGCTAACATGGGCAAGGGTTCGTTATGATTAGTGGAACCTGCACACTATTAGACCTGCAGAGCTATTTTCACAGGTTTATGGAACTATCAGAAATTCAGACCTTTACATGAATATAACCATACCTCTGGGAGAGTAAAAAAAAATGTCAAACAAAACAGAAAGTGATGTCTGTATGGAATGATAGTACTTGTTTTATGAGGTACTTCATTAAATATATTTGCAAAGGTTTTTGCTGGTGTCTGAAAAGTTCTTTACATTTGTGAATACAGACCTCAACAGGTTGTTGCTAACATGGGCAAGGGTTCGTTATGATCAGTGGAACCTGCACACTATTAGACCTGCAGAGCTATTTTCACAGGCTTATGGAACTATCAGAAAATCAGACCTTTACGTGAATATAACCATACCTCTTTGGGGGAGTAAAACGAGTAAAAGTGATATCTGTATATGGAATGACATTCTTTGTTTTATGAGGTACTTTATTGGGATGATTATTATATTTGCAAAGATTTTTGCTGGTATCTGAAAAGTTCTTTACATTTGTGAATACAGACCTCAACAGGTTTTTGCTAACATGGGCAAGGGTTCGTTATGATTAGTGGAACCTGCACACTATTAGACCTGCAGAGCTATTTTCACAGGGGGAACTATCAGAAAATCAGATCTTTACGTGAATATAACCATACCTCTGGGAAAGTAAAAAAAAATGTCAAACAAAACAGAAAGTGATGTCTGTATGGAATGATAGTACTTGTTTTATGAGGTACTTCATTAAATATATTTGCAAAGGTTTTTGCTGGTGTCTGAAAAGTTCTTTACATTTGTGAATACAGACCTCAACAGGTTGTTGCTAACATGGGCAAGGGTTCGTTATGATTAGTGGAACCTGCACACTATTAGACCTGCAGAGCTATTTTCACAGGGGGAACTATCAGAAAATCAGATCTTTACGTGAATATAACCATGCATCATTTTAAGTATACAATTAATTCTGAAACCAACAGAAAATCGGAACTTCTGTGTTCGGGGTGAGTACTTACATGTGAAAATAAAAACAATTTTATCAACCAGCTTATTTAAAACCAAAAATCACTCAATACTAATAGAAAGTAGAACAGTAATAGAATAAATGTTACTTCTAAACATTTATTTTATACCAACTGCAACTCGAGCCGTTCCCACACTTTATGTGTGATAATGATAAGGCTACGGTAGCAGCTACCTACAACTACAACCCTTACTCAGCATTTACGTCGCGTGAGAGTCAGTGTATGTAGGTAGACAGTACTCTCGAAAACAAGTTGAAACATGACAATACTTAGGTGAACATACAGGGTGCAACAGAAACAGGGTCATCATTCTGAACTTTTTTTTTGTTTGACACGGAATTGATCAGACCAACTTTATTCTTCACTTCGCTGAGATTCCGATTTTAGTGGTTAGTTGATTTGTATGAGAAAGTAGAAAATTTAGTTGAGTACGAAATCGGTTCAACTAGAATACAGGGTGTAACAAAAAGGTGTAGTCATATTTTAGGGGGTTGTTAGGAAATCATTCTGAGCAACTTTCACTTCGAAACCGATTTGATCAGAGCAACTTTAATTTTCACTTCTCTATCCAAATCAACTGACCGCAATCGGACCAATGCGCAATGCGCATGGAGCTTTGAAAAATAAAGTTGCTCTGATAAAATCGGTTTCATAGAAAAAGTTGCTCAGAATAATCTCCCGAACAACCTTTTTGTTACACCTTGTAAGGTAAGGCAATACGTATACACAACTTTATGTAGAACTTACCTCAATGAAGATGTTCACACGGTTTGTTCTCTATTGCAACCGACAAAGACATTTAGCTGAACATGTGAAATATTATAATGTACGTATGACGTTGCTACTTCAGTCATCAATAGTAATTGACACCCAACATTCACATGATATCAATTCTGAACGTACTAACTTTAGAACTTTACTTGACCTTTTCAATTCTGTCTACTGTTATGCGCTAAGCCTTAAATTAAATTTTCAAACAAATACACATAGCATCACACCTTTTCCCAAACAGGGTGGTGGAGGTACAATAGAGTTCGCGTTCGCCCATTATTCATACTCCACGATTAACGAGCGTATACGCTCCATTCCATTTTCGAACACACTGTTAATCAGTTAGTTTAAGTTTAGTATTTCGCTTACAGAATTGAAACCGCTGTGTTTTTGTTAGGTTAGCAGTAAATTCGATAAACTGTGTGAAAGAAATACAATTCCATTCCCATTATTTCCACGAAACTAAGCATGAAAATAAATTTAAACCTTTGGTCGTACTATGAATATCACATACAATTTTGATAATTTTCTATATAGGTAAAGTAGAAGCTGAGGTAACGTTGTATGATCATTACAGTTAAATCTTTAACTGTAACACAATATGTACAAAGCTAGCTTTTCTTTATAAAGAGATTTCTTCCAGCAAACCTTAATATGATCAGACAAAATATACTTAAAAATCAGGTCTCACTCAACCTCCAAATTTTTTTTTTGTTTTTTTTTTTTTTGTTGTGTACTTAATACTTACATATAAATTACTAGTTATCTTGAAAGCGGTAAAAAAAAGGTTGACGATCACTGCCTTTTACCTGTAGTCAGCAAAAAAATATGTATAAAATGAGTGAATTTGTTGCAAAATGTTATAATTTGTTCAACTCGCACGACAACATCTCCTAAAGTTAGCTAGTGGTTCAAGTGTAAGAAGTGAAGTGAAACTAGTGAAAATCCAGTTAGTGAAAAAACAAGCAGCAGAATAAAATGTTCGTACACGTTCGTAAGTTTATTTTATTTAAATATTGATGCTTATCCCCAGTTTGACAACATGTTTTTTTTTTGTGTCAATTACCTAGGTACTTCTTGCATTCTGTCACTTTTATATACTTGTATTGGATACAATTATTTCTTTATAAGTTAGTAGGCGATTTGTTCTTTTATGAATTGAAATAAATTACTTGCTTTTTATAACAGGTCTGACCACGACGTTGAAATCGATACCCGCAACACAATCAGCGAGAAAGAGTGGCGTCAGCAGAGAGCAGGCTCATTTCTGAATTTGGATTCAGAAGACGAGGTCCACCAATCGTAAGTATTTTTTCTTTTTTATCTAGTGTGGGAAGTCTTCAGACTACTTTTTTAACTAATAACTGTAACTAATAACCGCGAACGGCTTCAGGACTGTGACTAAGCCGCCTAAGGAGCCGAAGAAACGCAAAGCCTCAGCAGCAGCAGCAAGCACCGCTAGCAGCGCCAGTGGTCAGGCAAAACAAAAGAAAAGCTCGACGACGGTGGTATCAACACCGGACAACAAAAAAATTACGTTGACCAACCTCTTTGGTGATGAAGAGGATGCTGTGACAATAGCAGAAGCCAAAGTAAACCCCCTCAAAAGTGTGCTTTGGCGTCGTGTGGCTGGAGGATTGCTCAAAAGAAGTGAGGATCTTGAGGGGAATCTCTTTGTTGAGTTACGGGTATATAATAAAGAGGACATTATTAACGTTGACGCGCGCCAGCGCTATTGGAAGGCTGCTGTTAACTTACGCTATCAAGTAAATGATAGCGAGCCAGAGCTCGAAGCACTCTTTAAATTTATCCGCTTGGCTAAGGCTAAATTTACAAATGAAGGTACTTTCTGTATCGAGAATTCTAGTAAGTAATTAGACGTTGATAGAATTCATTCATTGGATTAATTCAAATAAACATTACCTATATTACATAAGCACTACATTATTTCATATTCAACCTGATATGAATGCGTTAAATGTGTTACCATATTTAGTTTGTTAGGCTTTCATAAAGTTTGTGTCATCCATATTAGCTGAAAGCTAGTAAATAACTTTAGATACTTAATTTGATATACCAGTCCTACGGATTAGTTTATACACCCGCAGGGTTAGCAATCTTACAGTGACACATACTTCACATTAAATAGTGTTATAGTTTAAAACTTGTTTCAATATGAGTGATAAAACAATATTTTGTGAGGTTTGTGATAAATCAATTAAAAGTCGGGTTTTCTCTTCCCATTTACGTTCAATTTTACACAAAAATAACAGTTTGGTGTATGTTAGTGACAATATTTCGAAAGTTTCAAGTGCATTCAGGAGTCGGATAGCTTCTTATAGAGTTTATTCCAATGAGCAAGCGAGTAATCAGGTGTGTGATAGCGATACACAATCCCAATCTTCAACAGAGACTCATTTACCACCCCGCGAATATATCTGGCGCCTACGTCGTCATGTGAGACAAATACTCGATGCGAAAGTACAATCCTACAATTCTATTAAGGTTAACTTTGAGTTCTTTGCTCAATATTATTTGCCGAAAAATGATGTGACTGAAATAAAGTCTTTTGCGACTGAAAATTTATCTATTTTCCAAAACTATGAGTTTAATGAAATATTTTCCTCAGTCTTAGATAAAATTTGTACAAAGCTAAGTGAGTTTCAAGATCGGGAAAGCGGCTGGTCATTTTTGGAAAACATGTATTTAGAAGTCAATGTTAATAAATATAGTCCACTGCGAGCCTCCAGCTATATTGAGTTGCCGAAAAACATTAAAAATAAACGGGCTTGCGTCAACATAAAAAACTTTGACAATTATTGCTTCCTTTGGTCTATAATAGCCGCATTATTTCCAAGAGTGAATAACCCGAACAGAGTCACATCGTACCCACATTTTTCTGAGGTTCTTAATACGACTGATATGACTTTCCCTGTATCTCTATCAGATATAAAAATATTCGAAAAAAATAATTCACAGATAAGCGTCAATGTATATGGATTGAAAAATAAAGAAACTATTGTTGGACCTCTTTACAAAACAAAAGCTAAGCGACAAAGTCACATTAATTTACTCTATTTCGAGAATGGTACAAAATCTCATTATTGCTGGATAAAGGACTTGAGTAAGATGCTACATTCACAACAAACAAAAAACCATCGTAAAATTTATTTTTGTGATGAATGTCTCATATTCTTCAATGATAGTGGCAAGTTGGCTACTCACATATGTGGTGGTGTTGCGACTACACTTCCGAATCCAGGTAGCTGTACACAATTTACCCACTTTGAGAGAATGCTTTGTTTACCATTCACGATTTATGCGGACTTCGAATCTTTTCTAGAACCTTACAAAGATAAAAACGAAAGCTGTAGCTCAACGACTACAACTCACAAACATGTCCCGGCAGCTTTTGCATACTATATTGTTTGTTCGTATGACTCTAACCTTAATAAGTATAGATCTTACCGTGGACCAAATAGCGCACATGTATTTATAGAATACTTGAAGCGTGATGTTTTACGAATAAAGTCAATATTGGATCAGAAAGTAGCAATGATTTACAACGATAGCGATTCAATGTCTTACGAGAATGCTCAGTTTTGTCACATTTGTTCTGAAAGGCTACTGGATGATAAGGTTAGAGATCATTGTCATTTAACAGGACGATTTCGAGGCGCAGCGCATTCATATTGCAACCTACGCTTTGCTCTAAAAAAAATTGTAAATGTATTTTTCCACAATTTATCAGGATATGATTGTCACTTATTTATTAAGCAATTAGGAGAAAGTAGCGGTGCAATCAAAGTTATTGCAAAAAACAAAGAAAAATACTTGTCATTCACAAAGTTTTTTATGAGTGCTAGCAATGAGTATATAGCGGTTCGATTTGTTGACTCCTTTAACTTTTTATCTACTAGTTTGGACAAGTTGTCATCAAATCTTGACAAAGATGACTTTATTCACTTGAAGAATCATTATCCTGAACACGATCACTTTGAATTAATGAGACGTAAAGGTGTTTACCCTTATGAATATGTCACTGGCTGGGAATCATACAAAGAAACTTGTTTACCTGACCACAAACATTTTTTCAGTAGCTTGACAAACGAACACATATCTGAATCTGACTATGAGCATGCGAAACGAGTTTGGCATAAATTCTGTATATCCAACTTAGGAGAATATACTGACCTTTATTTGAAATCAGATGTTATCTTATTGTCAGATATATTCGAAAAATTTCGAAAGGCGTGTATTGAAAACTATAAATTGGACCCTGCTCATTACATAACAGCACCAAGTCTTAGTTTCGATGCTATGTTATTAAAGACAAGAGTTAAACTTGAACTTATCACTGATTTGGAAATGTATCGAATGATACAAAGTGGAATAAGGGGTGGTATCTGTTTGTGTTCCAACCGATATGTTAAAGCCAACAATAAATATGTTAATAATCACAACCCTAATATTGAATCGAATCATCTTTTATACATTGATTGTAACAACTTGTATGGACATGCAATGACAGGAAACTTACCGTGTTCTGATTTTAAATTATTGGATAAAGAAGATATCGATAGACTAAGTATACTACAAATACCTAAGGATTCTCAATTCGGTTATATTTTAGAAGTTGATTTGGAGTATCCAGAACATCTACATGATTTCCATAACGATTTACCATTTTGCCCTCAAAACTTTACCCCATTTGGTTCAAAGACAGGGAAACTGATACCTAACTTATATGATAAATTTAGATATGTTATTCACTACATTTATTTACAGACATGCATTCAACATGGATTGATTTTGAAACATATTCATCGTGTCATTCAATTTAGACAGAGCCCATTCCTAAAGCAATATATAGATTTAAATACATCTCTACGTCAAACTGCAAAATCACAGTTTGAGCAAGATTTCTTTAAATTGTTGAATAATAGCATATTTGGAAAAACTTTAGAAAATGTAGAAAAACGTGTAACTATTAAACTAATAAATAAATGGAGTGATAATACGAATAAAACTAAAAGATCGCACACAGCAGATCTATTGATTGCAAAACCAAACTTTCACAGCGTGTCTGTTTTTTCCGAAAACTTCGTTGCCATCCAAATGAAACCTGAAAATGTTGTTTTAGATAAACCTATTTACATAGGTTTTACAGTATTAGAGCTCTCTAAAAGTCACATGTATAATTTTCATTACTCTGTTATGAAACCATTCTATAAAGAGAAAATCCGACTTTGTTATACAGATACAGACAGCTTTTTATATTCTATACAAACCGATGATGTTTATAGTGATTTGAAATTACATTTTCATCAATATTTTGATACAAGTAATTATCCTGTAAACAACATTTATGGTATCCAACCAAGAAACAAGAAAGTCCCCGGGTTATTTAAAGACGAGCTTGGTGGTCAAAACATAGAAGCGTTTATTGGTTTGAGATCCAAGCTTTACTGTATTAAGACAAGAAATGATGTAATTAAAAAAGCAAAGGGTATCCAAAAAGCTGCAGTTCGCAGTTTAAATTTCTCAGAATATAAAAGAGTACTAAAGACTGGAGAAATAATTCGCAAGAAAAATGTATTTTTTAAATCACTGCGACATCAGTTATTTACCCAGGAACTGTGTAAAGTAGCGTTATCATCTAACGATGATAAACGAATAATTTTAAGGAATAAGATAGAAACAATGTCATGGGGGCATTTCGAATCATTGTTTTAGTTAGTCTTAGTATAATCACTAATTTCGTGTGAAGTGATGTTAAGTTATGAGCAATAAACACATAAAACGTATAACTCGTTTTTTAATAAACCTTCAACCACCAACTCCTTGCAGTCTAGAACGGTATACTTATATGGAACACGCAGGGAACACGCTTACAATAACATTTACATACAAGCACATTTAGTTTTTTTTTACACTCACAGGGAATCGAACCCAGGACCTCTCACATCTACCATGCGAGATGCAGAACCACAGAGGCTGTAACAGTTTTTACATAGAAGGGTTTATACCGTGTGTTTGGAGTATTCGGCTTAAAATGTATTGAAATGTTTAAAAAAAAGTTGGTCTAATTAAATCGCTTTCATAGTGAAAGTTGTTTAGGATGATGTCCTTTACTCCCCAAAAAAAATTGTTGCTGCATACTCCAAACACCCTGTAGTAGTAAAGTTCATAATCGCTTGAAAAAGAGTGTGGCTTGTTGATGACTACTTACATACTAAGCAAAAGAATTCACGCGTTTGTTATGTAGGTTGACAAAAGTAAAGATTATAGAGGTACCTACAAACCTTCGCCTTGTCTCCGGTTACTTACTTGTTCCCACGTTACAAGAATATGACGTGGAAGTAATACTATTCTTGATATCATATTAAAACCTAACTTGGGCCGCATTATTGTAATGTGACTCCAAAATGCATTTACCTCCTTTGATTAGCAATTGAAAATGCATCATTCCATAACAAAAAGTGCACTTGATCACACGTGAATCTCCCACTCTCAAGCATTGAAAGAACTAAGCTCAGGTATGTTTTACTTTGATTTCTTAATTTCTTAATATTTACTTTTACATCATTAACCTCAACCAGGGTCGCGAGTCGCGTACAGAATTGTGTGTCAGTGATATTAGCGAGGGCGCAAAAAAAGTAACCTGTTTTGACTTGAGTACGGTGCGGTGTAGGTCGAGACGCGCGTGCGGCATACAAATAAATAGGGTTTTGCGCTCTCACTATAGCTATCGCTGTCATGTTAATACCTGGGTGGCGAGTCGCGTACGGCAGCGGCTAATAGCGGGGCGCAAGAAAACTTGTTTTGACTTGTCGGCGGTATGAAAACGTCGCTTGCATCCATGTAATGTGACAAGGCGGGTAATGCTAAAGTGCGGCCTACACCGCCGCTTCTATTTTCTTTTTACTTAAATAATCTATTTTTATTTTTCCCAGGATGTCATCAAACATGAACAACCCCTTCTACTACGCTCAAAATATTTTGGAGGGATTTGAAAGCGATGAAGAAGAGATACAGCAACCTGTTTCATCTCCACCTCCCCCAATATCAGCATACAGTCCACCACCACCACCACCACCACCACCACCACCGCTACCACAACTAACCCCCTACCACACTTCACCACCCAATAAGAAAGAACTGAAGAAGCGGCAGTTAGAAGATGATGGGTCGTACGTGGTGGTAAAAAAGGCGCGCAGAGGGTTGCGTCTAATAAAAATTGAGGTTTATGATCTCACAGATGAAACAAGTAGCAACCCGTATCTAAAAGCACAACATGTTGTTGTGGATGGGCTAGACGATGTCCTAGATATGACGGAGAATATCATAAAAAAAATTTCAAAAACAATAAGTGATACTTATTAATTATTAATATGTAAATTATGATTTATTGTAACGGTGTGTAACTTGTTGTGATCGTGATTTTGTTATACATTTTCTATACCAAAATAAAAATATTTTCATTAAAATTCTTGTTTTCTTATCCGCTTTACATAAGTATTAGGAGTAGGAGTAGGTTATTAATTTAAAAAAGTAGTAATTTCAAAATACACCTTTATTAGATTGATACTCTTCCATCCAATTTCGTAGAAGTATTACATGTTTCAGAGCACATATTTTCTTGTGATTTATACACATCAAATCATTAAATTTAGGAATAGGATGATCCCACCAAACATCACCATTGACAGGAACATTAGACTTAGCATTATTATTATTCTTATATCTAATTTCATCAAGAGTTTTTAAATTTGGACAACCCATTTCCTCAATATTAGTCACATTACAGTCGATACAAAAATCCTTTAACCACTGGATTTTTTCATTACCCTTCACAAATATTTCACAATTTTGTAGATATGGTTTTACAACTTTTTTGAACACATGCATATCAATAAATCCTTCTCTCCAGTAAATACCTCGATTTCTCTCAATCCAATTTACATGTTTTTTTTCAGCAGGTGTTAAAGATGAATAAGCAAAAGGTGGATTAACTAAAAACATTTGTGTGTACTTGTTAGTAGCTAACGCGAATTCTTTCACGATAAAATCATTTTTATAGTCTTTGAATCCTTGCAAATCAACCACCAAGTATTGTTTCATCATGATATTTTCTTTACAATACTCGTCAAAGGTTTATATTCAATCAAACAATCGTTTATTATAAGACAGTAGGCACTAGTTTTAGCAGGTATTTCAGCTGTGGATTCAATTTCCACACGTACATCTACTGGTCCAGTTTTTAGAGTTTCGTTTTGACGACAACAGTCAATTACAAATAAAGGTGCTTTAGTTTTGAACTCAGATGGACTAAGCAACGGTTCACTCCGACGACCGTAATACGACTGTTGGAAGTTTATATATGCTTCATATATTAAAGAGAACTTATCATGATTGAAATCCGTGTTTAAACTCTCATACGGATAATAGACAGAATTAAGTAATACTTTAACGTCACGTAGATTACAGTGATCGAATCGAGAAGCATCGACTGATCCATTATTTCTCCGATTGGTTTGTAATCCTATTATTACATAGCGAGGCTTTTCTAATTGTGAAGAAGTTTTTATTGCCCATGTATGTTTCGTAGTATTTGGTAAGAGTGGGTATTCATATAGATCCCAATTTCTAAACGAAATATTGATAGAACGATCTTTTTCCAAATATTTTAGTAAGTTGATTCTTTCTCTGTCTGATACCTTGATATGTGGGATTCGCCATAGTATTTTAGTAAGATCAAACTTTTCTAAAACTTCGTTGGTACTAAGTTGTATAGAATTCAAATTAGTATTACTTCTCAAAAGAACTAGTTCATGTTTGCAATTGATCATTATTTTCTTATAGTCTTCAGCGAACCCTAAGATTTTGTTGAGTGGAATGTTAGCTGCGAAAGTACCTCCTTTTACCTTGTTGCTATCAATACTCCACCCCCAATTCTTGTTAGCATTATTTTCCAACCCACTCAATGACAATAAAGACTTCATAGTTGTTGTGACACCCACATTTTTCACCTTGTCTATCTCAACTCCGTTTATCTCATATCGGATATCTTGGAAAAGGAATAGGAATGGATTATTTGTAAAATCCACGGATTGTATTACTTCTTTGGTAGCACTGTTAGTGACTTTAAGTGACCCTTCGATATAAAGTGAACTTTCAGATGGCAAAAGGTATAAATCTTGTTGATTGACTGGTATGCGGATTTCATCATTATTGTTGTAGCTGGCGATGTATGGTTTGTATGAATGAAACTGATAATTTTCGATACTATTATCGTATGTTAAAGGTTCAGATATGTTTAAAATATTCATTTTATAATTTTTAGTAATTTTAGAAATTTTTTATTTTCCTTCGACAGTTTTCTTGGACGAGATGTTTTTTTCGTTATTTCTCGAGTGACACTAGATAGTTTTGGTGGTTGTGCAGGCTTTTTATTGAAATCAATCATCTTTTCTTCAGGTGCAAATAAAGCTGGATCCCTTCTTTCCGGAAATTTATTAAATTGTTTTTAGCATCCAATATTCTAATAGTAATATTGTTCACACTCGTATGATTGACAGGAAAGTAAATTATATTTTTGGGAGTTTCTATAATTCTATAGCCTGGTGGTACGTTAGGCGCAAATTCATATATAATATGACTTGGTTTTCCGTTCACAAAAGATCCGCTTACGATATCACATTCGATTCGTACTATGGTTGTGGGTAGAATGCTGATAGGAAAGTGTGAGTCATGCCATATATTGCTTTTTAACATCTCTCCCCCAAAACCTAAAATAGATCCGATAGAATTTTCTCTTTCGAAATGAATGTCCTTAGAACAAAACAACTTTGTTGTTAAGGTATTATTGTTGCAGGTTAATTTTAAATCACAGTCTTTCACATTTTGTTTTAGAAAATCATTTATATCTTCAAGTTCATAGGAACCTTCAGGTATTTTAACACTTTCATCTTTACCATAGTAGAATGTATTGTTTCTATCATCTATATTTGGAATAGAATTAAATGTTGAAAAATATAAAAGACCACATTCATAATCGCTATTGAGTTGCAAAGGTGGTGAATAGTATGTCGATAGAAAAGAATCATTTCCCGTAATAGATACTGTAAAGGACATGATGAAAGTGATTACTAAAGTTTTGATACACGTTATTTATAAATGTTTACTCCAAAATTGACGTAAGAATTTTATACATAAATGTCCACAATTTGAAGTGTTGTACGTCTGATACTGATTAAAATTATAACAAATATTAACGTTATGTAAATAATTTAAAATTTCGAGTGGTGGTCTCAGATCACCAAAACTGTCGAAATATTCACAGTAGTTATTTATTTTTGCGTAGGCTACCCAATGAGTTCCAGGTCTATCTGAACTGTCTAAGTTAACAACAGCACATTCATATTTATATGTTTTTTTCGGAAGTCCATCCCTCATGAACACACCTCGAAAAAACGGGATGTCCAATGTGAAGTCAATGATGTCCAGATTAGATAGAGGGCGGGATGGTAGCCTTTTCCTTAGTTTTTTGTCTGACGAACAAACAATCCTTCCCCTTTTTTATATGGTTTTATATAGAGACCTTTACCGATTGCGATAGATTCCATCATTTTATTATGGCGTTCGGATTCTTGTAAATTCTTTTTCGTTGATTGGTAATCGTTAACAGCTTTCGCTATACCAGCCGCACCGCCAGCTAATGATCCCAATGCTGAGAGGCCCGCAAATATCGGAATAAGAGGTAATATTCCACCAGTTTTTGGTATTGGTATAATTCTAGGTAGTTTCACTTGACAATTTTTAGGGAAACATTTTTTTGCTGCTAAATACATATATTTTATTGCAGCTTTATTGCTTTTAGGTTTATATTTTTTTAATTTCGCTGTCAAACCTTTTACAATTTTTTTGAAGTTTCTAACACCACCTCCTACTTTGACTTTAGTTTTCATAACTTTATTAACGAGCCAAGAAGCAATTTTTTCACCTTTACTAGCATCTTTGGATCGCATCCGTTTTTTTGCCATATCGATTAATTGAATGTCAGCCTGTCTTCGATCTTCACTATTATTAGAAATGTATGCAATATCGTGTTGCATACAAGCGTTATCTAATTTGTTAACTCCCTTTTCTCCTCTGGCTAAACGTTTTTGTAAGCGTGTACCTGGACCACAGTACTGATAGCCAGGTATATGTAACTCGAAAGGTAAATTATTTATTAAACTGTTGACAAGTCCTTCACTTTTCATTATCCACACATTAATGTTAATAATACAAAGATCCTAATTCTTTTATATTCATACTAATGTACTAAATCACATTTTTTTATCCAACTGTTTTCATTCTCACCTAACCCTAACCATTTTACAAATAGTTTATTACCCTTTCTTTTGAGAATTCTTTCAATCAAATACACATTAACATGTTTGGTTTTAAGAAGTTCTTTTTCATAAAAGCAACCTTTAATTAAGTTTTGTCTTTTATCTTGTAAATTATAGGTTATGGGGTTAGTTTTATTAATACTTTTAATTACAAATATTTCTGTAGACCAATTTGGTGTATATCCTTTATCAAAACAACTTTTGTATTTGCTCACACGCACGTGATCACCTACTTTAAAGTTATTGTTGTTTTGGGGTGGTAATTTCTTTTGATTCTTTAATATGTTGTTTGCAACAATACTTGTATTCTGTTGATTTACGTCTATTGGCTTAAATCCAATTGTTCTATGTTTAGAAGCATTGTATGTATTAATCACGTTCTTTATGGGCTCGCCTAACCATTTATGATTACCAGTCATACTGAAATGCTTATATAGTTTGGTTTTTAGAGTTCTAATTAATCTTTCAACAATTGAAGCTTTTTTTACTGAATATGAAGAGTAGTGGTTAATATCATACAATTTCATAAGTTTCTGAAAGTTTTGGTTATAAAACTCTGTTCCTTGATCAGTTTGCAAATTAGTAGGTGATCTTCCACATTTTAGTATATCATGGAAAGAAGACACAACTTCCATCATCGATTTCGTTTTAAGTGGTTTTACCCATGCAAATTTTGAGAATGCATCAATGATAACCAAAATAAACTTATGTCCTCTATTTTGATGGGAAAAAGATCTTATATCTATTAAATCAGCTTGCCACAGATCATCTATTCCTTTTAAGACCACATGTCTACGTAGAAAATTTCTACGTGCTTGTTTATGAATCTCATCAACAATTTGCTGTTTGCTCATACTATTGTGATGTAACTTTCTTTAAAATATTGATGAGTTCGTCTTTTGTATAATAATTTGTATTAAGTTTTACCACTAAGAGATCTATTTCTTTTTTTAATGTTGTAAGTTCATCATGCATTTCATCCCTCGTTGGTATTAACTTTATCAATTTATCGACGTATGCTTTATTAACAGCTTCGTCTGAAGTTCGAGGTGATTTCAAACCTTTTAATCGAGCAGGACGTAAATCTATATCACCCTCTATATTTTCCGATTTTCGCAATCGCTTATGCACGTGATGACCAAATTTATCAATATTCATCATAAGAGTGTTTACTGGATGAATGATAATGATACACTGGTACTAATACACTGATTTATAGATATTTATTTAACCAATAATACCACTTTCCTGCAACTCGTTTAAAATTGAGATTATTTCACCATCAAGACCAGTATTGCCAGCATCTCGAGACGCTACAAGTAATTTGAGTCTTTCAACTAGTTCATTGGGGTCATCCCAATAAACATAATCGGTATTTTTCTTCAGTCGTTTCATTAAAGGCAATCCAGAACCTTTACTTAAATTTTCAGCACTGGTGGAAATGCTTTTACTATTCTTGAATAGTGGTTTGATGATACTGAGATATCTAAAGCCTTTGTTCGATTTAATTGGTTTCTTTGAATCGAAATCTCTCCGATGCGCATTAGTGATCAGCAGTAGTTGTTTATAGTTTTCCATATCTCTTGTGGTAATCTGTTTCATATCTGGAATTTTCTTAAACAACAATTCTGTCAATCCGGGTGTTGCCACGTATTTCTCTCTATTGACTATGATATTATTATTTTTTAGAATAACTCGACATGATCCTAACATGTGTTTCCCACGAACAATTCTTACACCAAAAGGAATGTCTTGATACACATTGGAATCCAATAACCAGGAGAAGGAGTTGTCGGGACTTGTATTAGTATCCGTTGCAGTGTTATACGAGATACTAGATACATTTGAATTATTGTTTTCGTTTTCTGATTCACACGAACTGCTTCTAGATTCTGATGTAAGCAATGGTTCTGTTGGATTTCCGAAATCGGTTTTTTCTTGCATTAAATCGCTCTCGTTAGAAGATAGGTCATCAGTGGTGTAGTGCTTACGACGCTTTTTAATTAGTACCCTAGGTGACTTTTTTGGATGTGAGTTTTCATCTGTAAGATTGTTTGACGCTTTTTGTTTAGAAATCTGGTTTAAGGAATCAGTTATTGGTTTAAACATCGTTTGTAATACTAAGTTATTGTTATCACTATGTTCTTGAATCTGTTTTATTTTTCTTCGAACTGCATCAGCAGATTTAATTATCTCTTTTTTTAAAGTCTTTTCAAGCTGCATTTTGTGTCTTGTCTCCACAACAACATTCGTGTTAGTGATGAAATAGTTAATTATTAAGACATAAATACTATGTGTAGTATAAAGCCTTCATTACTCAACAATAAATGTATCAAATTTCAACCTATAACAACCATTGTTTTTTTCACAATCTTTGTTAATAACAAGATAACTATATGGTTCACACCAAATTTTAGAACACATATTTCTAAAATCCTTCCAACTCATGTCTACATTGACGTGTTCATCGTAAACATGCTTCATATTTATCTCATCCTGCTTGAATAGTACAATAAGATTAGCATTATCACGAATAAGTTGTTTGGGTACTTTACTATAAGTTTGATTGAGATAAAAAGAATCTATGTTTTTATGTCTTCCCATAGCAAAGTAGTCCCTAATACTGGTTTGATTTTCACATGCAACGTCATCAAATATGATGATTGAATTAGGGAGAGCCTCTTCTGGCTTCAGTACGTCTTCTTTTTCATGGTATTTTGCGAATCCGATAGAAGGGACTAAACTCAATACATGTTGCAAATATAAATATTTAGGTTGAAATAAGGTTTTGCAGTAAATATAGACATTTTTAAAGCGGAGTCCTTTTTCATGTAGTAAAAGACCTATCATCAAATTTGTTTTACCACAGTTTGATGGACCACAAATAATACAGCGAATAGAGTTTGGTAGAAGAGAGCCATGACGTCTTTCTTGTTTAATATTATTAAAGCAATATTTATCAAATTCTAGTGAATTCTTTTGTTTAACAAACCTCATCTTGAATAATAAGTGTGAGGTTCAAACTCTACCACTGTTTGGAATACAATGACATTGTTAGCTATTTATCAACTACTTTAAAGTATCCAAAATGTATTTTGAATTAAATCATTTTCAATGATTATTTTATATTTCAGCAGGTTTTCTATGGTCAACTAAACAAATGGTAGGAACGGTTACTGTACTACAGTATCACAGCATTATACGTGTAGTGAAGTGGAACGATATGTTCGTTTTCAAAACACTCCAAGCCTTTCTCTCTTCACGGCTTTCAACCCAGATCAATGCATATACCCTTTCCATGCATTACAGTTCATATTAAACACGTTCAAGCCGAAGCGGCAACGCGAAGCGTTGCGCGACTCGAAGAGGAGCGGAGCGAAGGCTTGAACGTGTTTAATATGAACTGTAATGCATGGAAAGGGTATATGCATTGATCTGGGTTGAAAGCCTTGAAGAGAGAAAGGCTTGGAATGTTTTGAAACGAACATTTCTTCCCTACTTACTACCTATATTAAATGTTATTCACAAATCTAGAATAATAATAGTAAGTGGTTCGTAGTTAGTAGTTAAGTAAATATCCAGTTTTATTTGTCACAAGAGACAACCCTTAGTTTCACGGGCCGCTTCAGACGAGGATAGAGTTACGCGACAGAAAGAGAGGCAACTTTTAGGCAAGTAATCGAAGTGCGGGCGCTGCGCTACACAGCATGAATTGTACTTTGTTGCGTTGTAGCAAGGGTCGCTTTTTAGTTGAACGATTATGTACATTGTCCAATCTGTTCCTAACTCTTTATTAATCTGTGCTCTGACCTAAGTTTAAGGGTCCCTAGGCTACTAAGGGACACCTAAATTTAAGAGACCGGCCTCCAAAACAAAGCAGCTAAGAAAAAGAGCTAAGTGTCCCCTAACTGTTGGTGAAATTGAGCATAAGTCTTATAAAGTTGTGTGTTGTGTAATATAATAGCTTACCCGGCGAGTCGATCCTTGTGTAATGGTATGGGTTGATGCAGACCTCGTCCTTCTTGAGCTGGTAGGCAAACTCGCAGTGATCCACCGACTTTAGCTCATGGTGGCTCTGGAGTCAACATTAAAATATTTTATTACATAAATAATTGTAATAGTTTAAAAACTACACAAGAAACAAGTGCCTGACAGTGAATATCTTCAATCTTCATGTCGTAATTTTGCTATCCAAAAACAGTCAGGCGTATTGAAATTAACTACTATTTAATTATAGGTATGTTGCTGTAGCGGCAACAGATAAACACGTTCAAGTTTCTAGCTATTATGATTCGTGCTAGACAGTCAGCTGACAGACAGACAGACGGACAGCGGAGGTTTAGTAGCTGTGACAAAAAAAAAGCTTTCCTCAACGATGTTTTCCGTCACCGTTAGAGCATCCGTTACGTACGGTCGCCTGCGTCTAAAAGTATACGGGCAGGCCATATTAACGAGTGAATCCCTACTAATACTTACTAATACTTTAGGCGCAGGCGACCATACATAAACGAGATAAATAAAGAAAAGGATAAATGATTTATCTCATTGGTAATACCATGCCATACCATGGTCAGCACTGAGATTCGAACCTGTATCTCCTGCATGAGAAACAAGCATGAAACCCACTAGACCACGGAGCTCATACATAGTCAGACAAGTAAAGCCATAGTAAATGCTAGCATAGATTAGTATAGTGACCTGTAGCTGCGGCCACCGCCACAGCCGGCAGTAGACAACATGCGGCAGGCCCTTGCGGTACTGCCCGTTCACTCCGTTGTCATTGGGTCGAGCCCTGAAACAAACAGAACAAATTCAATGTTAGTTCGGATTTCTATTCTATTTTTCTTTAAGGGGGTTGAAGTGCCTGCATGTGGCCCACATGTGCGGGGCCTTTGTGCATGTCCCCTTCTCCCGCTCCCTTTCAGCCAACCCAACTCCTGCACAAGCTGGAGTAGGAGGCCTGGGTGTTCAAGGAGCTCCCGGGTCGATGATGCTTCTCCCAGAATCGCCAATCTGGTTTCAATTGTGGATGGACATGCCAGCAACATGTGCTCGACCGTCTCTTCCACTTCCATGCAACCCCTGCATAGGGGGCTGTCGGTTGCACCTGTGATTGTCAAGTTTTTGTTTAGTGTGCAATGGCCTGTTATAAGGCCTGTTAGTATTTTTATTTTGCTGCGTGACAGCCTTATGAAGTAGTTAGTAAACCTATGGTTATACTTGTTTATAAATAGTTCTGTGTTTTTAGAAGGGTGTAGTCATATTTTAGGGGGTTGTTAGGGAGACCATTCTGAGCAACTTTCACTATGAAACCGATTTGATCAGAGCAACTTAATTTTTCATTGCTCCATAAGTTTTGGTCCGGGTGGTCAGCTGATTTGGTATACAAGAGAAATGAAAATTCTCTGATCAAATCAGTTTCATAGTGGAAGTTGCTCAGAATAAAATAAATAATAAATAAAATAAAATGTTTATTCAATGACCAAATGATACATATAAGTTTCGTCTGGGGCCTTCTATTAAGTAATAATACCTGTATCAGAAGACCCCGCTCCCTCACGTCCGTGACTGACTAACAAAAATGGTGCTACTTTTACTAACATAACTTAAATTAAAGTTTAAAATAGACAAAAAATAATAATAATAAGAGAACGAGAAGAAAAGAAAAGATGATGTCCCTAACAACCCCCCAAAATATGACTACTCCTTTCTGTTACACCCAGTATGTTCATGCACTCGCAGGAAGGTTAAGTGACGTTTACAGGTGAAGGAGGGGGAATTGTTTAATGCAACTTAATGCAACAAACCTGTCATCAAGTGTTAGTTCCATCTGTAATCTGCTTTATGGGAAGACTTAACAAGCCAGTCAGCTATATTATTTAAATTTTTATATAGCCTTGAGCGGAGTCTTCACATTGAATGGTATGTATTATTTGAATGTGTTCTTAGTAATAAAATAAGCAATATGTTTTGTATGAGACAGACTAAACAACCATAAAAAGTTGTTTTATGCATTGTTTTCCGTAACTTTGTTTAGGTAAGCATGTTTACTTTCACTGTTATGGGGAGTTCATTGTGAAGTCTGAACCTAACC
The DNA here is from genome assembly GCA_963457715.1 of Argyresthia albistria. Classification (NCBI taxonomy): domain Eukaryota; kingdom Metazoa; phylum Arthropoda; class Insecta; order Lepidoptera; family Argyresthiidae; genus Argyresthia; species Argyresthia albistria. The sequence continues at coordinate 2,677,998 of OY735279.1, read as the reverse complement.
TATTGAAAGTTGAACACCATGAATTGATCTATGAATCATACACCATGCATGCATAGGTACCTACTTAAGTCTCCCGCTCGACGCGGAACCGAATAGACGCGCGCGCAGCGATTACCTACCGTCTTTATCGATCGAGTAACGTGCAAAAATGGTGAAGTGCTACAAATGCAATCGAATCGTCAACACCAAAAGTCCGGGCATTCAATGCAGCAAATGTAATAAATGGTCCCATGCTGCTTGTGCTTCTATTACACCCGAACAGCTGAATACATTGTACGCGACAGAGTCGGTTGACTGGAAATGTCAAGCTTGTGCGGGTACATTGAAGAAGCCAAAGCGCCTTTCATGCATTATGCCGGACCCAGAAGAGGAGGAAAACACCGACACAGAGCAATTACCGAGCAGCAAAGACCACGGAATGGATTACCAAACCATGATGACAAGCATGCTACGTGAAGTACGTCAGGTAATACGCGACGAACTCGCAACGACGATGCAATTCTATTCAAACAAAATAGACGATTATGAGGTGAAAGTTAACGGCTACGTAGAAAACATAAAAACAGTAGAGAGACAATGCACTGACCTCAAAAATCAGTGCAAAAACTTGGTCTTGAAGAACAATATATTAGAACAAAAAGTGAATGCTATCGAACAAAGAAACATCATAAACAACCTTGAAATATGTGGTGTACAGGAGCAAGAGAATGAGGATATCAAAACGATTGTCAAAAACATCAGTGATACCATCAAACAGTCAATAGAAGATATAGATAAGGCTTACAGGAAGAAAAATAATAACAAAACAAGTAATAACAAGAATACAGCTGCGGATATTATAATTGTATCATTAAAAGAAGGGTGCCGAGACAAGTGGCTGCAAGCAGCGAAGAAATGGAATACTGATAAACAACAATCTGAACAAATCTATATCCGTGAATCCCTTACCCCAAGTAACTCATACCTACTGTGGAAGGCTAAGCAAGAACTAAAATCAACAAAACTATACAAATACGTATGGTACAAAGGTGGATCTATATTGGCACGAAGAGGCGAGAATGACAAAGCCAACCTGATAAGATCTGAAGAGGATATAGAAAGACTAGCACGTGAAAACTACAAGAACAAAGAATAAATAAAGCAACGTATAACCCGAACAAAATATCTAACGGAAACAGAGGGCAGCCTAAAGACAATATCCGAAGAAAATCATAACACATGGAATGAATTCACCGATGAGATTCCCTTCCATCACAACACAATGACTGTTCTACACATCAATATAAGATCCATGATCATAAACTTCAATCAGCTAGAACACATCGTAAATAACAGCTCGCGGCTCATACAGGTTGTGGTAATATGTGAAGCAAATATATCAGACGCAAACTCATGTATGTTTGAGATGGAAGATTACACCATGTATACGGAACTAAGGAACGCCAAGAAAGGAGGGGGGATATTAATATATGCACATAAAAGTGTTACATTTACGAGACATTCAGTATTTACATGTAATTTTGAGTGTATTATGGGTGAATTAGAAGCAAGTGATAATAGTGTCATAGGATTGTGTGTAGTGTACAGACCACCTAATTTAAATAAAGGTCAGTTTATAACGGAGCTATCTAATGCTTTAAGCAAGTACCCAATCAACAAAAGTTATGTCTTAATAGGGGACGTCAATATTGATTTAAAAATACAAAATCCCATTGTAAATAACTACCTTAACAAGTTATATGGATTAGGGTTCGAGTGTGGTATCAGTCAATATACGAGGATCGAAAAGAAACTAGATAAAATCACAAAATCATGTATAGATCATATTTTTATGCGAGACGCGGACAGATGTAAGAAAAGACACATTCGAACAGCTGTTATAAACAATGCCCTCGCCGACCACTTTATAACCGGCCTGTCAATTGTAAATAACCTAAAACACAACAGCAATCAATACAAATACACTTCTAAATTAGATAACAAGCAAGTACTACAAGACTTGCACGAAATTGACTGGAACCAAGCTCTCACCTATCACAATCCCAATGATATCTCTAATTTTATATCCGAGAAATTCAAAAATGTTTATGAAAAAAATAGACTCGAAATTAAAATAAATCTAAGTAGAAGAAAAAAATGCCCATGGAACTGTAAAAGTATAACAGATATGTGTGCAAAGAGAGATAAATTATTCTCAATATGGAAGATGGATGAAAGTAACTTAGATAATAGATTATTATATAATAGATACAGGAATAAAACCAGTAAACACATAAGTAAAATTAAAAATAAATATACTCAAAATATTATTTGTGAAAATTTTAATAAACCAAAAAAGATGTGGGAAATTATAAATAAACTATGTGGAAGAATTGTTAAGTCAGTAGACGAGGTAATAACAAAGGCTTTTAAAAATTGCGAAATAAATAACTTAACAAACAGGTTTGCAGACGAGTTTCAAAATAATGTTAGGAAAATATGTAGCACATGTAACATACCTCTATTAAATAAAAATACATATGAAAATATACCTATTACTTGTATGAGGATCAAAAATGTGAGTGACAGGGTGGTGCATGTGATAATCAAACATTTGAATGGTAAAAAAAGCCCGGGCGCCGATGGGATAAGAGCGTCGGACATAAAAAATATAAACGAAAAAATAACCCCTATAATAACCCACTTAATTAACACATGCATCTCCACATCACAGTACCCGGACGACCTCAAACTAGGAATCATAAGGCCAGTTTATAAAAAGGGTAGTCATCAAGATATAAATAATTATAGGCCAATAACTATATTATCTTGTATAGATAAAATAATTGAAAAATACTTTGGTTATGAATTAAATAAATACCTAACACAGAATAAGGTTATACATGAGAATCAATATGGATTCCAGCAGAAGAAGAACACTTGTCAATTACTCAGTAAATTCACCAACGAAGTAAATGGTTATCTAGACAATAAACAACATGTTTTGGCAATTTTTGTAGATTTCAGTAAGGCCTTTGAAACATTACAGTACTCAACACTGTATCAAAAATTACAGCAGGGTGGTATACAGGGTCCGTTACTCGGATGGTTCAAGGATTATCACGAGGGCCGGTCCACCTCGGTGTGCATAGCCGGTAAACGCAGCAAGCAAATACCTACCGAGGTGGGCTCCGCTCAGGGGTCAATCCTTGCACCGACCGAGTACCTAATATACGTCAACGACATGTGCAACATCTTTAAGGGGGGGTCTGTATACCAGTTCGCAGATGATACCTGCCTATTGTACGCACACAAAGATATTGAGGAGGCGCAAAATAGACTACAGATAAATTATGACATGTTATGCAAATGGGCTCACGATGTTGGATTAGTCATCAACGAACAAAAAACTAAACTCATGCACATTCGTTCACCATACCTAAAATCAACAATAATACCCAGGATCGTGGCCCACGAACACCAATGTATGCATCAAAACAACATTTGTAACGGTAAATGTACCAATCTGGAACTAGTCGACCACCATACGTACCTAGGCATGATAATAGACAGTAATTTCAATTGGGGACCCCATATCGAACTTATATGTAAGCGGCTAAGGGCTATAATGGCAAAACTAGTTATACTAAAATATAAACTACCATACAACATACTAAGATTGTTATATTTATCATTGGCTGACTCGGTATTAAGTTATGGGCTAAGTAGCTACGGTAGGACACATAAAACATACATAGATAACATATACAAACTACAACTTAGTATTCTAAAAAAGATTGTACCATCCAAGATAAAAATTCAACACAAAGACGATAGCAACGCAATATTTAAATACTGTAAAATCATCAATATATATAATAAAACTAAGTTCCTAATAATGTGTGAAGAAAAAGAAAATATAATGAATGTAAAACGCCGTGATCGACTGGAATCATTGCGCGTACTATCTTATATACCTAGATTTGTTGTACCTAGATATAACAACGACTACGGTAGGCGAACGATAGAATGTATGCTGCCGCAGGTACTCAATGAACTACCGAGCGAGGTCATTGATTCCCTGTGCGTGGACAACCACAAATGTAAAACTATATTAAAAAAGTACTTCCTACAACAATGTAAACACGGGCCGGTTTCACAGGTGGCGGAGGGACCAGACATGTGACGGACGAGTCGTGAACTTCTACTAAGAAATCTCGGCTTGCCTGTCGCGCGGGGAATATCCGTAGCCTGTGAAAACGGCCCGTGTTGTGTTATGTAGTTCGATATAACAAAGTTAAATGTACAAGCGGGGGACAGTGGTCACACTTAAACCTATCAAGGATTTAGTGGCCACACGTAAAGTTAAGTTAAGAACAAGTGTAAAGTATTTTGAATAAATTTATTAAACAAAAAAAAAAAAAGTTGATACATAAAACCTAGACACTAGAACTGCTAACATGATTCTTTTCATAATACATTTGCATACAGCAATTCCTAACAGGATTCTTACAAGACATTATGCAAAACAAACGGCGATTTCAACGAAAATATATACCTCTATTTTTTGGACCTCTACACTGTCCGCTCAGCAAGGATAGTACAAAATTTATCCTCGAAACTATAAAGAAACACAGACACAGCACAAATAGCACTATAAACACTGTATTTTGTCTCAAAATACGTCGTAAATTGGTTGTTTTAGAACTTTATATCGCCAAGAACGCAGAAGAGTCGGCCATATTCCTGCAAGTTTCGATCCTGTGTTGTGACGGCGAATATGAGTGACCTTAGCGAATTTAGTGCCGTCTACGGGAACCCTGCTGAGTTCGAAAGGTGCCCGTGCACGTAAGCTCAACACGAGCCAGACGATTTACGAAAATAGCCGGCTTATAGGTATGTCGCCCCGGTACGTTCCGTTTCACATTTTAGCGTAAAAAAACAACAAAACATTCCGCGATTTTATGCCTTACTGAACAAAGAAATATTGGAAAAATATAGGAATGAAAATGATCAGGATGCTCAGATGAGTAATTAGCCTTCAGAGAATGAAAAAAAACGAACAATAGTAAAAGATCGTTGCTCTTTCATTGATTTACGGGAGCCGGAAGCAAAACACATATTTGATGGCAATAAATCTAAATCGATAAGTATTGGGCTTACCTCGGAATAGTCACACATTTGGTGTGACTATTCTGACTGGAAATTGCCTTCTCTAGCTCGTCAAGGGCGTCACTTCGCTTCAATTTCTTCACTAAACTTTTCACAGCTTTTTCTGACCACTTATCTTCTGCCAATGAAGAGCCTTCTGGACCCTTTTTCCATCCCAGAAGTCGCTTCACTACAGGTGGAGTTAGCGGAAACATACCGCGAGAAGACACTGCTTACGACATGAAACTGTAAAGCTTATACTTTTGCTAGAATAATTGAATTAGAAATCCAAAACAGTAGTCGAGGGTCTAATTTACAAACTGTCGGCCATATTGATTGAACTGACCGAATGAGAATTATTGAGAATTTGACAGTTTCGTTGAAGTTTGATTGAAGACAGAAGTAATATGCCGTCTCTATCTCTCATTTGCCGCCGTAACTATATCTGTCTCTGTCTATCTTTTTCTAGTTCGCTTTTTAGTCGGATAATCATAGACAAACCTTTTCATAATTCGTTCAGTCAAATAAGGATACTACAGTTTCCTTGTCATTACATAATCGATCTTGATCGATACATAATCGATTTATCCATGGATTTGGATTTGAAATTTTGTGACACCGGTAAATGCCTTAAAATCATTAATTAATTTACGATAGTGAATTGTCGCACGTAAACGCTAGCCGCCATGATGTTTCGCCCGTGACGTCACTCCGATAGTAAACACACAACAACCGAAAAGTCCAAAAGTACTAAACGTCGATGGGATACTATTGGAGTGACGTCAAATCTGAATCGAAATGGCGAATGGTGTAGGAGTGAGCGTTTCGAAGACGCACCGTTTAAAAATACCGTTTACGTTCCAGGAACGACAAACTAGTTTTTCGTAAAGCAGTACTTCCAAACCAGTCGGACGGCACCAACCGGTTAAGCGCCGACCGCTTTGAGCTCATTTGTCTCGTCCGCGTCCGACTATTTTCGCTATGACCTGTTTTGCATGGACTGGTTTAGCACCGACCGCTTTCGTTTCGTCCGCGCACCGACTGTTTTCGCTCCGACCGGTTTAGGCCAACCCGTTCAAGTTCGATCTTCAAATCAAAACCAGTCGCCAACGAAACCGTTTTGAATACCCGTTTTCGATTCGGGAAAACTAGTTTCGTTTCGTCTTTGAAAAAATTGGTTGCCTGTAAAGTCGGTATACGGGCGAAAGTTTTACGTGACAACGACTTTGAGTGGTAAAATAATTTTAATGTGAATATTCATTCGTATAGTAGGAAGAAGGATGAAATAATAGTAACAATTTAAAACATTTATTTATACAAAGAATTATATTTAAAGTGGAAGGGACGCGTGCCTTTCACTTTTTATGTCTGTCTCTCTCGCTCTTAGGCGGGCTAACCATGCCCGAGTGGAAGGGACGCGTGCCTCTCACTCGCTCTCATTGTGAGCGCATAACGTGAGCGGAGCGTAACGCAGTTTCTTGAAGTGTCACCCGGCAAACCAATTTATAAGACGTTGTCACGTCAAAAATCGAAGACGACCCACTCCTAGAATGGTTTTTTAGTCAAATGACGAACTGAGTAGAAAACACGACTTTTCAAATTGAATTAATAACATTTCACTTTTAACCGACTTCACAAAAGAAGGAGGTTTACCATTCATCGGGTTTTTTATGTATGTGCCCGATTGCGCCTCCTAGACGGATGGACCGATTTGAATTTGAAATTGAAAAATCGTTTATGCAACAAATACTAAAAATAATTTACAGTAGAACCTACCTAACTGACACAAAAAAGTAATAAAAATAAAAGTAAATGTATTTACTTTACATTTACTTTTATTTTTATTCTAGATAACTTGGTACAGCTGTAACAACATTGTTATACAACGCCACTGCCCAAACTACGGTGAAAAGAGCATAGTAGCAGAAGGTGCGCGATTTTACAACAGACTAGGTACCGAAAGCCATATAATTGAAACAAAAAGTAAACTTTAGAAAAAACCGACTTCCACAAACCCTATTTGATTAGATTGAGTTTAATACAAACTGTAACCCCCCCCCCCCTTGGGGAATTAATTTTGTCAAATCCCATCACAGTGCTACCCCACGCTACTAAGGAACCTCTGTACAAAGTTTCATGGCTCTAGGTCCACCGGCTTAGGCTATGCGTTGCCTGCCCGCCAGCCACGCATTGTATTTGTACCTAGTATTGAGCAGATCTGGTGGCCATATGTGGTCTTCATGAGCAGTTCCGCATCACAATATTATGCTTACCATGTGCATTTGCACGAGTTATTATGAAAAACACAAAAATCACTATAGGTCTGCCTATAATATTTGAAGAGTTCCCTCGATTTCTCCAGGATCCCGTCATCAGATCCTGACCTGGTGTCAATGGGACCAATGGGAAGGTAAACCCTTTCAAACAAAAAAATAATTTTCCAAATCGGTCCATCCGTCTAGGCGCTATCGGGGAACATACATAAAAAAAAAAAAAAAACAAATATCCGGACGAATTGTAAACCTCCTCCTTTGGGAAGTCGGTTAAAAAGAGGCGAGATCACTAGGTACCAATCTTAAAAAAACTTTTAAAAATATACATTTTAAAGTCACCACATTGATAGCAAAGATATTTACATTTTTCAAGTGGGTAGTACTACTTTAATGTCTCGCTTGACGAAGAAAATCTATTTTGTGTAATTATTTGTTTTGTATTGTTTCTCAAGTAAGTGAATAAGTATTGTATTCTTTTTTGATAAATAAATGTCTTACCCAAACCTACTAACCTATTTAAATAATCTTTAATATGTTTCATAGAAGTTTCAATATCTTTGTAAAACACCTTTATTTCGGAATATTTTCCCTCCAAACTTGTGTATATATTGGAAAATTTAGGCGTTTAAAAGATATTGAAATGCAACCTGCACACGTCGATAGAAGACTATTATACCAACAATTTATGTCATGAGAGAAATCGACCTAAAGTGTCACTTACTCGAGATATTTTAGTGAACCCAGTCAAAAATGGCTACATCTGTCAAAAGTAGTGACACCTATTAACAATGTGACATCTGTCAGAAATGTTAAATAACATTATGACCAGTCTTACGATTGAAAGATTATGCACAGGATTTGCAAAATTGGCATTCTATGATATTATCAATAATATCTCGCTTAAGTGACACTTTAGGATAATTTTTCTTATGACCAGTGATCGGAGTAGGCAGAGCTATTTAGGTTCATTGACCGCAAACATTGATATTATTATGGACAATCCATGGTATTGGGACTGATACTCCGGGGTTTTAATAAATATAATTGTTTTTATCAATAAGTATAAAACATGGTTTATGTAAGGCAATAAGCGCATGAGCGACATTGTAAATTTTATATCAGCAACACGTTGCCAAACTTTTTTCCTAACGTGCGACGTTGCCGCTTTGTTGAAACTCGTCGTGATATCGCCAAACAAAAACAATAGCGGGGTGTTCCTCGAAACGAAACGAAAACAAGAGTGACCCACCTGTTTTTGTCTCTTTCTGCACCACTAGAATTCAATTGTTCACCGATAGTAACTTGTTGTCAAATGTTGTCTCACTCGATCTCGGTTCTTCGAGTGTGGTAGTTTGCTTCCTATTGTGTTTTGTTGTGGTAAATTTCTTGTGACCCTGGCTTGTTTACTGGATTCTGGAACCTCCTTGCTACTACGACTTCGGCCAGCATTTACGGACTCTGATTTGACCTTACTGGATTGGATGTTTGGAGTTAATTTATTGGATACCTACTAATTTGGTGAGTCTGTTTTTTTTGACGTGACAACGTCTTATAAATTGGTTTGCCGGGTGACACTTCAAGAAACTGCGTTACGCTCCGCTCACGTTATGCGCTCACAATGAGAGCGAGTGAGAGGCACGCGTCCCTTCCACTCGGGCATGGTTAGCCCGCCTAAGAGCGAGAGAGACAGACATAAAAAGTGAAAGGCACGCGTAATTCTTTGTATAAATAAATGTTTTAAATTGTTACTATTATTTCATCCTTCTTCCTACTATACGAATGAATATTCACATTAAAATTATTTTACCACTCAAAGTCGTTGTCACGTAAAACTTTCGCCCGTATACCGACTTTACAGGCAACCAATTTTTTGTTGTAAAAAGTAATAATAATTATAATGTACGCTCACGCCCGTAAATGCCCAAAGGGGTGGGCAGAGACACAAATTGTATAGAACACTCAAGGCTGTATTACCCAGTGGGTTAGGCAGAGAACAGAGATACATTGTAAAAAGTAAAATTTATTCTACCTTGAAATAATAGTAAAATCAAATGTATAAGGACTTAGTAGAATAAAAATGAAGAAAAATTGACGAAAAATGAAGCAAATGACGAAATTTTGTCATATAAATTTGCTCCACTAACATCCACAGATGTCGAACGCTCCTTTGCCATGTATAAATGGGTGTTAGATGTAAAAAGAAATAGGCTAAAATTAGAAAATAAATTTAGAAAAAATAATGGTAATTTATTTTAACTTAGGTCATACTCAGTTTTCTAGTCAAGCTGAAAATGAATCAGACCAAGAAATAGACCAATGACATTTTTGTTTAAATAAGTAAATTGTTGTTAAAACGTGTTAATCATTTTATTTAAAAGTTTCATTGTTCTATTGTATATATTGTATTTTGATTTTTGAGGAACAAATAATTTGTATGTACAACTTCAGAATAAAAATGTTAAATGATTGTTGTCTTGTATAAGTACGCGTCGAAAAAGTTGTTACATAAAAAATAAATGTGGTTTAAAGAATCAAATTTCTATCTATTTATTTTACTATCCTTAAGCCCGTCCTTATACTTAACCGTCGGAGAGGAAGCGTATTCTTTTATTACTAGTTAAGGCGAAAATAGCTTTTTATTATTTTGCTACTTGAAAAGCAAATCCCAAGATTCGGGGAGTATCCATATTATTCTTACTATGCCTACTCCGATCACTGCTTATGACATAATTTGTTGGTATAATAGTCTTCTATTAACGTGTGCAGGTTTCATTTTGATATCTTTTAAAAACACCTTAATTTTCCCATATTTACACAAGTTTGGTGGAAAAATATGTGTAAATATGAGAAAATAAAGGTTTTTACAAAAATATTGAATTGAAACCTGCACAAGTCGATAGAAGACTATTAAACCAACAATTTATGTCATAAGGAAAATCGACCTAAAGTGTCACTTAAGCGAGATATTAGTGGCCCCAGTAAAAAATGGCAACCCTGTCAACAAAGTGACATCTGTCAAAAATGTTAAGTAACATTATCACCAAGTCTTACGATTTAATTATTTTGAAAAAAAAAGCTTTTGGCTCTCTAAAATGTTAAATATCTCGCTTATGTGACACTTTAGGAAAAAATCCTCATGACATAATTTGTTGGACTAATAGTCCTACATCGATTTGTGCAGGTTTCAATTCAATATCTTTGTAAAACATATTAATTTTTCCATATTTACACTTATTTTTCCACTAAAATGGAAGGATTCGGAATAATTCTAGAAAAATTAAAATTTTCGAATTTTTCCAATTTGAGTGATTCGGAAAAATTCTCAGCGCCTATCTCTGTACACAACACACTCAGAAGAAACAGATTTATTTGACATGCTAGTCGTGTGATATTTCCGGGCGTCTTTCGCCGCCCATTGAGTTCTTATGGGGTTCTCGTTAGTCGACTTGCTACCCATGGAGTTATTTTAGTTTATAGACATTTAATGTAGGTACTTATACTTTATTATCGTTTAATTCTGGTTTTAACCCAAGCTCCGTCTCAACATAGTCAAAATGGCCCCCTCAAAATGAAATCCTGGATCCGCCCCTGGGTCTAGTCATGTGAAAGTGTTGATCAAGCTATGTTTTACAAACTTAAAATCTAAGTTTGCAACCATGAAAGTGAGAGGGACAACTTGGGGGGGGGGGGGCACAAACTTTCCTAAAAATACGCTTCCTACAAAATGGTAGAAACATAAACATATAAATACATGCATCAACTAAGTAAGTAGGTAAGTATGCCATACGAAAAAATAAAATTGAAAGTGATGATAATGGTAAATAGGTACATTTTGTAAAAGGTACGATTTCCGAAAGGTCTATTCTGAGAAAGTTACGATTTGCAAAAGATGCATTCTGAGAAAGGTACGATTTGCAAAACATGCCTTTTGAGAATTTTATATTTTTGCCACATGGTACGAGTTGCGAAAAGTACGATTTACGCCTGAACGCCATAAAGAGCATTATTTGGAACTTTGTAATCATTCTTCATCTGTAGGGATCAATTCTCTCATCTTAGGTCTAGATAAGATTTTGGCAATCGTGTTTTTAAAACTGGAGTCAGACAGACCACTGTAACCATTCTATCGGTCGATCGATCGATATTTTATATCACCTCACTAGTCTTTTTGACTTTATTGTCTATGACCATCTTTCATTTATCTTTACTTCCGTTGAATGAAAGAAACCGGTTTGTTTTTGTTTTGAAATTGACAAAAATGCCAGTAGAATTTATCGTCATTTGTTATTTTCGCTTGAAGTGCCATATTTTCTAGAAATTGATGAAATTGAAGCCTAAATATCGTGTTTGGTGAGTTATTGTGTATTCTCCCATCATAAGTAAACACTTCGCGTGGTTTTGCATCTGTGTTTTGGTGTGTAAGGTTTTCCCTTCCGTATTTTGATACCTACTGGCTGGCAAAATATTTTTTATCGGCCAGTGCGGATTACGTTGTTTGTAGGTTTGTGTCTGCAATGAAAGTCTGCTATTTTGCAATAAGTATTAGCTTCGTTACTCGGTAAAACTTTTTTAGAAGTTGTTTTTTTCGAAGTTTTGAACTTTCAGTTTTCCCGCTTCTATACCTACCTGCCTGCCTGCATGTGATGTGCCTGCCTTTCTTTCTCTACTACTTTGCCTAGAGAAAGACACAAAAATATATGCCAAACAGCAGGGCTTTCCCAGATAGAGCGGCATTTTTCATACGGAACCCATCATATTATCATCACTTTTTCCCATAATTGGTGGCAGAACCAGCGTTCTGACTATGTTTTTAGATATATCAATATTCAGCATTTTATGTATCAGGGCGATAGCCCATCGCCGCAGCTAGATGTGGCAGGTACCATCAGATTGTTATATCAAAGCTATGTCATAACCCCTTCAGTCAAGAGATTGTCATTCTCCTGGCCGAAAAGGAAAAAAAAAGACATTAAAATTAGGGGAAATCAAGTTCTTACATTAATTGATATCTTGGTACCCACTGACAAAGTCAAAGGACTCTTCTGTCCTCAAGCGAAGGGGCGTGATCATAATACCTTACAGACCAAATCCATAGTCTGTGAAGGGTGTGGTGGTAAGTATACCAGCTTATGGCGGTTTAGGGCGCATCCTCACATTTATATCAAAGCAATTCATCCAATATATGCCCTACCTAGTATTTACCAAGTAATATCACAATATCATCTGTATAGGTTGCCTCAAAGCATAGCTGGGTTGGTAGGAGTAGTGCCCCCAACCCACATCACGCAAAATAGGCGTAATTGACAGTCGTCGAGTTTCGGAAACCCAGCCCGCGATAACTATAACCATAACTATAGGCTGCTTCAAAGCAAAAAAAAAAAAATGTTTTATTTTTCCTTATCTACACCCCAACCTAAAAGGTAATTTGCTCTGTATGTTCAGCGCTATAAAATGGCGGACGATCAGCCAGCCCTGATATTATGTATGGAGAACAGCAGCAGGCAGGAAGTGGCTCTGAGGATCGAGCCCACCGATGACTTCCATACATTCCTGGAAAAGGCAAAGTAAGTGACCACTAACCACATACTACCCGGCATAACTAAGTTGTCATCTGGCTGGGATGCAATACAATATCATAACAAAAGATCCAGGTGCCAACTAAACTTGCCTGAATAGTAGTGTGAATATGATAATCTCATTCTTCAATTAATGTCCCCACCGGGTACCCCAAGTCTTGAAGCCGAAGGTCTAGCTGAAATTGAAGAAGTTGCAAAGCCAAAAGTTAGACAAACAAGTCTTGCCAAATTGATTAAAAAGTATGTCTTGATCTAAGTCATGGGGCACATGCCATTTCTATATCGAACTCAAACCCCCCCCTTCCCCCCCAATATACTTGTTTGCTGTTGCTGCATAAGTTATTTGTTTTTCTCCAGTTCTCTACTAGGCTTTGAAGTGGACATAAACTCGGTGACCAAAAACCAAAATGTCGCCCTCACGGACAACATCTATCAGTTCCTTCTGACTGCTGACCACGGCCTCAACTCCCACGTCGATTTAGCCACACAGACCTTACAGCAGATATTGGAACCTACAGATGGGACCAAGGTAACATAACAATTAGACCACGATTCTGGTGACCAGTTCTGCACGCGAATCGTATGACAGTGGCTATAGCGAGGGGTCAAAATTCCGGTTTTGCCTTGAAATGAAATGAAATGTTTTATTTGCCTGAAATGTGGTACAGTAAGGTGGTAATCGTAATGAGCTCTACACATTTCACCTGTCCAGGTATGCAAAATTTAACTTAAATCTAAAAGACGTCATAATTCAATTACACAATACATTATTATAATTTCCGCAATACTATATGTCTTGTTATATTTAATTGTTTTAAGATTACAATACTCTTCTACACTATAAAAATATTCTTTTAACAGCCACCTTTGTAGTGTAGCCTTAAATTGAGTCAATGGCAAAATCTTAATTGATTGTGGGATCTTATTGTATATTTTTATTAGCATTCTGTAACAGCTTCTCTTACAAAATTCTGTTCTGCATGACGGGTTCACAATTTTATCCGGGCATCTTGTGTTGAAAGTGACTAAATCCCTGTTTTTTATAAAAATATTTTGCTCACGCGACGTGCGTGCGCGCCGCCGCCGCCACCGCCGGCTACAAACAAACCGGTATTTCGCGCTCCAGCCATAACTATTGACACGCGATTCGCTTGCAAAAACCGGGCCTTGTGCCACACCCTAAATTGACCCCACACCCTTTCTCTCTCCAAAATGTGTGATCTTATTGAACGGTTGGCGAAATACATGGATGATATAATTCAATAACTGTTTAAACCTGGGTCATTCATTAATTTCAAAGTTCTTTATTGTCAGAAATAAATTATTGAAACAAGTACACTAGTCTTTAAATACTTAGCGACAATACAACTATAAGGTAGGTTCGCTTAACAGGCTGACAGCGCCTTTTAAAGCTTAGGGCTATGGAAAACAAATATCTAGTTAAATCGTGATTACGGAAGATTATCATAAGTTGTGTTAACGTCTATTTATGGTATAGTACATTTTGTTGCCATGCGAGGAAGCCAAAAAACAGGCAAATAGCTAACAATGTTAGTAAATTAATTATGTGTAACTGCATGACCTTGATAAATTCTATGCGAAAGCCTGGGTGCGGGTGAACCTTTGGCACCCCTTATGTGAAAAAGGCGTTATAGTTTGTCTGTCTTATGAACCCACTGTTTTCCTGTTGCTAGGCAAAGGCCTCTGTCCCCCTCTTCTACTTAATCCTGAGTGGGCCGTAGAATGTACTATCAATTCGTCACTTCTTAGTTGGCCAGCTTTCATTAGATAGAACTAACAAAATTGTATTCCCAAGGACCTAGTCTACATACTCGACGACGGCACCCAAATCAACGCCTCCCAAATACACTTTGACAACGAAGACATCCCTTTAGACCTAACCGCTGAGACCATACCCTTCGTGAAATACACCAACGACTGTGACAGTGACGCCGAAAACGTGAGTGAGGAGGCTACAGTCAAGTACTCCATCATTGATAGTCCTGTCCCGAAGTGGACAGACAAAGCTAACAGCACCCAATGCAGTTTCATCAACAGCCTGCCTTTCAAACTCGTCTGCAATAACACCTCAGGGTTTGAAGCGCAATTCACAAAGTACCTCGAAAACAACGTGAAGACCTACACAACTTTAAGCACTGTTACAGCGAAAGATAAATCGCCAAGGAGCTTGATTAGGGATAATTACAAAAGCTACGAACCGAGGAAAACAGATGACTCATTTTCAAGGGAGGATGTGTTGAATATGTTCAAAGATTCGCCGGTCGCGACAGTCCCGCTTGCGAGTATGTCGGAAAAGCGTAGGCACGTCAGGAAGTCTGACCCAAGTCGACCGGTCCCCAAGAAGTATGACAGCATGAAGTCGATCACTCTGATCGATGTCGATGGGACATTGATGATTAGCCAGTCTGAGAGTCAGAATTGCTTCATATGCACAAAATTCGTCGAAAATAACATGGAAAAGATGTACTTGTTTGATAATGAAGACCAAAAACTACATAGAGCATCGCTGAACAAGCAACCATTGAAGAAACAATCGACACAACTCAAGATAATCTGCGAGGATTGTCTCAATTTCAACTTCAAGCCTAGTGTCAGTAAAAGCCCGAATCAGAGTCTCAACAGCGATGAGTATTTGGTCATCAGAAACAATCAGCAGTACATATTTCAGAAGACCAGGCCGATTGACTTGAAGACTATGACCCAGACAGGAAGTTTCGTCAACTGCGGCAAGGCGACTGCGATCATAGACAAGATACAGTCGGAAATACTCAAAGGAGGTTAGTAATCTATAATAGGCTTGTGGCCAAGGTAATCCAATAAATCTAGGAACAAGTCTTAAGTTGAAGCATTATGCAGAAAATGGCTTGACATTCTCAGAATTGCATATTTCCAGCAGATATATTTTATAAAGTCAATTTTGTGCAAAAAAAAGACAGCATTTGATGGCACTTTTGCATGACGTCATTCTGTTGTTTTTTCATAGAACTCAGGAACAAAAGTTCCGTTTTGACAGTTCATAAAAGTATCTATTTTGACTTGACAGGCCATAAGCCTATTAGAGACTCTCAAATCCAAGTTATCCAAAGCATATTAATATTTCCTGTTAGTTAGATTTTAGACCCTCAGGAGTCCCAATGGACTACTGCTGTTATTTCTACATTTTTTGGGGTAAATATCTGGGTCCGTACTCCAACCTTTTTAACGATTCTGATATTGTGGGCTATTTATTCTTGAGGTGTCAAAACCACTACACTAGAGGAACTAAAGGCACTAAACTGACAACCTTCAAATCCGACAGCTCTTGCGCGGTGGCCACAGATTCCATTTTCAAACACACGATTTTAATTAGTTTAGTTAGTATAGTTCGTTAGTATAGTTCGTGTCGTCTTCGGAATCGTAGGCATTACCTAATCTACACACAAATTACCATGACCGTAATAAAACAACTCTTGGTATCTAAGGTAAAATAAAGCTCACTATGGAGTATTCGATTTAAAATGGTAGCAATTTTGATGTCTCTGAACGGGATCTGAAACACTAATAACATATAATTGAAACAAAAAGTAAACTTTAGAAAAAACCGACTTCCACAAACCCTATTTGATTAGATTGAGTTTAATACTAACTGTAACCCCTTATCCCCCCTCCCTTGGGGAATTAATTTTGTCAAATGCTATATCAGTGCTACCCCACGCGACTAAGGAACCCCTGTACAAAGTTTCATGGCTCTAGGTCCACCGGTTTAGGCTATGCGTTGCCTGCCCGTCAGCCACGCATTGTATTTGTACCTATTATTGAGCAGATCTGGTGGCCATATGTGGTCTTCATCAGCAGTTCCGCATCACAATATTATGCTTACCATGTGCATTTGCACGAGTTATTATGAAAAACACAAAAATCACTATAGGTCTGCCTATAATATTTGAAGAGTTCTCTCGATTTCTCCAGGATCCCATCATCAGATCCTGACCTGGTGTCAATGGGACCACCCTTGAGGTATTACCTATACGCCGAAAAAAGATTTGTTCAAATCGGTTCATAATTGGCGGAGCAATTGCGTAACAAACATAGAAAAAAAAAAAAAAACATACGGGTCGAATTGAGAACCTCCTCCTTTTTCAACCGACTTCAAAAAAAGGAGGAGGTTCTCAATTCGACCCGTATGTTTTTTTTTTTATTTTTTTTTTCTATGTTTGTTACGCGATTGCTCCGCCAATTATGAACCGATTTGAACAAATCTTTTTTCGGCGTATAGGTAATATCTCAAGGGTGGTCCCATTGACACCAGGTCAGGATCTGATGATGGGATCCTGGAGAAATCGAGAGAACTCTTCAAATATTATAGGCAGACCTATAGTGATTTTTGTGTTTTTCATAATAACTCGTGCAAATGCACATGGTAAGCATAATATTGTGATGCGGAACTGCTGATGAAGACCACATATGGCCACCAGATCTGCTCAATACTAGGTACAAATACAATGCGTGGCTGACGGGCAGGCAACGCATAGCCTAAACCGGTGGACCTAGAGCCATGAAACTTTGTACAGGGGTTCCTTAGTCGCGTGGGGTAGCACTGATATAGCATTTGACAAAATTAATTCCCCAAGGGAGGGGGGGATAAGGGGTTACAGTTAGTATTAAACTCAATCTAATCAAATAGGGTTTGTGGAAGTCGGTTTTTTCTAAAGTTTACTTTTTGTTTCAATTATTTGAAGTCGGTTGAAAAGGTTGTTGGAGTACATTAAGAGGTCCCAGTTTATTTCTGTGTCTGTGTCACCGTAGCTGAAACTGAGGCTGAAACGTTCTAACAACATTCTTCCAGGACAAGAAAAGGAGTTCGTCAAACTCGAAATCGATTGCGACGGCCAAATCGTTGAGGCTTCTAGCAATAAAGACAAAGAAACGATCCCCCAATCGGACGCTTCCAGCGATGTGGAAATCATAGACAACACACAACCGGATATTGACGACCACGTCATAGACAATTTGGAAGAGGCCGACGAACATGTCAAGGAGTTTCTGGGGAAATACCAGGAGGTTGATGGCGCTACTGAGCTGAAGTGCAGGTGAGATGTGGTACAATGCCATCAATCTAGAGATAAACTACGATAACATGTCCCGCCCCTCCAAATTACTATTTCAATGTGTTTAGTCACATCTGTACGAAAGAGTGTGTGTGTAGTTGTAAGCATTCCCGTCAGTAGCAGCCCGACAGCGGTCTGAGACAGTCAAGCTATTGGTACCACGTCGCTCAGTGACACGAAAGTACTGATTGCAAATAAGTTGGTTTTGGACATGGAAAATTCAAGTAAAAAGAAAAAAGTGATGCGGAGTCAGGTAATATTTTTTTTCTTTAGTTTTGTGTTTCGTTAGTTTTATTTGTCATTGTCATTTTAAGGATAAGATGAATTACATCTGGCCATATCAATATAATGATTGAATGGCCGTGCTGACAACTGTCAGCTCGTTATGTCGTATACTGTAAAGAGGCCGCATTTGTATTGACTTGTATTTCTATTAATTTAAACTCTTTTCATATCTTAGGCACGAGAAGTGATAGCCACAGTATACCACCATATGAAGTATGAGGCGGCAAATGGAGTGAAGCGCTTGACAGACGCTAGATGGAGGACTTCAAGAGCTGTAGGTGTTAGTGAAAAGACTGTTGTCGTAAGTTATACTTTTTACTGTATTTTAGTTATTATGTCTATGCAATACTGTGACGTTGTCATGTAAAAAACGATGGTACGAATAAAACAAGCAGAATAAAAAGATGTGCTTTTTAATATAATATTACCCATAACGATAGCGAACAAATTAAAATATAACGTTCTAAGGCTAAACATCTGGCGACCGTGACGAAAATAAAATGGAGAAAAATATAAAGCTCAGGGGCATACTCCGAGCCCAATTCACAAAACGGAAAAATGTACTCCATGAGGTACTAATGGCGGGCGACTTGGGTAACCGAGACAAAATTCAAGCCAATTTCACTGTGCTAAAAAATTTGTACGAGGAAATAGGAAAACTTGACAATCTGATAATGCAAGAAAAATTGTCATTGGAAGTGGAAGAACATCAGCTTGAACAGGAATACGAGGAATCCTACAAATATAAAGACGGATGGACACTAATAGAAACCAGGTACAAAAATATATTTACAAAGAAAGACGAAAAAGCCATTGTGTGTGGATCATTAAAACAGTCTGACAAGATAAAATTTCCCAAATTGGAAATACCAAAATTCGACGGCGATTTGAAATCGTGGCTGCCGTTCTGGAGTCGGTTCCGGAAAATAGATGAGAATGAAGGCCTTGACGACGAAGAAAAATTCATATATCTCGTTCAGGCTGTGGAAGAAGGAACAGAAGCCAAACAATTGGTAAATAGGTATCCATTGTCAACAGAAAACTACAAAAAATGTCTGGAGCACCTCAAGTCTCGTTATGCTCGAGAAGACTTACAGACTATGCTGTACGTAAGGGAGTTATTGGCGTTAATAGCAAGGCCAGACGACGAAAGCCTTCAAAGCCTATTCGATAAAATAAGTGCACAACTGCGGTCTCTAGAAACCCTAGGTGTGGCAAAGAAAAATGCTGTATTTTTGTTGCCTATGGTGGAATCAGCACTGCCAGCAGAAACATTAAAAGCCTGGCAGCGTGTGGCCAGTCGTAGCTCTGGCATGGAAGAGGAGATGAATAATTTACTGGTATTCGTAAATCTGCTTGTTTTATTCGTACCATCGTTTTTTACATGACAACGTCACAGTATTGCATAGACATAATAACTAAAATACAGTAAAAAGTATAACTTACGACAAATGTATCAAGAATTCTCAAAGAAAAAGCGGAATGTGATGCAACTGGCACACACATGAGATCACCGCATAAAAACAAAAATCCTCGCAAACGTTTCAAGCGTGACATCGATGAATTTGACAAGGGGGTAACAAGGCGTATTATTAGTAACTTTCATAGAGAGTATAAACAATTCCCAACGTTAAAAGCTTTAAAAAGGGTGCTTACTGAAAAAATACAGTTTGACGGATGTTTGGAGACATTACGGCGTATGCTATTAGATTTAGGATATGAGTGGAAAAATACCGAAGACAACCGTAAAGCGCTTGTTGAAAACCATAACGTAAAAATGCTCCGCTATAAATTTTTAAAACAATTGAAAAAATACCGAGAAGAAGGAAGAAATATTATTTATACCGATGAAAGCTACATTCACACCACACACGTGCAAAATAAATCATGGGGAAATGAAGAAGGTACTGTAGCAAATAAAAAAATCTCTAAAGGGTTACGTATCATAATTGTTCATGCTGGTGGAAGAAATGGTTTTGTCCCCAATGCTTGTTTGATTTACAAGGCAAGTTTAAAGACAGGCGACTACCACGACAACATGAACCACGATAATTATAAGAAGTGGTTCACAACACAACTACTGCCTAACATACCAGATAAGTCCGTAATTGTTATGGATAACGCCTCCTACCATAACACATTTACAGAAAAAGTTCCTACCTCCAACAGCAACAAAGCAGCCATGAAAGATTGGCTGAGGAATAAAAACATTGACTTTGAGGAAAATATGAAGAATATAGAACTCTACGATATAATTCTAAAAAATAAAGATAATTCGAGAAATTACGCCATTGATGGGGAAGCAAAAAAATATAATTGCGACATTTTAAGACTTCCTCCCTATCATCCAGACTTAAACCCGATTGAAAAAATTTGGGGAGTGTTAAAAAACTATGTAGCAAACAAAAATGTGGACCAAAACTACACATCCATCTTGAAATTACTTCATGAGCGTCTAGATATGATCGATTGCACGATGTGGACCAACACTTGCAGACATGTCGAGGAGGCGGAAACCAAATACTGGAAAGACTACGACGAGACTACTACTACGCAAGAATTTATTATTCACGTAGGAGAATCCGATTCTGAAAATGATACGTCGAGCAACGACAGCGATGAAGAAAATTTTAAATCCAGTGCCAATAGGGCTCATTAAGAATATAATTTCGTTTGTACTTTTTATTTTAAGTAGTTACGTATTATGTATGATACTGATTACGTAGTTTTGTAATGTCTCATTTATTTTGATGTCTCATTAACTACGAATATATTATAAATATTTAATATCATTAGAAGTATAAAGAACGCAAACATTAGATAGAGTAAATTAAATTTTTATTTGAACATAATTCAATTTCGTTTTACTTTTTGTGCAATCAGTACTCGTAAACGGTTGACGTTGACTAGAGTTGAAAATTACGGAAAGTTTCGGGAAGAGTCGCATTTTTCAATGAAAGTTTCGCGAAACTTGGGGGAATCTTGCATAATTTCGGCAATCTTATGCAATTTTCAACATTTTTATTTTTTCATTGAAATGTGCAAAGGTAGGTTGTTTAAAAATATTTTGACTTCCTTTTATAATAATCCTCTAACCAATAGACTAACTTTCATGGATAAAATTATAGTAATTACTTAAGTATAGTTATAGCGATAGTAGACAAAGTGCTTGAGCATCGTTTCCAGTCGTAGGTAAATAGGTGCGACTTAAATGTGTTGTTATTTAATTGAGTTTTTAAAAAGTTGTACTTAGTATATTTCAACACGCGACCGCGCAAGGCGGTGTCTTTGTCGCGGATTCTTCAAAAAGGTCAAAGGAAGAAGCCGCCACGTTGCCAGCTCGAGCGAGTTGCATCGAACGCGAAGAGGACGGAATGCGCGAGCTCCGAGAGTGCGAATTGTAGGAAATACATCGTAAAATATTATCGCAAAAGAAACTGTAGTGATATTGATAATAGTTTATTTCCGGAACCCTCAACACGCAAGCCAAACTCATACTTTACAGATTTTATAAGTGCAGGACGTAATCAACTTCACAAATTCATAGTTTCTATAAGACAAAATAGTATTAGTTGAAAATTGCCAAAAAAAGGAAGATTCCCGCAATATTGCGCGAAACTTTCGTCCAAAGCGAATCTTCCCTTGCAATTTTCAACTCTAACGTTGACGGCTGTCTCGGCACGCACACATGCGCTGGGAGTATTGGTGGTGCTTTATAAATACTTTCACAGATACATTGAAGCGTTTTGAATTGTGGAGGGGCGGGACATGTTATCGTACCGCCACGTTATCTAGCTAGAGAATGGAGCGAGGCGGCACCATCTACGCCAACGCCAACTGAATAAATATTTTTTTTTGGAATAGATTTTACGGCCCTGGAATCAAGTCTATTTAGGCCAAACTGAACAGCAAAGAGTTTCATTGACCTGAAATACACTACAACTGACAGCCGAAGTGACGTTTTCATGGTGGCGTCATACATGGGCGAGAGAGAGAGGGTTGAAAGCTCTCTTGTAAATGTAGCCCATTAATGTCCCCACCGAGGGGCACAGGCCTTTACTCGGAACCGAGTAAGATTGAGCCATACTCCACCACGTTGGCTCAGTGCCGCTTGGTGGAGAGGTTTTTACGACTACTACATACTACGAAGTAGTGATAGTAGCCGGGACCTACAGCTTAACGTGCCATCCGAAACATGAAGTGTCCGATAAATGTACTTAAGACAAATTAATCATCTCATTGGTACATGGTCAGCACCGGGATTCGAACCTGCATCTCCTGCGTGAGAAGCAAGGTGAAACCCACTAGACCACGGAGCACTTGGGTGCCAAGAAAGCTGGCGGGGCCTGTACCCGCTATGCTCGCTGACTCTCCCAGTTATTAGCTTACTACAAGTTGTAAGCTGATGTAAATTTTTCAGGTTTTGCGAGAAAGTATTTGGGGACCTCAGCGAAGTAATAGACCACGGCAGTGAACACAAACACACGTTGGAGGACGGCGAGGTGTTCCCGTGCCCGCTCTGCGACTATGGTGAGTGAATGAGTAGAATTACTGAATGAATGAGTGAATGAAACTTCGTTTCAGGACGTTCGTTCCGGCTCCCATGATACACGGTATAGTAAGTGTCGGGCCAGAAGGAACAATCCTTCTGGCTTGTACAGTATGGGGCCATTGTTTTGGCACGTCGGGATGATACACGGCGTTTGACTTGGCGGGAGAGAGAGAGATGGACGAGACGGGACCCGACGTGCCAAAACAATGACCGCGTACTTTAATTGCAAAGCAACAATTATGCTTATTATGACCAAAGACACTCTATGACAGATGGTTATAGGAAAGCGTTTTTAGCGAACCTGAAAGGGAGACACTTACTCGTCTACGGCTCGCTCGGTCAATGAGAACACTCATACACACTAATATCGATGCATAAAGGCACACTTTCATGGACACTCCATACAACGCTCGTAAAATAATCACCTATTACTACTACATAACCAATAAAAATTTATTCTATTCTATTCTATTCTATTCTAACCAAATTGTAAAGACTTTTATACACGTGCAAATGTGTGCGTAAACTCGTAAGTTTGTGAATGTGTGCGTTCAGCCCTATACAAAGGGTATGCCGAACGTTACTGCGAATGCGAAGTCCGGGGTGAGGTGCGGTCTGAATCAGCGCGGGGAAGGGAGTGGCCGTTCTGTATTTGTTAGTACTATTATCTCTTCTGTGATATAGGTGCAAGTTTTTAGCCGACCGGAAATGACATGTAGGCCATGTAGCCAACGCCAAGCTAAAAAAGAACCTGTCACCGCAAGCCAAAATCCTATACAGCATTCCAACGAGGCGTGCGGTGACACAATTGAACACACATTTTGACAGGTTCATTGCACTAGATTTTGAAGAAGTGGCGCCCCCTTGTAAACGTCACATGCCAAGATCGTTGTAAAACTGTAAGGTCGCGATCCGTGAAATCGGCATCGCCGTCAGCGCCATAATCGATTACACGTCGATGCCATCGTTTTGTATCGCCAAAACTGACTCGGAACGGCTTCGTAGACGCTGTAATTGATTTTGGCGTGACTCGGAACAGGGGGTAAATGTGTTGATGACGTCCCATCCGATCCGTACTCATAGTCATGCCTATTGTGTGATAGTATTAAATATTTACTTTTGCACAGGATACGCCAACTTTATCTACCTGAAGGGTCATCTCAAAGCGGCGCATGAAAATGTAAAAAAACCGGACAAAACCAATGATGACCAAGACGCGAGTGACGATGTCGTGGTAGTGGAAAATAGCGGTGAGTAAAGACGCGAGTGAGGATGTCGTGGTAGTGGAAAATAGCGGTGAGTTAAAGACGCGAGTGACGATGTCGTGGTAGTGGAAAATAGCGGTGAGTAAAGACGCGAGTGAGGATGTCGTGGTAGTGGAAAATAGCGGTGAGTTAAAGACGCGAGTGACGATGTCGTGGTAGTGGAAAATAGCGGTGAGTTAAAGACGCGAGTGACGATGTCGTGGTAGTGGAAAATAGCGGTGAGTTAAAGACGCGAGTGACGATGTCGTGGTAGTGGAAAACAGCGGTGAGTTAATTATCGTTCGAGTGCGATGACACTTATTTGACATCAAGTTTGATCGCAAGTCGTTACAACTAAAGAACATCGAACATTTCTGGGTTGCCTCAAGTTCAAATTCCCTAAAATGTCGCATTTATCGTGTCCGTATACTTATTATGTAGTATCGATTGAGAATTTAATTGCAAACACCAAATATTGTTTGAGACTATGTCGTGAATAGTAGCGTTTCTGAGAATTTAGTAATTTATTTACTTATTAGGTACCTATTAGAGCTGAATTATCTCAGAAAAATTACGACATTGTGTCAAAGAGTATTTGTTGTTTTTAACTGGATGTGGGTAGGTTGAAAATCGAACCCCTTTGTATGAACTTGCGATAATCGCGTTCTATATAGACGACGAATAAAACGTTTGTTTTCAGTTGCAGAGACGGCAGAGGGTATAAAGAAGGAGCATCTCTCGGCGACGTCATCGCCAATAGCCACCAGAACACGGAGTTGCAACAAGAAAGCGGATGAAAACGATAAAGGTCAGTACTATCACAGGGACCCCGCAGACGGCAGACTTTTTGACCGGCCGATATTTACGCCGTGTTCCGTGACGCGTCCACAAGGCTGTTTTCCCACCAGAGATGTGCGAGGAAAATGTGTCGTGCGAGGATGTGTAGCTGTGCTGTCAAAATGTGTAGGTGTTTCCACCAAAGCTGTGCGAGGAAAATGTGTCGTACGAAGATGTGTAGCGGAGCTGTGGGAGCTCCGGATAACTTTTTGTTGGTAAAATCCAGCCTGAGGGTTATACTAGAATAACTATCTCGGGGATAACTTGTATGACAATGACAGTTTAATCTGGGTATCACTGATATCTATGAAAAAGTAGAAGATACTCTCGAGTAAAAGTTACGCTTTCGTTGGTAAAATACAGGCTAAGAAACCAAACGAAATCTGACAGCTCTTGTATGGCTAATGTAGGTTTTTTTTAAGTATACTGATAGCGTTACATCATTTCTCAAACGGGGTGACAAAGACACAGTCGTTGCAAATAAGTGCCTTCTGATTTGTTTCCCTATCACGGGGACAAATATATGAAATCTAAACCGATTTATTGTCTACTCTGGAAATAGATTCAATTTGATGTGTAAATTCAAGAAAGATAACGCAAATAGACAGTATACTTCAATAAACGTCGGCTTTTAGAATCAAGTAGGTATTTAGTATCAGTACTTTATACAGACATTTCAATATACTACACGGTTGGGAACCTATTTAACGCATCCATTCATAGATTAAAATGATGCTTTTCTTCAAATGCCCATCTTTAAAAAGGAAGGTTGATATTTTACATTACAAAAATATACTCATCGGAAAAAGGAAATAAAATAAAGTTTTCACCACTCCCGCACGAATGAAGTGTCTTTCCTCTACGAAAACAGTGAGGAAAGTTAGTTTTTCCTCACTGTTTGAACAGTGAGGAAAGTAATGATCCCGTTCAGAAACTAATACTACTTGCCTGATTTTTATGTTAAGTTTTAAAGATATTTTAAAAAATAAATAATTTTATACTTAGAATAGAAATACTTATAAGTTAAGATTAATGTTTTTTATAAAATTTATCAAATTATTGTAAGTTCAGAAATATTAAAAACGTTACTTTTAACTTGAAAAATTGCAGTTATTTTACATTTCATTTTTAAATCATTTTCATGAATAACAGCTCTTTTTATTTTATAATAAAGAATTATTCTGTTTTGCTTTGTGACTATTTAATTTATTTACCTATGGTGACTGAATACTTTGTTGCTGGGAGTGGTGAAAAGTTTTGTATGCAACATGTGAGCAGTTCATTTGCTATTCGTTTTGTTGAGTCTTTCGCTTACTCAGGATTGAATTTTATAATCACTCGCTGCGCTCGTGATTCTATTTTTCAATCCTTCGTTCGCTCAAGACTCAAAATCAAAACTCATAGGAAAAACGAACTTTCCTCACTTGTTGGATAAATAACTATTTCACCATTCCCGCACGAAAGAAGTGTCTTTCCTCTACGAAAACAGTGAGGAAAGTTAGTTTTTCCTCACTGTTTGAACAGTGAGGAAAGTAATGATCCCGTTCAGAAACTAACCTTGCCTGATTTTTATGTTAAGTTTTAAGGATATTTAAAAAAATAAATAATTTTATACTTAGAATAGAAATACTTATAAGTTAAGATTAATAGTAAAGATATGGCTGTAAAAGTGGTTATTACAGGACTTACTGTAATTGTTAACCAGATAATTTCAGAAACTTACCAATAAAACAAAATCATAAAATAAACATACCAATAAAATCCAGCATATAAGAAATTGAATTAAATTACTGTAGGTCATTCATGATCACTGATTATTTATTTTATTATTTTATTTTATAATGAATAATTATTTTTATTTGCTTTGTGACTATTTAATTTATTTACCTATGGTGACTGAATACTTTCTTGCTGGGAGTGGTGAAAAGCTTTGTATGCAACATGTGAGCAAGTTCATTTGCTATTCGTTTTGTTGAGTCTTTCGCTTACTCAGGATTGAATTTTATAATCACTCGCTGCGCTCGTGATTCTATTTTTCAATCCTTCGTTCGCTCAAGACTCAAAATCAAAACTCATAGGAAAAACGAACTTTCCTCACTTGTTGGATAAATAACTATTTCACCACTCCCGCACGAAAGAAGTGTCTTTCCTCTACGAAAACAGTGAGGAAAGTTAGTTTTTCCTCACTGTTTGAACAGTGAGGAAAGTAATGATCCCGTTCAGAAACTAACCTTGCCTGATTTTTATGTTAAGTTTTAAAGATATTTAAAAAAAAAAAAATTAAATTAATTTTATACTTAGAATAGAAATACTTATAATAAGTTAAGATTAATGTTTTTATAAAATTTATCAAATTATTGTAAGTTCAGAAACATTAAAAACGTTAAATAAAATATTATAAAAATTACATCGTCAAATTTAGGATTATAATTTTAGAACGCACTCAAAGAAAAAAGCCTGTGAAAGAAGCCTGTGCAAGAAGTACATTAGAAGCGCGAAAATTCTAAGTTTTGTTTACTTGCGATTTTGATTATACTAAAAAAATGAGTAATTCTAGTGCGGAAGATTTAAGTTTAACTCCAAAAGAGTTAAAAGACCTTGTTTCAAATGCCGAACTAAGTTTTTAGAATTATTTTGATTTGCTTTGTGACTATTTAATTTATTTACATATGGTGACTGAATACTTTCTTGCTGGGAGTGGTGAAAAGTTTTGTATGCAACATGTGAGCAAGTTCATTTGCTATTCGTTTTGTTGAGTCTTTCGCTTACTCAGGATTGAATTTTATAATCACTCGCTGCGCTCGTGATTCTATTTTTCAATCCTTCGTTCTCTCAAGACTCAAAATCAAAACTCATAGGAAAAACGAACTTTCCTCACTTGTTGGATAAATAACTATCCGTAGAGAAGATGCAATCATCGTTCGCACGAAACCTCACCTCCGCACCTCAAAATGCGCATTAATGTGCGTTGCGAGCCGTGCGAGGATGCGTTTCGGCTATTGATGATTCCTCGCAAAACATCCCTCGCAACACATCCCTCGCAACACATCCCTCGCAACACATCCCTCGCAACACATTACTCGCAACACATTCCTCGGACACATCTCTCGCTTGTTTTGTACGTACAAAAACCTCGCTCCGCTTCGCCGTTTCCACCAGAGATGTGCTGAGCGAAGCTAGGTAAATGAAGCGATTCTATTGGTTCTTGAAAAACACATTCCTCGCTATGCATCCTCGCACATATCTGGTGGAAAAGCAGCCTAAGCGCCATAATCGATTACAGTGTCTACAATGCCATTATGAGACAGTTTTGACGTGACAACGTTAGCTCAAAATTGTTGCTGTGACGTCATAAATGACATCATCAACTCCGCCATTTTGGAACATCATCGAGCACCGTTAGAGCGTGAGCACTGATAGACTGCGTCTTCGTTAATAATGTGCGTGGTGTGAAGTCTGAACTAATTTGATGGGTAGCCATTTGTCGTTCTATGGTATTGCAAGTAAAAATACTAGCAATACCAAAAAACGACTCGCACGCCACCGTTACGCCACCCTTCAGGTACATTCTAATCCTAGACGCACTGTATTTCGATCTAAAAAGTGACAATCAAACTTAGAACAGCAATTACTATAAGGTACTTGTACTGTGACAAGACAAGCCATTAAACCAAAAATTGAATTGAATTGACACTCCTGGAGCTCCATAATTGTTGATTTCCTCACCTAATTAACTACTACGAGTGTCTACGATTCAAAATGACAAAAATAGGCTTGCGTCCAAGGTAATCCAATAAATCTAGGAACAAGTCTTAAGTTGAAGCATTATGTACAAAATGGCTTTACATTCTCAGAATCGTATATTTCCAGCAGATATATTTTATAATATACTTAAATTTTGTGAAAAAAAAAATACAGCATTTGATGGCACTTTTAAATGACGTCAATGTCGTTATTTCATAGAACTCAGGAACAAAAGTTCCGTTTTGAAAGTTCATAAAAAGTATCTAAGTATTTTGACTAGCAGTACGCAAGCTTACTATCAAAAGTATGATTATATGGTTTTTGACATCTGTCAGTGTCGACTTCTGCCGTTGCGTTTAATCGTTCCGAATGTAGTATCTGTGGTCGTGGTCGTGATTTCCCATTCGGAATGGTACTGATGGTCGTCGTTACGTCACGTGAGCGATGATAGCCCCGTTGTCACGTCCCGGAACAGAGGGCTAGTTTGGTCTGGTTGGTCTGCCAGCGCGCACACTCTCAACTGAATCGAGCACAAGTCAAGACCTTGGAGTGAATATGACGTGTACGATACTCTAGCGATAATAATGTCGCATACGTTTACTAAAAAAAGCTATACATCGCTATCAAAAATATGAGTACAGTGGTAGTAACGATCAACACTCTCTATTACCAAGGTACCGCGTCCGTACTATACCCCGGCTAACCCCGGGAGGGTGTAATATAAGTTCTTGTGATACACTTTTGTGCTGTAAGATTTATGAATAAATTTCTATTAAGCTACTATTATAATAGAAAACAACAAAAATATAATAATACCGTCTTGTGTCTTTACGTCGTCGCTCCTGGTCCACGCCTTGCACTTGCCTTGCAACTAAATGTCTCTACGATGCTCCACGCCTTGCAAGCATTGTCGTTATGTGATGCTCGAAAGAATTTTCTTTTAAAGGGAATCTTATAATATTGAATGCATCAAATTGTGTGGCAGAGTACAATCCGAATAAAATATTCCAAACTGACGGGCGGTATAGGCATATCCAAAGCGACGTTCCTTAGGTACTAGGATAGGAGGAAGTTGTAAGAAGTTAGGTACATGGAAAGTCTTGACCTCACAAAACTTGGAATTATTTTTGCCTACATTGATGGATACTGGCTCTAAAGATCACATAACAAAGATATCTTTACAATTGAGGTTCCATAAATATCTTACATTTAATAAGTTAACACACAGTATGACAAAAACTTGTTACAATGTATGTGACAGTTTCATCTTTCCACTCAATGCTCCAAAACTATGACTAAACTATTCCGTCCTTTCTTCCACAGAATCATTGCCACGTATTTTGACAAATATATATTGACACAAAATTTTGCAGAATAATATTTTCTATCAATGTGCTATATGTTTACGTGAGATCTCAAGGGTTTCTTTTAACGTAAACCTATTTATTTAGGGCACATAGATAGAAAATATTATCCTGCAAAATTTAGTGTCAATATATTTTTGTCACAATATGTGCCAATGATTCTGTGGAAGAAAAGGTCGTAAACATAACTTTAGAGCATTGAATAAAAAGATGAAACTGTCACATACACTGTAACAAGTAATTGTCATATTGTGTGTAAACTAGAGATGGGCCGACTGTGACTTTGGCCGACTGGCCGACAGGCCGACCAGTCGGCTACAAATTAGCCGACATGTCGGCCGACATGTCGGCCGGGCCGACATTGTTTTCGGGGGAGTTCGGGTGACCTCGGCAACGCTCGTGATCACGTCGCGACATGATTTTTTGTTGATGTTGTTATTGTTTACGCACGGACCGGCTGAACTGCGTGTTTTTAAAAGATAAATAATAAATATAAAGTAAAATAGTTCAAAGTAGTGTTAAATAATAAACAAAAGACAGTTTCACAGGTGTATAGTGTAATTTTATCATCATGTCAAGAAGAACATCGCGTATATGGATTTTTTTCGAGGACTGTGAAGATTCCAGTAAAGTTAAGTGCAACCAGTGCTCAGCGATCATTTCAAGAGGCGGAAAAGTAAATCAGCAAACACAACCAGCATGTTAAGCCATATAAAATACAAACACCCTAACCTAATGTCGCAATTGAGTACCGTCATCAAAAGCAGTTCATCAGCTGATACGCCGTCCATACAATCGGATCCAATTCAACCAACTTCTTCGCCTATTCCGTCAAGAAGTGGAATATCTTTAATATGGTACAAACTAATAAACGATTACATAACAGTTAAAATAAATAGGTATTTCAGTTACCCTAATCCGTCGGCAGTTTTGGCCGACTGTTCGCCGACCAGTCGCCGACTGCAAATATGGCCGACTAGTCGGCTTAACCGACTGGTCGGCGAACAGTCGGTGCATCCCTAGTGTAAACCCAAGGTGTAAACTTATTATAATGTAAAGAACACTCAAATGTAAAGATATCTTTGACGTGTCGTCTGTACAACATTAGTTATTCTGTGGTAAAACTGAGAACACAACTTGTGCCTCTCCTGCTCATCACGTAGGGCATAATAAATGAACATGACATATAACATGTCAATTTTAAATGAGACAATGATATGCATAAATCATTTATTCGGTTCTTTTCAAAATCTAATAATTTTACCAAAAGCTTTAAATTTTACCGAAATTAACTAGGAACACATCTTCTATGAGGTCTATCTATAGTCTCTGCATACGCCTATTTCGAAAAAAAAGCGTGAGTATTGTATTTTAAGATTAATAATAAATCAATGTTGGTAATATTTTTCGAATGTTGCCCTATCTGCAGATTCAACAATTTTATCAAACATGCTACTATCTTCCTCTCCAATATGATGTTGAATCCAGTTCGCATGTGCAGCCACATTGGTGTAGACTGTATAGAAGTGAGCGTCGCAGTACGTGTCTCCTTTGTGAAGGCCGCACTTGGAAAGAACTCCAGTGAGGTGATAAGCTATTTTGTCGCCTGGCTGTACCACTCCCATCACGAGGCCGCCACCGCTGTCGCCATTCCTTGTGTTTGAGCCTGGCGTGGATGACGTGTTTTTTATATTAGAAAAGTCAAATGGCCATCTTTAAAAAATTCCAGCTAAAGGACACTACGCAAATCCAGAAAAATGTTGATAGATATTAAGATATAGCCTAGTAAAATAAAGGAAATCAGACCGAATAATTCGTGTAGTTATGAAAATTGGTAGTTTGAGATGTCCAGATGGACATACTGAAAGTCAGGGAATTGGGTGGGAGATGAACCTTCAGGTACGGAACCCTAGAAATGGTTGTCAGAGGTTATCAAGCTGTTTTATTATTAGGGCTTCTGACACAGCTTTGTGGCTGCTACCACCGAGTAGAGATAGTAGCCGGGACCTACAGTGGAAGTGCCCAAAACAAACGTCGCATCAACGGACACCCATCCAGTATCTGTCTAGGCCAGGGTATTTTGTTTTATCAAATAAAATACGCTCTATGTCCTAAAGTCTTAATCCTACAGTCAAAATGTATAACACAATTTATATAATAATTAATAAATCCACTTATTTATGTCAAAAACGGCCTATTGAAGAAGTCTTATTACAGTGTAAAAGAATATTTAGATGACAAAACTGCATGGTCTTCACCATCTCAGCGCACAGAAATCCAAAGAGGGGCGATGGACTGAGTCAGTACGTCTCTCCTCGGTGTATTTCCTTAGACTTAAGTAGAAATACATAACATTGTATTTTTAAGGCTCTGATATTTTAAAAGAGGTACGGGGGAGGTTTCTTGCCCTTCTTTGCTCCATCCCTAAGCCCACAACTTCCGAACGGGCGGTAGTATACAAAAATATTAATATTATATTGACGTTGACTAAGTAATATGTATGATTTTATGGTCAATAAAAATTTTGAATTGAAATTGAATTGAATTTATTAATTTGGGTGCCCCTGAGCAGAACACTGAGCCCAAATAACTTACCTGACATCTGTTTATGTATTATTACCTGTGTTAAATCATCTTTATATTTAATAATTATTATTAAAACATTGAACGCCGTGCAGTCACCATGTGCAAGCAAGTGCAACTCGAAAATCCCTGGGAGCCAAGCAAATGGCCTGAATGGAAAAGTAGTTTTTTCGAAAGAGATATCTGTAATAGATTTTGAGATGCAAGTAAAAGAAAACGTCTGATTTCCTTGATTTGACCAGGCTATTTTGTGTGCAGTAAAGATGTTACGAATTACCTCCATCGTCTCCATAGCCAGCACAAAAAGTAAATTCATTCAGAAGCTTCGCAAAGACAGCGGAATCTTGATTTTTACAGGTGTCATCGCTTTGTATCAATATATTGCTTGCTCTCAATCTTTCGTGAAAAGTATTGTCTTCTGTTAGGCCGTAACCAGGAATCTGCCAACAAAGAAAAATAATTACAAGCTGCTGTTCAAATCTACCACAGACCAACATAGCCTGGAAACCCAACTAATCTGCACTCAAAGTGTAAATTCACCGTATATCCCACGTATATAAAAAATCAAAAACTACTGGTTTAAGTTCTCACATAACTACTAGTTTAAGTAATTCCAAGTACGACACCAACGCTGTGTTATTCGAAACGTATTAAAAGAAATGGTGATGGTGAAAATTAGACATTCATTGACGTCTTGGTACCCACTGTCAAAATATTTATAATGTATTTTTTTTAAATATATTTTTAATGTCAATATTGTTCCAAGGACTCTTTTGTCCTTACGCGACAATGGGTGTTAATCAGAACACAATGAATCATTGTGATTAATTAGTTACCCACTAAAGAATCATAGCCAAGGTTTGCACAAGTTTGGCTAAACGTGGACACAGTTGTGCCTCTGGCACTCCGCATGGGAACAGGCGAGACGCTGTGATGTTGTTGTTATTGGTTTGCGCGTACCGTAGCGTATTTCCCGATCAGCTGTGCTTTGTTGTACGCCGGGCCCCACAAACAGACGGGGCTAACATAGTCTGTGTAACGGAAGAAGCCAGAAACCTTGATAATGGCTAGGTCGGCTGTTGCCAGCACGCTGCTGTATGAGGGGTGAACGATCACTTCTATTGCCTGAAATTAGAATAAGATGACTTTTAAATAACTTATAAATCTTTTTTTTATCATTTTATTCCCGGATGCACAACCGAAGAATCAAAGTTGAGTAGACACTCAAAAGTCATGCTGCCACAGGACGCTTTCGCTCTCTAGGGATAAATCCAGAGAAAATAACAAACAGTATGTTCAAATTAAAAAAAAAACAAAATCGTAATAGGCGTAGGACACACACTACTAAAAAAAAAACGGTCAAGTGCGGGTCGGAATCGCACACGAAGGTTACCTTACCATCGTACAAAAAAAACTTAAGTAACTTAACTTAAAACAAAAAAAAAAGATTATGCCCTCATGAGGATTTAATTTTGAACTCACGACCTACGGATCGAGAGCCTACATCATACCGGCTGCGCTACCACAACGAAGTGGGTTGACGTGAAATATAGCATCATATTGAAATGCGTGGGTTTATCATACATAACACGTCTCTTGTGAACCCCCTTTAATTTATTATATCCCTCGTATTTCAGTATTTATTGTTAGTGATGCATCAGATATACACATTCTGTGAAATTTTAAACTTTCTAGCTATTACGGTTCGTGCTCGGACAGACGGACGGACAGCGTAGGCTTAGTAATAGAGTCCCGTTTGGCACCCTTCGGGTACGGTACCCTAAACACGTACACTGAGTAGTTGAGCCCCTTCTTCATCTTCATATGATGTGTCATTTCGGACTTTGTTCGAGCCTGCCAATACCAATAGGTTGTCTGCTTCCACCATTCTCTTATTGAACTCGATGCAGTGGCCAGCTAAAACATAAAGTCTTGTGATTAAACGCCTACCAGACGGACGGACGGACAAAAAAGTGATCCTATGAGGGTTTTTAAGGTTTGGAACCCTAAAATAGGGTTCCGCTAAGTTGTTGAGAATCTTGCCTGTAAGCACTGCATTGTTTGATATGATTGTGCCGCCACATTGAAAAATCGGTTTCTTTTTTTCTTCTTGTACGAGTATGGCGACATGCCATGGCCAGTCCTGGATATAGGAGACTTCATCTGTGATGGTCACGTCAGTGGCAAATCCTGTCACATGCGCTCCGCAGCCATTCTTTCCATGATAGGGACCCTGCAACACAATAATAAAATTAAACCGGCCAAGTGCGAGAGTGACGCAGTCTTTAGTCACTGCCTAACCCCCTTCCGGAGAAAAGATATGTATGAATGCCAAGTTGACTCGCCACTGTCCGATCGGTTTACACCACTGTAATGTCCACTGTCTGCTGTCCTTGACCAATGTAAACTGGCCCTTAGGGGACGTTGAGTTAATGAACTGTCAAAAACTACCGTTGATAATCAACGACCATCGTCCAAAGCGTGAGCAAAGAGAGTGAGAGAGTTTTTCCTTACTAATACACTCAAAACAAAGAGAATTAAACCACTATTCGATTCAAACAAAAAACATAAACATACAGGCAATTACATTGCTTCTGTCTGGCCCCACCCTAGGATACCCTGTGTCGTGGGAACCAGAAACAGCGACATCACAAACATGTGAACATCCAAGACCTGGGTTTTTTTTTGTCCCCAGCCGGGATTCGAACCCTGGACCTCTCGCATGGTAGGCAGATGCGCAACTTACAAAAGTAAGAATGGTTTGACATCTGTCAATGTCTACAATTGTGTTAAAACCGTTAGCTTTAGTGGACAGTAGTGGTGGTCGTGATATTCCATTCAGAACGGGCATGATGGTAATGTCGTCACGTGTGTGATGGATGACTGATGATGTGTCTCCGTTATCACGTCTCGGAACAGATTTCCTTTCGAGTTTTACATACCAAAAAGCCATAGCATAATGTTTGACCGTTCAACGTAAGCTCCGTGATTTGTGGAAGATAGTTCTCATTTAATGAGTCAACAAGAAATATATATTTATCTTGTGATTTGCCTCTTAGTTTCAGCGTGACTGAAGTTTTTGTGTCGTAGTCTATACAAATTGACGAGTTTGGGTGCACCTGCCAAGTAAACAAGAAGTTTTTTTAAATAATGATAGGTATTATTAAAAAATATTGTAATTAAGGCGTCGCGTCGGGTTGTTGTCATATGGGTTATTCTTTCAACACTTTTTAATTCCAGAAAATACTTTGATATGAAAAATATTACGTCATAGAGTTTGAAAACGCCTTAAAGTCAAGTTCAACTATGTATGTGAAAAATAAACTAAACCTGTTAGGATATAAATGTTTTGAAAATTAATAAAATACATATAATTTTTTAGCCATTTCGGTGAGCTGTTATGAACTTTACCTTTCTTTATACACAGTTATATTCATTTTTTTCCTTTCGTGGAATGATAGTTCTTAATGAACAACTTTCCCCAAGTACCATGTGGTCGCAAACGAAGACATTTTGGAGCTCCCATTAAACTTATAATCAGCATAACCGGCCCACCGAATGAACTACAATAACAGCCAATGCTCAGGGTTTAACTAATTAAGTTTAGATTTTTAGATTTCACTTACTTCGGCCACCGTAGTTACGGTAACTAAATCCCAAAATTTGAGCTTTAACTCAATTTCATCCATATCACGATACAAGTATAAGTTGAAAACCCCCATCCATTGAGTTGCATTTGATACCTTATCAAAATGCAATATTCCCATGCCGCAGGGGTTAGAGCGGAAATACGAAGGACCCTTCAACACCATCGACTGAATCTTTGCAGCAAAACATGTCAACACAACACACCACAAACCGATGTGCATTTTTTCCTATTTTCGTAATTAAAAAATAAACAGCACACCACACACTACAACAGACAATTTAAGTGTAATGGAATCTTATTTATTAAAAGTTTATCTTTTACAGAGTCCGAGTAACTCGTGTTATCTCATATAAACAGCCAAGTTCAAGTAGGACTCACGCACCAAGGGTTCTCGATCACACTTGTACAGTGGTCCTAGTCCAAGTAAATTCGGCTTATATGAACTTGGTCCATTTGTATCATTTGTGTTGTCAAGTATCTCTTTCCATAGCCCGATCTGCATGTTACTGGTGTAATTAGGTTGCTACATAAAACATATGATATCATCTATATAAATCAATTAATAAGGTACACTACACTGCACTACAAAACTTTTTTTTTGGATAACGGGTTTTTTGATTGAGTCTGTCCCTACTGAAGGCCTTTGGCGCGAAATTGATAGACCAAAAACATCGTAGGAGGTTTTCCATTGGTAAATCTAAGTTTCCCGCGCTCATAAAATGGTCTACTGCGCAGAATACTTCAAGCGACAACTGGGCTGTGTTTTGCTGTACCTATTTTGCAGTATTACATTTTTCAGATTTTATTTCCTTTGATGTTGATGGTGTCTTTCGTCGTTCGTGTGCCCTCATTTGACTTATTTAGCCAATCTTGGCAGTAAAAGTACTTTGCACATTAATATTCTAACGAGTGTGAGCTAATATTCCATTTCCGTAGTTGTAGCATATGATTGCAGGTGGTTTAGTCTTCAGGTTGTCTCGCTTCGTATCTAAGTTTGTCCGTCCCGTTCCTTTATTTCATGATTCTAGGTCTACCTCGGGGAAGGTTTTGAGTTATTTTTTATTGCGATTATTATAAAAATACAACAATATCACAATTTTCACAGCTAAAACGGTCGTATTGTAGCATTTGGTTAACCTAGAAAGTTGTTTTTTTGAAGTAAAACTTCTTGGGGCACGGGGGTAAAATTTATTTAACCTCTCAACTGTGGGTTATTCATATATTTGCTTTTCAATTGCTACTAGCCGGGTGCTATCACGAGTGGCTAAGAAATGTAACGGAAATTGGAATCGGTGACGTCAGGGTCGGCTGAAGACTTTTAAAACCGCAACTATTTTCAATACGGTTTTTAACTAATCAGATAAGATAATAATACATTCGTACAATAAAGAATGTTAATTAGTGAGAGAAAAACCTGATGAAACGTTAACAAATAAAAATTATTTTAAGCATTCTTCCACGAGTTCTTGATTTCCGGTATGGCCAAGATGGCGCCGCCGCCGCCGCCGCCGCTGGCTGGGACTTCAAACAAAACCAACTAGCATGACTCAAACTACTTCGTTCAACCTCTTTGTTGGAACCGGAACTTATGTTTGACAGCTGTGCGATGCGATCCATACAGTTTGTAAGAAAAGAGTTTCATCAATGTACACGGGTCGATATGGATTTCTAAAACAAGCAAAGCAATGCATACATTTGAGCGAGACGGCTTAAAGACGTGACGTCAGATGGTATATAATCTGAGCGAGATGCAAATAGTAGTGACACTATTGAATGAGTTAAGTATATCACCACGAGCGCGACAAATTGTAGATAAGGAATGGTGGGAAATAAATGACATGACGTATTAAAAGTAAGTACAAGTATAAAATAATTTCAAATAATCGGACGTCTGAAACTTAAAAGTAACTTGAAGCAGAGATTGGATCTCAAAATTGGAAATTTAAATCTCTTTTAGTATAGGTAGGTATAGGTGTATAGTATAGGTACCACTTAATGATCTAGCTACAGAAGTTTTACTTCTAACACGTGTACGGTGCTACACGCGTTTTTTTATTTACAAGTCTAAGGGACCACAGACCTGAGCTGAGCAATTGATATAAATTTCAGCTATACACCTCCACGATCTCCCCATAAAAAAGGTGACAGACGGACTGGCGTACGGATGGACGGACAGACAGACAGACAGGCAGACGGACAACAAAGTGAGCCTATAAGGTTTCATTTTTTTCCTTTTTAAGCTTTGGAACCCTAAAGATAGTTCAGAAGTCATACTTTGACATTACATAAACCCATATATATTTGTTTTGCAGTTTATTACAATGAAGACATTTTGCAAGTGGGGACTCAGTGTGATAAGCTCTATAAGACAGACAGATATTTTACATAGGTACACAATTATATCATTATTATTTATCTCTTAACAGGGCATAAAGGATTACCTCTGTGGCGCAGTGGTTGTGGCTCTGCCTTGCCTACCATGTGAGGGTTATATACCAGGGTTCGATTCCCGGCTGGGGATAAAGAAAACAAAAAAAAACAGGTCTTGGATATTTACATGTTGTGTGTGATGTCGCTGTTTCTAGTTCCCACAACACGATATCCTAGTGTGGGGCCAGAAGCAATGTATGTGCGTGTATGTTATCTTTATGATAAGTTGTTTATGTTTATCGTACCACCAACCCGTACTGTGCCAGCGTAGTAGAGTATGGTTCAATCTTACTCGTATCTCGTTCTGAGTAAAAGCCCCTCGGTGGGGACATCAATGGGCTACATTTACTTTATTTATGTTTATCGAGAGTTCTTGAAACATGCCCTGAAAGTTGCGTCAGACTATTATCGCCACGGAACACAAAAAACAGTTGAAAAAAAATAATTGAAACAAAAAGTAAACTTTAGAAAAAACCGACTTCCACAAACCCTATTTGATTAGATTGAGTTTAAACTGTAACCACTTATCCCCCCCCCTTGGGGAATTAATTCCATCAAATCCCATATCAGTGCTACCCCACGCTACTAAGGAACCCCTGTACAAAGTTTCATGGCTGTAGGTCCACCGGTTTAGGCTATGCGTTGCCTGCCCGTCAGCCACGCATTGTATTTGTAACTAGTATTGATCAGCTCTGGTGGCCATATGTGGTCTTCATCAGCAGTTCCGCATCACAATATTATGCTTACCATGTGCATTTGCACGAGTTATTATGAAAAACACAAAAATGAGCAAAAAAATCACGTTTGTTGTATGGGAGCCCCCCTTAATATTAAATTTCTTTTGATTTTTAGTATTTGTTGTTATAGCGGCAACAGAAATACATCATCTGTGAAAATTTCAGCTGTCTAGCTACCACGGTTCATGAGATACAGCCTGGTGACAGACGGACTGACGGACTGACGGACGGACGGACGGACAGACGGACAGCGAAGTCTCAGTAATAGGGTCCCGTTTGGCACCCTTCGGGTACGGACTTTTCAGGAGACTTTTCTATCGAGCAAAAATAACTCTGTCCTTACCAGAATAGCCAGAACGTATAATAAAAAATTCTCCGAAGTTGACGTATACCGCCACTCCAAAAATGTATTCAAAAGTTTAATTCTTAGGGATCTCAGTAACAACTGATATACCTACATTAAGTGAAACTAAATGATATGATATAATATCAAACTAAATTCAATGATTTACTCATACAACACTCACATTAATAACATCTCTCTCATGCACACACACGCACACACCCTCAAATACACACACTAACCCACCCTCACAAGTAATAATATAATTTTCATCAAAATTGTTTAATTGTTAAATAACTCAAAAATTAAGTAAAAATAAAAGTAAGTACTTAATTTATAAAAATAAATAAATAGGTAATTATAATCTAAGTATAAATGTAATCGATGGAACCCTATAATTGGCTTTATCTCGTAAGTCTTTATATTAACATTTTTTGTAAAGATAAATGCTGTTGGCTTCCTGAATAAATAAATAAATAAATAAAATAAATAAACAAAATTACGTTTATGGGAAACCGAAGTCACGCTGACACTCGTGATAAACAAGCTATTGCGTAAGCTATTAAGTATTGCGTTTATAAAGTACGTCATTATGAGTTCAATTTCAAGTTTGTAACTGGATCTTTATGACATGAAAGTAGTTTTTAACCGACTTCCCAAAGGAGGAGGTTTACAATTCGTCCGGATGTTTGTTTTTTTTTTTTTAATGTATGTGCCCCGATAGCGCCTAGACGGGTGGACCGATTTGGAAAATTATTTTTTTGTTTCAAAGGGTTTACCTTCCCATTGGTCCCATTGACACCATGTCAGGATCTGATGATGGGATCCTGGAGAAATCGAGGGAACTCTTCAAATATTATAGGCAGACCTAAAGTGATTTTTAGGGTTCCGTACCCGAAGGGTGCCAAACGGGACCCTATTACTGAGACTTCGCTGTCCGTCTGTCCGTCCGTCCGTCCGTCCGTCCGTCCGTCCGTCTGTCACCAGGCTGTATCTCATGAACCGTGGTAGCTAGACAGTTGAAATTTTCACAGATGATGTATTTCTGTTGCCGCTATACATAACTAATTTCATTATTTAATTTTGTTTTTCTTATGTTATTACTTATATAAATTAAATTGTGTAAGTACTTGAGCCACTGTTGTGCGTCCGCTGTGGCCCTGGCAGAATACCAGCGTCACAGATTCGTCTGTGACATTGCTGAGTCAGGGCCATTTCACTGCCGTGGTACAGTCACATAACCACACAGCTGTAGGTACCTACTGTTTTTTGTTGTTATTAATTATGTGTGTGTACCATGTCAAATGAATAAATGAATTATCTATCTATCTATCTATCTCTATAACAACAAATACTAATAATTGAAACAAAAAGTAAACTTTAGAAAAAACCGACTTCCACAAACCCTATTTGATTAGATTGAGTTTAATACAAACTGTAACCCCTTACCCCCCCCCCCCCTTGGGGAATTAATTTTGTCAAATCCCATCACAGTGCTACCCCACGCTACTAAGGAACCTCTGTACAAAGTTTCATGGCTCTAGGTCCACCGGCTTAGGCTATGCGTTGCCTGCCCGTCAGCCACGCATTGTATTTGTACCTAGTATTGAGCAGTTCTGGTGGCCATATGTGGTCTTCATGAGCAGTTCCGCATCACAATATTATGCTTACCATGTGCATTTGCACGAGTTATTATGAAAAACACAAAAATCACTATAGGTCTGCCTATAATATTTGAAGAGTTCCCTCGATTTCTCCAGGATCCCATCATCAGATCCTGACCTGGTGTCAATGGGACCAATGGGAAGGTAAACCCTTTCAAACAAAAAAATAATTTTCCAAATCGGTCCATCCGTCTAGGCGCTATCGGGGAACATACATAAAAAATAAAAAAAAAAATAAAAAACAAATATCCGGACGAATTGTAAACCTCCTCCTTTGGGAAGTCGGTTAAAAAATCAAAAGAAATTTAATATTAAGGGGGGCTCCCATACAACAAACGTGATTTTTTTGCAAATTTTTGCTCGATATTGATAATGGTAGCAGGTAGACGCTTAAAATGTTCACAATATATTGAGTATATTATTTACTTAAAAAATAAATAATTAAATTAAAATTAAATTAATATTTAGGGTGGGCTCCCATACAAAATATTCTTTTTTTTGCGGTTTTTTTATAGATAATGGTACGGAACCCTTCGTGCGCGAGTCCGATTCGCACTTGGCCGGTTATTCACTTTCCACGACATAACCTCCCCCCGCGCTCGGAATGCTACGTTGTGCTGGATATTCTAAAACAGGCTCTATTCGTTACTTACAAGTTTCTTGATACACATAGACATACAAATATCCTAAAATACATAACTAATTACTGAGTGTAGCTAGAGACTGGCTTTAAATCAGCGATGGCAGACCGCAGACCGCAGCCCGTGATCTGCGATCTGCGATCGCTGATTTTAAGCCAGTCTCTACACTCAGGAAGTAGTTATGTTGCCCATTAGCTGTGCTGGTCACCCTTTCAACAATTGCAGCCCCCTAGACAAAGTTAAATGCTAACGATAGCGAAACGAAACGATAAATTTTTGTGTATGCGATTTGTCATTTGGCTTCGCTAAGGTGACGTGACTATAACTGTAATCTTGCTAGACCCAATAGGGTAAAATTACATTGATACAATTTTTTATTTTATAATAACACCTATACATAATACGACATGTAATTTATTGCATTAAATACTTGAATACTTGAATACGTCACGTAGCCATTCCAAATGTCAAATCGCATACATAAAAAGTTATCGTTTCGTTTCGCTATCCTTAGCGTTTAACATTGTCTACAGGCACAGATTATTACTTTTATGTGTCAGATATGCACTGTAAATTAAGTATTTTGTTGAATAAACGATTTTTCAATTTCAATTTCAATAATATGTTTAAAATTGTTGGTATTTATAGAGTCACCCGAAAAGAGTGATGGAAAAAAGTCGCCGACGAAAGTTGAAAGCAATATTGTGAGTGTCATAGTAGTTACAGTATGCAGTAGTTACAGTATGCAGTAGTTACAGTATGCAGATAGTAGTTACAGTATGCAGATAGTAGTTACAGTATGCATATAGTAGTTACAGTATGCAGATAGTAGTTACAGTATGCAGATAGTTAGATAGTTAACTGATAACATGAAAAACAAACCCTCTCGCTCCGATGTCTATTGTTCTCCATTGTAAGTCACTCGGCCTATGTCCTTATGAGAGTATACTGAGTAATCGGTAGGCATAGATTACATTTTCAGAAAGATTCCTGCAAAACAGGACCCTATGGCAAACAAATTAGCGTTGACAAATGCTCAAACTCTTGTTCAACTAATTTCAGCCAATCATGCGCCGGTATTTTGAATTATTCATCTTGCAATCGCGTGCTACATTTGACCAATCTTTCAGAAACTGGGGGTAAGCCTCCGCTGTCAGTCCGTCTGTCAGGGGGTGCATCTTATGAACCGTAGTATAGTAGCTGTTGCAGCTGTCAGTATGTAGAAGTATGATTTAATGATTTGTGTATTTAGTGTGTGTGATCTGATCATTACCTTCTCATTGACAACAGTGCCTGTAGACAATGTTAAACGCTAAGGATAGCGAAACGAAACGATAACTTTTTATGTATGCGATTTGACATTTGGAATCGCTGCGTTACGTCACCTTAGCAAAGCCAAATGTCAAATCGCATACATAAAAAGTTATCGTTTCGTTTCGCAACGGTTAGCGTTTCACTTTGTCTAGGGGGGCAGTTGTCAGAGTAGTCCAGTTGCAAAATCCGCTATGAACGCCCCCTTATTTCCAACCTTACGCCTTGGTAGTGAAGTCCAAAACCAATGAAAATTTTGGTGGTGACTCATCGGGAGCCCCAAAGAAGAACAATCTTGTTCAAAGTAGAATTTAAAAAAGTTACAATATTTCTGAGTGGTATAGTTTTCACATATTGAGAGCCACTTGTTCCAAACTTTTGAAATTCGCTAAATGGACTATTATCTCCGTTTAAGCACAACACGTCCAAGTTACTTTGTCAAACACGCCAAGGCTGTTTGCCTGTCAGCCAGGTTCCCACTCAACATGGCTGCGTTGTATATGTCGGCGGCCGATCGTAGAATCGGGCACATCATGATGTGCCATCATGTACCCCGCCATTTCATGATATGCCCAAGCAATTACTGGGCACATCATGATGTGGCGGGTTTCAACGAAAACATGTCTTTTTAAAAGCATTTTTATTCAGCACTACGTGATGTTTTTTGTGTTATACATGTCAAACGAACGAACGAACTTCGCTGCGCTCGCCTCCTTTAGTCTTCACCTAAGCTACCGCAGTGTTTGCCTTATGTACGCTCTAGAATTCGTGATGTGCCCAATTCTACGATCGGCCGACGACATATATACTGCTCCTAACACCATTTAGCGGCTCTCAAAAGTGTCGTGCGATTCGCACTAAGCACCGAAAGTGCCACTCTCCGTTCGGCATCGTCCTCAGGGCGAGAACTTATCGCAACACGGCTCGTTGCTGATCAAGACAGAAGTGAAGCAAGAGGCACTTGGGAACCTGGACGAGGAGGCCATATGGATCGTGCAGACTGCCGACGATGACGACATCGACGAGCGCCAGCTGCGGGCGATACTGGACAAGGTGACGGAAGCGAGGTGACGGTAGTGACGTAACGGAGGCGGAAGTGAGGTAACGGAGGTGGTGGTGGTGTCACTGGACGAGGAGGCGATATGGATCGTGCAGACTGCCGACGATGACGAGATCGACGAGCGCCAGCTG
This sequence comes from Argyresthia albistria, assembly GCA_963457715.1. Taxonomy (NCBI): domain Eukaryota; kingdom Metazoa; phylum Arthropoda; class Insecta; order Lepidoptera; family Argyresthiidae; genus Argyresthia; species Argyresthia albistria. The sequence goes on along the minus strand of OY735279.1, from coordinate 2,633,336 downwards.
CGGGAGATACTGGACAAGGTGACGGAAGTGACGTAACGGAGGCGGAAGTGAGGTAACGAAGGTGGTGGTGGTGTCACTGGACGAGGAGGCGATATGGATCGTGCAGACTACTGACGATTATGACATCAACAAGTGCTAGTTGTGAGAGATACTAGACAAGGTGACGGAAGCGACGTGACGGTATGACGTAACGGAAACGAAGTAATGGTAGTGATGTAATGGAAGCGACACAAAGGTAGTGACGTAACGGAAGCGACGTAACTGTAGTGACGTAACGGAGGCGGTAGTGAGGTAACGGAAGTACCGGTGTTATTGAATTTAGGGCTGATTGATATCGATCGTGCAGACTGCTAATTATGACGACATACAGTTATGATACACAAGTAGGAAGCTGGATAAAGTAACGGAAGTGGAATTGACAACGTAACAGAAATTGGTAATTCAATCCGTTGAATTACTGTTACAAAATATTTGAATATACTGAGTGATATTTTCTCAAATTATATAAGTAAAGCTTCCTTCATTCCTCAATGACTTAATTATATTTCAGGCTAAAGAGAAAAACGAGAATTTCAGCTCAGCTCAGAAAAACAGCCAGTGCCTGAACTGCGAGTACGTACAGTTTTCACAAAGTCTATACATTTTCACTTTTCGTAAATATTATGTCGTTTGGGAGCCATTTTTCTCGAGCCTCATATGTGTTATCGGTAAAGTGTTAAGACTAAAAAACCGCCGCACTCAGAGAGATTTAATCAACCATTAAGTCAGTTCCAAATTTGAATTTACATACAAAATCCTTTACTTAGTACTCCTTAATGAATCATTAAATGACTTTGGGTACGGGCGGGCGGTTAGTCATTAAAACTAAAGAATTTCTGTATCAGCTTACACTAATAAAAAAAAGATTTAATATTGTAATATAATAACCTTGGTTAATGAGAGTTAATTTAATTTAAATCACGTAGGTAATTTAATTTAATTTAATTTGATCTAATTAGAATTTAACTTTGTATGACCTAATTTTAATTGAATGTTATAATTTCAATGACATTATTATTATTATGAGCCTGTAATATCTCACTGCTGGGCAAAGGCCTCTCTCGCCCTCTTCCACTCCATTCGATCCTGAGCGGTCTCCTTCCACTCTTTATCCCATAAACCCAACTCATCACTCCATCTCTTCCTGGGTCGGCCACGCTTTCTCTTTGCATTACTGGGAGCCAGTCTCTGGTTCTCTTAGCCCAACGATTTGGCAGCATTCGAGCAACGTGACCGGTATATTCAATGATATATGTTCCGAAATAAAAATTATTATTATTATTAAAATATTGTCTAAATAATGGGTCAAGTGCGAGTCGAACTCTCACGTGAAGTGTTCTGCACCATCGTACAAGATCCAAGTGCCTGACAGTTATTACGAGAACATCTTCATCTCGTAATTTTGTTATCCAAAGGAGTCGGGCGCTATTGTATTGAAATTGAGAAGACGAACTTAATACTATTTTGTTCTAAACACCCTTACTTTTTCGTGTAATTCAGTACCTATAAGTTTTTGTAGCGGTAACAGATGTACACACACATTATGTGTAAGTTTCAACTTTCTAGCTATTACGGTTCGTGCTAGCTAGAACCCGCTGGCGGACAGACGGACGGACGGACGAACTGAGAGTGGAGGCTTAGTAATAGGGTCCCGTTTGGCACCTTTCGTTTGGTACGGAACCCTAAAAAAGGAGCAGTTAATTTCAAAGACATTACATGGGCACAGCATGACAGTAACCTAAGGTTCGTTTGCCGAAGCGGGGTATATTCTTTGTTGTGGATTGCGCACATTAGGACGGGCCGCAGCGTGCCGTGCCGGGGCGGAGCGGGCCGCATCTCCACATACAAAATCATGCGGCCCGTTGCAGTGTGCCCCGACATAGTGTGCGAAGTAAACTGCGGCCCGGCACGCTGCGGCCCGTCCTAATGTGCACGATGCTTTATGGTCTACGCACACTGGGACGGCATGGCAACGGATTTTAAGTTTTTACCAATGAACATTCAAACGTATCCCTATAGAAATAAGACATAAATTGATATGCTTTCAAATAATGCCGAAGCATCCCGCGGAATGCTTCGGGATGCTTCGGCATTATTTCAAACCATAGCAATTGATGTCGTATTTCTATATCGATACGTTTGAATTTCCATTGGTAAAAAATTTAATCCCGAAGCGGTGTGCGTTGGCCATTAATCTGTGGAACGGATTTCAATAATTCATATTAAACAGGACGTATTTTGAACTTTCTGCGATTTTGTACTGTTTACGGTCATTTTCATGAGATGATTTCTGTCTGTAAGTCCGATATTCATTTATCTTGTGTGCGTGTCTGCTATTTAGGGTTCCGTACCTGAAGGGACCCTATTACTAAGCATCCGCTGTCCGTCTGTCAGCAAAGTAAAAAACAAAGTAAAAAAAGTCAGAATATGTATATCTGTTGCCGCTATAACAGAATATGTATATCTGATGCCGCTATAAAAGAATATGTATATATCTGTTGCCGCTATAACAGCAAATATCGAAAATCACGATAAAAATAAGGGTGTTTAGAATTAAATAGTAGGTATTAAGGCTGGATTTTACCAACAAAAAGTTATACGAAAACAACTATCCCGGGGATAATTTGTATGACAATGACAGTTCAAAATGAGGTAATTCTATGAAAAAGTAGAAGATACTCTCGAGTAAAAAGTTACTCTTCGTTGGTAAAATTAGCTCTAAGTCAATTTAAATACAGTGTCTGACATTTTTTGAATAGCAAAATTACGATATGAAGATATTGAACTGTTAGGCACTTGTGTCTTGTATGACGGTGCGGAACCCTTCGTGTGAGATTATCCCCCCCCCCTCATCAGTAAATGGCCGCTTCCGGCGCATAGGAATTGAAATGTAATTGTTATAAAATGACCCCCTGACATATAATATGATTTCAGCCAAGTGTTTCCGGAGCCTGGTCTGCTGGCGTGGCACAGGTGCTCCAAGCGACGATCGAGGAAACGGAAGATCGAAGCTCCCACATTCAAGTCTGATGACTTGATGAAGGTAATAGGGAAGTTTCACGATAGAGTCACGCTTTTCCCCATACGGATGGCAGACGTGCAGCCAGTCAGACAATCCAAGAAACTTCAATTTATACAAAACGCAAAATGAGAAACTGCTTTGTTAGGGACATCATTCTGAGCAACTTTCATTATGTAACCGATTTGATCAGGGCAACCTTATTTTTCACTTCTCCATACAAATCAGCTGACCCACTCAGGCCAAAATGTACTGGGAAGTGAAAAATAAAGGTGTTACAAACATAATAATTTTTAAATTTGCCGCGCTTTGCGATGTTTATCTCTGACTAGCCAGACTCTATCATATCTAATAATATTAAGATAATGTTTATTCCCCCCCCCGTCTATCCCAATTTCCAAATCGGTCCATCCGTCTAGCCGACGAATTGTAAACCTCCTCCTTTTGTGAAGTCGGTTAAAATGTATGGTGTTTCAGCAGGCGCGCAAAAAGCCTTACAAGGAGCCCTCCTCGGACCCACAGATCGTGACGTGTAACGACTGCGACGAATCCTTCACCTCCAAAGTGCGCCTCAAGTTCCATATGTAAGTCTCAAGTGATATACTCTATCCATGCGTAGAAGCAACTAAACTGCAGCAGGCACCGCTCACGCGCGCGCTACACACGCTCAACCGCATTCACGATAAGGTGGATCTATTCTCTTGTACACTGAGTGAATTCATACGAACGGCACTAGACACTATTTGCTACGATAATAATTAAGTAATTATAATAAGAACAGGCTCTTCTTTTTAGGGTTCCGTACCCGAAGGGTGCCAAACGGGACCCTATTACTGAGACTTCGCTGTCCGTCTGTCCGTCCGTCCGTCCTGTCTGTCACCAGGCTGTAACTCATGAACCGTGGTAGCTAGACAGGTGAAATTTTCACAGATGATGTATTTCTGTTGCCGCTATAACAACAAATACTAAAAATCAAAAGAAATTTAATATTAAGGGGGGCTCCCATACAACAAACGTGATTTTTTTTGCTCATTTTTGCTCGATATTGATAATGGTAGCAGGTAGACGCTTAAAATGTTCACAATATATTGAGTATATTATTTACTTAAAAAATAAATAATTAAATTAAAATTAAATTAATATTTAGGGGGGGCTCCCATACTTTTTTTTTTGCGGTTTTTTTATAGATAATGGTACGGAACCCTTCGTGCGCGAGTCCGACTCGCACTTGGCCGGTTTTTTAATAGAAATGTTACATTATATAACGATCTGTTATATTTAAGGGTATTTTAAGTATGGATATGTTCATCGATCGCATTAGGTAGATCCTGTAAAGTTAGATGTAAAGTGGAGAAATAAATAAATAAACTTGACAGCTAACCTAAAACTTCATAAAATCCACTTTTTAAACAAACAATCGGAAAGAATCGAAATTGTTTATTCAGTTGAACTAACAGAAGAGTTGTCATCGTCATCACTGCTATCCGTACTTAGGGATATAATTAGTTAATTTTCAACTATTCTTGTCTATTCTAATGTCTCTTTGCAAATCTTTTAAAATTATTTCCGATTCACAAATGTTTAAAGGGTGAATCGATTCTTTTGATTAATCGATTTTTACGAGCAATACATAAAACCTTATTGCTAAGAAATAGACTGCATATACAACGACATATCAATAAATATCATAAATAAATAGCAAAGTACATCTAACTTATTTGGTTCGCAGCACAGGGTGCTCATCCCATACAAATTAGAATTAGTAACCCTTTGTAAATAATTGAAACAAAAAGTAAACTTTAGAAAAAACCGACTTCCACAAACCCTATTTGATTAGATTGAGTTTAATACAAACTGTAACCCCTTATCCCCCCCCCCCTTGGGGAATTAATTTTGTCAAATCTCATATCAGTGCTACCCCACGCTACTAAGGAACCCCTGTACAAAGTTTAATGGCTCTAGGTCCACCGGTTTAGGCTATGCGTTGCCTGCCCGTCAGCCACGCATTGTATTTGTACCTAGTATTGAGCAGATCTGGTGGCCATATGTGGTCTTCATCAGCAGTTCCGCATCACAATATTATGCTTACCATGTGCATTTGCACGAGTTATTATGAAAAACACAATAATCACTATAGGTCTGCCTATAATATTTGAAGAGTTCCCTCGATTTCTCCAGGATCCCATCATCAGATCCTGACCTGGTGTCAATGGGACCAATGGGAAGGTAAACCCTTTCAAACGAAAAAATAATTTTCCAAATCGGTCCATCCGTTTAGGCGCTATCGAGGCACATACATAAAAAAAAAAAAAAAAACAAACATCCGGACGAATTGTAAACCTCCTCCTTTGGAAAGTCGGTTAAAAAGAGATGGCGTGAGTAGTAAGATTTGTACTTTAAACGCCATGGTTTCAGTTAACATACTTCTAGGTGGCGTTAATCTTAGAATAAATCCTGTAAATCTTAGCGCCATCTCGTGGTATTTCCAATTTTTCGATGATACTGCACCAAGCGATAATAGCCTCGAACTAAAGAAGCTTCCGTAGCATCTCAGTTTACGCCGGTGCGTGTCATATTTTGTTCTAGGTGGTCTATCTGTATTAGTATAATATCACAGTATCTGTGGTTCCCAGGCAGTTCCACTCGCCGAACAACAAGGCGCGCTCGTCCGGTGAGTACTCGTGCGGCGAGTGCGCGCCCGCCGCCTTCCGCACCGAGAGCGAGCTGTTCGACCACGTGCACTTCCAGCACGACAAGCAGCGCCGCTGGCAGTGCCGCGTCGACCACTGCCGCAAGAGCTTCTACCTGAGGTACGAGTACTCGTGCGGCGCCGCCTTCCGCACCGAGAGCGAGCTGTTCGACCACGTGCACTTCCAGCACGACAAGCAGCGCCGCTGGCAGTGCCGCGTCGACCACTGCCGTAAGAGCTTCTACCTGAGGTACGAGTACTCGTGCGGCGCCGCCTTCCGCACCGAGAGCGAGCTGTTCGACCACGTGCACTTACAGCACGACAAGCAGCGACGCTGGCAGTGCCGCGTCGACCACTGCCGTAAGAGACGACGAGGCCGAAGGACGACTCCTGCACTGAGGTTAAAGCCGAAGGACGACTCCTGCACTACTATCTTGTGTTGGGCTATAAGGTTCGGCTTTCGGCCTTGCTCTCAAGCTGGATACTTATTATGGGATATATTTGTAGAATAATTAATACAAAACAAGTAATTTCTTGACATGTATGTTATATCGCATAGTAAGAAGCCGGCTTCACCGAGATTTGCATTCGGCCTGGCGTCATCTACCGTCAAGAAACAATACATAGCTAAAACACGGCTCAGTTATTTTCTCTCCCAGATTGTTGCTAATGTTAATGTGCTCGGCTTTCGGCCTCCGGCTAAGACTGTATCCAAGACGACTTACAATCTTCTGTATCTTAACAGGGCGAATCTGACGAAGCACACTCGCGTACACACGGACACTCGTCGCTACGTGTGCCCCACTTGTGGGAAGCGCTTTCTGGACAAGCAGACGCTGGATGAGCATTCTGTGACGCACTTGCAGGTGAATATAGAATGCCGACTGTAGCATGCCGACCGTGGCGCGGGTTTTGTCGCGTGAAAGTGAGAGACAGAGCTTTGCACTATTTAACTCTGTCCTTAACCCTACCGCGGCAAAAGTCACGCGCGCTTGGCACGATACTGGTGCAGAATCGACCCAGGAGCACCGAGTGTATAGTATCTTTTTTTTTTCATTTTTCGCATTGCGGTGTTAACCCTTAGTCAGTGGAAATGGCCAACTTGGCTCAAGAGATTGTCATTCTCCTGGCCAAAAAGGAAAAAAAAAGACATTAAAATTAGGGGAAATCCAGTTCTCATCCCCTTCCAATAGACATTAATTGAAGTCTTGGTACCCACTGTCAAAGTCAAAGGACTCTTTTGTCCAGAAGCGACTGGGCGTGTTAAGAGCTAAGTTAGTCCTTATTCAAGCTATTACATGCGTGCTGCGCGTCAGCAGGTACCATCACTAGAACAAATGCAAAACTTACCACAATCAGTTCACTCCCTGTATCCCGGCTCATCAATGGTCGTACAAGTTTATAATTGGCTCAAGAGATACAGTCTAGGCCCTAAACTCTAGAAGGAATCTTGTTCACAGTATCAGTGTTTGCAATTCTCCCAGCGAGCTCGTGATCCCTGGCCTCAGATTCTACAAACGAATTGCATGGCAATTGCTAAAGCGAGGGACAGAATTCCGGTTTAGGTTTGACGACGGCGCCGGTGTCGCACCGGCCACAAACAAACCGGTATAGCAATTGCCATGCGATTAGTTAGTAGAACTGGGCGCCTGTAAGCCCGAGGCATTCTCCCGCAGATCAAGCCGTACCAGTGCCACGTGTGCATGAAGCAGCTGACGCGGCGCTCGCGCCTGCGCATGCACCTGCGCGCGCACGAGGAGGAGCTGCGCCCGCGGTACGTGCTGGCCTGCCGCCGCTGCCGGCGCGCCTTCAAGGACCGCCACCAGGCAGAGGCGAGTCCACCAGTAGACCGACACCAGTCCACAAGTAGACTGACAGTAGTCCACCAGTAGACCAACATAGTCCTTAGGGCAGTAAAACCGTTCCATAATGGGTCCTCGCATCATAAAAGGAAGCCCCCTCAAGATAATATCAACCTTCTAGCTCTACTCCCACGAAAGGTCCCAGGTTCCATTCCCGGCTGGGAAAAAAAGAAAACCAAAAAAACTCCATATTAGGATGTTTACATGTTCGTGTTGTCGCTGTTTCTGGCCCCCAATCACAGAAGAAATAGTACTCCGTACAGAACGGCCACTCCCTTCCCCGCGCTGATTCAGATACCGCACCCCACCCCTGGCGTCAAAGGATTGGTTAAAGCATCAATAGACAGGGCTGAACGCCGGACGAGTGACGACGCGTATACTTTAATATCGCTGCATTTGCTGCGCCTCCAGCCCTAGCAAAGTTTACGCACACATTTGCACGTATACAAACATCATTTGGCTATGTAGTAGTAATAGGTGATTATTTTACGAGCGTTCTATGGAGTGTCCGAGGTGTGCCCCAATTCTAAAAACGGATGGTATGACGGTTGCTGTAGCAAGGGCGCGGAAACCCGTTTTGGGCTCGGTGACGATACCGGGACGTGCCGCGCCGGCTACTGGTTTTTGCGCCCTCGCTATAGACACTGCCAAGCCATCCGTCTGTAGAATCGGGGGCCTGGGGCCCTACCGGCTATTGGCTGTCGTGTTCGACTTGCCGTATTGTCATAATGATAAAGTTCATTCTTGCGCGTTTAAACACAAAGCCGATGCCGACAGCAATAGCGCGGTAGACCCACTGGTTCCCACGACGACACTGTGCCTCTATGTAAATGGTATCCATGGTGATGATGTCCTTGCAGGAGCACTGCCGCTCGTCTCAGTGCGCGTCGGGTGGGGTCGAGGTGAAGGCGGAGCCGGAAGTGCAGGTACTGTCGCCCACCAGCGGCGTCGTGCGCTCCCCGACCGGCCTCGTGCAGAGACGTGAGTGATTGAGTACTTGAGGAAGTACCCGACTGTCAGACACATTGCTGCCAGATCTGGCTCTGAGTCAAACTTAGGTTGACGGGGATCATGATGTGTACTGTGTAATAGTTAAAATTTTGTTTTTGTTGTCGCTCCAAGATGGTGGGTAGTCGGGGTAAGGACCAGTGAAGCGACAGGCTAGTTCGAACGCGCATAATCGACGGACGTGCTCGCACAACAGCTATGGTCATGCTCAAGCTTAAAAACTGTGCAAGGTGTATAAGAGCGGCGGAATATTCAGCTGTATATTTCTGTCCCGTTCCGCCACCCGTATACACCCTGCACCCGTATACACCCTGCACCTTTTATATTAGTAAGGGAGTTGCTCTTTAGATGCATGCAAATGTTCTAAGTTGTATGTGTGTACCACGCCATACATGATACAATGGATTTCATTCATTCGTTTATGGCAAGCGACCACCGTCTTGCATTCCTCACTGCGGCACTTTAGTCTTTTCGACTTTCGACTGACCTACTAGTAGCCAAAACAGAAAGTAAAGTTTAAAGTAAAGAAACCACTATAGTCTGCCCGCCCGCAGCGCCGCCGGCCGGCGCGATCCGGTACGAGGTGCTGGACCGCATCGCGGACGAGATGCTGTGCGCGCTGGCGCCGCATGCGCGTGCGCTCGTGCGCGTCGTGCGCATCGAGAAGGCGTTCCGCTGCGAGTACTGCGAGGAGTGAGTACGCGACCGCTGGATGGCTTACAACACCACCAGTAACTTGCAACAACAAAACTAACAGTCATTTACAGCAATAGCTTAGAATAACAACAACAGTGGTATACAACATCAGCAACAACAGTAACTTACAATAACAACAACAGTAGCTATAAATAACAACAACAGTGGCATTTGGCACACAACAGCAACAATGACTTACAATAAAAACAGCAATATCTTACAACAACAATACTGGCTGACAAAAACGGTGCCTAACAACAGCAGTATCTTACAATAACAACATCAACTGTGGCTTAAAACTTAGTAGTCCAGTTGCAAAAACCGCCCAAACTTTTCATTGGTTTTGGAATTTACTACCAAGACGTAAGGTTGAAAATAAGGTAGCGTTCATAGCGGGTTTTGTAACTGGACTACTCTAGTATCTTACAACTATAACTAGTGGCTCTGTGAGCTGTAGACCTCGCGAGTATGTCGGTGGGAAAGCTGAACTGCTAACACACATAAAAAAAATAATTCAAATAATTTTCTTTCAATAACACATACAAACTTATGAATGTACCTGGTTACGTACATGCAGTATGAAAGTAGCCGCACCAATAACTTTGTAAACTACATTTCGCGATCTTTAATACAACCTATTGACTTTTTACTAAAATTATATAGTCTGTTTCACTCTCATGGTCTTAACGAATCCAACGACACCTCATTTGTTAATATCCATCGAGCCGTTTGTGTTGTAGCGATTTTTTTACATTTTAAAACCCCATATCTCCGCCATTTTGAAAAAAATCTAAAAACTGGCTCGAGTAAAAAATTCTATTTATTTTTTCAACCTGCTCACAAAATTTCACGAGAATCGGTTCATAAATGCGACCTGTAGAGGAGAACAACCGGACATACAAAAGCATTTTTGCCCAAACCTGAAACGGAGACGCTTCGCTCGCTTCGCTCGCTCATCTGTTTCACTCTCATGGTCTTTACGAATCCAACGACACCTCATTTGTTAATATCCATCGAGCCGTTTGGGTTGTAGCGATTTTTTTACATTTTAAAACCCCATATCTCCGCCATTTTGAAAATAAACAAAAAACTGGCTCGAGTAAAAAATTCTATTTATTTTTCCAACCTGCTCACAAAAATTCACAAGAATCGGTTCATAAATGCGACCTGTAGAGGAGAACAACCGGACATACAAAAGCATTTTTGCCCAAACCTGAAACGGAGACGCTTCGCTCGCTTCGCTCGCTCGGTCAATAATTGAAACAAAAAGTAAAACTTAAAAAAAAACCGACTTCCACATATTTACATATCCACAGCCATATTTGATGAGAAACCAATGTCAAGTGCTTTTTGAGTTTAATACAAACTGTAACCCCCTATTTCCCCCCTCCCCCCTTGGGGAATTAATTTCGTCACATCCCATCTTAGTGCTACCTTATGCTACATAAGAAACCCCTGTACAAAGTTTCATGGCTCTAGGTCCACCGGTTTAGGCTATGCGTTGCCCGTCAGCCATTGTATTTGTACCTAGTATTGAGCATGCTTACCATGAGTAAATGCACGAGTTATTATGAAAAACACAAAAATCATTAAAGGTCTGCCTATAATATTTGAAGAGTTCCCTCGATTTCTCCAGGATCCCATCATCAGATCCTGACCTGGTGTCAATTGGAACAATGGGAAGGACCTTTGAACTTTGAACAGTACCTAACTTACAATAAAAACACCACTGTGGCATAAAACAATAGTATAAGATACAAAAATAACAGTAACTTACAACAACAACAACAGTAAATTACATCAACTTCTTCTTCTTTGCCGGTCCCTCAATGCTGAGGATCGTGACCGCATGCTCTCCTCCATTGCTGACGGTTCCGCGTAGTATGTTCCGCGCTTTGCAGCGTACCCCCTGTCGCCTCTCTAATCTGGTCGGACCATCTAGTTGGAGCGCTACCTCTGGCGCGTTTGCCCTCCATTTGACCCATTACAATGTGCTTCTCCAGTCGGTGCTTAGGTGAACGCATTATGTGACCGAAGAAGCTGAGGGTTAAATCATCAAAAGGAACATACAACAACAAAAATTGTGTGAAAAACAACATGATCTGACATCAAATACAACATTATAGTAACTACAGCAATTAACTGCAAAATTACAACAAGTGTTGTCTGTTGCAGTGTGTTCTGCATAGAGGAGGCGTTGAACGAGCACCGCGCCATCCACAAGGGAGTGAAGAACCCCTTCATCTGTCACATCTGTCGCGTCAGCTTCGCTACGTATTCGCGGTAGGTTTACTAACTCACACGCGCACTCTCTACTCTAAACCTAATAGCGGACGAGATAGATCTGTTCTCCTCCTCCCTGAATGAATTCACAAGGGTAGCACTTGCTATAATATCTAAGTTATAAAATATTAAATATTAAATGTTATATAATATAACAGATATACTACACTATCGCATTAGGTTAAGCCTGTAAAGATAATGTAATTAATTAATAAAAACTTCCACTTTCAATAACATAACCATGATTTAAACATTACTTGAGTTAAGACGGTTGCGCTACCAAATTTGACTCTATCTAAGTGCAGATTGAGGACAGATCGGTTATTCAAAACGGACGTGGGTCGGTTTCACGATTTTTGTGTCACGCGAAAAAGATTTAATTCACGGTGTTACGCACGCTGCAAATAGCGTTCCAAGCGTTTCGAATCTGCTACGAACCTTGTTACGGCACGCTGCAAATAGCGTTCCAAGCGTTTCGAATCTGCTACGAACGTTGTTACGGCACGCTGCAAATAGCGTTCCAAGCGTTTCGAATCTGCTACGAACGTTGTTACGCACGCTGCAAATAGCGTTCCAAGCGTTTCGAATCTGCTACGAACGTTGTTACGGCACGCTGCAAATAGCGTTCCAAGCGTTTCGAATCTGCTACGAACGTTGTTACGCACGCTGCAAATGGCGTTCCAAGCGTTTGGAATCTGCTCCGAACGTTGCTACTCACGCTGCAAATAGCGTTACAAGCGTTACGAATCTTCTACGAGAGTCAATTTCACTAATTTTTATGTCACACGAATGAGTTTAATTCACCCGAATGACGTGTCATGTGGCGTGAAATCGACCCACGTAAGCTTCTGCTGTCCGTCCGTCGGCGGGCTCTTTCTTATACACCCCGTCATCAACAAGGACGCGCCTTCATCTGTCACATCTCGCGTCAGCTTCGCCACTTACTCGCGGCGAGTTTACTGTCTAGGTTTCCTAAATTACGTAGAACTATTAGTTATTCTGTGGTTACCCGTAACCGAAGGGTGCCGAACGAGACTCTACTATTACTAAGCCTCTGCTATCCGTCCTTCCGTCTGTCCGTCATTCCTTCCGTCCGTCCGTCCTCCCATCCGTCCGACCTTCCCTCCGTCCGTCCGACTTTCCCTCCGTCCGTCCGATCTTCCCTCCGAACGTGCTTCCTTCCTTCCACCCGTCCGCCCCTCAGTCCGTCTGTGGACTGTTGTATCCCATGAACCGTAACAGGATTGTTGAAATGTTGTATCTAAATAAATATTTAAATTCTTTAGTATTATGTAAATTGAATTTAGAAGTAAGTCATAATGTAATTTTCAAGTGTCCTCCTAGAGGACACTAAATTGCCACGCCCTTGCCAGGGTCCATATTTGGTATTGTTAAATTTATTTTTACCTTTGTAAACCTATGGAGTGCAATAAATGAGTGAGTATTGAGTTCATGATAATTCATATTTAACCAGTTGCACAACGCACAAGACAACGCACGGTTACTACAAGCGGCCCATCGAGGACGCCGTGATGTCGCTCAAGACGGGCTGCAAACCGGAGGCAGGCCCATCGCCCGCCGGGATCCTCGGCTACGGGGGCTTCCCCGTCGCCAAGCATTTCCTGTGCGAGGTAACACGCAATACTGTAAATGACGCATACGCATAATGACGCATACGAATAATGACACCTATGCATAATTATGCATACCTACGCATAATTATGCATACCTACGTATAATGACGCCCACGCATAGTAATACTTACGCATAATGATGCCATCACATAGTGACGCCTACACATAATGCAACGTATACGTAATAAATAACGCATGCATAGAGACGCATACGCATAACGACTCCTACACATAGTATCGCATATACCAAATTACCAAAATACGTGTACGGTCGCCTGCGCCTAAAAGTATACCAGCAGTATAAGATAAGATAAAGTTTATTTGTACTTTCTACTACTTCTAACTTAAAGATTACAGTGAAATTGTTGTACATGGTGTCATCAGTATGAGCGGGATTCACTCGTTATATGACCGCCCGTATACTTTTAGACGCAGGCGAGCGTACATTAGTTAGGAGGCCGCAGTGGGTTCCCTCCCTGACGGTCTGATGGTGATGTGATGACATTATGCAACATCTACAATATACGGATTTTACTGCTAGACAAAGGAGATACCTACTTGATACGAATACCAAATTGAATCTACGAAACTTAATTGCTGGAATAATACAATTCTGATATTGTCAAGCCATTTTGTACATAATGCTTCAACTTCATTGACTGTCAATAACCGGATTGGTCCAGTTCCAGGAGTGCAACCGCTCGTACCTGCACTGGACGTATCTGCAGGTGCACCGACGCATGAAGCACGCCAACGACAACTTTACCTACAAGTGTAATGCCTGCGACCTGTCCTTCCCTAACAGGTGACATTGCTGATTCTAACCGAGCCTGGAGCACGATTCTCGCGCCTTCGATATACGGATATTGAGACCTATATTCTCAGATTCCCATACAAAATCATTCGATATAGGTGTAGATATCGTATATCGATTGCGCGAGTATCATGCCACTCTGGCTAAACCAAAGGCAACGTACCCATATTAAATTGCGTGGTCGTCGTTTAGAATGTGCGCGGTGAGAAGTCGAACTAATTTGATGGGAAGCCATTTTGTCGTTCGTTATTGCCAGTAAACTCGCACGCCACCGTCACGCCACCCTTCAGGGTGCATTCTAATCCTAGACGTACTCTACGTACGGTCGCCTGCTTATAAAAGTATACGGGCAGCTCATATTAACGAGCGAATCCCGCTTAGTATACTTTTAGGCGCAGGCGACCGTACGTGACCATTTTAGGGGGAAAGGGGGTTCTTCAAAATAGCACGCTTGTACAAAATAGCACGCTTGTACAAAATAGCACGCTTGTACAAAATAGCACGCTTGTACAAAATAGCACGCTTGTACAAAATAACACGCTTGTACAAAATAGCACGCTTGTACAAAATAGCACGCTTGTACAAAATAGCACGCTTGTACAAAATAGCACGCTTGCACAACATACCACGCTCGCGGGTTCAAAAATGACAAATTGATCACGTAGTATGGGTACGTTCCCTGATCTAACCTGGCATCCTGCCTGAGGACGCAAGCACAAGCTGCCGTTGCGGTGCCCCCCCCCCAACCTCCGGCCACCTGCTGTCGTGCCCGCTGTACCCGACTTCCTGCGCACACGCCGACCTTATGCAGGCTAACGACAGAGCCGTCGCGGTGGCTGACTACTGGAAGGATCTTCTATGATTCTTCCTACGTCAACTTAAGTTTCCACACGAAGATGATGACCTGGCCTAACCTAAACTAACCTAACCTAACCTAACTGCCCCACTAGGTAGTACGTAGTACTAGTATTTGTTCTGCGGTAACTGAAAGGTGTAGTTTTATTTTAGGGGGTTGATAGGGCCTTCAAACTTTCACTAACATACAGATTTGACCTACTCCACACAAGCTGATTGCCATGCACAATGGGGAAGTGAATAATAAAGTTGCTCTGATCAAATATTGATGTATAACACGTAATGTTATTTGTTTTCCAGTTGGAGTATAGCCTACCACAAGAAGAAAGTTCACGGCAAAGACGATCAGAGCACCAGCAACGTCGGCACCACAAAGATTGCAAACGATTATAGGTACACCTGTTGCATCCATTTGACTCTTACACAAGCCAGCATCACTCGCGTTGTAAAGCTG
Source organism: Argyresthia albistria (assembly GCA_963457715.1). Classification (NCBI taxonomy): domain Eukaryota; kingdom Metazoa; phylum Arthropoda; class Insecta; order Lepidoptera; family Argyresthiidae; genus Argyresthia; species Argyresthia albistria. The sequence goes on along the minus strand of OY735279.1, from coordinate 2,617,983 downwards.
CCGTGGGCATACTGCTCATTATTGGGTTCTTGGATGATAATTTACAAAGTTAAAAACTAAAAAAAAACGGATTCGAGACTTTGCCAGAAGCAATTATATGATGATGATGATCGACTCCCTCGGGAGTAGAGTAAAAGGGCTGAATGCGCGCAGATACTAAACTGATTTTATTATTAGAAATACTTAGCTTAAATATAAATATGTACAAAACTTACGTGGTAAAAATAGAAATACGTTATCTGTGAGGGTCGACAACTTATCTAAATAAAACGTGAAAATATGACTAACAATGTCGACCGGCACAGAGACCTATTACCTACTTAATCCTCTCCGCTCGCGTTGCGAATGTCGTCTAAATACACGAAAGTGACCCTACAACATTTGTATTCTGGCTGTTAAGTCCACACATATTACACAATATGGACGAATATTGGTCCCTTACGTCAGCCCAGTTACAGAAAGGAAACAATATGTTATTTAGTTAACCGTTAATACGTCATGCATGATATTATATTTTTCAGACATTTTCATGTTGTAAACAAACTACTGGACCGATTCCTTATTTTCAAAAAATCGGACCAAGCTTTGGGTGAACCCTTTCAAACAAAAAAGTTTTTTTTTAATCTGTTCATAAATTGTACCAGTTTCGATGTAACACACATTAAACACAATAATGATAATTATAATTGAAACAAAAAATAACTTTACAAAAAACCGACTTCCACAAACCCAATTTGATTAGATTGAGTTTAATACAAACTGTAACCCCTTATCCCCCCCTCCCTTGGGGAATTAATTTTGTAAAATCCCATATCAGTGCTACCCCACGCTACTAAGGAACCCCTGTACAAAGTTTCATGGCTCTAGGTCCACCGGTTTAGGCTATGCGTTGCCTGCCCGTCAGCCACGCATTGTATTTGTACCTAGTATTGAGCAGATCTGGTGGCCATATGTGGTCTTCATCAGCAGTTCAGCATCACAATATTATGCTTACCATGTGTATTTGCACGAGTTATTATGAAAAACACAAAAATCACTATAGGTCTGCCTATAATATTTGAAGAGTTCCCTCGATTTCTCCAGGATCCCATCATCAGATCCTGACCTGGTGTCAATGGGACCAATGGGAAGGTAAACCCTTTCAAACAAAAAAATAATTTTCCAAATCGGTCCATCCATTTAGGCGCTATCGGGGAACAGACATAAAAAAAAAACAAATATCCGGACGAATTGTAAACCTCCTTTGGGAAGTCGGTTAAAAAAAAACAACATACAACCGAATTGAGAACCCCTCCTTTTTTGAAGTCGATTAAAAATAGAGAAAGATCGCAACAAACTGAACCTGGCCAATACGAGAACTCAAGTCGCTGGCATAGAATGTCATCATAAGCCAATGGCGCTAGCGACACTGTCCATACAACTTACAACGATCTTTTGCGCGTAGGTGGAACTAAACTAACGCTTGCTGACCAATCAGGAATGAAAGGTCTGTGTTGATGACAGGTTCCTAAGTTGCGTGGAGCTGGCGCCCCCTGTACACGTTACTAATCAGCCAAAAGATCGTTGGAAGACTACATAGCACTTGGTCTTTACCACCAGTTTAAAGATGCACCTTTTGCGTGTCAGGCGAACGTACCACCAGGGGGGTTTCACTCCGCTGAGTAGGTATCTACGGCCGGCTATACGCGCCAGTCGGTCTTTGTCACATGGTTGTCGCTCGGCTCTCGGTGCGCGCGCTAGCCGCGGGAAAACAATGACGCCGAAAACAACCGAGTGCGATCCGCAACCCTGCGTGATCGGCATCGTGTCAGCGGTGTCTAATGGAGTATGAACGCTCGTGTCATACGATAAGTTTCAATTTCGTATGCTAGCATATGCAGGAGCATAGACAAATGTATTTTTGCACCTTAACTTTACTTTTGTTCTGGAGTGAACCTTCTGTATGTAGTACTATTAGTTATTCTGTAGTACAACTGTAGACCAGGCACGTTCTTAGTACATTCCGGTTGCAGGATCAAGTGCCGCGACTGTGAAGAGGTGCTGCCCAACAAGAACTCGCTGTACCGACACAGGAAGAACCACCACAGCGACCTGTCGCTACGCATCAACAGCGGTAAGCTACCAGCGCCTGATCCTACACACGAATCGCATAACGAGGGCGCAAAGTACAGGTTGTTTGCAGCCGGCGCGGCGCGACTCGGCGTCGTCGCCAAATCGGAATTCTGCGCCCTCGCTATAGCAATTGCAATGCGACTCGGTTGTAGAAACCAGCGCCAGGTTTGGGCGGGTCGGGAGCGGGTCTAATGCCCGTCACACTGACACCACGATGAACATTATTGTTTTTATAACGTTTATTTTTGAAAAAAGCACTTAATTATACAATTTTAAGTCTGCCAAACTGCTAGGCAGTTTGTCGGCAAGTTGGTTTGGCTCTTGCAGCAGCTTTGTTTTTCACTTCTCCATACAAATCAGCTGATCGCCCGACTCAAAACGTATCTTTGATGTTTGTTGAAATGGAATGTTCTCTAGTACATTAACAAGTGTTCCCAGCAGAAGTGTTCACCTGCGCGCAGTGCCGCAAGCGCTTCAACAGCGGCGCGTCGCTCGAGGCGCATGCGCGGGCGCACGCCGCTATAGCGGAGCACGAGTGAGTATTAACAAGTGTTCCCAGCAGAAGTGTTCACCTGCGCGCAGTGCCGCAAGCGCTTCAACAGCGGCGCGTCGCTCGAGGCGCATGCGCGGGCGCACGCCGCTATAGCGGAGCACGAGTGAGTATTAACAAGTGTTCCCAGCAGAAGTGTTCACCTGCGCGAAGTGCCGCAAGCGCTTCAACAGCGGCGCGTCGCTCGAGGCGCATGCGCGGGCGCACGCCGCTATAGCGGAGCACGAGTGAGTATTAACAAGTGTTCCCAGCAGAAGTGTTCTCCTGCGCGAAGTGCCGCAAGCGCTTCAACAGCGGCGCGTCCGCTCGAGGCGCATGCGCGGGCGCACGCCGCTATAGCGGAGCACGAGTGAGTATTAACAAGTG